>CM077672.1:251518036-252729036 GCA_039707655.1 Elymus sibiricus
TTTCAGATACAAACAAAGGCTAAAAGATATGGGATATCCAAAGCAATGTTTGTTTTGCAAATTATTAGTAAAGTGTTTACTATGCATTTGACTGATAAGAGAGGGATCCAGAAGAACGCCTGTCATATGATGAAGGTGAATAAAACAACAACTTAAAGAGAAAGGATATGTCCAAAGGGTGTTAGTATGACTTACACGCCTAGGAAGTCCGGGGCTAACGCCACTCTTAAGTTGGGTGCTTCTTCTGAGAGTAGGAGAAATACTAAAAGTTAATCTGTTAGAAGTATAAAGGCAAAAGGAGAGAATACTGGAATATCCAGCTCATGTATGAATGTCATACGAGTTACAGATGTATGGAAGGCTGCTCAAAGAAATAGTTCTTGGGAATTATGATTAAACATGTTAATCACTGATTCTTGGGTATTGTGAGTTGATCACAGAGATACCCGCTCGATTGCATTCTGTTGCGACTCGATGCAAGAACTACTATGGCCTAAAAGACTTGCCGGAGTGAGGTTTAGATACGCGCTGGGAACATAGTAAATGTTACTATACCTTCCATCAGTATATTACCTATGTATTTATTTTCATAATTCATTTTTAGAGTTTCATACACTCTTGCCCATTGCATAGGGTATCTTGCAAGAAGGTTGTTCATAAGAGAACTTTTGATGTTCGGTGTTATGAATAACATAAGGGCCATACTTTCATTGTGAATGAGACGTATGTTATGAATATTGATAATAATACATTACCTCTGTATTTACTTTCATAATTCATTTTAGAGTTCTATACACTCTAGCCCATTTGCATAATGTTTGTTGCAAGAGTGTTGCTCATAAAAGAACAATTGTTGTTCAGTATTATGAATAACATAAGGGCCATACTTCCATCATGGATGGGACGTTTGTTATGAATATTGATGGTAATATGATACATCCATAACACTGACGCTAAATGTCGCAAGACTAAAAGAATACCACATATGTGTGGCACTGCATTTGGTCACATTGGAGAAACCCGCATGGAGAAATTCCATTATGATGGATTTTGAAGTCATTTGATTATGAATCATCCGACACTTGCAACTTTCGTCCGAAAAGTGAAGTCACTAAAATACCATTCATAGGCCATAAGGAATGAGCAACAAACTTATTGGTGATCATACATTTTGATGTGTGTAGTCCGATAAATGTTGTTGCTAGTAGTGGATTTGTCTATCTTCAGAAATGACTCAAGTAGATATATGGATATTTACTTGATGAGACATTTGAAAGGTTTTCAACATGAAGTAGAAATTATTTTAACAAGAAAGATTACGTTTTTGTAAACTAGATTGCATAAAGGAATTTTTGAGTTACAAGTTTAGCGAATGTCTGATGAGTTGTGAAAGGAGTTTCATAACTTACACCTCCCGGAACACCACTGTGAGTGGGATGTCTGTGAAGATGTAATCAAACCATTTATGACATGGTAAGATCAAAGATGACATAAATCAATTTGCCATTATCCCTTTTAAAGTAATGCTTTAGAGACTGCGGCTTTTACACTGAAAAGAGCGCCATCAGATCTGTTGAAATGACGCCATGGTATGGTACACCCAACCATGTTATATATTTTCTTAACATTTGGAATATGGGGCTTGTGTAAAATGTTTACAAACCTATTCCAAATCAAACAAGTGCTACTTTGTAGGTTATCCCAAGTTAATTGGGTATTTCCCCACCACTATACGAAGGCAAAAGGTTTTGCCACAAAGAACGGTATGATTTTGAAGAAAATAGTTCTTTCAAAAGGGTGAGTGGGAGGACAGTGCAACTCGACGAGATAACAATATCGTTGTCATCAGATCAAAGGAAATAAACCTTGGAAGTGATTCCAGAGTTTCCTACTGCGACTGATACGGAAGCCTCTACATGAGATGTATGGACTTCGGTCGAACTTGCAGCTGAACCACGTAGGCAAAACTCGTGCAAACCTCTCAGGTGCGCAAACGAGATATTGTTGTTAGACAATAGTATACCTACGATACACTAGAAGCGTTGATGGGCCCTGACTCCGGAATTGGCTAAATGCCAATACAATCCGAGATAGTTTCCATATAAATGATTCAAGATTAAAATCTTGATACACCTTTCAGAAGACTTGGAGTCTAACGAATATTTATGGAACTATAAACTGATACGGATAAAAATGTTTTATCCATTAAAGCTCGACTTGTTGCTTATAACAAATTCAAGGAATTAACTACGATGAGATTGTCTCACCATAGCGATGCTTAAAGTCGGTTCGGGTTAAACTAGCAATTAATACATATTTGAATGATGAGATATGATACTTGGATGCCAAAAGGATTTCCATGTGATGGAAATGCAACCTAGGACTTGCATGTGATACAGTCCAAAGTATTTTGTCGATCCAAAGGATGCTAGTGAGTGTGCAAACTTCAGAGTTACAGAATGGACAGAAGAGAGCAAAATGGAGTTGGAATCTTCGTTTTTGATGAATTAGTCAAAAGAGTTTGATTTCATCAATGGATAACAAATATTCTTGTGGTTACAAGAAAGCAAGTGGGAGCATAATAATATTTCTAAAAACCTTGTGTGCTTGACACATTGTTGATTGGAAATAATATAAATTACTTGACACGAATTAGGAGTTCATTGAAAAATAGTTTTTCGATGAAGTGCTTGGGCATATTTATCTACGGAGATAGAATTGCCTAATAGGGCTAAGCCAAAATACATATTGACAAGATGCTAAAACAGTTGAGCATTAAAATGCCAAGGAGTGATTCTTGCCGAAGTCACATGGAAAGAGTTTTTGCAAGACTCGGTGTCCCAAAACACTGATGAGCAAAATACATGATGGAGATTCCACACACTCTTGTGTTTGGATTAATCATGTATTCCATGGGATGTAAAACAACCAGATATGTTCGATACTCCCAAGCTGTTGCGAGTATAGATACCATAGTGATCAAAGTACAGATCATAGGACAACAGTGAAAAATGTCGTTGAGTACTAAAGTAGCACTGATGACATGTTTTCTCGCAAGCAGAGATTATAAAGTCTTCATCAATGCTCCATGCGATTTTCGATTTAAGTTAAGGGTTTTGTGTAATACACGATATGGTGGCACGGTAGTTGGAAATTGTTCCAAACAGGATACTGTGGCGAATTCTATAACAAAGGCTAAGTATGTTGACGCTTTGGAAGCGGCAAAGGAGATGTTGAATCATATAGTTCATTCATGAACTTAGTATGGTTCCAAGATGGCTTTGGTCAATGGGACACTATTGTAGATAGTTGCTCCATAGCTCAGTCTGAGGAATCAAGGTTCGACCAGTGATTCACATATATACAAAGCCAGGTCCACACAAAATATGAATTCTGTGAAAGCATGAAAATGCGAGGATATGCAAAGATACACACGGACCTGAAGTTGTCAGCTCTGTTGGACATCAGGCTATACCACAAGCGAAGCATATTTTACACCGGTATGCCATAGGTGTAAAGTGTTTTAGCATTGACTAGATTATTGACTCTAGTGCAAGTGGGAGTCTGTAGGAGATATGCCCTAGAGGCAATAATAAATGTTATTATTTATCCCCATGTTCGTAATTAAGTTTGTATTCCGTGATATAACTGCTATGGTTCTCGAATCTACAATAACACGAGGCTCGGAGGAAGACTCATATGCACGTGTGGAATAATAAACGGTAAAATGTATTCCTAGTCTGGCCTCTAAGACTAGCTCAAGTGTTGCATGATGGTTCTGTTTTCCTGATCATGGGCATGATTATGCCGGCAACTTTGGGGACACAATGTTAGTAGAACACTTGTGGTTGAATCGACCCGATTGATGTTATGCTATGAGATACATTCATCACAAGTTAATGGTTAATAACACAGAGAAAGTTTACGTTTGCATAATTCCTTAGACCATGAGAGTATCAAGTTTCTTCATGCTTGATTCATGAACTTTGGGGTTTGTTAAACGTCATCCGTAACTGGGTGGCTATTACGGCGGCTTACGGGTTCATGGGAAAGTATGTCAAGTAACTTGATAGCTCAAGATTTGGATTTGCTCCTCCGACGATGGAGAGATATCTCTGGGCCCTCTCGGTGTTACGGTATCCATCATCGTCTGGCCAGACACAATGTGATTTGATCACAGGGATGCCGGAACACGGGAACGAGAAAAGAGAACAAAACCGGTAACGAGGTAACTAGCATAGTGGACAAGTTGTTGATTCACAGGGATGCCGATAAATCTCACCTCGGGTATTTGTAACATATCGCGAAGCAACAGGAATAGCACACGGCAGCTGGAGGTTCACTCGAATATTTATTCGTGTGGGTATAGGGGTCAATATGGGTGTCCACGGCTCCGATGTTGATCATTGATCGGAAAGTGTTCCGGCCATGTATATGCTTCACCGAACCTATAGGGTCACACGCTTAAGGGTCATCTATCTGCTGAATACTAGACAGGGAGTCTGAGAGAAAGTCACCGGAAAAGTTTCGGAGACAACGGAAGAGTTCCAGAGAGAGAACACCGGAAGGGTTTCGGTAAAACTGAAAAGTTGTTTAGGAGTGTACCATTAAGTCAAATTGGTTTCGGCACATGCCTGGAAATTCTTGGAGGATGCCAGAATTGTTCTAGGAACTTCTGGGATTTTTCCGGGGAAAAAAAACGGAAATGTTCCGGAGCTGCCGGAACCGCTTTGGTTGCTTTTCGCTGATGAAAATCATTGATCTGAAAATGTTTCGGAACGCGTCCAGAATTATTTTAGTGGGTACTGGAATTATTCTAAGACCCACAGAAATATTTTCGGATTAAACGGTCGCGGAAAAATGTTTCATGAATAGTGGAAACACTATTCTGAATAGTGGAAACACTATATGTATATAGTGGAAACAGTATTGTAAATAGTGGAAACACTATTAGGGGTTGATGCAGGCATGGTGATGCAGGCAACACTATTTGGAAGCCTCCCCATTATGCCCTTGTGAAGGACACCTTTCATGGGCATTTTGGTATTTTTGGGACCACCCTACCGCTTGGGTTTTCCTATAAATAGAGGTGGAGAGGCACTCTCCACACTGACTCTTTCTCACATACAAGTGCCATGCAATGATCTGGCTTCTCTCTCCCTCCCCGCGAAATAGTTTTGTAGAGCCGAAAGGCTGTCTGGGTTCCGGTGGGAACTAGTTCTGGACGGCGAAGCCCTGTCGGATAGATGACACCGTATGTGTGCAACCCCGTAGAGAGGTCGTAGGTTCGATCTTTTTGCCCGAGGGGGTGTTCGAGAGTGCCTCCCGAAGGGCTGTCCGAGTGACCGTCCAAGTTTTGAGGGTCCTCCCGAAGGGCTGTCCGGGACACCGTCCGAGGGACTGTCCGACCGCCTCCCGGAGGGCTGCCCGACGAGCAGACAAGGGAGAACATCCTCGCGGTTGGGAGGTTGTAAATCCTAGCTGCGGGGATCTGCACCGACGATCTACATCGACTCTACTTCCGCTGCGCTATGAGTCGGTAATGATCGGATCGAAACCTTGTATGTGGTCTTCATAGTGGTCCTGGGCTGGTGCGTAGGTCGGAAATTTTTTGTTTTCTGCTGCGTTCCCCTACAGTCGATTCAACCACAAGTGTTCTTCTAACATTGTGTCCCCAAAGTTGCTAGCATAGTCATGCCCATGATCAGGAAAATAGAACCATCATGCAACACTTGAGCTAGTCTTAGAGGCCAGACTAGGAATACTTTTTACCGTTTATTATTCCACACGTGCATATGAGTCTTCCTTCGAGCCTCATGGTTATTGTAGACTCGAGAACCATAGCAGTTATAGCATGGAACATAAACATAATTATGAACATGGAGATGAACAATAACATTTATTATTGCCTCTAGGGCATATCTCCTACACAAAGTTGGTACACCTTCCTTTCTGTGCATGCACACAATGAATGGGTCTTCACTCTTAATAGATCAATGAGGCAAGGACCTTAGTAGGGCACGAGAACTTTACAAAGGTGGAGGAGAACCATGGGTTCCCTAAATGGGAGGCTGCAGCCGCTGGCGCCGCCTATGGAGGAGAAGAGCAGCAATAACAACACGAGCCACAACACCCTTATGGCGGCTACAGAAACTTCATCCCTCGTCCGGAGTTCGAGTAGTTGCTGCAGTGTGTCAATAGCGTCGAGAAGACGCTCCAACACATCAACACCAACATCAACATGCCCTCCCAGAACATAAAAAGGTTCGCCGCTTCATGGGATCCTAGCGGTCATCACTCACAACCGTCGTACGTGTACTTCTATAAGCCACCCTATGGGCAGCCTCGAAAGCCATCACTCACTACATGATCGTCCTCCAGTGCACCCCCAGTGTACCGATCGCCTCACGAGCAGCAATAGCCACCACGCGGTGGTGACAGTGAGGATTGGACCCAGCTAGGACAAAAGCCTAAGCTTTGGGGAGGTCCATTCCCCCCTTTATTCTTGCATGCATATTTTGTTTTTCTTCTTTTCCTTTTTTTATTTTTGTCCACATTTTACTTTCAATTTTGTATAATAAAAATTAGAGCAACCTTGAGTTTTATTTTATTGGAGCTCTCTTTGTGGTGTTCGTTTGCGTGTTTTCAGGGTTACTTGTCGCTAGCAATTCAGAGATGGGAAGAAAGGAAGTAACATGACTTGAGTGAAGAGCAAAACCAGCACGAGGAGGTATAACATATGCATTTCACTTCTCTCATAAGTTTAATTAAGACAATACTTTTATTTGGCTAGTTGTATCTAAGTTCCGCTCCCCACACTAGTTGAATAACATGTAGTTCTATTTCCCTTCACGAGTCTTGCTAGTTAGCTTTGTTGATGAGGTCCATTTTTATTTTGAAAATAATCCAAAAAGAGAAAGAAAGCCTTTTAAATGAACTTGGGTGATGAGAAAATTCTTTGAGATACTCAACCCCATAACACTTAATTTGATCGACTTAATAGCGCCCTCGGATAGAGTTGTTGAGAAGAACCAAGTTCGAGGTGGTTGAGATTATGACATGCCGAAACTTGTTGTGCAACACATGAGATATTTTGTCACACGTGTCTTATGCCCACTTCTCACTAATATTGGTGCAATATAGTGCCCCCAGAGTGTTTTGGAGATTGTTGGACAAAACAGTGAGGGACTAATGTGTTCGCTAGTGCACACAGAGAGATCTGGTCCCTAGAGTACTAAGGAGATTGCTATAAACTCCTGCAATGATTATCTGTGTAGCAGAGAAGAATGCTAAAGAGATCGAGGATATTGCGTGTCAGAGTTGACCCCCAAAAATATTGCTGAGTTGAAGCAATTGCTATGCATGGCGTCCAAGAGAAATTGACTGCAGCAGAGAAGAATGAAGACGAAGTGAAGATGTAGTTTTCTTTTGTAGTTTCATTTTCTTCTTTGAGTCATAGGACCACCGTACTATTAAGAGGGGCTCAATTGTTTCAAGACTTCAGTCTACTGATGCTAACTTGAATTATATCCCAAGAGAGTTGAGAGAAATCACTACGTGCGATGAGTTATTACGTGTCAGTCAGAGATGAAGTTTTTCTGGGGTGCGACATGTTCAGGATATCACTAGCATCTCGGTCGACTTGGGATTATAGACTAATCAGAAATCGGCCAATTCATCGATGTTTGGTCAACTATTAATTGGCCTTTTTTGTGTGCAAATCCTAGGTTTCCAGCACTAAAATATGGTATATTCAACACAAAAACAACATTGGTCAAAAGTATTACCTTAATTCCCTGCCTTTGAATCCTTGTACAACACTAAAATCCCAGGTTCTTTGATTCTCTCACAGTCACAACCAAAATAAATTGCTAGCAAACACTAGTACAACACGTATAGTGCTAGGAATAAGATCGATTTATCGGTGGATTTCTGATAAATCGCTTATTAGAGCGATAAATCAGCCCAACCGATTAATAGTGACGATATGGCATAATCTTATTGGTTACCCCCGAGTAGCGACAAATCGACCGATAAATCACTGAATTGGCCGATTTTTTGAATAGTGGATGCGAGAGAATTTCTCTAGTAGTGGAGTAAGCTTTACTTGTTCCTCAAGTAAAGTTATTGCGTGAGTTTGAAATCCGACAGTTGGAAATGTGTGAGTTGGCCATTGGCTGGGCCACAGGCCCTGATTGCTCATTTCACCCCCGGGATTGCTTCGAATATAAATAATTGCCCCCACCAACCATTGCTAGGTGGCTGCTCAGCTTGATTTCCGACAAGTTTTGTTTAGCACCCCTCTCTGAGAGATTTGAGTGAATCCACAGAGAGAAAACCCCAGAGCCCAAAACTTAGATAGTGGTTGAGCATCACATAGATCTAAGTCGAGAGCTTGCGAGCCTATTACTCCAGAGAGATGCTAACTCTCTAGACAGTTAGGCGTCTGTCTGAGTGACTAAGAGTTATTGTGGTCACTAAAGACAAAGTCTATCAAAGGTTTGGAGATTGCTAAGAAGGATCTACCACGAGTAAAATCAACTAAAGTTTGATGAACTTCACGTTGTGGAGAATAGGACAAAGAGTGGTTTGCCTCTATGTTCAATCACAAGTCCCTCCAACCAGATGTAGCTCTTTCGCAGAAGAGTGAACCGGTCTACCAAATATCTTGTCACTATCGAGCAACCGGTTAATTATCTTTACCGCATTTCCTTCAGTATTTCTGTTGTGTTTTTCATCTGTAATCCTCAGTATTGCGATATGTTTGTGTTGTTTTTCATTTTGCTGTACTGAATGTGATTTACCTCTTTGTACGTTTGTTTTTCATCTACTGTTACCTTGTCATTCTTCTCAGTGTCGTTCTGATGAGTATTTCGCAGTAGAGTAACTTAGTTATTGTTTCCTTAGTAATTTATCTTTGTTGTAATGCTTCTATTAAGTTAGTTTTCCGCTATGCTGAGAGCTTTGATGTTTTGAAAGAATTTTAAATCTCCCATTCACGCCCCCACTTGTTGATATACTCCAATCCTACAATTTGTATCAGAGCAAGGTACTCCCTGTCTCTTATTTTTAAGGTCTAACCACCTTGGAGTTTTGAGTATGTTGTTTGTAGTTAAATTCAAGTCTACCAAGAAGATTCCTATGTTCGACGGTATGGATTACCCTTTCTTGAAGGATAAGATGAAGATCCATAGAAAGCTATCGATAAAGATCTTTGGCATGTTGTGGAGAATAGCTACATGGTTGGGACTCCTGGCTACACCACTCCATTTGAGAAAGCTAGATGCTCAAGCTAAGGACGTGATCTGCAATCATCTCTTAAAGGCACAATTCTTTGATACAGAAGACTTGAAAGAACGAAAGATATTTGGGATAGATCAGAGAAGCTCAATGATGGTATTTCCACTTAGAAAAGAGACTCGCATTGATATTCTTTGTGCTAAGTTCAATCGCCTCAAGAGGGTGAGGAATGAACATGTTCAAGAGACTTTTGATCATCTGAGTGATATCTCAAATGAACTGTAAGGTCTTGGTGCTCAAGATATTACTCACCACAAAATAGTGAAGTTGCTTCGGTCCTTGAATAGTTCCTTTGATACACTTGTTCTGATGATCAAGGAAAGACCTCACTACAAATGTCTCAACCCCACGGATGTCATGGAGAGGTTAAACACTTATGAATACAAGAGGAAGAGAAAATAGATCTATATGGCTTCAACTACAACAAAAATCATGCACTCAAAGCAGCCGCTGAATCTTCCTTGGAAGCTGATGAAGAATTTGATGACCCTGACAGCATCAACAAAGATCTCAGGCTGATAACAAAGTGTTTCAGCCACTTCCAGAAGAAGAACTAGTTTCAGAAAAAAGGGCTCGAGGGAAAACTCCAAGTCCTCGTCAAGCTCGAGGACGTCAGGAGAGAATTCCTTCTTTATGTGCAAGAAATTTGGGGATTTCATCTCTGATTATCCATTGTGGGAAGTTAAGATTAGAGCGAGTAGCAAGTGGAACTAAGTCAGTAGCAGGAGTAGCAAGGGAAAGAGCAAGAGTAATGATTCTGATGATGAGAAGAAAAAGAAGAGGTTCGCCAAGAAGAAGGATAATTCTTCCTCCAAGTCTTCTTCAAGAACTTTCTCCAAGTCTCAGTCCAACTGGAAGAAAAACTCTCACAAGGCCAAGGCATATATTGGGATGGAAATGGACTATGAGGAAGAAGTCTCTGAGTCTGAGGCTGCTGAAGAAGAATCCTCTGAGAATGATTTTGACTCAGGCATGGCCGGTATTTCTTGTGCTTCTACACCTGCGTTGAACTTCTTCGACAACAATGATAGTGATGATGAAGCCCCAGCATACTTCTTCATGGCAAAATCTTCAAAGGAAAATGTATCTCCCAAAAATCCCAAAGCCTATGCTAGCGATGAATTCTCCTCCAGTGATGATGATCATGCTAAGATCATTAAAATTGCTAAGAAACAACAAGATTCACTTGAGAAACTTGACAAAACCCTTAGGAAGTCTGAAGGTTTGTTGGTCGAAGAGATGGAGAAAACTAAATGTTGATCAATGAGCATTTTGCTCTTTTATCAACTTTTGAGGAACTATCCATGCGTCATGATTATCTCTCAACTGATCATGATAGACTTACCTATGAGTTTTTGAAGAGGAAACAAGAGCTTGAATGGCTGAGAGTAACTCATGATGATCTTCGGATGGAGATTTTTTCTCTCTTCGCTGAACAAATGAAGGCAACTCGTGAAGGATTTGCTCCACCGTACCTGAAATGCTTAGAGAGTAGCAATGCTAATTCTACTACTGAAACATCTCATGCTTCCAATAATATTGCTTCTACAGAAAATGTGGTTAACCCCTCATCTAAGGAAACCACTGTTATCTCTGATGAAAATGCTAGTTTGAAGAATTTATTTGAGACGGGAATGTTCAAAAGTGTCAAAGGGCACCATACCATTTGTGATGTTTGACATCTCCTTTTTATTGATCCGGTATTGGAACAAGAAAGGGTATCCTGCACCTATTTCCCCAGAGGTGACCCTGGGTATCGAACCCACGAGAGGATGATCCCATTGAAGCAATGGTCTCTAGCAAGCTTTTGCCAAAGTGTCAAATCCAGCTATTGACCAAATCAGCAAGCAAATTGTGATTCAAACACTTATAATAAAAAGAAGGTACGGGGATGAGGTCTTAATGCTTACAACCATGTATTGGTGTTGGGATCAAAAATGATATTAGTTTGTGCGCGGGAAGTCACCCGTCAAGAGGTGCTTGCTTCGTATCGGAATGGGGGATGTGTCCAAATAACATCTTGACCAGCACGAGTCCTGCATCAAGAATCAGTTGTCCTACCGCAGGCCCTATCCGCCTCATGGGGTTGCCCCGATAATTAAGATAATAATATCAGACAAAAGCTTCGGGCGTTCAATGACTACACCTCATGAATCCCCAAGGTTATGATCCATGTTACCCTACTAATCCTTACTGTCACCGGTGTTCGGTTTAACACTTCACGGTCTCCTTGCTCCTAGCCTCACCGGTGCTTGATCTCCATGATCCTGGGTACCTGCAGGGATGAAGTTCACGGACAAGACACGAGAAACTTCACGAAACAATTTTATTTCACACATACAAGACGTTATGTCAAAGACTCCCAATGATCCCTTCACCGAATACCTGGGGTTGCAAGGCTCATGCCTCACCCCATACCTTACCGATATACTCACACATCGAGATCAGATCGTGAGAAGAAAACATTGAAGAACACATCTTGAGATTGATTGATTGCAATATGTCTTACAATGGATGCCTTGTGCGATGCACGATTACATGAATGAACTAGATGGAAGATAACTACGGTGGTGGACATGGCTATGGAGATGCAAATGGCGGCGGCTAGGGTTTGTGGATGAAGATGATGATGAAAGGGTTGTGGCTGTGCTGGACGTTCTTGATACGTCTCCAACGTATATATAATTTTTTATTGTTCCATGCTGTTATAATATCAATCTTGGATATTTTTATAATCATTTACAGCAATTTTATATCATTTTTGGAGACTAACCTATTAACTTAGTGCCCAGTGCCAGTTGCTGTTTGCTGCCATGTTTTTGTTTTACAGAAAATCAATACCAAACGAAGTCCAAATGCAACGAAACTTTTTGGAGATTTTATATTGGACCAGAAGAACACTAGAACCTTCGGGAGGAGGCCAGAAGACCCTAGTGGGTCCCACGAGCCACCAGGGCGCGCCTAGGGGGGGCAGGCGTGCCCTGGTGCCTCGTGGGGCCCACCAAGCTCCGTTTGACCTAATTCCAGCACTATAAATTCCAGAAAAATCAGAAACCCTCGGGAGAGTCCATGAAATAGTTTTTATGCCGCCGCAAGCTTCTGTTCCAGAGAGATCCCATCTGGGGTCCTTCTCCGGTGATCTGCCGGAGGAGGAATCGATCACGGAGGGGCTCTACATCAACCTTGCTGCCTCTCCGATGATGCGTGAGTAGTTTACCACAGACCTTCGGGTCCATAGTTAGTAGCTAGATGGCTTCTTCTCTCTTTTTGATCTTCAATACAATGTTCTCCTTGATGTTCTTGGAGATCTATCCGATGTAATCTCTTTTTGCGGTGTGTTTGTTGGGATCCGATGAATTGTGAGTTTATGATCAGATTATCCATGAAATTATTTGAGTCTTTGCTGCACTCTTTTATGCATGATTATTGTAGCCTCGTATTTCTTCTCCGATCTATTGATTTGGTTTGGCCAACTGAGTTGATTTATCTTGCCATGGGAAGAGGTGCTTTGTAGTGGGTTCGATCTTGCGGTGCTCAATCCCAGTGACAGAAAGGGACATGACACGTATGTATCGTTGCTACTAAGGATAACAAGATGGGATCTATTCATTGGGTTCATTAATTCGTGAGTTTGTCTTGTCTACATCATGTCATCGTTCTTAAGGCATTACTCCGTTCTTTATCGGACTTAATACACTGGATGCATGCTAGATAGCGGTCGATGTGTGGAGTAATAGTAGTAGATGCAGCCAGGAGTCGGTCCACTAATCTTGGACGTGATGCCTATATACATGATCATTGCCTTGGATATCGTCATGATTATTTGCTTTTCTATCAATTGCCCAACAGTAATTTGTCTACCCACAGTAATGTATTTTCTCAAGAGAAGCCTCTAGTGAAATCTATGGCCCTCGAGTCTATCAAAATCATATTACTAAAACCCTAAAAATATTGCTGCCATCTCTTTTTATTTATTTTATTTTTGTTTCAATCTATCAATCTATCACATACAATTTAAGCTTGCAATTTACCGCCGAGAGATTGACAACCTCTTGTTTGCGTTGGGTGCAAGGGTTTGTTGTTTGTGTGCAGGTACTGCTAACGAGGTGTTGTGTGATTCTCCTACTGGTTCGATAACCTTGGTTTCATAACTGAGGGAAATGCTTATGTCTACTCTGCTGCATCATCCCTTCCTCTTCGGGGAAATACCAACGCAAGCTACAAGTAGCAGGAAGAATTTCTGGCGCCGTTGCCGGGGAGACATCATCAACATCTATCAAGTACCTTTGCACAAACTCTCATCTCCTTGCATTTACTTTATTTTCCATTTGCCTCTCGTTTTCATCTCCCCCACTTCTAAAACGTTTTTTACAAAAATACAAAAATATTTTTCGTTTGCCTTTTTCTTGTTTGCTTGTTTGTTACCTTGTTTGCTTGATCATGATGCCCCGAGAGAATTATCATGATAGTTCATATTATAATTTTTTTTCCGAAATTTAGAAAAATACTAAAGATTACATGACTATGCAGTTTGAGCACAATTTTTTTTTTACTGAGGAGCTCAAAGAACACTCTATTTTATTGGATGCTATTGCCAAACAACTTGATAATGTCAGCAAAGAAATTGCTATCCTTCAATCCCAATTTGCTCTTACTGAAAATCTGCTAGAAAACATTTCTGATGCACAGGCTACACTAGTGAATCAAATGGCAGCTAAGCCGGAATCATTAGAGCATAGTAATGACGAGGATGTTAAAATGATTGGTGTTTCATCTATTGATTCTTTGTTTAGCAAAATTAAACTTGATGAAAAGGGGACTGAAGAAGAGTCAACTTTAGCTAAAGAGCGTCCCCATAATTCGGAGGGTGAAAATCTTGATAAGAAAATTGCTAAAAGTGGGTTTGGAGAGGTAAAAACTTTAAATAGCGATGTGCCCACTCTCTTGGATTACAAAGATTTTAATTATGATAATTGTTCTTTGATTGAGTGCATTTCTTTGTTACAATCCATGTTAAATTCACCCAACGTTTATGAGCAAAACAAGGCTTTTACTAAACATATAGTAGAAGGAATGATGAAAATGTTAGAAGAAAAGCTTGAACTAGAAATTTCAATTCCTAGAAAATTATATGATGAATGGGAACCTACCATCAAAGTTAAAATTAAAAATTATGAGTGCAATGCTTTATGTGATTTGGGTGCTAGCGTTTCCACAATTCCAAAATCTCTATGTGATGTGCTAGGTTTTACCAATATAGATGAATGATCCCTTAATTTGCATCTTGCGGATTCTACTATTAAAAAGCCTTTGGGAAGAATTAATGATGTGCTTATTCTTGCAAATAGAAATTATGTGCCAGTTGATTTTATTGTTCTTGATATTGAATGCAATTCTTCTTGCCCCATAATACTTGGTAGACCGTTCTTACGAACTATAGGTGCCGTTATTGATATGAAAGAAGGGAATATAAAATTTCAGTTTCCATTAAATAAGGGTATGGAGCATTTCCCTAGGAAAATAATTAACTCACCATATGAATCAATCATGAGGGCCACTTATGGAATCAACTTGAAAGATGACAATACTTGAAATTATGCATTATGCCTAGCTAGGGGCATAAAACAATAGCGCTTGTTGGGAGGCAACCCAATGAATAAAATAAATTTTTGTTATAAGTTTATGTTATGGTGTGTTTTTACTATCATGCTACTGGTATGATGGTGTTTTTGTGTTTTTAATTAGTGTTTGTGCCAAGTAAAGCCTTTAGGATGATTTGGAAGATAGTATAATTGATATTGTTTGAAAACAGAAAGTTTTGCGTCCAGTTCTGGATTTTTTTTTTCTCTGGAACGTCAGAACCTTCTGAATGTTTTACACAGTATTGGTATATAAATTGTCCACATTGCCCTAATTTTTCAGAATTTTTGGAGTTACAGAAGTATGACCATAATTCAGATCTCTACAGACTGTTCTGTTGTTGACAGATTCTGTTTTTGTTGCACTACTTGCTTGTTTTGATGAATCTATGGATTGTATCGGGGGGTATAAGCCATGGTGAAGTTAGAGTACAGTAGTTATAATGCAAAAATAAAATATGAATGGGTTTGCAACAGTACTTATAGTAGTGATTTGTTTTGTTATACTAACGGATCTCACGAAGGTTTTGTTAAGTTTTGTGTGATTGGAGTTTTCAAGTTTTGGGTGAGATCACGATGGATGAAGGAATAAGGAGTAGCAAAAGCCTAAGCTTGGGGATGCCCGAGGCACCCCAAGGTAATATTCTAGGAAGACTCAAGCGTCTAAGCTTGGGGATGCCCCGGAAGGCATCCCCTCTTTCTTCTACCAACCATCGGTAATTTTACTTGGAGCTATATTTTTATTCGTCACATGATATGTGTTTTTATTGGAGCGTCTTGTATTATATGAGTCTTTGCTTTGTTTGCTTTTTAGTTTGTCACAATCATCTTAGCTGAACACACCTATCTTGAGAGAGCCACACGTTTATCATCATGATTTGTAAGAATACTCCATGTGCTTCACTTAAATTTTTTGAGCTAGGCAGTTGCTCTAGTGCTTCACTTAAATCTTTTTGAGCACGGTGGTGGCTATATTTTGAAGAAACAAACTCTCATGCTTCACTTATATTATTTTGAGAGTTGATTAAAATTTTGAAGAAACAAACTCTCATGCTCACTTATATTATTTTGAGAGTTGATTAAAATTTTGAAGAAATGAATTCTCATGCTTCACTTATATTATTTTGAGAATTGACAAGATTAAAATTTGGAAGAAATGAATTCTCATGCTTCACTTATATTATTTTGAGAATTGTTAAGATTGAAATTTTGAAGAAATATTTGCACTCTCTTGCTTCACTTAAATCTTTTTGAGAGTTGATCCTTAGTAACGGTAATTTGCACAAGATATGAATTTGGTCCCAAAGTGATGAATATTCAAGACGGATATAGATAAAAACTTTCATATAGATCATTGGATATGATAAGTGTGATTCCTTGCAATAGTTTTGCGATATGGAAATGATGATATGTGAGTCATGTTAGTGAGTAATTGTGCTTTAGTAAAAATATTGGTGTTAAGGTTTGTGATTCCCTATGCAAGCACGTTAAGTCAATAGTTATGCAATGAAATTATATCCTACTTATGGTGCATTATTCGGTGTTAGTTATGTTCAATGCATGTTTATGACCGTTTTCATTTTTTGGTTGGTTGCTTCTCAATGTTTTGCTAGCCTTCATTTGTACTAAGCGGAAATACTGCTTGTGCATCCAAAATCCTTAAACCCAGTTTTGCCATATGAGTCCACTATATCTACCTATATGCGGTATCTCAATGCCGTTCCAAGTGAATTTGCGTGTGCCAACTCTAATTTTCAAAATAATTTTTCTGTTTTGTGTGCCCGTACCGCTCATGAAGCGGCAGGGGGTGGCCAATATTTTCCATTTTAGGTGTGTTATTCTCACGATGAGTGTTTATTCACTTGTCATTGCACGAGAGTATGGTTGTTAATAGGGATGCTCAGTCCCGCATGAAATGAAATTAATAACAACAAAATTCCTTGGAAAGTGATGGTATGGAGGGCACCCGTGGATACGGCTAGCCATGGAATGTGAAAGAAATGGTGGAAAGGAAATGAACTTTACTTTTTGTTACGGAACCACCTATGATGTGTCTAGAATGGAAAATATTGGGAATTCTCGGTCGTTTTCGTTGACAGGAAAAGCATGCCTCTCAAAATATTTTTATCTCTTTCATTTCAGCTTTGAGCTCTGGCACATTTGACAAATCTCTGCTTCCCTCTGCGAAGGGCCTATCTATTTACTTATATGCAATTTTTATTTTACTTGAGTCTCCATCTTCTCTTACAAAAGCACCAACTAGGGAGCACTATTGTCATACTTGTGCATTGGATGTAGCTAATACTCGAGCGTGTTTCATGAATGGATCAATGATTGAGCATAATGGGCTAGGGATAACTTTCTTTAGCATTAATATTTTGAAAGACATGGTTACTTGTTAGTATGCTTGAGTATCTATGTTTTCATGTCAAATTATAGACTATTGCTTTGAATCATATAAGTTCAATGTCCATGCTACAAAATAAAAGAATATGCGATGAATATGTTAGGCAGCATTCCACATCAAAAATTCTGTTTTTATCATTTACCTACTCGAGGACGAGCAGGAATTAAGCTTGGGGATGCTGATACGTCTCCAACGTATCTATAATTTTTGATTGTTCCATGCTTTTATAATATCAATCTTGGATGTTTTTATAATCATTTACAGCAATTTTATATCATTTTTGGAGACTAACCTATTAACTTAGTGCCCATTGCCAGTTGCTGTTTTCTGCCCTGTTTTTGTTTTACAGAAAATCAATACCAAATGCAACGAAACTTTTTGGAGATTTTTTATTGGACCAGAAGAACACTAGAAGCTTCGGGAGGAGGCCAGAAGACCCTGGTGGGGCCCACTAGCCACCAGGGCGCGCCTGGGGGGGCAGGCGCGCCCTGGTGCCTCATGGGGCCCACCAAGCTCCGTTTGACCTAATTCCAGCACTATAAATTCCAGAAAAATCAGAAACCCTCGGGAGAGTCCACGAAATACTTTCTACGCCGCCGCAAGCTTCTGTTCTAGAGAGATCCCATCCGGGGTCCTTCTCCGGTGATCTGCCGGAGGGGGAATCGATCACAGAGGGGCTCTACATCAACCTTGCTGCCTCTCCGATGATGCGTGAGTAGTTTACCACAGACATTTGGGTCCATAGTTAGTAGCTAGATGGCTTCTTCTCTCTTTTTGATCTTCAATACAATGTTCTCCATGATGTTCTTGGAGATCTATCCGATGTAATCTCTTTTTGCGGTGTGTTTGTTGGGATCCAATGAATTGTGAGTTTATGATCAGATTATCCATGAAATTATTTGAGTCTTTGCTGCACTCTTTTATGCATGATTATTATAGCCTCGTATTTCTTCTCCGATCTATTGATTTGGTTTGGCCAACTGAGTTGATTTATCTTGCCATGGGAAGAGGTGCTTTGTAGTGGGTTCGATCTTGCGGTGCTCAATCCCAGTGACAGAAAGGGACATGACACATATGTATCGTTGCTACTAAGGATAACAAGATGGGATCTATTCATTGGGTTTATTAATTCGTGAGTTTGTCTTGTCTACATCATGTCATCGTTCTTAAGGCATTACTCCGTTCTTTATCGGACTTAATACACTAGATGCATGCTAGATAGCGGTCGATGTGTGGAGTAATAGTAGTAGATGCAGGCAGGAGTCGGTCTACTAATCTTGGACGTGATGCCTATATACATGATCATTGCCTTGGATATCATCATGATTATTTGCTTTTCTATCAATTGCCCAACTGTAATTTGTCTACCCACCGTATGCTATTTTCTTGAGAGAAGCCTCTAGTGAAATCTATGGCCCCCAGGTCTATCAAAATCATATTACTAAAACCCTAAAAATATTGCTGCCATCTCTTTTTATTTATTTTATTTTGTATTTTTGTTTCAATCTATCACATACAATTTAATCTTGCAATTTACCGCCGAGAGATTGACAACCTCTCGTTTGCGTTGGGTGCAAGGGTTTGTTGTTTGTGTGCAGGTACTGTTAACGAGGTGTTGTGTGATTCTCCTACTGTTTCGATAACCTTAGTTTCATAACTGAGGGAAATACTTATCTCTACTGTGCTGCATCATCCCTTCCTCTTAGGGGAAATACCAACGCAAGCTACAAGTAGCAGGAAGAATTTCTGGCGCCGTTGCCGGGGAGACATCATCAACATCTATCAAGTACCTTTGCACAAACTCTCATCTCCTTGCATTTACTTTATTTGCCATTTGCCTCTCGTTTTCATCTCCCCCACTTCTAAAACGTTTTTTACAAAAATATAAAAATATTTTTCGTTTGCCTTTTTCTTGTTTGCTTGCTTGTTACCTTGTTTGCTTGATCATGATGCCCCGAGAGAATTATCATGATAGTTCATATTATAAAATTTTGTCCGAAATTAAGAAAAATACTAAAGATTACATGACTACGCAGTTTGAGCACAACAATTTTTTTACTGAGGAGCTCAAAGAACACTATTTTATTGGATGCTATTGCCAAACAACTTGATAATGTCAGCAAAGAAGTTGCTAGCCTTCAATCCCAATTTGCTCTTACTGAAAATCTGCTAGAAAAAATTTCTGATGCACAGGCTACACTAGTGAATCAAATGGCAGCTAAGCCGGAATCATTAGAGCATAGTAATGATGAGGATGTTAAAATGATTGGTGTTTCATCTATTGATTCTTTGTTTAGCAAAATTAAACTTGATGAAAAGGGGACTGAAGAAGAGTCAACTTTAGCTAAAGAACGTCCCCATAATTCGGAGGGTGAAAATCTTGATAAGAAAATTGCTAAAAGTGGGTTTGCAGAGGTATAAACTTTAAATAGCTATCTGCCCACTCTCTTGGATTACAAAGATTTTAATTATGATAATTGTTCTTTGATTGAGTGCATTTCTTTGTTACAATCCATGTTAAATTCACCCAACGCTTATGAGCAAAACAAGGCTTTTACTAAACATATAGTAGAAGCAATGATGAAGGCGTTAGAAGAAAAGCTTGAACTAGAAATTTCAATTCCTAGAAAATTATATGATGAATAGGAACCTACCATCAAAGTTAAAATTAAAAATTATGAGTGCAATGCTTTATGTGATTTGGGTGCTAGCATTTCCACAATTCCAAAATCTCTATGTGATGTGCTAGGTTTTACCAATATAGATGAATGCTTCCTTAATTTGCATCTTGCGGACTCTACTATTAAAAAGCCTTTGGGAAGAATTAATGATGTGCTTATTCTTGCAAATAGAAATTATGTGCCCATTGATTTTATTGTTCTTGATATTGAATGCAATTCTTCTTGCTCCATAATACTTGGTAGACCCTTCTTACGAACTATAGGTGCCGTTATTGATATGAAAGAAGGGAATATAAAATTTCATTTCCATTAAATAAGGGTATGGAGCATTTCCCTAGGAAAATAATTAAAGCACCATATGAATCAATCATGAGGGCCACTTATGGAATCAACTTGAAAGATGACAATACTTGAAATTATGCATTATGCCTAGCTAGGGGCATAAAACAATAGCGCTTGTTGGGAGGCAACCCAATGAATAAAATAAATTTTTGTTATAAATTTCTGTTATGGTGTGTTTTTACTGTCATGCTACTGGTATGATGGTGTTTTTGTGTTTTTAATTAGTGTTTGTGCCAAGAAAAGCCTTTAGGATGATTTGGAAGATAGTATAATTGATATTGTTTGAAAACAGAAAGTTTTGCGTCCAGTGCTGGAATTTTGTTTTTTCTCTGGAACGTCAGAACCTTCTGAATATTTTACACAGTATTGGTATATAAATTGTCCACGTTGCCCTAATTTTTCAGAATTTTTGGAGTTACAGAAGTATGACCATAATTGAGATCTCTACAGACTGTTCTGTTTTTTGACAGATTCTGTTTTTGTTGCACTACTTGCTTGTTTTGATGAATCTATGGATTGTATAGGAGGGTATAAGCCATGGTGAAGTTAGAGTACAGTAGTTATAATGCAAAAATAAAATATGAATGGGTTTGCAACAGTACTTATAGTAGTGATTTGTTTTGTTATACTAACGGATCTCACGAAGGTTTTGTTAACTTTTGTGTGATTGAAGTTTTCAAGTTTTGGGTGAGATCACGATGGATGAAGGAATAAGGAGTAGCAAAAGCCTAAGCTTGGGGATGCCCGAGGCACCCCAAGGTAATATTCTAGGAAGACTCAAGCGTCTAAGCTTGGGGATGCCCCGGAAGGCATCCCCTCTTTCTTCTACCAACCATCGGTAATTTTACTTGGAGCTATATTTTTTTGTCACATGATATGTGTTTTGCTTGGAGCGTCTTGTATTATATGAGTCTTTGCTTTGTTTGCTCTTTAGTTTGTCACAATCATCTTTGCTGAACACACCTATCTAGAGAGAGCCACACGTTTATCATCATGATTTGTTAGAATACTCCATGTGCTTCACTTAAATTTTTTGAGCTAGGCATTTGCTCTAGTGCTTCACTTAAATCTTTTTGAGCATGGTGGTGGCTATATTTTGAAGAAACAAACTCTCATGCTTCACTTATATTATTTTGAGAGTTGATTAAAATTTTGAAGAAACAAACTCTCATGCTTCACTTATATTATTTTGAGAGTTGATTAAAATTTTGAAGAAATGAATTCTCATGCTTCACTTATATTATTTTGAGAATTGACAAGATTAAAATTTGGAAGAAATGAATTCTCATGCTTCACTTATATTATTTTGAGAATTGTTAAGATTGAAATTTTGAAGAAATATTTGCACTCTCATGCTTCACTTAAATCTTTTTGAGAGTTGATCCTTAGTAACGGTAATTTGCACAAGATATGAATTTGGTCCCAAAGTGATGAATATTCAAGAGGGATATAGATAAAAACTTTCATATAGATCATTGGATATGATAAGTGTGATTCCTTGCAATAGTTTTGCGATATGGAAATGATGATATGTGAGTCATGTTAGTGAGTAATTGTGCTTTAGTAAAAATATTGGTGTTAAGGTTTGTGATTCCCTATGCTAGCACGTTAAGTCAATAGTTATGCAATGAAATTATATCCTACTTATGGTGCATTATTCGGTGTTAGTTATGTTCAATGCATGTTTATGACCGTTTTCGTTTTTTGGTTGGTTGCTTCTCAATGTTTTGCTAGCCTTCATTTGTGCTAAGCGGAAATACTGCTTGTGCATCCAAAATACTTAAACCCAGTTTTGCCATATGAGTCCACTATATCTACCTATATGCAGTATCTCAATGCCGTTCCAAGTAAATTTGCATGTGCCAACTCTAATTTTCAAAATAATTTTTCTGTTTTGTGTGCCCGTACCGCTCATGAAGCGGCAAGGGGTGGCCAATATTTTCCATGTTAGGTGTGTTATTCTCACGATGAGTGTTTATTCACTTGTCATTGTACGAGAGTATGGTTGGTAATAGGGATGCCCAGTCCCGCATGAAATGAAATTAATAACAACAAAATTCCTTGGAAAGTGATGGTACGGAGGGCACCCGTGGATACGGCTAGCCATGGAATGTGAAAGAAATGGTGGAAAGGAAATGAACTTTACTTTTTGTTAGGGAACCACCTATGATGTGTCTAGCATGGAAAATATTGGGAATTCTCGGTCGTTTTCGTTGAAAGGAAAAGCATGCCTCTCAAAATATTTGTATCTCTTTAATTTCAGCTTTGAGCTCTGGCACATTTGACAAATCTCTGCTTCCCTCTGCGAAGGGCCTATCTATTTACTTTTATGCAATTTTTATTTTACTTGAGTCTCCATCTTCTCTTACAAAAGCACCAACTAGGGATCACTATTGTCATACTTGTGCATTGGATGTAGCTAATACTCGAGCGTGTTTCATGAATGGATCAATGATTGAGCATAATGGGCTAGGGATAACTTTCTTTAGCGTTGATATTTTGAAAGACATGGTTACTTGTTTGTATGCTTGAGTATCTATGTTTTCATGTCAAATTATAGACTATTGCTTTGAATCATATAAGTTCAATGTCCATGCTACAAAAGAAAAGAATATGCGATGAATATGTTAGGCAGCATTCCACATCAAAAATTCTGTCTTTATCATTTACCTACTCGAGGACGAGCAGGAATTAAGCTTGGGGATGCTGATACGTCTCCAACGTATCTATAATTTTTGATTGTTCCATGCTTTTATAATATCAATCTTGGATGTTTTTATAATCATTTACAACAATTTTATATCTTTTTTGGAGACTAACCTATTAACTTAGTGCCCAGTGCCAGTTGCTGTTTTCTGCCCTATTTTTGTTTTACAGAAAATCAATACCAAACGAAGTTCAAATGCAACGAAACTTTTTGGAGATTTTTTATTGGACCAGAAGAACAATAAAATCTTCGGGAGGAGGCCAGAAGACCCTGGTGGGGCCCACGAGCCACCAGGGCGCGCCTGGGGGAGGCAGGCGCGCCCTGGTGCCTCGTGGGGCCCACCAAGCTCTGTTTGACCTAATTCCAGCACTATAAATTCCAGAAAAATCAGAAACCCTCGGGAGAGTCCACAAAATACTTTTTACGCCGCCGCAAGCTTCTGTTCCAGAGAGATCCCATCTGGGGTCCTTCTCCGATGATCTGTCGACGGGGGAATCGATCATGGAGGGGCTCTACATCAACCTTGCTGCCTCTCCGATGATGCGTGAGTAGTTTACCACAGACCTTCGAGTCCATAGTTAGTAGCTAGATGGCTTCTTCTCTCTTTTTGATCTTCAATACAATGTTCTCCTTGATGTTCTTGGAGATCTATCCGATGTAATCTCTTTTTGCGGTGTGTTTGTTGGGATCCGATGAATTGTGAGTTTATGATCAGATTATCCATGAAATTATTTGAGTCTTTGCTGCACTCTTTTATGCATGATTATTATAGCCTCGTATTTCTTCTCCGATCTATTGATTTGGTTTGGCCAACTGAGTTGATTTATCTTGCCATGGGAAGAAGTGCTTTGTAGTGGGTTCGATCTTGCGGTGCTCAATCCCAGTGACAGAAAGGGACACGACACGTATGTATTGTTGCTACTAAGGATAACAAGATGGGATCTATTCATTGGGTTTATTAATTCGTGAGTTTGTCTTGTCTACATCATGTCATCGTTCTTAAGGCATTACTCCGTTCTTTATCGGACTTAATACACTAGATGCATGCTGGATAGCGGTCGATGTGTGGAGTAATAGTAGTAGATGCAGGCAGGAGTCGGTCTACTAATCTTGGACGTGATGCCTATATACATGATCATTGCCTTGGATATCGTCATGATTATTTGCTTTTCTATCAATTGCCCAACAGTAATTTGTCTACCCACCGTATGCTATTTTCTCGAGAGAAGCCTCTAGTGAAATCTATGGCCCCCGGGTTTATCAAAATCATATTACTAAAACCCTAAAAATATTGCTGCCATCTCTTTTTATTTATTTATTTTGTATTTTTGTTTCAATCTATCACATACAATTTAATCTTGCAATTTACCGCCGAGAGATTGACAACCTCTCGTTTGCGTTGGGTGCAAGGGTTTGTTGTTCGTGTGCAGGTACTGCTAACGAGGTGTTGTGTGATTCTCCTACTGGTTCGATAACCTTGATTTCATAATTGAGGGAAATACTTATCTCTACTGTGCTGCATCATCCCTTCCTCTTCGGGGAAATACCAACGCAAGCTACAAGTAGCAGTTCTCCCGACGCGCTCTCTGTTCACATGTTGACTGGGTCCCCTTTATAAAAGTTGTTCAGGTGAACGACCTGCCTTGGTTTCCACGCCAAATGACCGCTCATGCGAGCGCTCGCGGTTGCATGGAATGCCGTCTTTGACACGCCAAATAAGTGATCATGCATAGGTTTTCGCTGTGGCTTAATGTTTGAGAACTATGGACCTTTAGCAAGAATGTCTCTTTCGAGCTCTTTTGATCAGTCCCCTTTATTTACCACATACACACCCACTCAAAAGAAAGCCGAATAATATTCGTTTGTAGTGTTGCCACTACGTACGGTAATAAACTCATAGCCGAAATCCGAGCTGTCGCTCTTGGTGGATCGTTCATTGGCCAACGGAGTCCTCAGCATAACATCAAGAAGGGTGACGAAGCCACATTTACACACGTAAACGCGTATATAGTAGCAAAGGCCATGGCACCAGCCGAAGGCTGTAACACCATGTTGACATATACAACACATATTTTTGGCATAATCTCACCCACCTTTCAACTAAGTTCCTCTAGACAATTCAATCCACAAGTGCTATCATGTTTATTAAAATTAACGATATGGGGTTGAGCATGATTAAACATTACTTCCACTACAATTTCTCAACTCCAAAGTCTTGAGAGACTTTCTCTTGTGCACATTTATATTTGGTTAATAACATTTCATTTAAAAACTGTCCCACGGCAAGTCTTAGTTGTCTAAACTCAAGAAAACAAAAGCTACAAAATTATTTCAGCTACTAGAGAAAAACCTTTGTATCAACTATCAAGACTTACTCCCATTTGCACATATCACACATACAACTACTACATCTACTTTAAGTATTCAAGTGCAAAAGACGGGGTCGTAGGACATACCTTCATGGTTGCGAATTTACACACTTCTCTTCCTTACTCTTGCATTCCTTGTTGTCCTTGCATAGATCAACTCCTCTGAAAACAAAATGCAAAGGAACTCCAAGGGGCTAAATAAAGAACAAGAGCAAAGCAAAGCTTATTCTATTTTTTTTGGTTTTTTGGGTTTTTGAAAACTAAGTTGCAACCGAAAAGAAAATTGCAAAAGGCAAAAAAAAAGATAAAAAGCAAAAGCAAATAAAAAAGCAAAGTGTTGGAACAAACCAACACGAGTGTTTTGAAGCTCCTCGAGCTTAAGTACAACCTCATTACAACTTATTCAAATACCGCCACATCTTGATATAGAAGTGGTGATAACCTCCCCCAAGCTTAGGCTCTTGCAATTCCAAACCGGTGAGATCATTGTGGCGGTTGGTCAGGAGCCCACTCCTGCCTCCAGTTGGAGAAGTTCATGTTCATGTAGGCGGTTGTGCCTCTTAGGGACGATGCGAGGTTGCTCATATCTTGAATAGAGCCCTGAAGGTTGTTGAGGTCCGCATAGGTGGTGTAGTCTTGTTGGGGCTGCTCTTCCTCTTCGCCAGCGGCGAGTTCTTCTTCATCTACTTGTTCTGGTTCTGGCCCCTCTTGGTCAAATGCTGCATCTCCTTCCTGTGCAACATAACGCAATTGTCCATTCTCGATGGAGAAACGGTTAGGCATAGGTTTGGGAACATGTACGCCACTCCAGGAATTTTGATACAATGACGGCCATTACGAACTACTATCATACCAGCGCTAGTGAGAACACGAATGTTAACAAGGGTGTTACCGACAATGGGGCAGAGGTGATTGTAGTTGAGGCCAAGGGAGTTGGCCAACATGGTGATCACTCCTCCACACACGATATCTCCTTGTGCATGGTTTGCTTGATGCGCGAGGTGTAGCAAAAGTATTGCCCCTAGATTGGACGAATAGCCGACGTCCAGGTTTGCTGCTTTCCCGAGAACTAGCATGTTCTCCTCATTCACTTTGGAAACTTCTCCTCGTGCCTGCAACGAGTTAGTGATAACATAGTAGAAATAACATATAGCAGGACTTTCAATGCAACTGGGTCTATGACTAGATCCATGATGACTCATCCGAAGAAAGGATTGCCTCGGGTGCGGGTCAGTGAAATCATAAACATATCTAACATCATCATCATTGTTGGGGAAGCCAAAGTAGTTAAACCACTCAGTAAAAGTGATGTTAAAATCTTGGTCAAGGAGACGGAAAGTGATCCTCTCCTCCTCATATGCATTTGGCATCAAACCAACATTATGCGAGAGAGTACTAAGAAACTCAAGTGTCAATTATTCATAAGTCTCACATCCCTGATAGACAAAATGATGCAACCCGGCATTATGACAAAGCAAATTAAAATCATGGGTGATACCTAGCTTGGCAAGAGTATTTGCACAAGCCCATTTGGTTGCTTTGATCTTCCTTGTCGTGAGCTTCTGAAACTTCTTCTTTGCTCTGCGGTCGGTGAAGACGATCCCCTGAGTGAAGACTTGTTGCGGTTGTGCGGTGGATGAACTCGAACAACTGCGTATGCGAGAAGACCTCCGTGTAAACATCTATAAAACAATTTTTCAGTCCAATATAATGAGAGAATAATGATCCTACGGTACTCACATCATCTTACTCCTCTAAAAACATCAACAAATCCATGCCAAACTCAAGTTTGAATCAAAAATGTGCATATCCTAAACATGGCAATGCTAGGCATGAAGAACATGGATTTGCGAAAAATATATTGGGGATCAGAGGAGAAACATACCGTAGATCGATCACATGGAAGGATTCGAACTGAAAACGAACGAGTAGAGAGATCGGGCGAAGTTTTGCTAGGGTTTGGAGAGGTTTGGAGGAAGAAGAAGAAAAATAAAAGAGAGAGATGGGGGGAAAATACCTCCTTCCTTGGGCTTATTGGGGCCACCAGGATACCAATCAACCGCCCATACGAGCGCAAGCGCTCGCATGGAACACTGTCGTTCTTCCTGATGACTTACCTGTGTCTGTGCTCTCCTCATATGGCCACTTATACGACTGGCAGCGCTCGTTTAAAACACCATCGTTCATTCTATCTTTTTCTTCTTCTGGTCGATGGTGTGAAACGACCGCTCGGACAGGTGCATGCGCCTGTTTGGAACGCCATCTTTGGATCTAGGATTTTCTTCGTTTTCTACAAAAGAGTTAAATGATCGCTCGAACGGACACACGCGTCCGTTTGGAACACCGTCTTTGCTCCTGCGGTCTCTGATGTTTTGCGCTGGAACCTCTGGCAGGTCATGTGACCGTTCATACGACCGCACATGGTCGTTTTGAACGCCGTATTTTGATCTGTCTCTTGTGAGACTTTTCTTTTCCTTTGCTTTTCTGCAGGGTTAGTTCCAAGACAATACATAAACATATTTCCAGGTATATAAATCGGCTTGCACAAGACTTGGCCTTCATTAGAACGCCTCTCCCAAACTCACTTCTTCACACGGAACTTCAATCACTCTTTTATTAAAACAAAAATAAAAACTTACTTGTCTACTTTATTCGCGTGGGTTGCCTCCCACGAAGCGCTTGTTTTCGGTCGGATAGCTCGACCGTAATGGTAATCAGGGTGGTGCTAGAACACCGAGACCATAACTTCTAGCATTCAAAATGATGCCACCTCCTGCATAGGTCTTTAATTTCTTTTTCCTGGGGAAATGCCTTATAAAAGGATCTTTAGATGGTAAATCAAAACGGACATTTCCTTCAAACACATTTATCACAGCTTTGATAGTCCTTAGAAAAGGTCGACCGAGAATTATAGGAGCAATAGGATCTTCAGGCATATCTACTATAACAAGATCAATCATGACAGGGCAATAATTTATTTGAACTATAACTCCATGCTTAATGCCTACTGCCTGAGTAAAAGTAGAATTAGCCATATTCAATATAATCTCAGTATTAACATAAGGACCAAGATTGGGACTATCATAAAAAGATTTGGGGATAGTGGAAACAGTTGCCCCTAGATCACATAAAGCACTGAACTTATTAAGTCCTATCTAAATCTCTATAGTAGGTTCGAAAGTATCTTCTTGCTTAGCTGGTAACTTACTGAATAACTTTTTTCTTTCCTCATCAAGTTCACATACCTTGCTGCAACTTGCTCAACAAAGACATTATATGCCTCATCGTTAGTTACCTCCGGTAGTGGATACTTCATGGATATCATCTTGACAAAATCTGCAACGGTGTAATTGTATTCTGGCACATGGCCTGCGTCAAGTACCTCATCTTTCACTTCATTGCTTCTCACCATTTTAACTTCTTCAACCGGGTTAGGCTCCGGTTTACCTGCAAACTTGGCCAAAATCAAGGTTTGGCTCTCTGCTATTTTTGCCACTTGTGCCTCCATATTCTTGGATCTGGCTTCAAGTATCTGCACATCTCATGTGTTAGTCCAACAACCTTACCGGTCAATTGACCGAGTAAGTTATCATGATTCTTTAGGATATTCTTGAAATTTTCATTCTGCTAAGTCTGGCTAGCAATAAAACTTTTAAGAGTTCCTTCAAGGGTATTTCTATTGCTACCATTAGCTCCATTAAAATTATTGGATGCTCCCCCATTATTTGGATAAGTTTAGGAGCATATCCATTATTTTTCCAATTGGGATTATAGCTATTACGAGCAATGAAATTAACATCACTAGTATCTTCATTAGTGATGGCATTGACATTTACCTCTTCTTTACCTTTCATCAAAAGGATAAGTTCTTCTAGCTTGGTTGTCAACTCTGAGCTATTTTCTTCTATGACATTCACCTTCTTGGTGGTGGTTCTCTCAACATGCCATTGGGCATGGTTCTCTTGCATATCATCTAGTATCTTCTTGACATCATCTATGGGCTTTCCCATGATTGTTCCTCCTGCAGCTGTATCAAGCATAGTTTTTGACATGTGATTTCAGCCATTATAAAACATATGACGGATTAACCACTCCTCCATTCCATGATTGGGGCAATTTATTATAGCTTCTTTCATTCTATCCCATGCAAGCGCTAGTGGCTCACGTTCTTCTTGCTTGAAACCTGTAATCTAAGAATGTAATTGCATAATTTTTGCAGGTGGACAAAACTTAGATAAAAATTTGCTGCAACAAGCAGCCCAAGAAGTTATACTTCCTTTCGGTAAAGCTAAAAGCCATTCCTTAGCTTTTCCTCTCAAAGATAAAGGAAACAAGCGAAGTTTAACAGCATCTGGGTCATAATCTTTTATGCGTGTCATGTTGCATAATTGAGTAAAATTATGTAAATGCATACCTGCATCTTCTGAAGCAGAGCCTCCAAATTGGTCCTGTTGAATTATGGAAACTAAGGTCGGTTTAATCTCATATTCTGCAGCTGCAACATCAGGTTGTGCAGTTGGTTCACGCTTGAAATTGTTGCTAGGAGTAGCAAAACTCCCAAGATTATGAACCATAGTAACTTTTTTGGTATTTTCCACTAAAAGACTTGCAACAAAATAAAACTTAAACTAAAAACTGAAAGTAAAAAACAAAAACTAAAAGTTAACTTTAACAAAAACTCTAAACACAAAGACTAGGAATACTAAACTCCTCCCCGGCAACGGCGCCAGAAAAAGGGTTTGCTATCTCCTTTTTATTGATCCGGTATTGGAACAAGAAAGGGTATCTCGCACCTATTTCCCCAGAGGTGACCCTGGGTATCGAACTCACGAGAGGAAGACCCCTTTGAAGCAATGGTCTCTAGCAAGCTTTTACCAAAGTGTCGAATCCAGCTTTTGACCGGATCAGCAAGAAAATTGTGATTCAAACACTTATAATAAAAAAAGGTACGTGGATGAGGTCTTAATGCTTACAACCATGTATTGGTGTTGGGATAAAAAATGATATTAGTTTGTGCGCGGGAAGTCACCCGTCAAGAGGTTCTTGCTTCGTATCGGAATGGGGGATGTGTCCAAATAACATCTTGAGCGGCACGAGTCCCGCATCAAGAATCAGTTGTCCTACCGCAGGCCCTATCTGTCTCGCGGGGTTGCCCCGATAATTAAGATAATAATATCAGACAAAAGCTTTGGGTGTTCAATGACTACACCTCATGAATCCTCAAGGTTATGATCCATATTACCCTACTAATCCTTACTGTCACCGGTGTTCGGTGTAACACTTCATGGTCTCCTTGATCCTAGCCTCACCGGTGCTCGATCTCCATGATCCTGGGTACCTGCAGGGATGAATATCACGGACAAGACAAGAGAAACTTCACGAAACAATTTAATTTCACACATACAAGACGTTATGTCAAAGACTCCCAATGACCCCTTCACCGAATACCTGGGGTTGCAATGCTCATGCCTCACCCCATACCTTACCGATCTACTCACACATCGAGATCAGATCGCGAGAAGAAAACATTGAAGAACACATCTTGAGATTGATTGATTGCAATATGTCTTACAATGGATGCCTTGTGCGATGCACGATTACGAGTATGAACTAGATGGAAGAGAACTACGGTGGTGGAGATGGCTGTGGAGATGCAAATGGCGGCAGCTAGGGTTTGTGGATGAAGATGATGATGAAAGGGTTGTGGCTGTGCTGGACGTTCTCCCGATGCGCTCTCTGTTCACATTTCGACTGGGTCCCCTTTATAAAAGTTGTTCAGGTGGACGACCTGCCTTGGTTTCCACGCCAAACGACCGCTCATGCGACCGCTCGCGGTCGCATGGAACGCCGTCTTTGACACTTGCGGCCTTCTGGCGCCTCCTGGTGACTTATCTCTTCTCCAATTTCCTTCCTTTCCTTTCCTTTCTCCCACGTGATTTCTTCCCTTTTTAGCCCATTTCTTGTGGAAAAATATCAAAGAGAGGATTTGTGGAATCCCTCGGACTTATTAGTCATTAGTGACAATATCGGAGCGAATATCTCTCTTTTAATGAAATAATTCAGTTTAAACGAGGTTGAAATGAGTGTAAAAATATCACTCATCAATGTTCTCAAAAAGTCAATTCTTCATAAGAAACCTATAAAGGAAGGGGTAGGTTTCCGGAGAAACTTGAATGTTGATGGCACTTACTAGACTCCTAAGCAATATCATAAAACTGTTTGAGTGCTTGCTAAAAGCAAGCCACTCGATCCCTCGTTGCTCTCGGGTTATGACTATTCAATTCCTTCACTTGATGATGAGTCATTTGACTCCAACTATAAACTGTTTAAAAAACAGGATGGTGAAATATTTGCATGATATGTTGGTGCTATCTCCAAGAACGGGCCTCCAAAGAAGAGAATCTGGGTTGAGAAATCTCATTGAAAATATGCTTGTTATTGTTTATCTAACCATGCAGGGTGATAACTCTCGTGCGAGGAATAACTCTGCGCAGTATGCAACTGCATATCCCTCACAGGGTTCTGATAAGAATGCTTGTCAGAAAGATTATATGCATACTTCTTCCAACCATTATGTTCATGCTTCTGGGAAGAACTTCAATGCCTATTCTTTTGACTATGCTAACCCTTCTCCGAGGAAAAACTCTCATGCTCCTCGAAGGAAATCCTTCCCTGCCTGGCAGAAAACAATTTCTTCTCAGCCACCCATCAAGATGTGGGTGGTTAAGAAACCCTAATTCTTCTACAGGACTATGTCTCCGGGTGCACTGAATGGATAATGGATAGTGGATGCACTAATCATATGACTTGTTCACTGATCCAACATTAACATCTTCTTCACAGAAGTACATTACTTTCGGTGTCAACAACAAAGGAAAGGTAATTGGTTTAGTTTAAATTGCCATCTCCAAGAATATTGACAATGTCATGATTGTTAAATCCCTTAGATTCAATCTCATGTCAGTTGGTAAATTATGTGATCTTGGCATGCTAGTATTATTCTCCAAGACTAAATGTATTGTTTTCATGGAATCTGACAACACCTTTGTCTTTGAGGAAAAAAGAAAAGGTGATTTGTATGTTGTGGATTTTTTTCTAAGGGTACCTCAGTTGCCACCTATTTTCTTGCAAAAGCTATAGAGGGTTGGTTGTGGCAATTTAGGCTTGGTCATGCAGGTATGAGGAACTTGCAGACCCTGGTGAAGAAAAAGCATCTCGTGGGAATTACTGATGTGAAATTCGACAAGGATCGTCTCTATGGTGCATGTGAGTCTGGCAAGATAGTGAAGAAACATCATTCTTTGAAGAAAATCATGACCACAACGAGACCTCTCGAGATACTTCACATGGACCTATTCAGGCCACAAAACTACTCGAGCTTTGATGGTAATCATTATGGACTTGTTATTCTTGATGTTTTTTCTCGATTCACCTAGGTTTTCTTTCTTGAAGATAAAACAAGGAACCAGGACACTTTCAAATGTTTCTCCAACAAGGCTTGGAGTGAATATGAAGTGACTATCAAATATGTCAGAAGTGATAATGGCACTGAGTTCAAAAATACTCACATTGAGGACTTTCTCGATGATAATGGTATTACTCATGAATTCTCTGCAACATATACTCCTCAACAAAATGGAGTAGTGGAGAGAAAGAATCAAACTCTCATTGAGATGGGGAGAACTATTCTCAGTGAGTATAAAACTCCTATTCGCTTCTGGGTTGATTCCATTAATATTGTTTGTCATATCGTTAACCGTGTTTATCTACACAAGTTCTTAAGAAAATCTCACATGAACTGAGTACTAGCAACAAACCAAATGTATCTTATCTGCGTGTTTTTGGTGCACCATACTATATTCATGATATGAATCATAATTCTAAGTTTGCACCGAAAGAACATGAGGATTTTCTTCTTGCTTATGGCTCCAATTCGCATACTAATCGGGTCTATAACTTTCACTACGGGAAAGTTATGGAGACGGTAAATGTGCAGCTTGATGAATCCAATAGCTCGCAAAAAGAGCACTGATAACCCGCAAGTATAGGGGATCGAGACAGTCTTCGCGGGTAGTATTTCACCCAATTTATTGATTCGACACAAGGGGAGCCAAAGAATATTTATAAGCCTTAGCGGTTGAGTAACCACACCTGGAGAGCTAAATATCTGCAGCAAAATATTTACTAGCACGGAGTTTGATAGTTTTGATAGTAACAGTAACAGGAACAGTAGAAGTTTTGTAGTGATTGTAACAGCAGTAGCAACAGTAGTAACTTAGCAAAGATCAATATGAGCAAAGCGTAGGCATTGGATCAGCGATGGATAATTGTGTTGGATAACATTCATCATGTAATAGTCACAACCTAGAGCGATACACAATAGCTCCAATTCATTAATTCAATGTAGGCATGTATTCCGTATATAGTCATACATGCTTATAATAAGAACTTGTATGACATCTTTTGTCCTACCCTCCCATGGCAGCGGGGTCCATAAGGAGATATAAGGGATATTAAGGCCTCCTTTTAATAGAGAACCGAAACAAAGCATTAACACATAGTGAATACATGAACTCCTCATACTACGGTCACCACCAGAGTGAATCCCAATTATTGTCACCTTGGGGTCTGCGGATCATAACACGTAATAGGTGCATACAACTTGCAAGATAGGATCCAAAACATACTTATATTCATGAAAACATAATAGGTTCAGATCTGAAATCATGGCACTCGGGCCCTAGTGACAAGCATTAAGCATAGCAAAGTCATAGCAACATCAATCTCAGAACATAGTGGATACTAGGGATCAAGCCCTAACAAATTGACTCGATTACATGACAAATCTCATCCAACTCCATCACCGTCCAGCAAGCCTACGAAGGAATTACTCACTCCCGGCGGTGAGCATCATGGAATTGTTGATGAAGAAGTGTTGATGATGACGACGGCGGTGAATCCCCCTCCCCGGATCCCCGAACAGACTCCAGATTAGCCCTCCCGATGAAGAACAGGAGGTGGCGGCGGCTCTGTATCGTAAAATGCGATGATTCCTTCTCTCTGAATTTTTTCTCCGTGAGATGGTACTTATGGATTTGGAGTTAGAGCAAACAAAGGTCTGTGGGACCCACGAGCTCACGTGGCGCGCCCTAGGGGGAGTGCCACCTGAGCTTGTGGCTCCGTGGTGGCCCCCCTCCAGTAGATTTTTTCGCCAATAATTTTTATATATTCCACAAAAATTCTCCGTAAAATTTTAACCCAATCCAAGAACTTTTATTTCTGCACAAAAATAACACCATGGTAGTTCTGCTGAAAACAATGTCAGTCCGGGTTAGTTTCATTCAAATCATGAAATTAGAGTCCGAAACAAGAGCAAAAGTGTTTGGAAAAGTAGATACGTTTGGGACGTATCAAGTCCCCCAAGCTTAACTCATTGCTTGTCCTCAAGCAATTCAGTTGACAAACTGAAAGTGACAAAGAAAAACTTTTACAAACTTTTTGTTCTGTTGCTGTATATATGCTTAAGTAGTATTCAAGTTTTCAGCAATGATTATGAACTAACCATACGAATGATAACAATTAGATCTCACATTTACTCATGACATTAACATAATCAACTAGCGAGCAATAATAATATATCTCGGATGCCAACAATTTGTCAAAACAATCATGATATAATATGATAACATGGTATCTCGCTAGCCCTTTCTGAGACCACAAAACATAAATGCAGAACACCTCTGAAGTTCAAGCAGCGACTAAACATTGTAGTTCAGGGTAGAAGAGATCCAGTCATGCTCATTTCCAACATTAACTAGACTCAATGCATATTAAAATAAGAATGACAATAGCGCTATAAAAATTGGTGCTTGAATTAGAAGGTGATGACTCAAAGTAAATAACATGAAAGTAAATAGAAAGGCCCTTCACAGAGGGAAGCAGAGATTTGCAGCGGTGCGAGAGCTCGAAGCTAAAACAGAGATGAATACATTTTGAGAGGTGTGCTTTTCCTGTCAACGTTACGACATAGGATTTCGATATCTTCCATGCTAAACACATTATCGGCGGTTCCCAAGCAGAAAGGTAATGGTTTTACTCCCCCTCAACCGTACAAAAACAAGCCATGGCTAGCCGAATCCTCGGGTGCCCTCCAAACAATCAACTTTCCAAGGAGATTTTTGTTTATTATATTTTTATTTATTTTTGTTTAACAGGACTGGGCATCCCTAGTACCAGCCTCTCTCATGCAAGATGAGTGAATAAACTCTCGTTGTGAGAGTAACCCACTTAGCACACAAAACAGATGTTTATTTGAATGATTAGAGATGGCACATGCAAATTTACTTGGAACGGCAGGGTAATACCGCATATAGGTAGATATGGTGAACGCATATGGAACAACTTTGGGTTTTCATGAATTTGGATGCACAAGCAGTATTCCCGCTTAGTACAGGCAAAGGCTAGCAAATAGACTGAGAAGCGACCAACTAGAGAGCGACAATGGTCATAATCATGCATTGCGAATATTTAACATTGACCATGAGCATGAGTAGGATATAAACACCCTGAATATAAATATTATGAAGGCTGCATTGGTTTTGATTCAACTACATGTGTGAACATGTGCCAAGTCAAGCCACTTGAATTCTTCAGAGGAGGATACCATCCTAACATACTATATCACAATCATTTTAATGCATGTTGACATTCAAGATAAATCATTATCCACTCCTAGCTACTTAAGCATGGCATGAGCAACTATAATCTCTAATTGTCATCACAAACATGTTTACCCATAATATGCTGAATTAGGCCTACTGGGTTAAACATATTTACAAAAACAAAAACAAGAAGAGTTCATACCAGCTTTTCTTCGCCGCAGTCACTTCATCAAATCATTGTCATTATTGCCTTTCACTTGCATGACCGAATGATGTGGAAATAATAATAATGCAAGTGTGTCGTGGACTAAGCTGAAATCTGCAAACAGTTTATTCAAAGGAAAAGACAAGATAATATTGTCTCTTTGCTAGATCAACAATAATGCATATGAGAGCCACTCAACAATTCTAACATAGTCTTCTCCGTACGACGACTCAACAAAAAGAAAAGAAATTCAGAGAAACAGACTGACATATTTTTTTGGAGTTTTTGGTTTTTCTGAAGAAAGCAAACAAAGAAAGAAAAACGAAAAGCGAGAAAAATGATTTACAAGGGAGAACTCCCAACAAGCAAAAGAAGAAACGAGAAATATTTTTGGGTTTTCTTTTAGTACTATGAACTAATTAAACGATAAAGAAAAAAAATGAAAAGAAGCGAGAAATATTTTTGGATTTTCAAAGTTTTTCAAACACACAAAAGAAAGAAAAATAAAGCGAAACATGGATATACAATGAAAAAGGATGAACACCGACAACTATGATGAATATGTGGTACATGAATGAAATGTCGGTGGGAATACGTACTCCCCCAAGCTTAGGCTTTTGGCCTAACTTGGTATATGGCCACGGCTGGCCTGGGTAAAACTCCTGGTAAAAGTTTGGGTTGTACTCGAGTGCAGCGGCCACCGCTTGATGGGCGGCTTCACTCCGAGGAGCGGCCTCCTTTGCTGCCCTGTATGCCACGGCCTCCTCCTCATGTATATAATATCTTTGTTTTTCCTGAAAGTTAAAGAATGCAGGTGTAGGCAGGGTAACATGGACAACACTACTTTTATTAAAGACTAGCCTGTACCGAAATGGGGGGTTCTCCCTTTCGAAGAACTAATGGCAGACCATAGAATCATAATCAAGATAGCTCATGGGCAACGGATTGTCTCTTTCTCTAATGGGAACTCCAAGATGAGCAACTAACCTAGTGGCGTAAATGCCCTCATAAAGATCGCCATCAAAAGAGTTTTTATTTATGCGACGTGCAATGATGGCCCCAAAATTAAATTTTCTATCTCTCAGTACATCACTTTTCAGAATGCTCAAATCAGAAGCGCAAAGGGTAATGAGGTCATGTTTACCATTTATGCATCCTCCTACGAATAGAGGAAAATAGTGAATAGCAGGAAAATGAATGCTTCCAATTCTAGCTTGCGTTATACCTCTAGTATCACCTCGGGTAATACTCATGAGAAATTCATTGCAATCAGATTTACGAGGTTCAAGGCAAGTACCCCAAAAGGGAATTCTACAAGCAATGCAAAATTCTTGTATACTCATATGGTAAGAATTCTCATAAAGATTGAACATAACATCATGAGAAAAGCAGTGAGATACATACTCGAATTTCCATACAAAGGAATCAGTGAGGTCACGGTATTACGAACACTTATCTGATATGAAGTTTGTCAACTCGGCATTCTGTACGTACATATCAAATTCTTCCTTGATGCCGGCATCGATCATGAAGGCATCAGACGGCCATTCGCAAGCTTTCACAATGGCATCCCGAGGGAGTTCGAGATTGGGCTCATGCATAGCGGGCCTTGGGGCACTCCTGCTCGAAGAACCCCCGGAGAACATTCTCCTCAATATTTTATTTCTCTGAAAATTTCTGAAAATTCATAGTCCCCAAAATAAAAGTGAATGAAACTCAACAAAATTGATAACAACTACTCCCACAAGTTTCCAGAGGCTATATCATGCATCAAAACTACTTATAACCATACAAATTCAACATGCAAGCTCATATACATGGTCACCAGTAGTAGCAAAATATGCAAAACATAATCCACTAGAACAAAAACTAATTGGACGATCGGAGTAGTCAAATACCAAGGAGTGATTTCTCCGAACAGTTTCGGAAATGGAGCTCCGAGCAAAGAGATCGAAAATCACACGAAAATGAGCAAGAACATGGGCTAGAGAGAAAGTTTGATTTTTTCTGGAGGTAGGAGAAGGCAGTGGGCTGGTGCACTAAGTGAGGGGGTCCCCTGTGGGACCCACGAGCTCAGGTGGCATGCCCAAAGGGGGTGGGCGCGCCATTGGAGCTCGTGGCTCACAGGTGCACCCCCTAGGGTGTGTTCAGTGCCAAAAATTCTTAAATATTCTGGAAAAAATCATACTAAATTTTCAAGTCATTCCGAGGACTTTTATTTTTGGGACATTTTTTTATTGCACGGATAATTTAGAAAATAGAACAAACATGGCATTCTACTTTATTAAACTTAAAATAATAGAGATCAAACAATAAGTACAGTAGGTGGTGCTTACTAAATTCATCGACTATATGCCCCTAAAAAAGAATCCATTAATAGGGTTGATCAAGTCTCATTAACAAACTATTTCCGAGTAACATGGAACCGGAGAACTTTCGTATGACACTGATATGTCTCCGTCGTATCTACTTTACCAAACACTTTTGCTCTTTGGCCCCTAATTTGCATGATTTGAATGAAACTAACCCGGACTGACGCTGTTTTCAGCAGAATTGCCATGGTGTTGTTTTTTGTGTAGAAATCAAAGTTCTTGGATTTGGATGAAACTTTTTGGAGAATTTTTATGGAATATATAAAAATTATTGGCGCAAGAATCAACAGAAGGGGGCCACCTAGTGCCCACGAGGCACCAGGGCGCGCCACCCCCCCAGGCACGCCCTGGTACCTCGTGGGGCCCACGTGGCTCCGCTGACCCGAATTCCAAGCCTATAAATTCCTATTTCCCAAGAAAAAATAGGAGAGGAAGTTTTATTGTGTTTCACGATACGGAGCCGCCGCCACCTCCTGTTCTTCATCGGGAGGCCAGATCTGGAGTCCGTTCGGGGCTCCGGAGCGGGGGATCTTCCGGCATCGTCATCAGCAACCATCCTTCATCACCAATTTCATGATGCTCACCGCCGGGAGTGAGTAATTCCTTCGTAGGCTTGCTGGACGGTGATGATTTGGATGAGATTTATCATGTAATCGAGTTAGTTTTGTTAGGGCTAGATCCCTAGTATCCACTATGTTCTGAGATTGATGTTGCTATGACTTTGCTATGCTTAATGCTTGTCACTAGGGCCTGAGTGCCATGATTTCAGATCTGAACCCTTTATGTTTTCATGAATATATTTGTGTTCTTGATCCGATCTTGCAAGTTATACGCACCTGCTATGTGTTATGATCCGCATACCCCAAGGTGACAATAATTGAGATTCTTTCCGGTGATTGCCATAGTTTGAGGAGTTCATGTATTCACTAAGTGTTAATGCTTTGTTCCGGTTCTCTATTAAAAGGAGGCCTTAATATCCCTTAGTTTCCTTATGGACCCCGCTGCCACGGGAGGGTAGGACAAAAGATGTCATGCCAGTTCTTATCGCAAGCACGTATGACTATATACGGAATACATGCCTACATTACATTGATGAATTGGAGCTAGTTCTGTGTCGCCCTAGGTTATGACTGTTACATGATGAATGTTATCCAACATAAATCACCGATCCAATGCCTACGAGCTTTTCACATATTGTTCTTGCTAAGTTACTACTGTTGCTACTGCTGTCACAAGTGTTACTACTATTGCTGCTACCGTTACTGTTACCGTTACTCTTATTGCTACTGCTATCAAACTATCATACTACTGTGCTACTGATCAGTCAGCTGCAGATATTTAGTCTCAAGTGTGGTTGAATTGACAACTCAACTGCTAATACTTGCAAATATTCTTTGGCTCCCCTTGTGTCGAATCAATAAATTTGGGTTGAATACTCTACCCTCGAAAACTGTTGCGATCCCCTATACTTGTGGGTTATCAAGAACTTTTTCTGGCGCCGTTGCCGGGGAGCATACCTCTATTTGCTGAGTCACTTGGGATTTATATCTGTTGATCATTATGAAGAATTTGAAAGACGCTAAGACCAAGATCGTTCCCTCTAAGACGAGGGGAGGTAAGGAACTGCCATCTAGCTCTGCACTTGATTCACCTTCTGTTTTGAGAAAACTTGCAGCACCACTAATACGTCTCCAACATATCTATAATTTTTGATTGTTCCATGCTGTTATATTATCAATCTTGGATGTTTTTACATACATTTAAAGCAATTATATATCATTTTTGGAGACTAACCTATTAACTTAGTGCGAAGTGCCAGTTGTTGTTTTGTGCCCTGTTTTTGTTTTACAGAATATCAATACCAAACGAAGTCCAAATGCCACGGAACCTTTTGGAGATTTTTTTCTGGACAATACCAACACTAGAAGCTTCGGGAGGAGGCCAGAAGACCCTGGAGGGGGCCACGAGCCACCAGGGCGCGTGTGGGGGCAGGCGCGCCCTGGTGCCTCATGGGGCCCACAGAGTTCCGTTTGACCTAATTCCTCCACTATAAATTCCCAAAAAATCAGAAACCCTCAGGGGAGTCCACAAAATACTTTTTCCGCCGCCGCAAGCTTCTGTTCTCGAGAGATCCCATCTGGGGTCCTTCTCCGGTAATCTGCCGGAGGGGGAATCGATCACGGAGGGGCTCTACATCAACCTTGCTGCCCTTCCGATGATGCGTGAGTAGTTTACCACAGACCTTCGGGTCCATAGTTAGTAGCTAGATGACTTCTTCTCTCTTTTTGATCTTCAATAAATGTTCTCCTTGATGTTCTTGGAGTTCTATCCGATGTAATCACTTTTTGCTGTGTGTTTGTTGGGATCCGATGAATTGTGAGTTTATGATCAGATTATCCATGAATATATTTTGAGTCTTTTCTGCACTCTTTTATGCATGATTATTATAGCCTCGTATTTCTTCTCCGATCTACTGATTTGGTTTGGCCAACTAGATTGATTTATCTTGCCATGGGAAGAGCTGCTTTGTAATGGGTTCGATCTTGCGGTGCTCAATCCCAGTGACAGAAAGGGACATGACACGTATGTATCGTTGCTATTAATGGTAAAAGGATGGGGTTTATTCATACGTGAGTTTATCTTGTCTACATCATGTCATCGTTCTTAAGGCGTTACTCCGTTCTTTTATGGACTTAATACACTAGGTGCATGCTGGATAGCGGTCGATGTGTGGAGTAATAGTAGTAGATGCAGGCAGGAGTCGGCCTACTTGAATTGGACGTGATGCCTATATACATGATCATTTCCTTGGATATCGTCATGATTATTTGCTTTTCTATCAATTGCCCAACAGTAATTTGTCTACCCACCGTATGCTATTTTCGTGAGAGAAGCCTCTAGTGAAAACTATGGCCCCCGGGTCTATCTAAATCATTTTACTAAAACCCTAAAAATATTGCTGCAATTTTCTTTTACTTATTTTATTTTGTATTTTTGTTTCAATCTATCCATCTATCATATACAATTTAATCTTGCAACTTACCGCCAAGGGATTGACAACCCCTTGTTTGCGTTGGGTGCAAGGATTTGTTGTTTGTGTGCAGGTGCTGCTAACGAGGTGTTGTGTGATTCTCCTACTGGTTCGATAACCTTGGTTTCATAACTGAGGGAAATACTTATCTCTACTGTGCTTCATCATCCCTTCCTCTTCGGGGAAAATACCAACGCAAGCTACAAGTAGCAGGAAGAATTTCTGGCGCCGTTGCCGGGGAGACATCATCAACATCTATCAAGTACCTTCGCATAAACTCTCATCTCCTTGCATTTATTTTATTTGCCTCTCATTTTCATCTCCCCCACTTCTAAAAAGTTTTTACAAAAATACAAAAATATTTTCCGTTTGCCTTTTTGCTCGTTTACTATCTTTGCTTGTGTGCCATGTGCCTTCTATTTGCTTGCATCTTCGCTTGCTAGAAATCTATTGAGATGGATCCTCATCCACTTGCTAATCTTTTCAAAAAACCCAATTATGATGGACCAATTTCTAATGAGTTGAGTGCACTAGATTATCTTTATGAAGTTTTGCTTGAAAATCATGAATCTGAAAATTTTGATGAAGTGTTGAAAGAAGAAATTTATAAAGTGATTCATGATAGCTCATTAAATAAAAAGCATGATTGCAATAATGTTAGTATAAATTCTATTAATTTCAATTATGCTAATAATATGCAAAACTACGAGCTTGGGGATGATAATTTTGTTATATCCACTACTTATTGCAATGATCATGATTGGGGTGATAATGCTTCTTATAATCTTGAAAATTTATTTAAGCCTCATGATGAATATGCTATTGATAATAATGTTTGCAATAATATTGAAAGTGGGTTTGGAAGATTGTCAACTCTAGGTAAAAATAATCCCACTATTTTGGAAGACTATAAGAATTTTATGCATGTGGATCATGGAGAGAAAATTTTATATGATAGCTATATTGTTGAATTTGATTATGATCCTACATGTAATTATTATGAGAGAGGAAAATATGGTTGTAGAAATTTTCATGTTACTAAATTATCTCTCGTTATGCTGAGATTGTCAATGTTTTATTCCTCTCCTTTGCATATGCTAGATATTTCTCGTCTTGATAATTTGTTTGCATATAAAATGCCTATGCATAGGAAGTATGTTAGACTTAAATGTGTTTTTCACATATTTCATGATGCTCTCTTCGTGTTTCAATTACTATCTTTCATGTGAGCATCATTGAAATCTCAAAGCCTATCTTAATGGCTATAAAGAAAGAGCTTGTTGGGAGACAACCCAATGAATAAAATAATTTTTTATTATAAGTTTCTGTTATGGTGTGTTTTTACTGTCATGCTACTGTTATGATTGAGTTTTCATGTTTTTAATTAGTGTTTGTGCCAAGTAAAACCTTTGGGATGATTTGGAAGATAGTATAATTGATGCTGTTTGAAAACAGAAAGTTTTGCATCCAGTGCTGGAATTTTGGTTTTTCGCTGGAATGTTAGAACCATCTGAATTTTTTACACAATATTTATATATGAATTTCCCACGTCGTCCTAATTTCTCAGAATTTTTGGAGTTACAGAAGTATGACGATAATTCATATTTTTACAGACTATTCTGTTTTTGACAGATTCTGTTTTTGATGTGTTGCTTGCTTGTTTTGATGAAACTATGGATTGTATCGGGGGGTATTATCCATGGAGAAGTTAAAATACAGTGGGTATAATGCAAATATAAAATATGAATGGGTTTTCAACAGTACTTAAAGTAGTGATTTGTTTTGTTATACTAACGGATCTCACGAAGGTTTTGTTGAGTTTTGTGTGATTGAAGTTTTTGTAGGAGATATGCCCTAGAGGCAATAATAAATGTTATTGATTATCTCCCTATTCATAATTAGGTTTATGTTCCATGCTATAACTGCTATGATTCTCGAGTCTACAAATAAAACGAGGCTTGGAGGGAAACTCATGTGCACGTGTGGGATAATAAACGGTAAAATATATTCCTAGTCAAGCCTCTAAGACTGGCTCAAGTATTGCATGATGATCCTGTTTTCCTGATCATGGGCATGGCTATGCCGGCAATTTTGAGGGCACAATGTTAGAAGAACATTTGTGTTGAATCGACCCGAATTGATGTTATGCTATGAGATTCATTCGTCATAAGTTAATGGTTAATAACACAGAGATGGTTAACGTTTGCATGATTCCTTAGACCATGAGAGTATCGAGTTTCTTCATGCTTGCTTCATGAACTTTGGGGTTTGTTAAACGTCATCCGTAAATGGGTGGCTATTACGGCGGCTTACGGGTTCATGGAAAAGTATGTCAAGTAACTTGATAGCTCAAGATTGGGATTTGCTCCTCCGACGATGGAGAGATATCTCTGGGCCCTCTCGGTGTTACGGTATCCATCATCGTCTGGCCAGACACTTTGTGATTTGATGACGGGGATGCCGGAACACGGGAACGAGAAAAGAGAACAATACCGGTAACGAGGTAACTGGCATAGTGGACAAGTTGTTGATCCACGGGGATGCCAACATGTCTCACCTCGGGTATTTGTAACATATCGCGAAGCAACAGGAATAGCACACGGCAACTGGAGGTTCACTCGAATATTCATTCGTGTGGGTATAGGGGTCAATATGGGTGTTCACGGCTCCGATGTTGATCATTGATTGGAAGGGGTTCCGGGTCATGTCTATACTTCACCGAACCTATAGGGTCACACGCTTAAGGGTCATCTATCTGCTGAATACTAGACAAGGAGTCCGAGAGAAAGTCACTGGAAAAGTTTCGGAGACAACGGAAAAGTTCCGGAGAGAACACCGAAAAAGTTTCGGTAAAACCAAAAAGTTGTTTCGGATAAAACCATTTATCCAAAAAGGTTTCGGCAAGCACCGGGAATGTTTTGGAGGTTGCCAGATTGGTCTGGTAATTTCAGGAATTTTTTCGGAGAAAAAACCGAAAAAGGTTTTCGGAGCTGCCGGAATTGTTTACCGGGTAAACAAAGATGGTTTGAAATTAAACCACCATACCGGAAATGTTCCGGAGCGAGTCCAGATAATTTTAGAGGGTGCCGGAAATGTTCTGGGACCTTCCGGAATTTTTCAGAAGAAATAGTTTCGGAAAACATCTTGTCCCAGCGAGAGGGGACAAGATCCCACGGATCGTGGGGGCTGTTTTTGGGCTGTTTTTGGGGGCGCCCCCTATAGGGGACAGCCCCCTTGTGGCAGGACAAAGTGTTTGGGGGGGCCCCCATGGTGGGGGGCAGCCCCCACAAATGGTGGAGAGTGTTGGGAGGAAGGTGGGGCCCCATGGGGGAACACCATGGACAAGGGAACATGTTTTCTCCATGTTTGGTGGGAACATGTTTTCCTTGTTTGGTGGGTGCATGTTTAGTGGGCTGAATTTCAGCCCCCCCCCCTCACCCCTTCCACCACTATATAAGGAGGTGGAGAGGAGCTCTCCATCCTCACTCCAACTCTCACACACATGGCATGCATGATCTGCCATTCTTCTCTCCCTCCCACGAAATAGTTTCGTAGAGCCGAAAGGCTGTCTGGGTTCCGGTGGGAACTAGTTCTGGACGGTGAAGCCCTGCCGGATAGATGATACCGTATGTGTGCAACTATGTAGAGACATCGTAGTTTCGGTCTTAGTTCGAGAGTGCCTCCCGAAGGGCTGTCCGTGTGACCGTCCGAGTTTTGGAGGTCCTCCCGAAGGGCTGTCCGAGTGACAGTCCGAGTTTCGGAGGTCCTCCCGAAGGGCTGTCCGCGACACCGTCCGGGGGACTGTGCGACCGCCTCCCGGAGGGCTGTCCGCGAGGCAGATGAGGGTATACATCCTCGCGGTTGGGAGGTTGTAAATCCTAGCTGCGGGGATCTGCACCGCCGTTCGTCATCGACTCTACTTCCGCTGCGCTACGAGTCGGTAACGAAAAAGATCAAACCTTGTATGCAGTCTCCATAGTGGTCCTGGGCTGGTGCGTAGGTCGGAAATTTTTTGTTTTCTACTGCGTTACCCTACAGTGGTATCAGAGCCGTGCTATGCGTAGATGCAGGTTGCGATCTAGAATACATAGAGATGTATGGGTGTTGCACAATATAATTAGGTAGTAGATGAGATCTATTGCTGAAAATTATTTGTGCGGGTAGCAGATGAAATCTGTTACCCGATGTTCCTGTTGCTTCCCCTGAATTTGCGTAGTCCTGATCTTGACGGCATGGTGGAATCTCACAAAGTTCTGGCAATCCGCGATCCTTTCATGCTGCTCTTGAGTATGCTGATTGACAGATCAACGAAGTGCTAACAGTTCTTTGGGTTCCACCATAGTAAAGAAAGATGGATGTTTCGCAGACGAAAGGACAATGCAGATGTGATCTGCACGGGGGTCACGCGTATGACGAAGTTTAGTATGTGGCTCGAGATTTTATTATCTCGTGTTTCATACACCCCGCAATGTTAATCTAGCGACTTGGATTATCATGCTTGATGATGGACGTTGGTAGCTTCGGTTTGTTTCGAAACCTTAGAAGCCACGAAAAATAAAATTTTGTATAAACCGATTAGAGGCGTCTAACTTGGTTTTGCAGGATGGTTTGCATATGCATATGATGTGGTATAGCAGTGTTCATAATAATTTGATTATGTATGAGATGACTATATGATGTAAATTGATTAACATGACCTGCGTGTCATGATTCGGCATGATGGCTGGAGCCATATGATTGTACTTTAATGACCTGCGTGTCAACCTTATGTAATGCACTTATTTTATTAGCTATAGAGATAGCAATATTATCTGGTGCATCGACAAGGTGGTGGCAATCTTCGCGAAGGTGAACACCGACGCGAATGCCGAAGACGAAGAAATGAAAGACTTCTCCGTCAGAAAGGGCTATACCATATCTTGCTATTATGAATTGCCTGAGATGTTTATCCCTTATGATGCACCCTTCTTGATTGCGCGGTAGTCGCTTTTTTTAGGGTGATCTCTCACAAAAATATCAAGTAGTTAGTGTTCTCCCAAGTGTAGCACCGTCACGGTACCTAACTTTTCGGGGTGCGCCATGCTGACATGGGTACGAACGATTAGGGATGTGTGAGGCGGGTGAGTTAAGACCTCGCAGCGAGATCACTTGGTTGTCTTGACGTTCAGGCATGAAAGTCATGAGCTCGGAACACACGCATCGAAAGATGAACAAGAGTCACATAGAGATGTGATTGGCAAGTTTGCCTAACAATTGAAGTTCTCGTCATCAGTGATGCTAACCATCAATGGCGTTGAATTAAAATTCGTGTCTTGAATCATTCATAATCAATTTTGAGAGATATTGATTTGAGTGGGAGCGCACTATAGAATTAACTTGTTTAATTCTCAGTGCAATTAATTCTGAACACTTTCTAAGTGTGATTTGCATAAAAGTTGTAGAATAATGGCTCGCGTTTCCACCTTCCCTATTAAAATTGAATAGCTGTTAAATATCTGGTTAAAACTTTACGGTTGGTAACGTAATATGAGGATTGTCCTCAAGAGTACCGAGAAGGACTTTGTCCTATCGCATACTTTCGGTATTCTCCCGCTAATGCTATGGATGATATGACTCTCGTCCTTCGATCCAAAAAGCTAAAATTCCGTTACGGTCAAGTGAAATATGTTTGCTTCCATGAGACCCGAACTTCGAAAGTTTTGGGATAGTTATGTGATATTCATGGAACTGAAAATTAATTTTCAGATACAAACAAAGGCTGAAAGATATGAGATATCTAAAGCCATGTTTGTTTGCAAACTATTAGTAAAAGTGTTTACTAGGCATTTGACTGATAAGAGGGGATCCAGAAGAACGCTTGTCATATGATGATGGTGAATAAAATGGCAATTTAAAGAGAAAGGAAGTGTCCGAAGGGTGTTAGTGAAACTTTCACGCCTAGGAAGTCCGGGGCTAACGCCACTCTTAAGTTGGGTGCTTCTTCTGAGAGTAGGAGAAATACTGAAAGTGAAACTGTTAGAAGTATAAAGGCAAAAGGAAAGAAGACTGGGATATCCAGCTCATGTATGAATGTCATACAAGTTTTTGTTGTATAGAAGGCTGGTCAAAGATATAGTTCTTGGGAATTATGGTTAAACATGTTAATCACTAATTCTTGGGTATTGTGAGTTAATCACAAAGATACCCGCTCGATTGCATTCTGTTGCAACTCGGTGTAAGAACTACTACGGCCTAAAAGACTAGCCAGGAATGAGGTTTAGATACACACAGGGAACATAGTAAATGTTACTATACCTTCCATTAGTGTATTCCCTATGTATTTACTTGCATAATTCATTTTAGAGTTTTACACTCTAGCCCATTGCATAAAGTATCTTGCAAGAAGGTTATTCATAAGAGAACTTTTTGATGTTCGATGTTATGAATAACATAGGGGCCATACTTTCATTATGAATGAGATGTATGTTATGAATACTGATATTAATACATTACCTCTGTATTTACTTTCATAATTCATTTAGAGTTTCATACACTCTACCCCTTTGCATAAGGTATTTTGCAAGAAGGTTATTCATAAGAGAACTTTTTGATGTTCGGTGTTATGAATAACATGAAGGGCCATGCTTCCATACAGGATGGGATGTATGCTATGAATATTGATGGTAATATGATACATCCATAACACTGACGCTAAATGTCGCAAGACTAAAAGAATACCACACAAGTGTGGCACTGCATTTGGTCACATTGGAGAAACCCGCATGGAAAATTCCATTATGATGGATTTTGAAGTCATTTGATTTTGAATCATCTGACACTTGCAACTTTCCTCTGAAAGGTGAAGTGACTGAAATACCGTTCACAGGCCATAAGGAACGAGCAAAGAACATATTGGTAATCATACATTATGATGTGTGTAGTCCAATAAATGTTGTTGCAAGTAGTGGATTTATCTATCTTCGGAAATGACTCAAGTAGATATATGGATATTTACTTGTTGAGACGTAAGTCTGGATCTTTTGAATTCATTCAGAAGGTTTTCAAAAATGAAGTAGAAGTTATTGTAACAAGAAAATTATGTTTCTACAATTCGATTGCAGAAAGGAATATTTGAGTTACAAGTTTAGCGAATGTCTGATGAGTTGTGAAAGGGGTTTCATAACTTGCACCTCCTGGAACACCACTGCAAGTGGAAAGTCTGTGAAGATGTAATCGAACCATTTATGACATGGTAAGATCAAAGATGACATAAATAGATTTGCCATTATCATTTTTAAAGTGATGCTTTAGAGACTGCGGCTTTTACACTGAAAAGAGCTCCATCAGGTCTATTGAAATAACGCCATGGTATGGTATGCCCATCCATGTTATATCTTTTCTTAACATTTGGAATATGGGGCTTGTGTAAAAGGTTACAAACCTATTCCAAATCAGACAAGTGCTACTTTGTAGTTTATCCCAAGTCATTGGGTATTTCCCCACCACTATACCGAGGCAAATAGGTTTGCCACAAAGAACGGTATGCTTTTTGAAGAAAGTGGTTCTTTCAAAAAGGTGAGTGGGAGAACAGTGCAACTCGACGAGATAAACAGTATCTTCGTCATCAGATCAAAGGAAAGAGACCTTGGAAGTAATTCCGGAGTTTCCTACTGCGACTGATACGGAAGTCTCTACAATAAAATGTATGGACTTCGGTCGAACTTGCAGCTAAACCACGTAGGCAAAGCTCGTGCAAACCTATCAGGTGCGCAAACGAGATATTGTTGTTAGACAACAGTATACCTACGATACACAAGGAAGCGATGATGGGCCCTGACTCCGGAATTGGCTAAATGCCAATACAATCTGAGATAGTTTCCATATCAATGTTTCAAGATTAAAATCTTGATACACCTTTCGGAAGGCTTAAAGTCTAACGAATATTTATGGAACTAAAAACTGATACGGATAAAAATGTTTTATCCATAAAGCTCGACTTGTTGCAAAAACAAGTTCAAAGAGTTGACTACGATGAGATTGTCTCACCGTAGCGATGCTTGAAGTCGGTTCGGGTTGAACTAGCAATTAATACATATATCAATCATGAGATATGAAACATGGATGACAAAAGGATTTCCATCTGATGGAAATGAAACCTAGGACTTATATGTGATACAGTCCAAAGTAATTTGTTGATCCAGAGTATGCTAGTAAGTATGCAAACTTCAGAGTTCCAGCAATGGACAGAAGAGAGCAAAGTGGAGTTGGAATCTTCGTTTTTGATGGAATGGTCAAAGGGGGTTTGACTTTATCAAATGGGTATCGAAGATGCTTGTGATTCAAGAAAGTAAGTGGGAGCATAATAATATTTCTAAAAACCGTGTGTACTTGACACATTGTTGATTGGAAATAAATTTCTTGACACGAATTATTACTTCATTTGAAAATAGCTTTTCGATGAAGTACTTAGGCTCAATAGCCTCAATATTAGGCATGATGATCTATGGAGATAGATTTACCTAATGGGGCTAAGCAATGAATACATATTGACAAGATGCTAAAACCTTTTCGCATTTAAAACGCCAAGGAGTGATTCTTGCCGAAGTCACATGGAAAGAGTTTTTGCAAGACTCAGTGTCCCAAAACACTGATGAGTGAAAAACATGATGGATATTCCACACACTCTTGTGTTTGGATTAATCATGTATTCCATGGTATGTAAAAACAACCAGATATGTCCGATACTCCAAAGTTGTTGCGAGTATAGATACCAAAGTGATCAAAGTACTGATCATGGGACAACAGTGAAAGATGTCATTGAGTACTAGAGCAGTACTGATGACATGTTTTCTCGCAAGCAGAGATTATGAAGTGCTCGTTGTAAGTGATTACATCGATACAGTCTTCATCAATGCTCCATGCGATTTTCGATTTAAATTAAGGGTTTTGTGTAATACACAATATGGTGGCACGGTAGTTGGAAATTGTTCCAAACAAGATACTGTGGCGAATTCTATAACAAAGGCTAAGTATGTTGACGCTTTAGAAGCGACAAAGAAGTTGTTGAATCATATAGTTCATTCATGAACTTAGTATGGTTCCAAGATGGCTTTGGTCTATGGGACACTATTGCAGATAGTTGCCCCATAGCTCAGTCTGAGGAATCAGGTTTCGACCAATGATTCACACATATGCAAAGCCAAGTCCACACAAAATATGAATTTTCTGAAAGCGTGAAAACGCAAGGATATGCAAAGTTACACACAGAGCTGAAGTCGTCAGATCCGTTGGACATCAGGCTATACCACAAGCGAAGCATATTTTACACCAGTATGCCATAGGTGTAAAGTGCATTAGCATTGACAAGATTATTGACTCTAGTGCAAGTGGGAGTCTGTAGGAGATATGCCCTAGAGGCAATAATAAATGTTATTGATTATCTCCCTGTTCATAATTAGGTTTATGTTCCATGCTATAACTGCTATGATTCTCGAGTCTACAAATAAAACGAGGCTTGGAGGGAAACTCATGTGCACGTGTGGGATAATAAACGGTAAAATATATTCCTAGTCAAGCCTCTAAGACTGGCTCAAGTATTGCATGATGATCCTGTTTTCCTGATCATGGGCATGGCTATGCCGGCAATTTTGAGGGCACAATGTTAGAAGAACATTTGTGTTGAATCGACCCGAATTGATGTTATGCTATGAGATTCATTCGTCATAAGTTAATGGTTAATAACACAGAGATGGTTAACGTTTGCATGATTCCTTAGACCATGAGAGTATCGAGTTTCTTCATGCTTGCTTCATGAACTTTGGGGTTTGTTAAACGTCATCCGTAAATGGGTGGCTATTACGGCGGCTTACGGGTTCATGGAAAGTATGTCAAGTAACTTGATAGCTCAAGATTGGGATTTGCTCCTCCGACGATGGAGAGATATCTCTGGGCCCTCTCGGTGTTACGGTATCCATCATCGTCTGGCCAGACACTTTGTGATTTGATCACGGGGATGCCGGAACACGGGAACGAGAAAAGAGAACAATACCGGTAACGAGGTAACTGGCATAGTGGACAAGTTGTTGATCCACGGGGATGCCAACATGTCTCACCTCGGGTATTTGTAACATATCGCGAAGCAACAGGAATAGCACACGGCAACTGGAGGTTCACTCGAATATTCATTCGTGTGGGTATAGGGGTCAATATGGGTGTCCACGGCTCCGATGTTGATCATTGATTGGAAGGGGTTCCGGGTCATGTCTATACTTCACCGAACCTATAGGGTCACACGCTTAAGGGTCATCTATCTGCTGAATACTAGACAAGGAGTCCGAGAGAAAGTCACTGGAAAAGTTTCGGAGACAACGGAAAAGTTCCGGAGAGAACACCGAAAAAGTTTCGGTAAAACCAAAAAGTTGTTTCGGATAAAACCATTTATCCAAAAAGGTTTCGGCAAGCACCGGGAATGTTTTGGAGGTTGCCAGATTGGTCTGGTAATTTCAGGAATTTTTTCGGAGAAAAAACCGAAAAAGGTTTTCGGAGCTGCCGGAATTGTTTACCGGGTAAACGAAGATGGTTTGAAATTAAACCACCATACCGGAAATGTTCCGGAGCGAGTCCAGATAATTTTAGAGGGTGCCGGAAATGTTCTGGGACCTTCCGGAATTTTTCAGAAGAAATAGTTTCGGAAAACATCTTGTCCCAGCGAGAGGGGACAAGATCCCACGGATCGTGGGGGCTGTTTTTGGGCTGTTTTTGGGGGCGCCCCCTATAGGGGACAGCCCCCTTGTGGCTGGACAAAGTGTTTGGGGGGGCCCCCATGGTGGGGGGCAGCCCCCACAAATGGTGGAGAGTGTTGGGAGGAAGGTGGGGCCCCATGGGGGAACACCATGGACAAGGGAACATGTTTTCTCCATGTTTGGTGGGAACATGTTTTCCTTGTTTGGTGGGTGCATGTTTAGTGGGCTGAATTTCAGCCCCCCCCCCTCACCCCTTCCACCACTATATAAGGAGGTGGAGAGGAGCTCTCCATCCTCACTCCAACTCTCACACACATGGCATGCATGATCTGCCATTCTTCTCTCCCTCCCACGAAATAGTTTCGTAGAGCCGAAAGGCTGTCTGGGTTCCGGTGGGAACTAGTTCTGGACGGTGAAGCCCTGCCGGATAGATGATACCGTATGTGTGCAACTATGTAGAGACATCGTAGTTTCGGTCTTAGTTCGAGAGTGCCTCCCGAAGGGCTGTCCGTGTGACCGTCCGAGTTTTGGAGGTCCTCCCGAAGGGTTGTCCGAGTGACAGTCCGAGTTTCGGAGGTCCTCCCGAAGGGCTGTCCGCGACACCGTCCGGGGGACTGTGCGACCGCCTCCCGGAGGGCTGTCCGCGGGGCAGATGAGGGTATACATCCTCGCGGTTGGGAGGTTGTAAATCCTAGCTGCGGGGATCTGCACCGCCGTTCGTCATCGACTCTACTTCCGCTGCGCTACGAGTCGGTAACGAAAAAGATCAAACCTTGTATGCAGTCTCCATAGTGGTCCTGGGCTGGTGCGTAGGTCGGAAATTTTTTGTTTTCTACTGCGTTACCCTACAGTGGTATCAGAGCCGTGCTATGCGTAGATGCAGGTTGCGATCTAGAATACATAGAGATGTATGGGTGTTGCACAATATAATTAGGTAGTAGATGAGATCTATTGCTGAAAATTATTTGTGCGGGTAGCAGATGAAATCTGTTACCCGATGTTCCTGTTGCTTCCCCTGAATTTGCGTAGTCCTGATCTTGACGGCATGGTGGAATCTCACAAAGTTCTGGCAATCCGCGATCCTTTCATGCTGCTCTTGAGTATGCTGATTGACAGATCAACGAAGTGCTAACAGTTCTTTGGGTTCCACCATAGTAAAGAAAGATGGATGTTTCGCAGACGAAAGGACAATGCAGATGTGATCTGCACGGGGGTCACGCGTATGACGAAGTTTAGTATGTGGCTCGAGATTTTATTATCTCGTGTTTCATACACCCCGCAATGTTAATCTAGTGACTTGGATTATCATGCTTGATGATGGACGTTGGTAGCTTCGGTTTGTTTCGAAACCTTAGAAGCCACGAAAAATAAAATTTTGTATAAACCGATTAGAGGCGTCTAACTTGGTTTTGCAGGATGGTTTGCATATGCATATGATGTGGTATAGCAGTGTTCATAATAATTTGATTATGTATGAGATGACTATATGATGTAAATTGATTAACATGACCTGCGTGTCATGATTCGGCATGATGGCTGGAGCCATATGATTGTACTTTAATGACCTGCGTGTCAACCTTATGTAATGCACTTATTTTATTAGCTATAGAGATAGCAATATTATCTGGTGCATCGACAAGGTGGTGGCAATCTTCGCGAAGGTGAACACCGACGCGAATGCCGAAGACGAAGAAATGAAAGACTTCTCCGTCAGAAAGGGCTATACCATATCTTGCTATTATGAATTGCCTGAGATGTTTATCCCTTATGATGCACCCTTCTTGATTGCGCGGTAGTCGCTTTTTTTTAGGGTGATCTCTCACAAAAATATCAAGTAGTTAGTGTTCTCCCAAGTGTAGCACCGTCACGGCACCTAACTTTTCGGGGTGCGCCATGCTGACATGGGTACGAACGATTAGGGATGTGTGAGGCGGGTGAGTTAAGACCTCGCAGCGAGATCACTTGGTTGTCTTGACGTTCAGGCATGAAAGTCATGAGCTCGGAACACACGCATCGAAAGATGAACAAGAGTCACATAGAGATGTGATTGGCAAGTTTTCCTAACAATTGAAGTATTGGGTGAGATCACGATGGATGAAGGAATATGGAGTAGCAAAAGCCTAAGCTTGGGGATGCCCGAGGCACCCCAAGGTAATATTCAAGGAAGACTCAAGCGGCTAAGCTTGGGGATGCCCAGGAAGGCATCCCCTCTTTCTTCTACCAACCATCGGTAATTTTACTTGGAGCTATATTTTTATTCGTCACATGATATGTGTTTTGCTTGGAGCGTCATGTATTATATGAGTCTTTGCTTTGTTTGCTTTTTAGTTTCTCACAATCATCCTTGCTGAACACACCTATTTTGAGAGAGCCACACGTTATCATGATTTGTTAGAATACTCTATGTGCTTCACTTAAATTTTTTGAGCTAGGCAGTTGCTCTAGTGCTTCACATAAATCTTTTTGAGCACGGCGGTGGCTAGATTTTGAAGAAATAAACTCTCATGCTTCACTTATATTATTTTGAGAGTTGACAAGATTAAAATTTTAAAGAAATAGATTCTCATGCTTCACTTATATTATTTTGAGAATTGATAAGATTGAAATTTTGAAGAAATATTTGCACTCTCATGCTTCACTTAAATCTTTTTGAGAGTTGATGAAAGTAACGGTAATTTGCACAAGATTTGAATTTGGTCCCAAAGTGATGTATATTCAAGAGGGATATAATAAAAACTTTCATATAGATCATTGGATATGATGAGTGTGATTCCTTGCAATAGTTTTGCGATATGGAAATGATAATATGTGAGTCATGTTAGTGAGTAATTGTGATTTAGTAAGAATATTCGTGTTAAGGTTTGTGATTCCCTATGCATGCATGTTAAGTCAATAGTTATGCAAAGAAATTATATCCTACTTATGGTGTATTATTCGGTGTTAGTTATGTTCAATGCTTGTTTATGACCGTTTTTGTTTTTTGGTTGGTTGCTTCTCAATCTTTTGCTAGCCTTCATTTGTACTAAACGGAAATACTGCTTGTGCATCCAAAATCCTTAAACCCAAGTTGTGCCATATGAGTCCACTATATCTACCTATATGCGGTATTTTAATGCCGTTCCAAGTAAATTTGCGTCTGCCAACTCTAAATTTTCAAAATAATTTTTCTGCTTTGTGTGCCCGTACCGCTCATGAGGCGGAAGGGGCTGGCCGATATTTTCCATGCTAGGTGGGTTATTCTCACAATGAGTGTTTATTCACTTGTCATTGCACGAGAGTATGGTTGGTAATAGGGATACCCAGTCCCACAATGAAATCAAAAATTAATAACAATAAAATTCCTTGGAAAGTGATGGTATGGAGGGCACCCGTGGATACGGCTAGCCATGGATTGTGAAAGAAATGGTGGAAAGGAAATAAACTTTACTTTTCTGTTTGGGAACCACCTATAATGTATCTAGCATGGAAGATATTGGGAATTCTTGTTCGTTTTCGTTGACAGGAAAAGCATGACTCTCAAAATATTTTTCTCTCTCTAATTTAAGCTTTGAGCTCTGGCACATTTGACAAATCTCTGCTTCCCTCTGCGAAGGGCCTTTCTATTTACTTTTATGCAATTTTTATTTTTCTCGAGTCTCCATCTTCTCTTATAAAGCACCAACTAGAGAGCACTATTGTCATACTTGTGCATTGGATGTAGCTAATATTTGAGTGTGTTTCATGAATGGATCAATGATTGAGCATAATGGGCTAGGGATAACTTTCTTTAGCGTTGATATTTTGAAAGACATGGTTGCTTGTTGATATGCTCGAGTATTTATATTTTCATGTCAAACTATAGACTATTGCTTTGAATCATTCAAGTCCAATGTCCATGCTACAAAAGAAAAGAATATATGATGAATATGTTAGGCATCATTCCACATCAAAAATTCTGTTTTTATCATTTACCTACTCAAGGACGACCAGGAATTAAGCTTGGGGATGCTGATACGTCTCCAACGTATCTATAATTTTTGATTGTTACATGCTGTTATATTATCAATCTTGGATGTTTTTACATACATTTACAGCAATTATATATCATTTTTCGAGACTAACCTATTAACTTAGTGCCCAGTGCCAGTTGTTGTTTTCTGCCCTGTTTTTGTTTTACAGAATATCAATACCAAACGAAGTCCAAATGCCACGAAACTTTTTGGAGATTTTTTTCTGGACAATACCAACACTTGAAGCTTCGGGAGGAGGCCAGAAGACCCTGGAGGGGGCCACGGGGCAGGCGCGCCCTGGTGCCTCGTGGGGCCCACAGAGCTCCGTTTGACCTAATTCCTCCACTATAAATTCCCAAAAAATCAGAAACCCTCAGGGGAGTCCACAAAATACTTTTTCCTCCGCCGTAAGCTTCTGTTCTCGAGAGATCCCATCTGGGGTCCTTCTCCGGTAATCTGCCGGAGGGGGAATCGATCACGGAGGGGCTCTACATCAACCTTGCTGCACTTCCGATGATGCGTGAGTAGTTTACCACAGACCTTCGGGTCCATAGTTAGTAGCTAGATGGCTTCTTCTCTCTTTTTGATCTTCAATACAATGTTCTCCTCGATGTTCTTGGAGTTCTATCTGATGTAATCACTTTTTGCGGTGTGTTTGTTGGGATCCGATGAATTGTGAGTTTATGATTAGATTATCCATGAATATATTTTGAGTCTTTTCTGCACTCTTTTATGTATGATTATTATAGCCTCGTATTTCTTCTCCGATCTATTGATTTGGTTTGGCCAACTAGATTGATTTATCTTGCCATGGGAAGAGGTGCTTTGTAATGGGTTCGATCTTGCGGTGCTCAAGCCCAGTGACAGAAAGGGACATGACACGTATGTATCGTTGCTATTAAGGTTAAATAGATGGGGTTTATTCATACGTGAGTTTATCTTGTCTACATCATGTCATCATTCTTAATGCGTTACTCCGTTCTTTTATGGACTTAATACACTAGATGCATGCTGGATAGCGGTCGATGTGTGGAGTAATAGTAGTAGATGCAGGCAGGAGCCGGTCTACTTGTATTGGATGTGATGCCTATATACATGATCATTGCCTTGGATATCGTCATGATTATTTGCTTTTCTATCAATTGCCCAATAGTAATTTGTCTACCCACCGTATGCTATTTTCTTGAGAGAAGCCTCTAGTGAAAACTATGGCCCCCGGGTCTATCTAAATCATTTTTACTAAAACCCTAAAAATATTACTGCAATTTTCTTTTACTTATTTTATTTTGTATTTTTGTTTCAATCTATCCATCTATCATATACAATTTAATCTTGCAACTTACTGCCAAGGGATTGACAACCCCTTGTTTTCGTTGGGTGCAAGGATTTGTTGTTTGTGTGCAGGTGCTGCTAACGAGGTGTTGTGTGATTCTCCTACTGGTTCGATAACCTTGGTTTCATAACTGAGGGAAATACTTATCTCTACTGTGCTTCATCATCCCTTCCTCTTCGGGGAAAATACCAACGCAAGCTACAAGTAGCAACCACCACCTGCTATTAATTCTGATATGTCACAAGTTATTGATGATACTACTTCTGCCATGAATGATACTCATGATGATGCTAATACTATGCTTGATAATGCTGTGCCACTTGGTGAATTTCTTGCTGAACAAATTGCTAAAGCTAAGGAAACTGAAAATGCTGAAACTCTTGAAAATTGTGATTCACCTATTATGCCTAGCCCTCTTACTAGAGTTGAAACACCTGATGAACATTGCTTTGATAGAGAGACGGCTAGAGCCATTCTTGCTTGTAATGATAGACATGAAGTTATCAAATTGCTTGCTGATATGAAAGAAAAATCTATGAGGGAGAGAATGAAATATGATCCTAAGTTTGCCACCTCTCCCATATTTGTTACTGATAAGGATTATGAATTCTCTGTCAATCCTGCGTTGATTACTTTGGTTGAATCTGATCCTTTCCATGGTTATGAAACTGAAACAGTTGTGGCACATCTTACTAAATTAAATGATATAGCCACCCTATTTGCTCATGAGGAAAAAATTTGCTATTATTATATACTTAAGTTGTTTCCTTCCTCATTAAAGGGTGATGCTAAGGAATGGTACAATACTCTTGCTCCTGGATGTGTGCGTAGTCCCCAGGATATGATCCGTTACTTCTCTGAAAAATATTTTCCTGCTCATAAGAAACAAGCTGCTTTACAGGAAATATTTTACTTTGTGCAAATTGAAGAGAGAATCTCCCTCAAGCTTGGGGGAGGCTTCTCAGATTACTTAATGCTTTGCCTGATCATCCTCTTAAGAAAAATGAAATACTTGATATCTTTTATAATGGACTAACCGATGCTTCTAGGGACTACCTAGATAGTTGTGCGAGTTGTGTTTTCAGGGAACGGACTATTGAACAAGCTGAGGAATTATTGAATAATATATTGAAGAATGATAATGATTGGACACTTCCTGAACCACCGCCTAAACCCACTCCGAAGAAGAGGGGCATTTTATTTCTCAGTCCTGAAGATATGCAAGAAGCAAAGAAGTGTATGAAGGAAAAAGGCATTAAAGTTGAAGATGTTAAGAATCTACCACCTATTGAAGAAATACATGGTCTTTACACACCGCCACAGGTAGTAGAGGTAAATTCTCTTATAAAGTTTGATGAAAGTGATATTCCTTATAACAAACCTCCTAGTCAATGCTTGTATGAATTTGACAATTATATTATTAAGCAAGATCATTTCATTGCAAATGTTATGAACCAATTAAAACGAAATGCTTACATGATTGATCGCTTGAGTGACTTGTTATTTAGAATTGCTAATGATGTTAAAGGTGTAAGTAAACATGCATCTATGGTTCAAACTCAGTTAGAACAAGTTGCTAAATCTCAAAGTGAATTGCTCAATGAAATGAATAACAATATGAATGATCATGCTGTTAGAGTAATGACTAGAGGAGGTAGAATGACTCAGGAGCCACTTTATCCTGAAGGTCACCCTAAAAGAATTGAACAAGACTCCCAAAGAATGAATGTTGATACTCCTAGTCCATCAAAAAAGAAAAAGAAAACGAAAAATGATAGGACTTTGCATACTTCTAGTGAACCCGAGGTAGAGAAACCCTTGGAGGATAATAATGATGTTTCTATTTCTGATGCTGAAACACAATCTGGTAATGAACAACCACCTAGTGATAATGATAGAGATAATGATGATGCTCATGTGGATGCTCAACCATATAATGATAAAGAACTTGATAATGATGTTGAAATAGAACCTGCTATTGATCTTGATAACCCACCTCCTAAGAATAAACGTTATGATAAAAGAGACTTTGTTGCTAGAAAACATGGTAAAGAAAGAGAACCATGGGTTCAAAAACCCATGCCATTTCCTCCTGAACCATCTAAGAAAAAGGATGAGGAAGAATTTGAACGCTTTGCTGAAATGCTTAGGCCAGTCTTTTTTGCGTACCCGTTTGACCGATCTTTTAAAGATGGCCCCTTATGCTAAATATATGAAAGACATTGTCACAAATAAAAGAAAGATACCTGAAGCTGAAATTTCTACCATGCTTGCAAATTATTCTTTTAAGGACGGAGTACCTAAGAAACTAGGAGATCCAGGAATACCAACTATACCATGCTCCATTAAAAGAAATTATGTCAAAACTGCTTTGTGTGATTTAGGAGCCGGTGTGAGTGTTATGCCTTTCTCTTTGTATAAAATACTTGATTTGGATAAACTCACTCCCACTGAAATATCATTGCAAATGGCTGACAAATCAACTGCCATACCTATCGGTGTTTGTGAGGATGTGCCCGTTGTAGTTGCAAATGTTACTATCCTAACAGACTTTGTTATACTTGATATGCCCGAGGACGACAACATGTCGATTATCCTTGGTAGACCTTTTTTGAATACTGCAGGGGCTGTTATTGATTGCAACAAAAGCAAGGTCACTTTTCATATCAATGGTAATGAACATATGGTGCACTTTCCGAAGAAACAATTTCAAGTAAATGGTATTCATGTTATTGAAAAGACTCCGACAATTACTATTGGAAGTTTTCAACTCCCTCTTCCTACTGTTAAAAAGAAATATGAAACTCTTATTATTGGGGAGATGCATATCCCCGTTGAGGTAACTTAGTGTTATACGAAAATTCTTCGGTTTCATGTTACTCGGAAGTGGTTTGTTAATAAGACTTGATCAACCTTATTAATGGATTCTTTTTGAGGAGCATGTGGTCGATGAATTTAGTAAGCACAAACTTCTGTACCCACTTTTTGTTTTTTGTTATTTTTAGTTAAATGCAATAAAATGCCATGACTACCCTGTTTTCTGAATTATCCGTGCAATAAAAAAATGCCCAGAAATAAAAGTGCTCAGAATGCAATAAAGTTTTGACACGATTTTTTATATAATATTTAAGAATTTTTGGAACTGGAATCATACCAGGGGGGGTGCCCCAGGTGCCCACGAGGCACTAGGGCATGCCACCCCCCTGGCGCCCCCAGGTGGCTCGTGGGCCCCACAGGGACCCCCTCACTTACCCCTTCAGCCCAGTTCATCTCTTACCTCTAGCAAAAATTCCTGGTAGCTCTCTTCTTGCTCCCAAACTTGAAATTTTCCATCTATTTGCTCGGAGCTTCGTTTCCGAAACTGTTTTGGGAGATTGCTACCTAGTATGTGACTCCTCCATTGCTCCAATTAGTTTTTGCTCTAGTGGATTATATTTTGCATAATTAGCTGCTCTTGGTGCTAATGAAAATGAACTTGCATGTTGAATTCTTTGAGTCCAAAGTAGTTTGAATGCTTGATATGGCCTCTAGGCACTTATATGAGTAGTTGTTATCAATCTTGCGAAGTTTTATTGATATAATTTTGTGGCCAAAATTTTTAAGAAAATTGTTCTTAGGAAAATGAATATCTTCCGGAGGAGTTCTTCGAAGCGGAACGCTAAGGGAGTCCTTGGGGACTCCTCGGACAGCGACCTCAACATCCCGTGTAGGACGGAGGTCCGGCCGTGCGAATGGCCGCACAATGCCTTCATGAACGAAGCCGGATTCTACCAAGAGTTCGCGTAATTCGTTGCAAGTGCCAGACTGACCGACTTCCTCGCAGATGAGTGTGACCAGTACCACATCCTTACAAATTCCTTTGTGCAAAATTTTCATTTTCTGAATAGGCTCGAACCCCCTAAGGTGCGCTTGATTTATATGCCGAACATCATCAGATACCACTTGCTGAATTTTGTGAGATATGTTTGATTCCCTTTGATGGGGACATAAGAGAGCCTCAACCGGGGGAGTTTGAGGGCTTCCTCCACACTTTAACAGTGGGAGAGGGAAGGGGCGTGTCGAAAGCCCAAGCCACTAGCTTGCAATTTCCCGCTGTTCATTACTTCGCTTTATTCTTTGGGAAATGCTTGATTGCTAGGGAGCAAGGTAGTGCACTGGCTGCACCTGACTTTGCCATTTTACGCCGCGCACTGCATAATGACAACACTTATAACCTGGGAGCTATTATTGCACACCGCTTGCACACTAATAGGACTAGGGGTAAAATTCATGGTGGTATTTATGCTACTCGCTTAGCGAGACGTTTTAATGTTAACATACACCCTCATGATTATTTGTTGCCCAGAGTTTACTTAGATCACCAGTCCATGAGGGACCACCACTTTCTTGATGCTCCTGAGCCTCCTCACCACATTCGTTATAACTTGGTTTTTAGTGAGGATACTCGTGATATTATTCCGTTGCCTGCACCTGCTTTGTTTGATTCTCTACCAGGAACGGATATACCATTATGCCACCGGACATCGTTGCTTACCGGAACGCACCGGCAGCGGCAGAGGAGGAGGCCCAGGATTGGGACGCTCGGGTGCCGCCGCCTTAGCACTTTCAGATGGGACCGGATGTCTACTACAGATGGCCGTAGACCAAGCTAGGCAAAAGCCTAAGCTTGGGGGAGTACATATTTCACACCGACATTACATTTATGTCCACACGTTTCATTCCAGTTGTCGGTGTTCATACTTTTTCATTGTATAGCCCATGTTAGTTTTATTTTCTCGCTTTCTTCTTGTGTGTTCGAAAAACTTTGAGAAAATCCAAAAATATTTCTTGCTTCTTTTTGGTTTTTCTTTCTAGTTTAATTAAATGCAGTATTAAAAGAAAACCCAAAAAGATTTCTCGTTTCTTCTTTTGCTTGTTGGGAGCTTTCCCGTGTAAATAGTTTTTTCTCATTTTTCATTTTCTTCTTTAATTTGCTTTCTTCAGAAGAACTAAAAACTCCAAAAATATTTCAGTATGTTTCTTTGAAATTCTTTCCTTTTGTTGAGTCACCCTAGGGAGAAGACCACGATGGAAATGTTGAGTGGCTCTCCTATGCTTTATTGTTGATCTAACAAAGAGCCCATATTACCTTGTCTCCTCCTTTGAACAAAATGCTTGCAGATTCCAGCTTAGTCCATGTCACACTTGCACTATTTCTATTTTCATATCATTCGGTCGTGCAAGTGAAAGGCAATAATGACGATGATTTGATGAAGTGACTGTGGCAAGGAAAAGCGGGTATGAACTCAACTTATTTTCGTTTTTGTAAATATGTTTAACTCAGTATCCATGATTCAGCATATTATGATTAAACATGTTTATGATGACAATTAGAGATTATTGTTGTTCATGCCATGCTTAAGTAGCTAGGAGTGGATAATGATTTATCTTGAGTGTTAACATGCATTAAAATGATTGTGATGTAGTACAATGATATGATATCCTCCTCTGAATGTTTCGAGTGGCTTGACTTGGCACATGTTCACGCATGTAGTTGATTCAAAACCAACATAGCCTTCACGATATTTATGTTCATGGTGCTTATATCCTACTCATGCTAGTATTCAATGTTGATTATTCATAATGCATGGTTATGACCGTTTTCGATCTCTAGCTGGTCGCTTCTCAACCTATCTGCTAGCCTTCGCCTGTACTAAGCGGGAATACTGCTTGTGCATCAAAACCCTTAAACCAAAGTTATTCCAGACGAGTCCACTATATCTACCTATATGCGGTATTACTCTGCCATTCTATGTAAATTTGCATGTGCCACCTCTAAATATTCAAATGAACATCTATTTTGTGTGCCCGTACCGCTCATGGAGCGACAGGGGGCGGTCAGTATCTTCCATGCTAAGCGGGTTATTCTCATGACGAGTGTTTATTCACTTGTCCTTACACGAGAGGGGCTGGTAATCGGGATGCCCAGTCCCATCATTTAAATTGCAAAATAATAAAACAAACTCCCCCAGAAAGTTGTTGGTATGGAGGGCACCCGAGGATTCGGCTAGCCATGGCTTGTGATTGTTGGTGGAGGGGGAGTAAACTTTACTTTACCGCTTGGGAACCGCCGCTAATGTGTTTAGCATGGAATATATTGAAAACTCTCGGTCGTGACATTGACAGGAAAGGCATACCTCCCAAAATTTTATTTATCTCTGATTTAAGCTTCGAGCTCTGGCACCTCTGCAAATCCATGCTTCCCTGTGCGAAGGGCCTATCTATTTACTTTTATGTTATTTTGCTTTTATTATTGAGTCATCACCTTCTCAAACAAGCACCAGTCCTGAGAGCACTATTGTCATTCTCATGCATTGTGTATAGTTAATGTTGTGTGCATCATGACTGGATCTCTTCTACCATGAATTACAATGTTTAGTCGCTGCTTGAACTTTGGAGGTGCTCTGCATTTATGTTTTGCGGTCTCAGGAAGGGCTAGCGAGATACCATGTTGTCATATTATATCATGATTGTTTTGACAAAGTGTTGGCATTTGAGATATTTTATTATTGCTCGCTAGTTGATTATGCCATTGATATGAGTGAATATAATTTCTAAGAGTTATCATTTGCATGGTTAGTTATAATCTTTGCTGAAAACCTGGGTATTATTTAAGCATATATATAGATACAAGAACAAAAGAGTTCGTAAAAGTTTTTCTTTATCACTTTCAGTTTGTCAACTGAATTGCTTGAGGACAAGCAATGAGTTAAGCTTGGGGGAGTTGACACGTCTCCGTCGTATCTACTTTTCCAAAAACTTTTGCTCTTGTTTTGGCCCCTAATTTGCATGATTTGAATGAAACTAACCCGGACTGACGCTGTTTTCAGCAGAATTGCCATGGTGTTGTTTTTTTGTGCAGAAATCAAAGTTCTTGGATTTGGATGAAACTTTTTGGAGAATTTTTATGGAATATATAAAAATTATTGGCGCAAGAATCAACAGAAGGGGGGCCACCCAGTGTCCACGAGGCACGAGGGTGCGCCACCCCCCAGGCGCGGCCTGGTACCTCGTGGGGCCCACGTGGCTCCGCTGACCCTAATTCCAAGCCTATAAATTCCTATTTCCCAAGAAAAAATAGGAGAGGAAGTTTTATTGCGTTTCACGAGACGGAGCCGCCGCCACCTCCTGTTCTTCATCGGGAGGCTAGATCTGGAGTCCGTTCGGGGCTCCGGAGAGGGGGATCTTCCGGCATCGTCATCATCAACCATCCTTCATCACCAATTTCATGATGCTCACCGCCGGGAGTGAGTAATTCCTTCGTAGACTTGCTGGACGGTGATGAGTTGGATGAGATTTATCTTGTAATTGAGTTAGTTTTGTTAGGGCTTGATCCCTAGTATCCACTATGTTCTGAGATTGATGTTGCTATGACTTTGCTATGCTTAATGCTTGTCACTAGGGCCCGAGTGCCATGATTTCAGATCTGAACCCTTTATGTTTTCATGAATATATTTGTGTTCTTGATCCGATCTTGCAAGTTATACGCACCTGCTATGTGTTATGATCCGCATACCCCAAGGTGACACTAATTGGGATTCTTTCCGGTGATTGCCATAGTTTGAGGAGTTCATGTATTCACTAAGTGTTAATGCTTTGTTCCAGTTCTCTATTAAAAGGAGGCCTTAATATCCCTTAGTTTCCTTATGGACCCCGCTGCCACGGGAGGGTAGGACAAAAGATGTCATGCAAGTTCTTATTGCAAGCACGTATGACTATATACAGAATACATGCCTACATTACATTGATGAATTGGAGCTAGTTCTGTGTCACCCTAGGTTATAACTGTTACATGATGAATGTTATCCAACATAAATCACCGATCCAATGCCTACGAGCTTTTCACATATTGTTCTTGCTAAGTTACTACTATTGCTACTGTTGTCACAAGTGTTACTACTATTGCTGCTACCGTTACTGTTACCGTTACTCTTATTGCTATTGCTATCAAACTATCATACTACTGTGCTACTGATCACTCTGCTGCAGATTTTTAGTCTCCGGTGTGGTTGAATTGATAGCTCAACTGCTAATACTTGCAAATATTCTTTGGCTCCCCTTGTGTCGAATCAATAAATTTGGGTTGAATACTCTAACCTCGAAAACTGTTGCGATCCCCTATACTTTTGGGTTATCAGACACTAGGTTACCTCAACGGGGATATGCATCTCCCCAACAATAAGAGTTTGATATTTCTTTTTGGGAGTAGGTACAGGGAATTTGAAAACTCCAATAGTGATTGTCATACTTTTCTCAATAGAGTTGATACTATTCACTTGGTGTTGTTTCTTCAGGAAATATACCGTATGCTCATTACCGTTGACATGAAAAGTGTCCTTGCTTTTATTGCAATCAATAACAGCCCCTGCAGTATTCAAAAAGGGTCTACCAAGGATAATCGACATATTGTCGTCCTCGGGCATATCAAGAATAACAAAGTCTGTTAGGATAGTAACATTGGCAACTACAATGGGGACATCCTCACAAATTCCAACGGGTATAGCAGTTGATTTATCAGCCATTTGCAAGGATATTTCAGTAGGTGTTAGCTTGCTCAAATCAAGTCTTCTATATAAAGAGAAAGGCATAACACTAACACCGGCTGCTAAATCACATAAAGCAGTTTTGACATAATTTCTTGTAATGGAGCAAGGTATAGTAGGTATCCCTGGGTCTCCTAATTTCTGAGGTACTTTTCCATCGAAAGAATAATTTTCAAGCATGGTGGAAATTTCAACTTCCGGTATCTTTCTTTTATTAGTGACAGTATCTTTCATATATTTGGAATATGGAGGCATTTTCAAAATATCAGTCAAAGGTGTTCGCAAAAACACAGGTCTAAGCATTTCAACAAAGCCATTAAAAGCCTCCTCATCACTATATTTCACAGCTTTACTAGTGAATGGCATGGGTTTTTGAACCCATGGTTCTCTTTCTTTACCATGTTTCCTAGCAATGAAATCCTTTTTATCATATCTTTTATTTTTAGGAGGTGGGTTATCAAGATCAACTGCAGGTTCTATTTCTACATCATTATCAGATTCTTTACTATTGTCTGGTTGAGCATCATTATGATCATTATTAGCATTGTCATTATCATTATCGCTAGGCAAATGTTCATTACCAGACTGTGTCTCAGCATCAGAAATAGAAACATTATTAGGATTCTCAAAAGAGTTTTCTACGATAGGTTCACTAGAAGCATGCAAAGTTTTATCCTTTTTCTTCTTCTTCTTCTTAGATGAACTAGGTACTTCATTATTAATTCTTTGAGAATCTTGCTCAGTTCTTTTGGGATGACCTTTAGGATATAGAGGATCCTGAGTCATTTTACCACCTCTAGTAACTACTCTAATAGCATGATCATTCATTTTATTGTTCATGTCATTAAGCAAATCAATTTGTGACTTAGAGACTTGTTCTAGCTGAGTATGAACCATAGATGCATGTTTACATAAGCCTTTAACATCATTAGCAGTTCTAAACATCAAATCACTCAAGCGTTCAATCATAATAGCATTTCGTTTCAGTTGATTGCTTACATATCTATTAAAATTTTCTTGTTTCACAACAAAATTATCAAATTCATCCAAGCATTGACTAGGAGGTTTATTCTATGGAATATCACCTTCACCAAATTTACGAAGAGAATTTACCTCTACTATCGGTGTCGGGATATCAAGTCCATGTATTTGTCGGCCCGGTGGGAACCAGGGTACCACGGCCCGTCTGCCTCTGGCCCAGAGGACCACGCTTGGGCCGGCCCATGAGAGTAGCCCTGTCACGGCCGCTCCAGAGGAAGCCGCCTCGTGAGGGGGCGCCTCACAAGGCCCCTCGCTGCCAAGCCCCAGGTTGTCTCGCGAGGCTCCCCTTGCTAGGCCTCCTCACGAAGCAGATCGTACGGCGCCAGCCGCGGGGCTCCACACCCTGCACATGGGTGACGACCCGCTGTCAGGATAGGGACAGCTAGGCATGACCGAGCCCAGCTTCCATTCTGGTGATAAGGGAGCAGGAGCATCTGCCCCCCCCCCCCCAAAAGCAAGTCCCAAAGGTTTTCCTCTTTGGTGATAGGAGATCAGGACGGATCGGCGCGTCAGGATGAAGGTCATCGCCAAGCCCACCAGTGCGTCATGGAGACTGCTTTATCAGACGGCGACCGCCTTTAGTCAGGATAAGCCTGCGCTCCTGTTCCCCTTTGAATTGCCGCCCTGTGGCTACCCTTTCCCGCTCATATTTTTGGGGAAGAGGACGAAGGCACTACAAAAGGGGCAGGGCCGCTTCCATGTTAGGGGATCGACTCATATTTCTCCCCCACACCTCGTGTACCTCGAGCGACAAGCTCTCCATCACAGAGTGAACCAACACAAGCAGGAGTAGGGTATTACACCACACGGTGGCCCGAACCTGGGTAGCTCGCGCATCCCCTTCGTGTCCGGTGAGAGTTAGTGATCCCGTCGTGCTTCCACCGTAGCTCCGTTGAGTCGTAGGTTGCCAAGCAAAGTCCCCCAGTGTTCGAATCCTAAGTTCGTGGAGAAGTTTCTTGGACGCAGATCCCAGACTCCGACATTTGGCGCGCCAGGTAGGGGGGCTTGCCGTCTTCGCGCCTTTGACCTCGACGCCATCATCGACATGGACGCCGCCGCCGCCGCTCGCCGGGAACGCGCTGCGCGTTGGGACGCCGCCAAGGTCCGCGCGCCGCCCGCCGCCCGAGGTGCCCCTGGGCGGCGCCCTCACGCCGCCACCGAGCCTGTTGGGGAGCGGGTGGCCTCCTCCGCCCACCCATCGGTGAATGAGTAGGCGCACGATCGCTCCGTCGCCACCTCTTCACTAGCGCGTCGCGACCCTCCTGCTCCGCACGCCGTCCTGCTCATGGCGCAGGAGCTGCTGCGCTACCGACCGACCGAGGACGCCTATGACGCCTGGCTCAGGAGCATCACCGAGCTCGTCGACACCGCACACGATGGCCAGGCGCCCTCTTGCTCCTTGCCTGCTCCGCCGCCCAGCGCCGACGCGCCTCCTCCTCCTCCTCCGGACCGTGACGTGGCCGAGCGTCGCCCCGCAGCACGTGCCCCGGAGCCATCCCGTGGCTTGCTCGCTCCGGACGGCGATGGCGACAGCTGCCAGATCATCCGCCGCCCACCCCAGGACGGCCGCGCGGTCCCCGAGAAGGCGCGCAACCGCCACGTCCGCGTCCTCCACGACGTCGCCATGGCTGGGCGCTAGAACCGCGCGGCCCTCAACGGTGGCACCGTCACCAACGGGGGCTACCTGGCCCTCGCCCCCGAGCTGCGCCGCGTGGTGTGGCCTGACAAGTTCAAGCCAGAGCTCCGTTCGCGCTACGACGGCAGCGCTGACCCCACGGAGTTCCTCCTGCTCTACACCATCAGCATCCAGGCAGCGAGGGGGGACGACCGCGTCATGGAGAACTGGTTCCCCATGGCCCTCAAGGACGCTGCGCGCTCGTGGCTCATGAACCTCCCCGAGGCGTCCATCTCTTCGTGGGAGGACCTCTGCAAGCAGTTCGTCGCCAACTTCAAGGGCACAAGCGACCGCCCCCTCACGCTCAACGACCTGCGCAAGGTGCGCCAGCGCCCTGATGAGCCCCTCCGCAAGTTCATCCAGCTCTTCAGCCTAGTGAGCCACAGGATCCCGAAGGCCTCCGACGCCGCGATCGTCTCCGCCTTCACCAATGCCGTCACAGACGTGAAGATGTGCGAGAAGCTCTCAGTCAGGGACAAGCTCGATTCCGCCGCAGAACTGTTCGTCCTCGCCGACCGTTGCGCCAGGGCTGAGGAAGGACGCCTTTCCCTCTACAGCGACCCTGACGCTGACCCTGGCGCGGCGAAGCCCAAGAGCAAGGATGTCAAGCGCAAGGGCCCTGCCGTGCTTGCGGCGGAGCCGGACTTCAAGCGCGGCCGCGACCGCGATGAGGCCAAGAAGGATGACCACCCCCTCTGCGCCTACCACAACGTGAACTGCCACAGCACTGAGGACTGCCATGAGCTCAAGCTGCTTCGCGAGGGCCGCACCGAGCGCCGCGGAAGCCGCAAGGAGCGCGGCAAGTGCCGCGGTGGCGGCAGCGGAGGTGGCCGCTGGAGCGACAACCACAACAACGACGCTGGCAACAACAATCGTCAGGGCTGGCAGATCCAGTCGCGGCAGGCTGGCCCTCAGGCCAATGCCGCCCCGATGCACGCCAATGACCCTCCTCCCACTGAGAACGCTGGGGGCTACCAAGAGCCCCGTAGGGTGGCGTGCATCCTCGGCAGAGCCCAGGCCCCTCCGTCCAACCGCTACTTCAAGTTGTTCTCTCGGGAGGTGAAAGCGGCCCTCCCGGCCCACGAGTCCGCTGGCCGCCTCAAGTGGTCCAAGTACCCCATCGCCTTCGACGCCAGCAACCACCCCAAGTTCACAGCAGCTGTGGGCGCCGTCCCCCTGCTGTGCACGCCTACCATCAGCAACGTCGCCGTCGCCAAGACGCCCATCGACGGAGGCGCCGGCCTCAACGTAATCTCCATCGAGACCTTTGAGACGCTCCTAGTGCCCTACGAGCGCCTGATGCCCACCAGGCCCTTCTCGGGCATCACCGACAGCTCCACTACCCCCTGGGGCAGGTGCTCCTTCCCGTCACCTTCGGCACCCGCAAGAACTACCGCATAGAATTCATCATCTTCGATGTGGCTCACATTGGCCTGCCCTACAACGCCATCTTGGGCTACCCGGCGCTCATCAAGTTCATGGCCGCGACCCACCACGCCTACGGCCTCTTCAAGATGCCCGGCTACAGCGGTACCCTCACTGTCCGCTGCGATGAGAACGATGCGCTGGGATCCCTCAAGCACGCCTACAAGACCACCTTCGTCGCCTACACGGCCGATGAAGACGTGCCTGGTCCTGCCGAGGAGATGCCCGTGAAGAAGAAGCCCCTGCTCTCTCAGGAGTGGGCCGATTCCAAGAAGGCGTCGCCGGACGGGGGCGACGCAGGCCCCTCCCTCGCTGTCAGCGGCGGGCCCTCCCTCAAATAGGAAGGCGCGCTCGTCACCTTCCTCCGGGCAAGCCCTGATGCATCGGCTTGGACAGCATCAGGCGAGCCTGGCCTATCGAGGGAGGTGATCGAGCACCACTCAGCCGTGCGCCGGAGCGCGCGGCCCGTCAAGCATGAAGAATGGCGTCAGGCGCCCAAGAAGCAGGACATCGTCACCCAAGAAGTCAGCAAGCCCTAGGATGCTGGAACTGCCCGTGAAGGTCCCCACCCCAGGTGGATCGCCAGCCTCACCCCCGCCGCCAGGCCGTGCAGTAGCATGCGCATGTGCGTCGACTTCATCGCCCTCAACCAAGCTCGTCCCGCGATGTGACACCCTGGTTTTCGCTCCTTGTTTTTTTTCCTTCGCGGGATTTGACTCCCGTCTTTTTTTCGATGTTATCAGGTTTTCTCTTGCCTTTGGGTATACGAAGATGGTCATTTAGTCTTGCCTTTCCTATCCAACCAGAGCCTCTCTCCAACCCAATCTTGCTATCTTGGATTTATTCTCAGGATTCTGCCGCCAAAACCCTACCTTCCGAGTCACCGGAAGGGAAACCCTAATTCTTTCCGTTACAAAGGAACCCCAATCTCCTTTGATCTATTGGCTCCCAAACTTTTCCCAGTGGTCATCCCATATCTATAAACCCTGGATATGCAAAAATATTGCCAAGTCATTTTCAATATTTTTCATTTAAAATTAATTCCTTCTTCTGCCAGTTAAAGGAATTAAATCCAGGAAAATACCTATCCATCTCCAAAGTTCATGAAAACTTGTGGAGATATTCTTTGTGATCATATTGAGATCCCATAAAAATATTGGCAATAATTAAATAAGGGAAATTGCCTTTTCCTATTTAAAGCCAATATTGCAATTTGGGCACTTTCCAAAGGAGCTACTATTTTGGTAGCCAGGAAAAATCCCAAATAATTTGTGGAGCTTCTTCTATCCATATCTCCACCATTTCCATCAAGATCCCAAGTTCCACAGATCAAATTTTGAGCACATCTTCCAGTTTTTATTTCTGGATTTATTTTGAGGTTGTGAAGCAACTATATTTTATATTGCTTCACAAATTCTCAAATTAATCCAGGACCTCAAATTCCTTGTATGGTGTGAGCATGCAAATATTCACATCATTTTACCGAGCCAATTTCTCCCAAAAATTCCACCAAGTTTCTGTCCAGATTTTAGCTCTGTGAAGGAAGTACCATTTTTGTATATCCAAATGAGCTGAAAATTTTCCAGTATCTCCATATCTCAAAATAATCACTCTCCACAAAAATTCAGCTCATTTCACCAAGCCAGGTGAGCACAACATCAAAATCCATTTTCTGGACCGGAATTTGCATTGCAAAGGAAGTATATGAAAACTTGGTCCAAATGGCCTCAAATTTTATCAGCATCTAGTCCTTCCTACCACAATTCACTATGACAAAAATCCAGCTCCATTTGTCCAATCATTTAGCCACAACTTCCTCCCCAAGTTTCCATCCAGAAACTATTCTGGATCATCTCGATTACTCTGGAGCCTTCCTGGTCCATCAAATGTCATATCTTACCTATTTGACCAGTGCCTTTCGTGTTTGACAAGGTGTGGTGGCCAGACTGGCACTGGAGCGCGCCGTGCACGTGGTGACCGCGTGGACAGCAGGCAGAAACGGTGCTCTACGGCACTGTCCTCGTCGGGTAGCTCACTCCGGCCAGCTCCGGCATGTCCCGACATGTCTAGTGGCTCCGCGGCGTCCACCTGCCCCTCTCTAGGCCCTTCTACCCTCTTCTCCCTTCCTCCCCACGCCACGGCGGTTGCCGCCGCAATACTGTTGCCTCGTGAGCCGTCGTCGTCTTCCCCTCCATTGGCCTCTTACTCCCCGAGCCGTCCCCTCCCTCTGCTCCTCTTCAGGTCGGCACCACCCGACGCTTGCCACCTCGCCGGAAGCGCCAGCGCGCCGATGAGGATGCCACCTCGGCTGTCCTCATCTGCTCACCCTCGGCCGGCTATAAAAGCCGCAGCCGAGCCCCTCCCCGAGCACCCACGGCACCTGCGGCCTCCTCCCCTCCCTCCTAGCTCTTTTCCCGCTCGAAGGAGCACGCGCCCGTGCTCAAATCGCCCTCCACCATCGCCATAGCCGCCGCCACGCCCACCTTAAATTCTTGCACCTCCGGCCCTCCCTGCCCTTCCCGAGCCCCCACTGGAGTCACGGCTCTCCGGCGACCCCGCCCGACTCCTTTCCCAGCTGCGTAGCTCGCCGGAGCGCTCCCTTTGCTCGCGGCCGCCGCCCACTGCCGCCTTTCGTCGCCGCATCCACAGCCATCTCCGGCGCCCGCGCGACCCACCCCGGATGAGGTCGTCGCCGGCGAGCCCGTCCATCCAGTCGCCGGACCCCAAGGGCCACCGGAGCGCCAGAACCACGCCGGAGCAGCGAGCCCAGGCGCGGCGTCGGGGAGAGGAGAGAGGAGGAAGAAGGAGATGGAGGAGGAGACAGAGAAGCAGGTGGGCCCCGCTTGTCAATGTCCCAGACGGCCGGGCCCAGCGCATAAGTGCACACGTATTTTCCTAAAATACGTGTTCTACTTTGGAAGGCGTACTTTGACCTGGCTTCGGAAAAAATGCGTTTTCTGTTTCGGAAGACGTATTCACCGAAGTGCGCTTTCTATTCTCAGCCGCCGGCGCCGAAACCCCTAAATAGTGAACGTTCACTGGTTAAGAGCAGATTCTGTTTGTTTTCTGCCTAAACAACGAACGACCACAACTTTTCGCTCGTAACTCCGATCGAGGTGAATCCAAAGCCCACTTTCTCAGTTCGTCGAGCCCGTTCCGATGATGTCACTCTCACCATGTTGACACTTTCTTAAATGCCCATTTTGCCCCTGCCCTATATTCAGCCCCTCCGAGAGAGAACCTTTCCGACGAATTTTCCGCGTGGTGATCGCACTTCTTCCCAGAGTATTCCTCGACCCCCAGGCAAGCCGACCATTTGATATATGCCCTAAAGCATTGCTCTGTGTTATTCTTGCGTGTTTAATTAATAAATATGCATGTGTTAGTAGTAGTTAAACTCCTGCTAAGTTGAACTTGCTATTTTCATTACCTGCTAATGCTCATCATATTGTCGCACTAGTGACTCGTTGTGATATTGTATGGAGATAGGTTGTTATGTTTTCATAGTGGTTACAGTATGCATTCTGACTGTTATTGCACTAATAAAGAATGTGACTTAATGATAACAACCTCCTCCGTCGACTGGATCGAGTCATAGTGTCACCGAATCGAGCTCATCAGTGCAGCCACATTTGCCGGTATGGGACGGCCTTGACTCTATCTGACTGCGTGCTCCTCTGTCGGTACCACCAAACTAGGGAGGGTTATGCGTGTGTGCTGCCCTGATCAGGTAGACGACGATAATCCTGTGAGCCCTGTTGAGTTATTTGCGCGCGGTCCCCGTTTGGGACAGTTTAGTTGGCCACGACGGTGGTAGGTGTCACGGGGTGACACAGGGGCCACCCAAGACATGACCCTTGGAGGGTATGATTGTCGGTGGTACGATGGAAGAGTCACGGGTTAGGCAGGCTTCGTTGGAGCAGCTCCGGTCCACCCGAATGGGAACATGTACTGAAGTACAAGGCCGGGCGCTCCATGGTGTGGGTAAAGTGTGCAACCTCTGCAGAGTGTAAATCTATTCGAATAGCCGCATCCTCGGTCATGGACAGTTCGTACTAGGCCACTATTTGGTCTGTGTCGAGTCTGGAGGAACAAACTATATAACGTATTGTTAAGACTGAACCAGAAAGTGGTAAGGGTTGTCAGACTTGCAGTGCAGATGCATGGACATCAGATGATGTCAAAGGTTTGAATGCTAGCCATGAGATGGCTATGAGATGAGTGGTCGGGTGACCGCAAAGCTTGGATCAGATTTGGATCGTGAGCATATTCGGAGTTCAGATCATTTACTTGATATAGTTTACTTTACTGCATTTACTTCAGTAATTATCATGCCAGATAATACTGTTATGACATGATAATTAATGTTGCTAGATGATTAATCTTGCTAGATAATCCTGCCTTAGTATGATAGCTAATATTGTTAAGATAACAAATGCATGCTTGAATGCCATGGTTTGCTTTGCTTGGTGTATATGTTAGTATGGTTTGCTTGTGAGTACATTCAAAAGTACTCAGCGGCCTTCAATGTGGCCAGGTTCACTTAAGGATCCGACGACCCTGTCGGTGTACTAAAGTATGGGTCTTTTAGTACCCCTTACTTGTGCACGGGCAGTTGTAGCCGTACCGTGGCAAGCCTTGCCGGGGAATAGCTAGGAGTAATCACGAGACTAAGATGCCATGGAGACGTTCAAGTCAACGATCAGACCAGAAGACAGAGGACCAAAGGGTTGCGGAGGCCCGGCAAGACCCTTGCCGGCAAGGCCTCGCACCCGGCAAGACCCGATCCCGGCAAGCCCCGGGCCCGGCAAGGATTCGGTCCCGGCAAGCCCCGGGCCCGGCAAGGATTCAGCCCCGGCAAGGCTCTGCACAGTGCAGCGCTATCGCTCCAGTGCAGCGGCCAGCCTTGTCGTTTAGGGCTTGTCCTCATGGTGACGTGGTGCGATGCTGGCCACGAGATGCTTAAGCGGTGCTGATGGGATGGTTGCTTTTGCCCATCCCCTGTAAAGCTTTTCCAAGCCTAAGACGCTGAGGGACACCTCGACGGACACCTCACGGTGCATTTAATGAGTTTGTCCTAGGCCGTCAGGGTTAGGTATGACAACACTGTGATAACACTGTAGCTACTTTCCACCTCATGCCTTATCTCGTACGCCATTGTGGTAGCCCCTTTGACTTATATAAAAGGAGGCCCGAGGGGTACAGGAGGGCAACTTTTGGGGGGGGGGGACACTTCAGAGGACCCGTTCTGCATGCGCAGCTACCGAGCACTGTAGCTCCCAGAACTTGGCCAAGAACATCCACAATAATACAATCAAAGCAGGAGTAGGGTTTTACGCATCCGTGCGGCCCGAACCTGGGTAAATCCCCGTGTGTTGTTCGTTAGATCTGCTCTTTGTGCAATCCTCTCCCCTTGCCGAACCGTAAAGGGATCTCCTTGATCCCATAGGTGTTCGTTTTCCACGACATCTTTGGCGCGCCAGGTAGGGGAGGAGAGGTTGTGCGAACCTGATCTAGCGATCAGCGCGTCAGATCTTCGATCATCTTCACCACCATGGCTCCCAAGAAGAAGGGTTTCATGGCGGTTGGTCCATCTGCATCCGTCGTGCCTAATGCTGCGCGCACAGGCGACGGGGTAGACGCGGGTGGAGGAGGTGGAGGCTCCGAGCTTCCATAGCGTTCCGGCGATCCGAGCCGGACGAGCAACAGGTCCAAGGATGGAGCTACGCAACCTGCGGGTGGTGCAGCGACTTCCAAGGATGGAGCGGCGCCTTCCAGGACGAATACGCCAGCGCATGCACCGCGACCTTCTCAGGACGCGCGTGACGTGCGGCCTCAAGACGTTGGTGGTTCTAGGCGTCCGTATGGGAAGACCCCTGCGCATCACCCCCAGGGTGTGCAGGGCCAAGATCCGCGCCAGCACGCTGGTGGAAGCCGCGCGCGGGTGCAGAGTCGTGATGGTGCTCCTTCTAACCCTGTTAGGAGTTTGAGCACCTCACGTTCTTCGCACCTGTCGCCGCCGCCTACGCCAGCAGAGGCGTTGGCGCGAGCTCAGCTGCTCCTAGACTTCCCTCCCACCGTGGAGAAGCTAGACGAGTGGCGAGCTGCTATCCAGAGCCTCATCGGCCTAGCCAACAACGACGTACCGCAGCAGGGTGAACCCTCGCGGCTGCAGTCGTCTAGGCTGGTGCGTGGCGATGGAGAGAAGACCGGAGGCGGAACCACCACGTTGCGTTCCCCTTCGCTGCATCAAGAGCGGTCGTTAACTCGACGGACCAGCGCCCGTGAGGATGGTTCCACGGCGTCATCTGATCCACGGGTTCGCCGCGATCAACGTCACGTCCTTCGGGAACGGAAGAAGGAGGACGCTCGAACCACCATCGAGCGTCGAAGGGAAGCGCGTCGCCAGTCTGACAAGCGCGCTGGGACCGCTGTTGACGAGCCCGCGCCAGGGTACCCTGGCTGCCTACCCTACGAGGTGGGTTGTCTAGCGTTTACTCGTGAGCTGCGGCAAGTCCAGTGGCCTAGCTCCCGCTTCTTCAAGCCGGAAGTACCAGAGAAGTACGACGGCAAGACCCATCCGTCCGAGTTCTTGAGCATCTACACCATCGTGGTGCAGGCTGCCGGGGCTCGTGACGATAAGGTACTGGCCAACTACTTTCCGTTGGTGCTGAAGCCCAACGTGAGATCGTGGTTGATGCACCTGCCCAAGAATTCCATCTCTTGTTGGGCCGACCTGTGCCATCAGTTTGTTGGCGCCTTCACCGGCGGCCATCAAGCTTCTGACCAGGAGAGTGATCTGCACATCATTCCCCAGAAGGAGGGCGAAACTTTGCGCAAGTATATCCAGAGGTTCAGCCGCATCCAGCACAACATTCCTGACGTTCATCCCGCCGCCGTCATCAGCGCCTTTCATCAGAATGTGCGCAATCGTAAGATGCGGGAGGAGCTGGCGATGAACAAAGTCAGGGATGTCGCCGAGCTCTACGCTTTGGCCGATAAATGTGCTCGGGCAGAGGAAGGAAGGAGACTCCCCGGCGAGAACGCTGGCGCCGGAGTCGACTCCGAGAGCGAAGACGCTCCTGCCCCGGCAAAGAAGGGGCGGCGGAAGAACAAGAAGCGCAAGGGCAAGGCCGTACTTGCCGTCGAAGGTTCCGGCAACCCCGACACCACCAAGAAGGCCAAGACCAACGACCCCGGCAAGGAGGTTGCCGGGTGTGCGGCGTGTCAGGCCTTGGCGGCTGCCGACAAGCCGGAAGGGTCCGGCAAGCAGTACTGCAAGATCCACCATACCAAGGGCCATGATCTCCAAGACTGCCGGCAAGTTGAGGAACTTGCCGAGAAGCAGCGCGCCGAGTACGAAAGGTGCGACAAGGAAAGAGCCCAAGATGGTACCGGAGGGTCTGGCAGGAAGCGCGGTCGAGGAGGTCACCGCGGCAAGCCCAGGCAGCAGCAAGAGAAGCCTGCCCGGGGCCGCGCCAAAGAGCAAGGAGATGATGATGATGATGTAGAGGGCGACGAGTCCAGCGAACACGAGTTCCAGAAGGCTACAGAGGCCATGTGCGTCGACGGGGGCGCTTCGTTGCATTCCTCTCACCGCCAACTCAAGCAGTGGGCGCGCAAAATTAATGCGGCAGAGCCATCCCTCGATGCCCGGAAGCCACTAAAGTGGTCCCACACGCCTATCATTTTTGACGCCGAGGATCACCCTGATCGCACAACTGCGGTCGGGTGTTTGCCGTTGTTGGTTTCACCAACGATCCGCAACCTCCAGGTGACGAAAATGGTAGTTGACGGTGGGGCCGTCCTGAACTTGATCTCGCCAGACGTCGTCAAGAGGCTGCAGATTCCTGACGAGGACCTTGAGGGGACAGGCTCTTTCCAAGGGGTCAATCCGGGAAGGAACCAGCCGAAGGGCAAAATCACGCTGCCGGTAACATTCGGCAGCGAGCTGAACTTCAGGACGGAGAAGGTCGTCTTCGACGTCGCCAAGATTCCGTTGCCGTACAATGGAATCCTTGGCCGCCCAGCGCTGGCTAAGTTCATGGCGGCCTCGCACTACGCCTACAACGTCTTGAAGATGCCCGGTCCAATGAGCGTCATCACTGTCCACTCCGACAAGAAAGACGCGCTCATTTGCACCGACAAGCTCTACCGGGAAGCAGTTGCAGCGTCCGCCGCCAAGGCGCATGCTCCTGCCGCTCAAGATCCCAGCAAGAAGAAGAAGCCCGGCAAGACCTCTGGGACAAACTCCGGCAAGCGCACCTCTCCGGAGTGCTACGCTACCGTCGAGGATGCACCGGAAAGCTCTGCCGGCCAGACCAAGAAATCCAAGGCTGCTCCGCCTGAGACCAAGAAGGTGCCCGCCAAGGAGGACGGGACGGGAGGAACTTTCACCATAAGTTCCACCCTTGATGACAAATAGGAAAGCGCGCTCGTTGCCTTCCTGCGGGCGAATGTCGATGTGTTTGCATGGCAACCATCTGACATCCCCGGTGTTCCCAGGGAGGTAATTGAGCACCACCTAGCTGTCTGTCCTCACGCGCGACCCATCAAGCAGAAGGTGCGGAAGCAAGCTTTGGAGCGGCAAGAATTTATTGCAGAAGAGATTAAGAAGCTTGAGGCGGCAGGCCTGGTTAGAGGAGTCCTCCATCCTACGTGGTTGGCCAATCCAGTTGTTGTGCGCAAGGCGAATGGTAAATGGAGGCTATGTATTGACTTTACAGATATCAATAAAGCATGTCCAAAAGATCCTTTTCCCTTGCCGCGCATCGACCAGATTGTGGATTCCACTGCCGGCTGCGATCTGTTGTCATTCCTTGACGCATACTCAGGCTATCACCAGATCTTCATGGCGAAAGAAGACGAAGAGAAGACCGCATTTATCACCCCATGTGGCATATACTGCTTCTTGCGTATGCCTTTCGGGTTGAAAAGTGCTGGGTCGACCTTCGCAAGAGCTGTCCAGATTGGTTTCGGGGCCCAGCTGCATAGAAATATGGAAGCTTACATGGATGACATAGTGGTCAAAACCAAGGACAAGGCAACACTCATTCAAGATCTGGAGGAGACTTTTGCAAATCTGCGCAGGATCAACCTGAAGCTCAATCCCGAGAAGTGCGTGTTTGGTGTCCCATCCGGCAAGCTTCTCGGGTTCTTTGTATCTCAGCGTGGAATTGAAGCCAATCCCGACAAGATCAAGGCAATTGAGCAGATTGAAGCGCCAAGATGAGTTAAGGATGTGCGCCGCCTTGCCGGCTGCGTCGCTGCTTTGAGTAGGTTCATCTCAAAGTCTGCTGAGCGCGCCCTGCCATTTTTCAAAATTTTGAAGAAGGCAGGTCCAATGAAATGGACTCCAGAAGCGGAGGCAGCGCTGCAGGATTTGAAGAAGTACCTCTCCTCTCCGCCAGTACTAGTCGCGCCTAGGCCACAAGAGCCGTTGCTGCTATATCTGGCGGCAACGAATCAAGTGGTTAGTGCTGCGCTGGTGGCAGAGAGAGAAGCAGAGGAGGATGCAGCGGCAACGGTAGGCCCGCCAAGTGACTTACCGGAGCTAGCCCCGGCAGAGTCTGGCGCCGACAAAGAAAGATCCGCGCAGTCAAGTCAAGCAGTGCAGAAGAAGAAGATGGCGCAGCGCCCAGTCTATTTCGTCAGCTCCCTATTGCAGGGGGCTAGGTCGAGATATTCTGGTGTGCAGAAGTTGCTCTTCGGCCTTCTCATGGCCTCGAGGAAGCTGCGCCATTACTTCCAAGCACATGAGATCACCGTCGTCACTCGCTTTCCACTGCAACGGATTCTCCGGAACCCAGAAGCAACCGGCAGGATCGTGGAGTGGGCGTTGGAGCTGTCATGCTTTAGTCTCAAGTTTGAAAGTTCTTCAACTATCCAGAGCAGAGCCTTGGCAGAGTTCATTGCAGAATGGACCCCAACGCCAGACGACGAAGTTCAAGAATCAGCGATTCCCGGCAAGGAAACAGATCGCGAATGGATCATGTACTTTGATGGAGCCTTTTTGCTGCAAGGCGCCGGTGCCGGCGTGCTGCTTGTCGCACCCACCGGAGAGCACCTCAAGTACGTCATCCAGATGCATTTTCCCCGGGAGAGATCGACCAACAACACGGCAGAGTATGAAGGACTGCTTGCCGATCTCAGGATCGCGGCAGACCTTGGGATCAAGAAGCTCATCGTCAGAGGTGACTCCCAGCTCGTCGTAAGGCAGGAAGCGTACGTCGATGAAGTGAGGAAGCTGGAGGAGCGCTTTGACGGTCTTCAGACAGAGCATGTTCCTCGATCAGAGAACAGCATTGCCGACGACCTGTCGAAGCGTGCCGCACTCAAGCTGCCTGTGGAACCAGGGACTTTTGTGCTCCGCTTGACTCAACCATCCGTGTCGCCATCGACAAGGCCTGATAAGAGAAGAAAGTTAAGTACCGGCGAGTACTTCCCGGCAGGGCTTCCCGAAGCCCCCGGCAAGGATCTTGCCGGGAACGACACGGTTGCCGGTGAGCAGCGGCTTCGCGCAGAACCTCAGGCTCTTGCCGCCGAAGCAAGCGCCCCTGCTGCCGAAGAAATACCGGTTGCCGGTGAGCAGCAGCTTCGCGCAGAACCTCGGGTTCTTGCCGCCGAAGCAAGCGCCCCTGCTGCCGAAGAAATACCAGTTGCCAGTGAGCAGCTGCTCCGCCAAGAACCTCAGGTTCTTGCCGTAGAAGCAAATGCTCCCGCAGCTGAAGAGTCGCCTTTAGTCCTTGTCGTCGAGCCACAGGCTCCGGCATGGGCACAGCAAATAGTCCATTTCCTTCAGACAGGAGAACTTCCCGAAGAGCAGGAAGAAGCTGAAAAAGTAGCCCGTCAGTCAAGTATGTACCAGTTCGTCGATGACGTTCTGTACAGAAAGAGACCGAACGGGGTGAAATTGAAGTGTATTCCTCGGGAGGATGGACTAGAGCTGTTGGCAGAGATTCATGGGGGCATATGTGGATCCCACATAGGCTCAAGAGCCCTTGTCGGCAAGGCATTCCGGCAAGGATTCTTCTGGCCTACTGCTCTCCAGGATGCAACGGCACTAGTAACCAAGTGTGAAGCGTGCCAGTTTCATTCGAAGCAACTTCATCAGCCAGCTCAAGCTCTCCAGACGATCCCTCTCTCCTGGCCCTTCTCCGTCTGGGGGCTCGACATACTGGGTCCCTTCCCCCGCGCTGCCAGGGGCTTCGAGTACTTGTACGTTGCCATCGACAAGTTCACGAAGTGGCCAGAAGTGGAAGCAGTGAGGAGAGTGACAGCACAGTCAGCAGTCAAGTTCTTCAAGGGGATTGTGTGCCGTTTTGGTGTGCCGAACAGGATCATCACCGACAACAGTACGCAGTTCACAAGTCGCACCTTCATGCAGTACGTCCAAGACCTTGGCGGCAAGATCTGTTTTGCCTCTGTTGCTCACCCGAGAAGCAATGGCCAAGCGGAAAGGGCGAACGCTGAAGTGCTGCGTGGTCTCCAGACCAGAACTTTCGACAAGCTGCACAAGCATGGAAGACGCTGGATTGATGAGCTGCCGGCGGTTCTTTGGTCGATCAGGACGACGCCAAATCGAGCCACCGGCCAAACACCCTTCACTCTGGTTTACGGAGCGGAAGCAGTTCTCCCCACGGAACTCATATACGGGTCACCTTGAGTGCTCGCTTATGATGAGCTTGAGCAAGAGCAGCTGCGGCAAGATGACGCGCTGCTCCTTGAGGAGAACCGTCTTCGGGCTGCTGTGCGAGCCGCTCGCTACCAGCAAGCTTTGCGCCGCTACCATAGCCGCAAGGTGCACGCCCAGAGTCTTGAGGCAGGCGACCTTGTTCTTCGGCGCGTTCAGTCGGCCAAGAATTCCAACAAGTTGACGCCGAAGTGGGAAGGCCCTTACCGGGTAGTGCGAGTCACCAGGCCTGGCGCTGTCCGCCTGGAGACCGAAGAGGGCTTGCCAGTGAGCAACTCCTGGAACATCGAGCACCTTCGCAAGTTCTACCCGTAAGGCGCAGTTGTTCGGGTTTCTTGCTGTGATAGTGATACGGCCAGCAGGCTGCTGACGACCCGAATCCAGCGCTCGCGGCAGCGTAACGCTCCGGCAAGATCCCGGCAACGCCATTCTGTACAAGTGTTGCCGATGGCATGTAATCCTTTGTACAGAGCAGGCACATCCTTTGTGCATATCTAACAAGATCTGTGTGCTTTACATTTCTTGTTGATTTCATGTCATATATATGCACGTGTTATCTGAGATATGTATTGCACTCGATCCCGGTAAGAGCTAACAAACCGTCAAGGTTCCATACTTTTATTTTCTCTTCTTTCTTTTTCTCAAGAGACAGAAGATTCCCTCGCGCGCAAGTTTGCCGGGGGGGGGGGGGGGGGGGAAGGAGAATAGTGGTATGGATACCAGACGACGTTCAAGGTTGGCGCCTTGCCGGAAGAAGAAGAATAGCGACGAAAAGCAGAGCTAAGTTGCTGAACCCCTTAAGCAGATTTTGATTTTTGTAAGGCTGTATTCCCTTGAACGATTTCGGCTTTGTATGGAAAACCTGCACGCGATGGAATCTTGTCGTGATCGGCTGCGCCCTTATTCTATTTCGAGTCCGCTCAACAGTCTAGGTGGCCGCGCTGGAAGCGTCAAGATTTCTTGCTGTGAGCAGCACCACCCGCAAGCTGCTGACGACCCGAATCCAGCGCTCGCGACGGGGTTACGCTCCGGCAAGTTCCCAGCAAAGCGTAGGGTATACGCCATACAGAAAGAAATTGAACAAAGGGAATAGCATGCCTTAATTCAAAGAGAGCAAGTTATATTACATCTAGTGCTTGCCGCGTTTCTGACATAAGACAAATTGTCTTTTACATATGACGCCGGCGGCAAGATGGAGAAGAGATAGGAGGCTACAGCTAATCCCGGCGATCGCCCTCGACCCTCTTCACCTGGCTCACCCGATCGACGATGGGCGCGACAAGCTCTTCGAGGGCCTTGACGTCCGCGTCCTTCGGCAAGCTTTTCGAGGCCTTGGAGAGGTCGATGCCAGTGTTCCTGTACGCCACCTTCATCAACACCTTGCGGAGGACGAGCTGGCAGAGTTTCCAGGATTCGTCGGCCAGCTTGCTTGTCTGGTTCGCCTGGAGTAGCTTGAGGGCGTCGACGAGCTTGTCGAAGAACATGGTTAGCCTGGCGCTTGAGGATACGTTGTCGTCGACAGAGTATCCGAAGCCCGGCAAGTCCATGGCCTCCAGCTCCGCGCCAAGCTTCTCGGCGACGTCCGCCAGCCTGGCAGTCCAGAGCTTCACGCTAGAAGTGTACTCGTTGTGGGTGGCGGCGGCGTTCTGGAGCAGCTCCTGTTCGTCGTGGAGGTCTTTGATAAGAGTCCTCTCGCGAACTCGGGCGGCCTCAAGAGACTCCTCCAGCGTGGATAGCTTCAGCTTCAGATCTTCAATGGAGTCCTTGGCGGAGGAAAGCTGCTGGACCTTCTCGGATGCGGCAGCCTGCGTCTCCATCAGGCTGTGGAGAGCCTTGTCTCTCTCGGCCTCGAGTGCTGAGACCTTCTTGCCGTGGTCCTCGAGAGCGGCCTCCAGCTGCTTCGTTTTCTCCTCCAGCAAGTTCTTGGCGGTCTCCGCAGCTCCGACAGCGTCGAGGACCTCTTTGAGCTTGCCGGCGTGGTCTTCAGTTAGAGCTCTGAGCGTCTTCAAGTGTTTCTGCTCAAGCTCCTGGACCCGCCGTGCAACAATACTTTCGAGCTCTTCATCCTTGTTGCGAAGCTTGGCGGCAAGCGCCGCCTCGCACGCGGCAAGGTCCTCTTCTTGGGCGTCAAGGCTGATGCGGCGCTGCGTCAAGAGGGCTCCTGCCGCGGCGGCTTGCTGGGTGGCCTCCTCCTGCGCTTTGTCGATGTCTGATTGCTTCAGCAGGAGGATGTTCCGCTCTTCCGCCAGCTGCTCCCAATAAACATTCAACTCTTGGAGGGCCTCGCCGTACCAAGCTTGTGTCTCCGTGACGCGTTGTTGGAAGTCTCCTTCCGCTGCCTCGACGAGCGCTGCCCAGGAGTCCAGTTTCTCCTTCCGGGCGCGGTAGAGCGTTTGGAGCTTCCGATAGTTGTCATTCATGGCTTGGAGTAGCTGCTCCTCCTTGAGCTCACTGGCGGCGGCGACAATGATTTCCCCGTCAAGATGTTCTCCTTCAACCAGCTCTTCGATGTTTGCCGACCCCGGCATGCTAACAACGTTTTTGCCGGCCCTGATGTATTGGCTTGAGGAAGGGGCCTGGGACGACGAGGGTTGGTCTTCGACAGTCGAGGGCCCCGCGGCAGTAGAAGCACCTGGCGCTCCTGCGGCGGAAGCACCGTCAGTATGGCCGCGGGTCTCCTCACCGGCTCCCTCGGCTGGCATCTTGGCGGCCTCCTCTTGCGCGGCCTTGGCGGCCTCAGCGGCAGCGGCCTTGGTGGCCTCGGCGGCAGCGGCCTTGGCGGCCCCAACGGCAGCAGCCTCGGCGGCAGCAGCTTTGGCGGCCTCGGCGGCGGCATGCTTGGCGGCCTCTTCGGCAGCAACCTTGTCGGCTTCAGTGGCGGCATCCTTGGCAGTCTCTTCAATGACAACGTCAGTGTCCATGAGCTCTGTCAGAAGAAGATTGAAAGCCAAGGAGTTGATTAAGATGAAGCTGGGAAGGAAGTTCAAGAAGACAAAAAGAAGAAAAACCAAAGCGACAAGAGTTCTGGGCTGAGCCATTTACCTGCGTCAGGGAAGGGGTTGCCGGAGCTAACGCTTGCCGGCCCGTCCTCATCGTCGTGGAAGAGCTTGCCCGAAGACTCGCCCCTGGGCGGTGTAGTCGACGGAGGTGGCATGGCAGAGGCAGCTCCCGCTGTTGCTTCTCGCTGTTGCTCCGCTCCTGCACGCCCGGAGATGTCAGCAGAGAAGATGCACACCCCGGCACGCGCCAGTGGGTAGTGAGTAGAAGACTCACGCTGGGGGCTGCGCCGGGGGCTGCGTCGAGGGCTGCATCGAGGGTTGCGTTCTGGGCTTGACTCCGAGCTGACGAGAACCGTTTCCGGCGCGCCCGAGGTGCTTGCCGACGGCTCGACGCTTGTTGAGGTCTTGGCCCTCTTCGTCATCCTCTGCGCCAGAGTCTCCGTATCCCTGAGGAGGCAAAAACAGAGCAAGTTAATCAAGCAAAACTAGAAGGATAAGAATCAAAGCTGTGGCGGGACTCTTACTCTTCTTCTTCTTCCTCGGAGCTGATGGCGGAGAGGTCGAAGCCGACCCCCGCCGCAGTTCCTGACGGAGGAGGAGGAGGAGTGGTCCTGGGCCGCTTGGCAGCGGCAGGTTGCGGTGCGGCCTCGCCGGCCGCCCCTTTGCCGGAAGCCTCGCTGCTTGAGGAAGGTTGGCGGGCTGGAGCGCCAGTGGCGTTCTTCCGGAGGACGCGCCTCTTCCTGTGTTGAAGAGCTGGGGGCTCTTCCTCCTCCTCTTCTTCCTCTTCGGCGGCGCCTCCGGCAGAAGAGCTCCCGGCAGCGGCTCTGCTTGGCTCCCCGGCAGCCTCGTTTCGCCCGGCAAGGTCTTCCCGCAGTGGGTCCTCGTCTTCGCTGGACTCAGTGCTGCCGGCTTCTTCGGCAAGGTTCGCCTCTTCCGCCCTGCTGGCGATGTAGGCGAGCTCCTCCTTCGTGGTAGCGCGGACAAGGTTCTCCTTGCGGATGGCCTTCTCCGTCAAGTTGTCAAAGAACGCCCGCGCCTGCTCCGCGGATGGCTCGATCCACCTCTCGTCGATGCTATGGGCATTGAGCACCGGCATCATGGCGATGATGGAGGTCAGCGACGAGTTGTTGCATAGTGGGACGACGCCTGCCGGCAAGTCTCCCACTGCTCCAGTTTTGAACAGCTGTTGGCAGAGGGCTGCGTGCCCTATGGCTGTCAGATCATTATCCAGCCCAGGCCGCACCCTCATGACGTCGGCAGCGTTCATGTACTCCCAGGCAGGGCGCCCCTTGTTCTGCAGTGGGGCGATGCGCCGGCGAAGGAAATCTGAAGAAATCATCTCCACCTTCAACCCGGCAGCCTTGAGGCAATGTATCCTGGTGATGGCGATGGTGAGCTTGCTGTCGTCAGGGTCCGCGGCGCTCCAATCCTTGCCGTGGACCACCTTCTGCTTCCGCACCTCGCAGAACGGTTTGGGCTCCTTTTCCCAGACCCAGCACCACTTGCCGCGCCACTCATCCCATCTCTCGCGGTAGAGCCCCTCTGGGTACGTCTCCTTGGTCGCCGTCCTCGGAATCCAAGTGATGCTGCCGGAGAGGGCGTCGCCCTTTTGGATGCGGGGGTAGAAATAGTGCCGGAAAAGTGCAGTGCTCAGGATGACCCCAACAAAATTCTCGCAAAGGTGCGCGAAGACGGACATGCAAGTCACGGCATTCGGCGTGAAATCTAGCAGCTGGAAGCCGTAGGTGAGCATGATATCTACGAAGAAATCCAAGTACGGAGGACAGAGGCCGCACCAGAAGTAATCGGCAAAGAAAGGATAATCTCCTGGCTCTGCCTTACGAGAAGCTACACTCACTCTGGTGGCTGGATGCGCCGTGGTCTCAGTCGCCCATGCGAACTAGTACCTCTTCTTCAAGGTCTCCGCATCAAGCGTCGAGGGGAAGACAGCGCGTTCCTTCCGCATCTTTGCCAACCTGCTCTCCGCGGCTGCCGCTTCCGCCGCCTTGCCCTTGCTCGGCTTGGGCGGCATGGTGGCTATGGAGGTGGGCGCTGAAGACGTCGAGAGCGCGGTGGAGGCAGGTGGAGGGAGAAAAGCTCTGCTTTGGGCGCGAGGAAGAAGACGATGGCGACGGCTCTGAGATTGAGATTGGGAAGGCGGAGGGGGTAAATGAGCAGTGCCCTCTGCGATTCCCTTTTTATGGGGAAGGCGCGAGGCAGGCTCTTTACCGCCCGCTTTTGCAGCGGGGTTTCCGCCCACGTCTCCCACTTCACGCGATTAATGCGCATAGTGGAGGGGCGTGGTAAAAGAGATAATGATTGCGAGCAGTTATTCCCTGCCACGCGTGCCCGTGCACTGTTTTGGGCCTAGCCCAACAGGCCTGACACCTGTGTATGGCCTAGGCCCGGGGGCTCCTGTCGGTGTACTAAAGTATAGGTCTTTTAGTACCCCTTACTTGTGCACGGGCAGTTGTAGCCGTACCGTGGCAAGCCTTGCCGGGGAATAGCTAGGAGTAATCACGAGACTAAGATGCCATGGAGACGTTCAAGTCAATGATCAGACCAGAAGACAGAGGACCAAAGGGTTGCGGAGGCCCGGCAAGACCCTTGCCGGCAAGGCCTCGCACCCGGCAAGACCCGATCCCGGCAAGCCCCGGGCCCGGCAAGGATTCGGTCCCGGCAAGGATTCAGCCCCGGCAAGGCTCTGCACAGTGCAGCGCTATCGCTCCAGTCCAGCGGCCAGCCTTGTCATTTAGGGCTTGTCCTCATGGTGACGTGGTGCGATGCTGGCCACGAGATGCTTAAGCGGTGCTGATGGGATGGCTGCTTTTGCCCATCCCCTGTAAAGCTTTTCCAAGCCCAAGACGCTGAGGGACACCTCGACGGACACCTCACGGTGCATTTAATGAGTTTGTCCTAGGCCATCAGGGTTAGGTATGACAACAATGTGATAACACTGTAGCTACTTTCCACCTCATGCCTTATCTCGTACGCCATTGTGGTAGCCACTTTGACTTATATAAAAGGAGGCCCGAGGCGTGCAGGAGGGCAACTTTTGGGGGGGGGGGGAACACTTCAGAGGACCCGTTCTGCATGCCCAGCTACCGAGCACTGTAGCTCCCAGAACTTGGCCAAGAACATCCACAATAATACAATCAAAGCAGGAGTAGGGTTTTACGCATCCGTGCGGCCCGAACCTGGGTAAATCCTCGTGTGTTGTTCGTTAGATCTGCTCTTTGTGCAATCCTCTCCCCTTGCCGAACCGTAAAGGGATCTCCTTGATCCCATAGGTGTTCGTTTTCCACGACAGACCCCTAGCGAGGAGCCGGAGTGTTCACGGGCTAGAAGAGTAACCCAGTCAGATCCCTATGGATTGGAGCCGCACCTGGACCATGCTGCCTTAGATAGAGCTTTTCCGCTGCCATTACCTTGTAAAATACCATGTAAGACTTATATATTCATCAATAGAAAATCTTGTGTTCATGATACTTGTTGTAAAAGCGCATGCCAGAGTGATTTTCCTGGGCTGGTATGTGCGGTGACCGTCTGACTACAGTGGTAGTCAGGCGGGGCGCCACATGCGAGCCCCTTCTCTCCTCCGCGCATCGCCGCGGGCTTGCCCTGGCTCGTGCGTATGCCGTTCGGCCTGGAGGGTGCCGGAGCCACCTACGCAAGGCTGATGTGCATGAGCCTGGAGTCCCACGTCGCAAGGAGTACGAAGCTGGTTAACACCTGCCTCCCAGCCCGCCGCGGCCCCACTTGACCTGTACACGCTCCGAGGATCTCTCTACCCGCGCTGCTTCTGGCACGTGAGAGCTCCTTCCCACTCTCGTGGAAGCCCCATGCTTAGCGTTGGCGGATACCCCATGCTCAGCGCTGGCAGATGCCCCATGCTCAGCGCTAGCGGCCTACTTGAGGGGCCCTCGGCCGTCACATCCTCAAGCTGACCCGTGTCATGCACGGCAGCATGTATCTTTTTGTTACGTAATGAACTTGCGTCATGCACCAGTAAAACTTATTTTCCTTCACAACCCTATGTGCCTGCAGCTAAGGCTACCCTTGCGGAGGCGCGCGCTCGTGGTTTCACCTGTGCCTATCACGCAAGCGGGGGCTGCGCACTGTGTCTGTGCTCGGGTCAGTCCCAGCAGCACTGAAAAAACCCAAGCGACTGAGCTCTGGCTCGCGGGCCTACCCCCGTGCACGTCACCTCACCAGGTCCTTGGTGCCCTCGTCTCCTGGGGCACGGTGGCTGTGCTCGGGTCAGTCCTAGCAGCGCCGAAAAACCCAAGCGACTGAGCTCTGGCTCGCGGGCCTGCTCCCGTGTATGTCACCTCACCAGGTCCTTGGTGCTCTTGTCTCCTCGCGTAACACCCACATGCGACCTGGGGAGCGCGCCCTGCCGCACTACTTGCGAGAAACTTGGTGGTTTCCTTGATGCAGGATACCGAAGGCCTCAGGAGCTCCCCTCGGGAGGCCTCGCCAGCGGCATCCTGCGGAAGGAGGGCCTCACGAGGGATTGCGCCTCGCGAGCCGTGCCACCGTGAAGGACTTGCCCCAAGCTGCACGTCTCAAAGGAGCTAAGTCTAAAGCACCCTTCAGGTCCTTTCCCCCTCTTTTCTCTCTCACGGCATCCTGATTTCCTTGGCACGAGCCGCCTGCGTGTCTAGGGGGAGGACCCTGAGCATCGCGCCTCTGGGACTCCTGCTAGCCCCAAGAGCCCTGCACCCTCTGGCCTTGCCGAGCGCATGCTCTGGGCATACCAGCGACGGTGTAGTTCTCCTCGGGGGCTGGGTCCCAGCGACACAGGGCACGAAGGCAACGTAAAAGGGAAATAAGGGCCTCGAGAGCAAAATGAGAGCAGATGAGTCATTAAGTGCTTAAAGCAAGAGTACCACACAAATGTTTTCATGCCCCCACGGGGCCGCATCTATCCTATTACATCAACAGATCAAAGAAGATTTAGGCGCGTGAGGCGCCGCCGTCGCCGCTCCCACCGTCGTCACAAGGGGGCTTGCCATCGCCGCCGCTAACCTCGGGCTCGAAGGCATACAACCCGACGAAGCCGGCCACGCACTCCCTCACGGCCTCCTCGAGGGGCTCGCGAAGCTCCACCGGGACGGGAGTCACCACTCGCCCGAAGTCGAAGCGATCGTCGAGGCGGAGAAGGTTGCTGAAGAGCCGCGTCATCGCCTGGGTCAGCAGGTCGCGGCGCGCCTCCTCGATGGTGGCGTCCGTATCCAGCAGCTGCTTCTTGAGGACCTCGACCTCGGCCTGGAGCTTATCCCGCCTGGCCGCGAGGCTCCTCTGCTCGTCAAGAGTGGCCTGGGCAGCCGTCAGCTCACGCTCCTTCGCTAGTAGCCGCTCCCGCTCTACCTCCTGCGTGGACGCAGATGCCGCGAGCTCGCGTTCCTGGGTCTTGACGTTCGCCTCGCGGGTGGCAACCGCCTCCTGGGACCTAAGGACCTCCTCCTCGCGCTTCGGGAGCTCAGCTTCGTGGGACGTGAGCCGGCCTTCGAGGGCCTCCGCGGCCTCCTCCCATTCCTTGAGCCGGCTCTCACGCGAGGCAGCCTTCTCCTGGAGTGTCTTCTCGTAGGCGTCCGCCTCCTCTCGCCGCCGCTTGGCCTCCTGGGCCCCTTCGAGGGCCCTCGCGAGGGACGGCTGGGCCTCTTGGGCGAGCTGCTCGCGCTGCGCCTGCGCCTCCTCGTCCGGCTGGCGGTCGAGCTTCGCTGCCTCGTGAAGCTGGCTCCACCCCTCTGCCAGCTTCCGCTGCTACTCCGCGCAGAGCTCCACCTCCTTCCTGAGCTCCTTTTTGAGGGCCTCGATGGCCGCCTTGACGCTGTCGACGGCCCCGCTCCAGGGCGCAGCACCACTCTCTCCCAGCGCAGGGCACGACTTGCTCGGGCCTCCTCGTCGCCTACCGCCGTCGTCGGACGAGAAGGCACGACCTCGGCCCCCTTCAGCAGGGCCGCGCTGCGCCCCCGACAGGGGTCGCGCTCGCCGTCTGATGTACGGGTCCCGGGATGGCCACCCCCGGCGCCGGCGGTGTCGCCCCACACTCCAGCGTTGCCTTGGGCACCTCGAGGGCCGGACGCTCGGGCCCCGGGAGTGTTCCCGCAAGGGCTACGGTGAGCCCCGCCGCGGCAGCCAGGAGAGGCGTCGCCTCGCGCCGAGGGATCGCCTCCGCGCTCCCCTCGGGGGGAGCGCCTCCTGGTCATCGGCGGCCTCGCCCCCACTCTCCGGCCGCCGCTCGGTCTCCTCGCTGCCTCCCACCGGGTTCACCGCCAGGTGCGCCGGCATGGCGGGCGAGGTGGCCTTCAGGGGAGGGGAGGGCCCCTCGACCTCGGCTCTCCTTCTCTTGGTCTTCTCCTCCTCCTTGACGGTCGGCTCGGAGCTCCTGCAGGCGAAAGCGCATCAGGGCCGCAGCAGCCGAGAAGCAGGGATCGGTAAGAAGGGGCGGGCGAACTTACTCATCCTTGGGGTAGAAGCGCCTCCTCTTCCGCTCCCTACCGGCACCGCCGCTGCTGCCCCCATCGCATGGCATTCCCGGCCGGCCACCCGAGGGCACGGCGCGAGGCCCATCGGAGTCGGCGGCCACGGTGGTCCCCTCCTCCCGCTCCTCGCGGGGCTCATCGATCCCCGTGGCATCGCCTCCTCCCTCCCTCGCTGGCGCGGGCCTGGCCGGCCCGATGCGAAACGCGTCCCCATTGTCGCCCTCGTCCTCGCCCAGCCTGAGCCGATGATGCGCCAGCAGGGACGGAGAGGGTGGTGGAGACGATTCCTCGCTGCTCTCTTTCCAGGAGTTGGAGGCCTCGTGGTCGCCCGAGGATGACCCCGTATACGAAGAATCCTCGAGAAGCTCCTTGGGCTCCTCGAGATCCGTCTGGATCGGTCCCCACTGGTCGAACTGGGGCATCGCCGCGACCAACTCAGCCTTGTTGGACCAACGGTGCACCGGGCGCGCGCCAGGAGGCATATCCTCCCCCTCCCCTGGGAATAAAACTTCCCAAGCATCGGCCACGGCTTCGGCCGAGAGGGACTCCCATGCCAGCCTGATCCGGTCTTCGGCCCCGGTGATGTCCCACACCAGGTGCGAGCGCTTCTGTAGGGGCGCGATGCGACGGCGGAGGAATTCCTTGGCGATCATGCCCGCCGTGAGCCCGGCCTCACGCAACTCCGCAGCCTCGTCAGGATCGGCCTCAGAGCAGCGCCGCCAAGCTTCTTGTGCTCCTAGCGGGGGATCTTCTTAGTCGGCTCGGTAGGGATCGCCAGGAGAGGACTGGTCCGCTGGGCATCAACGTACACCCAGCGCGACCTAAAGTTCTCCACCTTCTTCGAGATCTTCATGTCGATGATGACCTTGCCCATCGCATCGTCGATGCGGAAGGAGGCACCTTCGGAGCGGTGGTTTCCTGAGGAGAAAACCCGCAGGCTGTAGAAGGTCCGGAAGAGCGCCACGGATGGCATCACTCCCAGGAAGGCCTCGCAGAGGTACGCGAAGAGGGCAAGGACGAGGATGGAGTTGGGATGGAGGTGAAGAAGACAAATCTTGTAATGCTCCAGGATGGCATAGAGGAAATCGGAGAAGGGTGGCACCAGCCCAACGAAGAGCGAGTGGAAGAAGACGGGGATTACCGTGGGGCTGAGGTCGCGCCACAGGAGTGAGCCCGGCCAGATCCGTGTGGCGCCTCTCTCGTAGTGCGCGGTGTAGGAGATATGCCCTAGAGGCAATAACAAATGTTATTATTTATCTCCATGTTCATAATTATGTTTATGTTCCATGCTATAACTGCTATGGTTCCCGAGCCCGTATATCCATAAAGGCTCTGAGGAAAACCCATGTGCACGTGTGGAATAATAAACGGTAAAAAGTATTCCTAGTCATGGCCTCTAAGACTAGCTCAAGTGTTGCATGATGATCACGTTTTCCTGATCATGGGCATGACTATGCCGGCAACTTTGAGGGCACAATGTTGGTAGAACACTTGTGTTGAATCGACCCGATTGATGTTATGCTATGAGATTCATTCGTCATAAGTTAATGGTTAATAACACAGAGAAGTTAATGTTTGCATAATTCCTTAGACCATGAGGGTGTCGAGTTTCTTCATGCTTGCTTCATGAACTTTGTGGTTTGTTAAATGTCATCCGTAAATGGGTGGCTATTACGGCGGCTTACGGGTTCATGGAAAAGTATGTTAAGTAACTTGATAGCTCAAGATTGGGATTTGCTCCTCCGACAATGGAGAGATATCTGTGGGCCCTCTCGGTGTTACGATATCCACCATCGTCTGGCCAGACACATTGTGATTTGATCACTGGGATGCCGGAACGCAGAAACGAGAAAAGAGAACAAAACCGATAACGAGGTAACTTGCATAGTGGACAAGTTGTTGATCCACGGGGATGCGATGTTTCTCACCTCGGGTATTTGTAACATATCGCGAAGCAACAGGAATAGCACACGGCAACTGGAGGTTCACTCGAATATTCATTCGTGTGGGTATAGGGGTCAATATGGGTGTCCACGGCTCCGATGTTGATCATTGATCGGAAAGAGTTCCGAGTCATGTCTATACTTCACCGAACCTATAGGGTCACATGCTTAAGGGTCATCTATCTGCTGAATACTAGACGGGGAGTCTGAGAGAAAATCACCGAAAAAGTTTCGGACGAAACGGAAACGTTCCGGAGAGAACACCGGAATAGTTCCGGTGAAACTGAAAAGTTGTTTCTGGGTATTCCATTAAGTCAAATTGGTTCTGGCACACACCTGGAAATTCTTGGAGGATGCCAGAAGAGTTCTGGAAACTTCTGGGAATTTTCCGGGACAAAAACCGGAAATGTTCCGGAGCAGCCGGAACCGCTTTGGTTGCTTTTCGCTGAAGAAACAATGTTCCAAAATTGTTTCGGAATGCGTTCAAAATTGTTTTGGTGGGTGCTAGAATTATTCTAGGCACACAGAAATAATTTGGGTTTTAACGGACGCAGAAAAATGTCTTCGTGAATAGTGAAAAGCACTTTTTGGGCTGATTTGCAAATGGGGTTTTTTCTTCTAGAAGAAAACCACTTTTGGTGTGTGAAAGGGAGGTGGAGCCCCCCAAAGGGGCTGCAAATTTCGGCCATGGCATGGAAGGGGCCCTCCTTGAGGTGTCCTTCCACCTCATGGTGGATATCTTCTACACACCCTTATGTGGCATGTGGTGGAAAGATCCTAGGAAGGTCCTTTTGGTCTTTCCTCTACCCCTTGCTCCTCCTATAAATAGAGGTGGAGAGAGCTCTCCAAAATCAGATCATGCTTGCTCTCATACACATGCCATTTGACTTGTCTGGCTTCTCTCTCCCTCCCAGCGAATTAGTTTCGTAGAGCCGAAAGGCTGTCTGGGTTCCGGTGGGAACTAGTTCTGGACGGCGAAGCCCTGCGGGATAGATGACACCGTATGTGTGCAACTCTGTAGAGAGATCGTAGTTTCGGTCTTAGTTCGAGAGTGCCTCCCAAAGGGCTGTCCAAGTGATCGTCTTAGTTTCGAGGGTCCTCCCGAAGGGCTGTCCGAGTGACTATCCGGTTTTCGAAGGTCCTCCCGAAGGGCTGTCCGCGACACCGTCCGGGGGGCTGTCCGACCGCCTACCGGAGGGCTGTCCGAGGGGCAGACGTGGGAGTACATCCTCGCGGTTGGGAGGTTGTAAATCCTAGCTGCGGGGATCTGCACCGCCGATCGTCATCGACTCTACTTCCGCTGCGCTACGAGTCTGTAACGAAACAGATCAAACCTTGTATGCAGTCTCCATAGTGATCCTGGGCTGGTACGTAGGTCGGAATTTTTTTGTTTTCTGCTGCGTTCCCCTACACGTGGAGGCCAACAGGGGGTGGGCCCTGGCGAGCCCGCTCTCGTTGATGGTGGCCGGCGGCAAAGCCGGACCGAGCTCCACCACTGGGGAGCTCTTGCTGGAGGAGGCCTCGGCGGTCGCAGGTTTCTTGCCGAGAGCCATGGCGGCGGAGAGATTGGGAGTTGGGGGAGAAGTACCAGAGGAGCTGCTCGCGCTAGATCAAGGGCGAGATGGGGGCAAAGAGCAATGGTGCACCTACGCCCCGCGCGGGCATGCTTTATCTCCAAGACGGTGGTTACCGAGGCATCGTGGGGAGTGGGCGCGACCCACCCCATGAAAGCCGCCACGCGTCACCTCTGGGCCCGGCAGCTCAGTGGGCCCCGCGGCGTTTCGTCCCTAACGGGCGGAACGTGTGCGCCGCGGCCCCGGGGGCTACTGTCGGCCCAGTGGGAACCGAGATACCACGGCCCGTCTGCCTCTGGCCCAGAGGACCACGCTTGGGCCGGCCCATAAGAGTAGCCCTGCCGCGGCCGCTCCGGAGGAAGCCGCCTCGCGAGGCCCCTCGCCGCCAAGCACCAGGTTGCCTCGCGAGGCTCCCCTCGCGAGGCTTCCTCACGAAGCAGATCGTACGGCGCCAGCCGCGGGGTTCCGCGCCCTGCACATGGGTGACGGCCCGCTGTTAGGATATGGACAACTGGGCATGACCGAGCCCAGCTTCCATTCTGGTGATAAGGGAGCAGGGGCATCTGCCCCCCCAAAAGCAAGTCCCAAAGGTTTTCCTCTTTGGTGATAGGAGATCAGGACGGATCGGCGCGCCAGGATGAAGGTCATCGCCAAGCCCACCAGTGCGTCATGGAGACTGCTTTATCAGACGGTGACCGCCTTTAGTCAGGATAAGCCTGCGCTCCTGTTCCCCTTTGAATTGCCGCCCTGTGGCTACCCTTTCTTGCTCATATTTTCGGGGAAGAGGACCAAGGTACTACAAAAGGGGCAGGGCCGCTTCCATGTATGGGGATCGACTCATTTTTCTCCCCCACACCTCGTGTACCTCGAGCGACAAGCTCTCTGTAGGATCGAAAGTATGTCTAGAGGGGGGGGGTGATTAGACTACTTGACCAAATAAAACCTAACCTTTTCCCAATTTTAGTTGTAGGCAGATTTTAGCAATAGTACATGTCAAGCATAACCCTACACATGCAATTCTAAGAGTATAGCAGCGGAAAGTAAGCAATTGCATATGTATGTAAAGGAGGGATTGGAGATTTCAAACGCAATGAAGACACGGTGGTTTTTGGCATGGTTCCGATAGGTGGTGCTATCGTACGTCCACATTGATGGAGGCTTCAACCCACGAAGGGTAATGGCTGCGCAAGTCCACGGAGGGCTCCACCCACGAAGGGTCCACGAAGAAGCAACCTTGCCTATTCCACCATGGCTTACGTCCACGAAGGACTAGCCTCACTCGGGGTAGATCTTCACGAAGTAGGCGATCTCCTTGCCCTTACAAACTCCTTGGTTCAACTCCACATCAGGTTGGAGGCTCCCAAGTGACACCTAACCAATCTAGGAGACACCACTCTCCAAAAGGTAATAGACGGTGTGTTGTTGATGAACTCCTTGCTCTTGTGCTTCAAATGATAGTCTTCCCAGCACTCAAACAACTCCTCACAGATTTGACTAAGGTGGAACAAGGATTTGAGTGGAAAGCAACTTGGGAAAGGCTAGAGATCAAGGTTCAAATGGTAGGAGTGGAATATCTTGAACTCAACACATGAGTAGGTGGTTCTCTCTCAGAAAATGTATGGTGGAAGTGTAGGCACGTTCTGATGGCTCTCATTACAAAGAAGGATGTGGTGGAGGGGTATATATAGCCTCCACACAAAATCCAACCGTTACACACTTTTGACCCAACTCGGTGGCACCGATTCAGAAGACTCGGTGGCACCGAACTGTGTAAAAGATATGAACGTTAGGCATTTCGGTGGGACCAATACGGACAACTCGGATGGACCGAAGTGCAATGGCTTAGGGCAACCCTCATCTCGGTGGCACCGATTGCATCAACTCGGTTGGACCGAAGTGAAGCAATAAGGCAACAGAGACTTGGCAAGCCATCTCGGTGAGACCGATTTGCATAACTCGGTGAGACCGAAGTGAATGCAACCGATTACAGAGAGTTGGCAGGGCCATCTCGGTGGGACCGAGACCATTTCGGTGGATCCGATTTGTTAGGGTTTTGGCAGTGGCTAAGTCTTGGATGAACTCGGTGGGGCCGGATAGGAAATATCGGTGGGGCCGAGTTGGAATGTAGGTTTAGGACATATTTGAGTAGAGAGAGTGGTTGAGGGTTTAGGAGTACTGTCACTAAGCACTTGAGCAAAAAGACCATTAAGCAACACCTCATCCCCTTTTAATAGTATTGGCTTTCCTATGGACTCAATGTGATCTTGGATCACTAAACCAAAAATGTAGAGTCTTGATCTTTTGCCAATCCTTGTCCTTAGCATTTTGAGGGGTCCACATCTCTAGTCCATGCCATGCCAATCATTGAACATCCTGAAATCTTAATCTTGAATGGACATTAGTTCAATGAGATATATGTTGTTATGAATTACCAAAACCACCAAGGGAGCAAATGTGCTTTCAATCTCCCCCTTTTTGGTAATTGATGACAACACATAGATCAAAGCTTCGACAAATGATTAAATGAATGAAATACATCGTCGCTTTGAGAAGTATGTGATAAGCAAGAGCTCCCCCTAAATTTGTGCATTATTAAAGATTTGCGTTTGAATGCAAATGCACAATTGTTTAGGCTCATGGGTCACTCTTCCATGTCACATACATCTTGGTGGAGCGCGCAAACTGATATGATTGGAATAATAAGCACGCATCACCAACATAAGTAATTGATCATACAAGATAATGGTAGAGAGATAAACATTGATCATCACAATAAGCATAGTATGATCATCACATGAGGCATAGTATCTCACAAGCATAAGCAAACATCAAAGTACTGTAGCAAGCACACTCATAACAAGGTAGCATCAAACAAATAGTAGCAAAAGAACTCAAAGCAAATAAAAAGCAAGGACTCTCTCTCTCTCTCTCTCGAATCCTATGATCTATACATATTCTCCCCCTTTGGCAACAAGTACCAAAAAGTTCAAATAAGTATAGGACTAATTGGCTCGCTAAGCACGATCATCCGAAGCTCCTGAAGGCGATCTTCTGCTGGCGGCTCCGGTGTGCGTAGACGGCGTTGAGAGGAGAGCATCCGCGAAGGCTTCTGCAGACGTTTGCTGGGCTGGTGGAGTGGATACCGGCGGTGGCACTATGGCAGTAGCGGCTGGTGCAGATACTGTGGTCCGTGGATCCACGACTGGCACTACAGCAGATCTGGCTGCCCTAGGCACTGTCTGAAATCGCTCTGTGGTCGGTTTGTCATCTCCACTATCATCTGATCTGGCTAGCTTGACAACATCAACATCACCCTGCAGCTGTTCTACTGAAGTCTGAATCTCTGTAACTTTGACATCCAAATCATGAAATTTTGTCTCAATGATCCGCTCAAAACTAGTCTGGGTCTGGGTGAGGTTGGCCAAACTTCGCTCAATCCTCAGAGTGGCTTCAAGCAGATATGTCATTTGATCCTTGGGTGTCTTCAGATTGGCAATTGGATCATTGGGAGCTGATGCCTCCTGAGCTGCTTTTGCTTCTTTGGCTTTGCGGATTTCCTCTTGAGCTTGTGCTGAAGTGGGATGCGAAGGATCCATCACTATAACATTATCCTCAAAATCTGGATGCAATGGCAAATGCTCTCGATCAAGAAGGTATGTGTTGGTTCCAACCTTAGAGTTGATCAATAGCTGAATATGTGGAGCATATCCGCACGATCTCTTTTGATCTGCTGCAGTCCTCTTGATAGTTTCTACTATCAGGCTCATCACCTTGAATTTCTGAGGTGTATCAAACAGATGCAGCAAATTGATGGAGTGGCCACGAATCATCTTATCATCGCCTGACTTGGGTAACAAGGTGTACTGCAAGATTGTGTTTGTGGGGGCCAGTCCTGGTAGCAAATGCTTCACTGATCCAAGTTTGTGTGTCTCTATATCCTTCTGAGGAATTGCAGTGTACATGTTGGCCATGGAGTTGTGATCCATCTTGAGCTGGGCATAGATATCTATGTCATCATCCTCTTCCTTGGGTGCACCAAGAAGACTTGCCCACTCAGAGATGGTTGACTGGTACCTTATACCCTCAGTCATCCACACTATTCTGCCATCTGGATAGAAATGAGCAGTAGAGTAAAATTGCATGATCATCTCATCATTCCACTTGGTCAATTTCTTTCCAACAAACTCATCAACTCCTACAATCCTGAAGCTCTCATGGACATGGGGAAAATAATCCTCATTCTCATCGATGTATTCCCAGTCCACCCATTTCATGTCACTGACTATGGGCTTCTTATCAAGCAAAACTGTCTCATAAAAGTCCAGTTGTTCACGAGTGTGAAAGCGATAATCACATGCTGTCCTTCTCCTTATAGCATAAGGATCTAACTGTCTCCACTAACGCAGTCCTTTATCCTTCCTTAGCATCATGTTCTCTGCAACTGGGTGTGCATTGTCATGGTCTGGAATCTTTGGCTTCAATTTTCTGAGCACTAGTGGCTCTTCATCAACACTTGACTCTGGCACTGGGGCCTTGTTCTTCTCGGCAGCTGATATGTTTCTGGTTGACCTGTTTGGTGCTGACACCTTAGGCTTGGACTTGGGGGCAGAAGTCTTGATTGCATTAGACATAAGTTTCTGAGACTTGGCTGGAAGTGCAGTGGGTTCTGGCTCTTCCTCCTCTTCCTCCTCCTCTATCATCATGGAGGGTCTGCCTATCACACGGGCAGTAGTTTTCCTTATTCTCTTCTTCTTGGCAGCTGGTTCAGTGTCACTAGGCTCTTCAAGAGTGTATTGCACAGTCTGCTTAGGGACTTTCCTCACAGCAGTCTTATCTTTGGTAGATGATAGTTTGGTGCTGTACTCCTTAGCAAGCACAACTCTTTTCTTCTTTGTTGCTGCCTCACTAGCAACAAAATCTTCATCTTCACTGTCAGAGGTTTTCTTCTTCCTTGTTCTGGTTGCTGCCTTAGGAAGATCTGGAGAGCTCCTCTCTCCCTCATAGAAACTCTCATCAGGGCTAGACCCTTCACTTAGTTATGCATGCTGTTCAGACCTGTTCTGACTGTCACTGCCACTTGACATCTTGCTGAGCTGACCCTGTGAATAGATGGGTATGGGTAGAGTAGATGAGTCATCACAGAAAGCAGATAGTTTTCATAAAATTTGAGTTCAACTTTTAGTTTCAAGTTTTCACAGGATGCATTTCGGATGGACCGAGTTGATCATCTCGGTGATACTGAAGCATTCTACAGAAACCTTACACGCCATTTCGGTCAGACCGAGATGGGTTTCGGTGGCTCCGAGATGCTAGGGTTTCACTGAGACTTTACTTTCGGTCTCACCTATTCGTACAACTCGGTGGTACCGAGACATACTAGTGCTATGGCCAGAGGCCAAATCGGTGGGGCCGAAAATTTCGAATCGGTCGGTCCGAGATGCATTCGGCGGAAACTTAAACCTAAAAATTTCGCTCGAATCTAATCTACGGAATTTTCCTGGTGGATTTAGCATTGCAATCGTGGCAAGAATCATGGCATTCCTAACGTGCATTGAGTCGGATATGGGAAGCACGAAAGGGATCGAATCTCACCCTAACTCGGTGGAGATCCTCTACGGCGGCAATGGCGGTGGAGATTGCCATTGACGGCGACGGAGTCCTGCGGCGAGGGCGCGCTGGAGACGACGGCGAAGTCTGGAGACGAAGGGCGACGGCAGCGACGGGGAGCGGGAACGAGTGGGGTCGAGAAATTTCAACCGTTCGGTCCGCGCGATATATATATATACCCGTACGCTGTCGGTGGCGCCGAGTTGAACAACTCGGTGGCACCGATATGTGTAACTGCACGCAGTATAGCACATCGGTGGCACCGAAATGGTTCAATTCGGTAGCACCGAGATGGAAAACCTAGATCAATCTAAGTGATTTCGGTTGGACCGAGTTTGAGTGAGTTGGTTCGGCCGAAATCAATTAGAAGGTTTTCGAGGTTCAGCCCTTTCAGATCGGTGGCTCCGAGTGCTCCTCACCCGGAGGGTCCGAAAAAGACTTGTTCAATTTTTGTGATGCAGCAAGAATAGAATTTGAGACAAGAAAGCATAGATAGCTAGAGAAGGTTCTTAGGCATTCTTGTACATCCACTTGGCCAGAAAAACCAAGACAATCAAAACAACAAATGGATGTCCTCGAATGATGAAAACATGCAAACCAACATGCTCACACAATAAGATAGCAAATGAAATATGTGTCAAACATGCACAACCAATTCTAGCATCTATCAAGCAATGGCGATGACTAGGTCATCTATATATGAGTATATTGACTTAGGAGCCAAATGAGAACATTTGATCATAGGTCATACTCATCGTTTTAAGCACAAGTGGGGTTACCACTTTTACATAAAGCATTGATGTGTTCACACCATTAGAGTTGCTTTAGCTCAATTATTTAGAGCAAAGCTCCCCCTAGATATGATATCCCCCTAAGAGGGATGAACTAACCTTGGGTTTTGTCGATGATGACTTCATGTAGATGTTGAAGATGTGGATGCTAAATGTTGATGTAGACCATCAAGAGTTGGGAGCAATCCTTTGGAGTTTTGTGCTTTCAATACCTACATGGGTTAGTCCCACGCAAGGAACATAAAAGGATATACATAGACATAGAATGAAATACACATATGGTGATGTCCATGAATGCATTGATTACCTTGTCCCTTGCCTTACCAACAAGAGGGTTTGTGACTCCATGAACTAGTGCAAAATGTGGAAGTTGGTTGCACAAGTTCTTGCCATAAAGAATATGAGTGAAGTTTGTTGGCGGAGTCACCCTCAAGAACTCTCTAGTTCTTCTTCTTTTGGACCCACATCAACTTGATGGGAATCCTTGGAGTTGTAGTAGCACTTGATGAAGTAGAACTTGATGAAGTCTTGGGAACCCACTTGACCATGGCTTGAGGAGCTTCTTCAAATGAGTCAATCTCTTCTTGAAGCTTGTCCTTGCCTTTTAGCTTGTGGTTTTGTGGTGGAAGATCTTCTTGAGCTTGTGTTCCCTTGAAGGAAGTAGGATCATACTTCTCTTGTTGAGGAACAAACTTCGTCTTGGGGTATTGATCTTCTTCCCACTCAACTCCATTGGCATTGAACTTTTGTTCAAAACCAACACCTTGGTTCTTCCGGTGCCTTCCTTGCTTGCGTACAATTTCCTCAAATTGCTTACTCCCGGAAAGACTCTTGTAGACACCTTTTTCTATAATTCCTTTCAATAGCATATTTTCTTTCTCAAGTGTAACTTGGCTAAGAGAATCGTTAGTGGAATCAATAGAACTACTAGAAGAAACAATATTGGATTTAGCATTGTTATTGTTTCTACTAGAGGTAGAACCATTTTTACCCTTGTTGCTAGTTTGCTTATATTTAACTTGAGGCATAAAGGTAGACAAGAGTAAACGCTTGGCAAGATATGAAGAACTTTTCTTTCGAAGATCATCATTGATAGCTTTAAGAAACTCATGCTCTTGCTCTAAATTTAGCTTCTCGAAGCGTAGCTTCTCATGAGTTCTTAAAAGTTCTATATGATCCTCTTGAGTTGTTTCATGAGCTAACTTAAGAGCATTTAGTTCTTTAGTTAGACGCTCAATCTCCTTCATAGCATTGTCACTCGTTTCCTCTTGACTATCATGATTACTAGCATTTTCATTATAGCTCACATCACTAGCCCTATCAACAAGTAAATCATCATCACCAAGCAAATCATCTTCATCACTATTGAAATCAAGATACTCGGGGTGTGATACCTTGGGGCCTTTTGCCATGAAGCATCTTCCAATTCCTTCATTTGGTGAGTCAAATAGATCATAGGAGTTGGATGACACAAGAGCAAGTCCGGCAACACCTTCATCTTGACTGTAGTCGGAGTTGGAGTGATAACTTCTCTCGGAGTGGTTGTCGGAGTCGGAGCCGGAAACCCATTCACCAACATGAGCTTGATGTCTTCTTCTTGTGTAGCTCCTTGCTGACTTGTCCTTCCTCTCCAAATCCTTGCTTCTTCGAGCGTATCTTCGTTCATAACGATCATCTCTACTCCTTCTTTCCTTATGAGGTGATTCATCTCTTCTATGTCTTCCTCTTGGTGATTCGTCTCTTTTCTTGTAGGGAGCCGTACACTCATTGGAGTAGTGTCTGGGCTTTCCACAATTGTAGCAATTACGGTCACAACTTGATGATCTTCTCTCATAGTGTCTTGAGCTAGAGCTTCTTTCTTTTCCTTTGTTCTTGTAGAACTTGTTGAACCTTTTCACCATTAGGCTAATCTCTTCATTTGATACTAGGTTGTCACTTGGAGTTGTTGGAGCATCGGTTGAGGCTTTGTAAGCAACACTTGATTTGTTGTGTAGCTCCTCTTTGTCCTTGAGTGACATCTCATGAGTGACAATCCTTCCAATGACTTCCGTGGGCTTGAGATCTTTGTAATTTGGCATCATTTGGATCAATGTGCAGACGGTATCATATTTTCCATCCAAAGCTCTAAGTATCTTCTTGATGATGAATTTGTCGGTCATCTCTTCACTTCCTAAGCCGGCAATCTCATTTGTGATGAGAGCAAGCCTAGAGTACATCTCAGCGACTCCTTCACCATCCTTCATCTTGAACTTGTCAAGTTGACTTTGAAGCACATCCAACTTAGATTCCTTGACGGACTCGGTACCCTCATGCATATCAACCAAAGTATCCCAAATTTCCTTTGCATTCTCGAGGCGGCTGATTTTGTTGAATTCTTCGGGACATAGACCGTTGAATAGAATGTCACAAGCTTGAGCATTGTATTGCAACATCTTTAATTCTTCCGGGGTTGCTTCACGATCCGGTTCCTTGCCATCCTCAAAGAAGTCACTTTGCAAGCCAACACGAACAACAGCCCAAACGGCGGGGCTATGACCAAGAATATGCATTTTCATCTTATGTTTCCAACTAGCAAAGTTTGTACCATCAAAATATGGACCTCTACGGTGATAGTTACCCTCACTAGACGCCATACTCTCCTAGGTTGTGAAACCAAGGCTATGATCACCAAAGCAATGGAAATCAAGGCTTACGGAGGCCAAAGCTCTGATACCACTTGTAGGATCGAAAGTATGTCTAGAGGGGGGGTGATTAGACTACTTGACCAAATAAAACCTAACCTTTTCCCAATTTTAGTTGTAGGCAGATTTTAGCAATAGTACATGTCAAGCATCACCCTACACATGCAATTCTAAGAGTATAGCAGCGGAAAGTAAGCAATTGCATATGTATGTAAAGGAGGGATTGGAGATTTCAAACGCAATGAAGACACGGTGGTTTTTGGCGTGGTTCCGATAGGTGGTGCTATCGTACGTCCACGTTGATGGAGGCTTTGAACCCACGAAGGGTAATGGCTGCGCGAGTCCACGGAGGGCTCCACCCACGAAGGGTCCACGAAGAAGCAACCTTGCCTATTCCACCATGGCTTACGTCCACGAAGGACTAGCCTCACTCGGGGTAGATCTTCACGAAGTAGGCGATCTCCTTGCCCTTACAAACTCCTTGGTTCAACTCCACATCAGCTTGGAGGCTCCCAAGTGACACCTAACCAATCTAGGAGACACCACTCTCCAAAAGGTAATAGACGGTGTGTTGTTGATGAACTTCTTGCTCTTGTGCTTCAAATGATAGTCTTCCCAGCACTCAAACAACTCCTCACAGATTTGACTATGGTGGAAGAAGGATTTGAGTGGAAAGCAACTTGGGAAAGGCTAGAGATCAAGGTTCAAATGGTAGGAGTGGAATATCTTGATCTCAACACATGAGTAGGTGGTTCTCTCTCAGAAAATGTATGGTGGAAGTGTAGGCACGTTCTGATGGCTCTCCTTACAAAGAAGGATGTGGTGGAGGGGTATATATAGCCTCCACACAAAATCCAACCGTTACACACTTTTGACCCAACTCGGTGGCACCGATTCAGAAGACTTGGTGGCACCGAACTGTGTAAAAGATATGAACGTTAGGCATTTCGGTGGGACCGATACGGTGAATTCTTGAGCCTGTTCAACAGTTCGTTCCCTGAAAACACAACCAGCACAACTATCTAGGTAATCCCTAGAAGCATCGATTAGTCCATTATAAAAGATATCAAGTATTTCATTTTTCTTAAGAGGATGATTAGGCAAATCATTAAGTAATTGGAGAAGCCTCCCCCAAGCTTGAGGGAGATTCTCTTCTTCAAATTGCACAAAGTTATATATTTCCTGTAAGGCAGTTTGTTTCTTATGAGCAGGAAAATATTTTTCAGAGAAGTAATATATCATATCCCGGGAACTACGCACACAACCAGGAGCAAGAGTATTGAACCATTCTTTAGCATCATCCTTTAATGATAAAGGAAATAACTTAAGAATATAGTAATAGCATTTTCTTCCTCATGAGCAAATAGGGTGGCAACTACATTCAATTTAGTAAGATGTGCCACAACAGTTTCAGATTCAAAACCATTAAAAGGATCAGATTCTACCAAAGTAATTAATTCAAGATCAACAGAGAATTCATAATCCTTATCAGTAACAAAGATAGGAGAAGTAGCAAACCTAGGATCATATTTCATTCTCTCTATCATAGCCTTTTCTTTCAGCTTACTCAGTAATTTCTTAAGTTCATCTCTATCATTACAAGCAAGAAATTCCTTAGCAATCTCCCCATCCATAACATAACCCTCAGGCACATTAAGCATTCTAGTGGGTGATCTAGGAATAATAGGTGAATCATAATTTTCATCAGTTTCAGTAATCTCAAGTTCTTTAGCTTTAGCAATTTGTTCATCAAGAAATTCACCAAGTGGCACAGTTTCATCAAGCAGAGTACTAGCATCATCACAAGTTTCATTTATAGCCGAAGTAGTATCATTAATTACTTGCGACATATCAGAATGAATAACAGGTGGCAATGTCACAAGCCTACTTAAAACAGATGGTGAATCAAGTGCGGAGCTAGATGGCAATTCCTTACCTACCCTCGTCTTAGAGGGTACGATCTTGGTCTTAGCGTCTTTCAGAATCTTCATAGTGAAAACCAAATATCCAACTCCCAAGTGAACTTAATAAATAGAGCTATGCTCCCCGGCAACAGTGCCAGAAAAAGGTCTTGATAATCCACAAGTATAGGGGATCAAGACAGTCTTCGTGGGTAGTATTTCACCGAATTTATTGATTTGACACAAGGGGAGCCAAAGAATATTTATAAGCCTTAACAGTTGAGTTGTCAATTCAACCACACCTGGAGAGCTAAATATCTGCAGCAAAATATTTAGTAGCACAGAGTTTGATAGTTTTGATAGTAACAGTAACAGGAACAGTAGCAGTTTTGTAGTGATTGTAACAGCAGTAGCAACAGTAGTAACTTAGCAAAGATCAATATGGGCAAAGCGTAGGCATTGGATCAGCGATGGATAATTGTCTTGGATAACATTCATCATGTAATAGTCACAACCTAGAGCGATGCACAATAGCGCCAATTCATTAATTCAATGTAGGCATGTATTCCGTATATAGTCATACGTGCTTATAATAAGAACTTGTGTGACATCTTTTGTCCTATCCTCCCGTGACAGTGATACGTCTCCAACGTATCTATAATTTTTGATTGTTTCATGCTATTATATTATCAATCTTGGATACTTTATATGCAATTATATGCTATTTCATATCATTTTGGGACTAACCTATTAACTCAATGCCAAGTGCCAGTTTCTTTTTTTCTGCTTGTTTTTGGCTTTTCAGAAAATCAATATTAAACGAAGTCCAAACGGAAAAAAAAAATCTTTGGATTAATTTTTTCTGGACCAGAAGTTACCCTAGAAGCTTCGGGAGGAGACCAGACGAGATATGAGAGAGCCACAAGATCGAGGGGCGCGCCCGGGGGGTAGGCGCGCCCCCTGAGCTTGTGGGCCTCGCGCAGCTCCGTTCACTACTGTAGGATGGTCCTAACGCGAAACATGCATTAGAGACCCCGCGACCAAACTGTGTGCGATGCATTAATCGCAAACGGTGTCGTACTAAAACCGTCACCAATAAGACGAACTGTGTGCAATGGTGGAGACATCAAGCACGATTCAGATTAGAGTTGCGTGTGCGATACGTGTCATATAGTTGATCCATACGAACCGTTTGCGATGAGCCAGAACAACAGAAACGGTCAACCAGATCAAGGTGTGTGCAATAGACGGTATACAGTTCACTCGGATGAACTGTTTGCAATGATCCAGTACAACAGAATTGGTCAGCCAGATCTAGGTGTGTGCAATAGACGGCAAACAGTTCACTCGGATGAACTGTTTCCGATGAGCCAAAACAACAGAAACGGTTAGCCAGATCAAGGAGTCTGCGATATACGGGCACACATTCTAATTAAAAGAATTGTGCGTGATGGTAATAACAAGCGCACACGGTTGATGGAACAAGTCGTGTGCTGACATCGCCGATTGTGGTGCACACGCCACGTACGCATCCGAGAACGCTTGCCCATGTTACGCCATCCGAGAATTGTGCCGCACTTCAAAACCGAAACCATCAAATAATTTTGAGCTTGTTTCCCGTCACATTCCAAATTACCATGCTATATTTAATTGCAAACCTGTTCACACCGATCAAAACCTAAACGTTTTCCCACTTAGCAGCTTATTACTAGGTTATAAATACTACCTACTCGAAAATGACTGCACATTCCTCATCAACAAACAAACAATTCTTCGTCGTTCCTTGCGTCTGCCATGGCCCGTGGGAGGAGTTCTTGGTCGAGAAATGACCACGGAGCGGCGAGCGAAGCAGCAGAGATGTCCTGCCTCGCCGCGATAGCAGCCGAGAGGTCCCGCCGCGTTGTCGAAGCAGCACACACATCCCGCCACGTTGCCGAAGGAGCACTGAGGTCCCGCCACTCCGGCCGCGCCGCGGAAGCGTCACAAATGTCCGGCCGCGCCATGGAAGCAGCAGAGAGGTCATGCCGCGGCGCGGCTGTCGGAGCTGAGACTCCGGAGATCTAGGGGTTATAACACTGGGGGCAAGCTAGTTCTCTCCAACCAACGGTGACCACGGCGAGGCTACGGCGAGAGCGCTACGCGGGAGCACGACAAAGGACACGACGGTTACCCAGGTTCGGGCCACCTTGCGGTGTAAAACCCTACTACTGCTTGTGTTGGGATTGCTGTGGGCAAGAAGATATTCTTGCGTACAAGGTAGGAGATGAAGGAGTCGACCCAAAAGTCTCCTCTACACTGGCAGCTCTGCCCCCTTTATAGCCGCCCCGGTCCTCTTCCCCCAAAAACTAGGCGGGAAGGGTTGCCACATGTAACATCCTCAGATCTTAACCCTGTCATTAAGCTAATTAAATTGCCATGTCATCGTGATCTTCCTAATTAAATTGCATTTAGAGAATAATCCAACTTTAGATTCAAATTTAAAATAAAGTCAAAATTAAAAGCTGTCCAAACAGTAAAACAAAAATGTTCATAATATTGCAAAAAATCCAAAAGCAATTGTAAAAATATAGTCAACATTAATTGAATTACTTAAAGGACCCTAACATCCTAAAAAAGTAGCAAAACAACACTATTTAATACCTTTTTATTTAATAGAATTGCAAATGAAATCATAATTTCCCCAAACCAATTTCTGGTGGTAGGTAATATTGCATTGTAATATTTGAACCAAGTCACACAATTTATAAAACTCATTTAGTGGTCAAACAATTTACAAAACATAAAGAATAACAGAAACAGAAAAAAAAGAGAAAGGCCTAACTACTACTGTGGCGTTGGGCTCTAGTCCACAGTACCGAGCCCAGCCCACCACGCGCTCGTCTCCCACCTCCCGCTCTCTCTCCTACGCCGTGTCACCGCGCACGCGCCCGACGCCGCAGATGGCCACGCGCCGGCCATCCGCCGTGCCCCTCGCGTGGATAAGGTCCCTGCGGACCCCCAGGACGAACCCTAGCCCCCATCATCTTCCCCCTCGCCCGTTCTCTTCTCCCCGCGTAGATGCCCGACTTCACCGCCATGGCCGAGCTCAATGCCGTGGCTACCGCCGTCCTCGCCGCCTGAGACCGAGCTCAATCGCTCCGCCTGCCTCTTCTCCTTCTTCTCCGCCGCTGGACCGAGCTCTGCGCAACCACATCGCCGAGATCGAGCTCGGCATCATCTCACTGTCGCCGGCGATCCCCGTCGTCTCCGGCCTCCGTCTGCGCTCCTAAGCCATCGAGGGCTTTCCTTAGCCGCTTGGTGAGCTCCTCCCTCCCTCCGTGCTTCCCCTCGCGCGGCATGCTTCCTCCCAGCTAGCTCGCCGCCTCGCCATGTTCTGTTCGCCGCCCGAGCTCACCGTAGCCGTCGCTTCCGACCACCGTAGCCCACGCCAGTCGGTTAGATCGACGCGGTGTTGCACTCTCGCTCGAGCGCGACCGAATGCGCGCGCAAATACACACCGGAGCCGCGTGCCCGATTCCGCCCGTAGCTCACCACCGCCGCCGTCGACGCTCCGCCCTATACCGGCCGTCTCCGGACGAATGGGTAGCACCACGCGATGCACGACACCGTAAGCTTTTGAACGCCGCAAGAATCGAGCAAAACGGGCCACCGTGCGCGAAACCCGAGCTCACTGGAGCTCACGCCCGCGTCCGGCGCTCGCCGGAGCGTATTCCGACGCCGGCGACGACGTGGCACCGCGGGCCCCACCTCTATGTGGCTGACAGCGGGCCCCACTTGACCCAGTCAACTGCTGACTGGGCAACGCAGTGAGACCGACATGTGGGGCCCCCTCGGTTAATTAGTGCTAATTCAAATTCAAACTTAATCTATAATTAAAATAGACACTGACAGGTGGGTCCCGCTAGATAATTAGGATTAGTTTAATTAATTTAACTCTGTTTAATTAGTCCAGTCACTGACCAGTGGGACCCACTGGTCAGGTTTGACTGTTCAACCGTACTGTTGACTGCTGACATCACTCCTACGTCATGCTGACGTCACCTTTTACTATTCTGGATAATTCAGAATTTAATTAATTAAAATAATTCCAGAAATTAATAAAACTTTAGAAAATCATATCTTTTAAACCGTAACTCGGATGAAAATAATTTATATATGTAAAATGATCAGAAAAATATGAAGAATCCGAATATGCCACCCACATACCCGTTACGTCCCTCTAACATACCGAACTTGGAACATTTTGCCTAATTTCGATAAATGAATGTGCATGACCTTAATAAAATAAATCCAAATAAATTCCTAAATTAACTAAAACATTTAAATAGGCAATATATCACATCTGCATATCATTTAGGCATGCCATACATCACTGTTGCATTTTTGCTGTGAATTTATTGTTTCTTCCCCCTTCTTCTCTTCCGTTAGACACCGAGACCGATGCCGCCCCGCAGGACTGCTACACCGTCGAAGACCCATCTTTTGCCGCAGAGCAACCAGGCAAGCAAACCCCCTTGAGCATGCCTATATCACCTATTCCTTCTCCCTCCTGCTTGCATTAGAAATTGCTACTGCTCTGTTTTATCCTATTCTGCTGCATAGCCTGTTTTTGTAACTGATATTTCATACCTGCCTACTATCCAAGATACTTAGTATATTTTGAGTTGGTAATCCATCTGTGGCCCTCTCCTTTGTTCTAGTTGCCCCGCTTAGCTACTAGTGCCCCGATCGAGGTGATCGTCGGGCTGAGAACAGCACAGCACCGCACACCCCCCTAAGTTGTTCGACTCTATAGAGTTATCCTCGAGTGACGAGGGTGATACCTCGTATTGCACTTTCGAAGATATCTCTATAGTATATCACATCGGTGGTGATTGCCGAGGGTGATTCCTTGCTCTCCCCTTCCCGATGATGACTCTGTCGTGCAACCCCTCAAGCGTGGACCCATCGAGGGTGATTCCTCCTGGTTCTCCTTGACAGATTACATCGAGTAGGAATCCATCGAGGGTGATTCCTCGGATTCCTCCTTGATGTTCTGAACACACAGTTACCGGGATTTTACTACATTTACTGAATAAAGTCGGGTCGACCCTGAGGGGTACCCGCGAGAGATGTGAAGTCGGGTTGACCTGGAGGGTACCCGCGAGATAATTACGAGGCACGGCCGGGCAGGCAGAGACCGCCCTAGAGAGGGATGGGCCTGACCCTTGTTGCACTTCCTCGAGACGGGACGACAGGAGTACTGATCGTCACCGCGAGCTCCTAATAATTCGCTAACGGATTTGGGTATTGATCTGAGTGGGTCGTTGGCCCTATACGCACTACCACCACGTGGGATAATGGTTTATGGGACCCTCTACGCCGTATGTATCAGCCGAAAGCTTTGTCAGACGTCCAGTTCAGCATTGTGGCATGGCAGGATCGGCACCATCCATGACAGAGGTGGTGCCTGGATCTAACCCTGCACACAACGACCCGGAGTGCAAAGGGCGATGGGCCCAGGACCCCTGAGCACTTAGGATGTAGACCGGCGGGGACCTCTCTGCTGAGCCTAGGTAGGACTACGTCGTGTCGATTGGCCGAGGTCGGGTATTACCCAGCAAGTGTGTCCGGCCAGATGTAATCGAGCGTGCTGGGTAACAGTAGTGCACCCCTGCAGGGAAGTTATCTATTCGAATAGCCGTGTCCACGGTAACAGGATGCTCAGTGTTGTATCCCGATCTACAACAATTTGAACTGGATACATGTTAATTAATTGGAAGCTCCGGGATCGCTTTCTCGCAGGGAGTCAAGGAAGGAGCCCTAGGCTTTGCTACAACATGCTTGCTACTTTAATTATGTACTAATCTGCACTCTTCTAATGCTGCAAGACCCTGAAGATGCTAGTCTTCGATAGGCTAGGCTTTTCCCCTCTGTTCCGGCATTTCTGCAGTTTAGTCCACATATACAACCTTTCTTGATACCGATGCATAACTAGCATAGTTCTGATGTCAGTCTTGCGAGTACTTTGGATGAGTACTCACGGTTGCTTTGCTCCCCTTTTTCCCCATACCCGATTGCTGCGACTAGATGACGGATCCCAGGAGCCAGCCGCTGCCGCCGACGACTACTACTACACTTCTGGAGGCGTCTACTACTACGCGGAGATCATCGACGACCAGGAGTGGATTCAGAGGCTCCCAGGCAGTAGGCCTTGCCTCTTTCGATCAGAGTCGTTGTTTGTTTTCGCCTTCTTAAGGCATCTTGTTTAACGTTGTGTCTGTACTCAGATACTGTTGATTCCGCTGACGCTTGTGTAACTCGAGCTTATGTATTCGAGCCCTCGAGGCCCCTAGCTTGTAATATAAAGCTTGAATTATTTTATTTTGTGTCTAGAGTTGTGTTGTGATATCTTCAAGTGAGTCCCTAGGCTTGATCGTGTGCATTTGCGTGTGTGATTAGTGCACGATTAAGTCGGGGGCGTCACACCACACTTGGTGGGTTTTGAAAGGGGACAGGTGCTCAGTCTTATCCTGACTAAAGGCGGTCTTCGCCTGCAAAAGCATGATCCGTGACGCGCCGGTGGGCTCGGTGGTGACTTCCGCCCTGCGCGCCTGGCTGTCTCGGTCTTCTATCACCAAACAGGCAGTCTTTGGGACTTGCTTTGGGGGTGGGCAGCTGGGGCTGCCCCTTTATCACCAAAGAAGAAAGCTTCTCTATCTGCACCCGCTGGCGCGTCCTCTGCCGCCCTTCGTCGCCACGCGCGTCACCCACGTGATGGGCAACGGACCGTGCAGCTGACGTCAGGCGAGATGGCCTCAGGCGCCTGGCTCGGGAGGCGCCTCGGGAGGCAGCCTCGCGAGAGAGCCTCGCGAGGCTCCTGCTCCTGCCGCGGCTAAGTGCCGGTGTCTTGAGGAGGGGTCTTCGGGAGGCTACAGCCTCGGGAGATGTCTTCACTTCGTGGGGCCCTTGGATGGGCCGCATCTTGGGCCTTCGTCAGGCGTCGTTTGCTGGGCCGCAGGCAGACGGGTCGGGGTACCCTATTTCCCAATGGCCCGACAGTTGTCGGGCCCATGGAACCCAGGGTATCCAAACCCGTCTGCCTTCGGCCCAGGGCGCAACGCCTGGCGTGGGCCCAGTAGGCCCTCATCACCAAGGACCTCACCAGGACTCTTCATGAGGCCTTGGCCTCCTGAGGTCCCCTCCTCAGGGAGCGGGCGAGCAAGGCTCGGCATCCTCACCAACGGCCTCGCGAGGCGGCCTCCCGAGGTGGCCTCCCGAGGCCCCCTCCCGAAGGTGCTCAAGACGAAGGCCGTTCGGCGCAGCCGCCCGGTCTGGGGCCCATCACGTGGGTGACGCGCGCGGCGACGAGCGGCGACAGAGGCCGCGCCAGCAGGCGCGGATGAAGATGGTTTCCTCTTTTGTGTTAAGGGAGCAGGGCCAGCTATCTACTCCCCAAAGCAACCCCAAAGGTTGCCCGATCGGCGTGGGAAGACCAAGACGGCGGGCGCGCAGGGCGGAGGTCATCACCGAGCCCACCGGTGCGTCATGGATCATCTTTGGCAGGCGAAGACCGCCTTTAGTCAGGATAGCCTGAGTGCATGTCCCCTTTCAAAACGGCCAAGTGTGGCAGCCCTTCCCGCCTATGTTTTCGAGGGGGAAGAGGACCAAGGCTGGTATAAAGGACAGTGCTGCCGTTGTAGAGGGAGAGATCTCGAACCAGTTCTTCTTCCTCATTCACCTTGTACGCAAGAACTCTTTTGCCCCCTTGCAATCCCAACAAAGCAGGAGTAGTGTCTTACACCGCAAGGTGGCCCGAACCTGGGTAAACCACTGAGTCCACGGTCCGTTCCTCGCTAGCGCGCTCTCGCCATAGCCTCGCCGTAGTTCAGTCGTGGTAGGAGACGAAGAGGTAGGAACAAGCTCACCCCAATGTTCGAACCTTTGGGTCCCCGGAGCCCGACTTCCGACAACAGTAGCCCCCGGGCCCATGGCGCGCACGTTCCCACCCGTTGGGAGCGAAACACCGCGGGCCCTATCAGACTGCGAGGCCCAGGCTCGACGCGTGGCGCACGACGGGATGTGGGATGCCCCCACTTCCCCACTACACCTCGGTAACCGCCCGCGCCTGCCATAAAGCCTGCCCGCGCGGGGCGCAGGCCATCATTGCTTCCTTGCCGCTGCTCCGATTCCCGACGTCGAAGAAGGCGGAGCGATGGGGAGAGCACCTCTATCGGGCATAAAAAGGGGAACGGGGAGCCGAGGTCCTTCGCCCATCTTCTTCCTCCGCTCCTTCCTTCCTTCCATTTCTCGTCTTTTCAAAGCCACCACTGCGATGGCGAGGGGCAGAGGGCGAGCTCGCGCGGCCACCGACGCCACGAGGGTTCCGCCCCAGGGCTAAGGGTGCCCCTCAGCGGCCGTCAAAGCTGGTCCGAGCGCTCGTGGAAGGGCCGGCGCTCGTGGTCACGCAGGGCGCGGCGCCCGCGGCCGAGGTGGGCGCGGTAGAGCCGCCGCCCGTCCTCCCTAGGCGGGGTTTCACTCGGTGGATGCGACGTATGAGTTCATCATGTGGATGCATCGCCGGCCTTGCAGCTGGCTCCGGCTCCCCGATTCCGTCGCGAAGGCGATGGGGGGGGGGGTAAGGAGCCCTTGGGGCTGTGGGTGCAAGCGGACGGCTGCTGCAACGGGCCCTCCTGGGTGGCGACGGAGTTCACCCCCTGAGGCTTCATGTTCTTGAAGCAGGGGTGGAAGTCCTTCGCCCTCGCCCACGGCCTGAAGCGGGGGCATCTCCTCCAATTCAAGTTCGATGGAGCTGCCATCCTCTTCATGAAGATTTTCGGGGCCTCCGGTACCCGCCTCGGGTGCTGCGCGGAGAGCAAGGATGACAGCGGCTCCGAATCCTCTAACAGGAGCGGCAGCGGTAGCAGCGGGGGCTCCAGCAGTGGGGGCGAGAGAGGCGAAGGCTCTTCGCGCATCAAGAGCAAAGACGAAGACTCTGACTAGGTGCAGGCGGCACCCGTGTTGGATCTTGAATGCACGCCGTGTCCCCTCTTAGGTCCTCTTCCTTTGTTCCTGTAATTGGTTGATGCAGCCCCCGATGGTGTTAAAGCGATGACTTTTGTTTTAAGTACTGCATAATTTATTGTGATGCGTGTTTTCTCATGAGGCTCTCTCGTGAGGCCTGTTTCTCTCTCCTTGTTTGCCTTAGTGCTCTACGTCGTCAGGACCCAGCCCCCGAGCGGGCCACAGCCGTCGCTGGTATGTCAGGTCGCGTTGCCTGGACAAGGCCAGGAGGTGTAGGGCACTGAGAGGCGGTAAGGACTCCTGAGGTGCGATGCTCAGGAAGTCCCCCTTTGACATGCAAGCGGCTTGAGCGGAGGAGAGAACATCAACACTCAGTGAGGTCGCGAGGAGAGGAAACTTGAGAGGCGCTGAGAGCGGCTCATGAGATATATTGTACTTAGCTCTTGCGAGTGTTGATTGTCGTGTCGTGGCTGCGGGGCGCGCCTCGTGAGGCTCCTGCTCGTGAGGCCTCCCGCTAGCACTTGGTGGAGTTGGTCGCCGTAGGCTGGCTCGCGAGGCCTCCTGGGGGTTTAGGAAGGCATCTTGCCATGAGTCGTCTCGCGAGGCCTTTGAGTGCCTTGTTCCTGTGATAATTTCGTATTGATTTCATAAAACGCGGGGAGCAGTGCGCGTTCGCTAAATTGCTCGTGGGTATCACGCGAGGAGACAAGACACCAAGGACCTTGGTGAGGTGACGTGCACGGGAGTGGGCCCGCGAGCCAGAGCTCGATCACTTGGGTTTTTGCAGTGCTGCTGGGACTGACCTGAGCACAGGCACCGTGTCCAGCCCCCACTCGCGAGATGTGCAGGAGGAAGGTCGCGAACGTGCACAGCTCCTGAGGTAAGCATCTTAGCAACACATAAAATAACTTAGGAAATAGAGCTTTACTGAAACATAGTAATAAGGTCATTACAGAACCAAAAGGAGATATGATTGCCATGTTTGGCACGGATCATATGAGGTTGGTGCAGCCCGTGGGGCGCCCTCAAGTGATTTCTCCGCCAGCGCGGAGCATGGGGCTTCCACTAGGCGTGGGCATGATCGCGGTTCGATCGTTCCGCCAGCGCGGAGCATGGGGCTTCCAATGAGGCGTGGGCGGGAGCTCTCGCGGGCCCATCAGGCGAACGCAATGAGAGGCTCCGGGGCATGTACAGCCCCGCTTCATTTGTACACGTGAGGGTCACGGGTAGAACTTGCGGAGGTGTTGGATGTTCTAGGCGTTAGGCACAGGAACTCCGTCCTCCGTCTCCAGCCGGGCGGCGCCGGGCCTGGAGACATGAGCAACCCTGAAAGGGCCTTCCCATATGGGTGAGAGCTTGTGGAGTCCCTCTCTAGAGAGGATCCTTCTCAGGACGAGGTCGCCGAACTCGAGGGTGTGCGGTCGTATGTTGCGGCTGTGATAGCGACACAAAGCCTGCTGGTATCTGGCGGCATGGAGTGCGGCATGGTGACGCGCTTCTTCGAGGAGCAGTAGGTCGGCCTCTCACGAGGTGTCCTGACGAGCCTCGTCGAAGGCAAGGACTCGCGGAGAGCCGTGCCGGAGCTCAGATGGGAGGACTGCTTCGGCTCCGTAGACGAGGAAGAAGGGAGTCTCGCCGGTAGGCTTGGTTGCCGTTGTGCGGATGGACCACAACACAGACTGCAGCTCGTCAAGCCAGCCCTTGTCGCAGGCCTCAAGCTTTTTCTTGAAGCTTCTTGTCTTGAGGCCCTTGAGGACCTCGGCGTTGGCACGCTCGGCCTGGCCATTGCTTCGTGGGTGCACCACAGAGGCGTAGCAAATCTGCGTGCCGAGGTTGGCGCAGTATGACTTGAAGAGGCCGCTTGTGAACTGGGAGCCGTTGTCAGTGATGATGCGGTTGGGGACGCCGAATCGGCTCATGAGGCCCTTGATGAACTTGACGGCAGAGCCTGCTAGGACGCTGCGCACGCGCTCGACCTCCGCCCACTTGGTGAACTTGTCGATGGCGACGTAGAGGTAGCGGTAGCCGCCAGCTGCGTGAGGGAAGGGTCCCAAGATGTCTAGCCCGTAGACCGCGAAGGGCCACGAGAGGGGAATCATCTGGAGGCCTTGCGCCGGCTGGTGGATTTGCTTGGCGTGGAATTGACAAGCTTCGCAGGATTGGACCAGCTCGGTGGGCCAGTAGAAGCCGCTGCGAAACACCTTGCCGGCAAGGGTGTGTGACGAGGAGTGGTGGCCGCAGTCTCTTCCATGAATGTCGACGAGCAGCTCGCGACCTTGTTCTTCAGAGATGCACCGCAGCGAGACACCATTGGGGCGCCTGCAGTACAACTAGCCGTCTTGCAAGCAGTAAGCGGTGGCCTACCGGGCCACACGCTCTGCTTCTGAGTCCTTCTCCGGGAGGGTGCCGTGAAGCAAGTAGGCCTTGAACTCCGCGGCCCAGCTGTCCGCTTGAGGCTCCAGCGCCAGCAGTAGGCGGCCTCCTGAGGCTGGGCCGCAGTCTGGCACGCCCGTGGGCAGTGCGGGTGGGAGTTCTTCATGAAGGAGCGCGGTGCCCACGGCAGGAGGTGCAGCTGATGGCTTGAGGAGCCTTTCCTCGAAGATGCCGGGGCTCTGAGGCTCGCGGCGGGATGCTCGTTTGGCGATATCGTCAGCCTCTTTGTTGCCGCCGCGAGGGACGTGCTGCAGCTCCAGGCCAAGGAAACGCTTCTCGAGTTTACGTACCTCTTCTAAGTAGGCGGCCATGTGCTCGTCCTTGGGCTTGTAGCTTTTGTTGGAGAAGTTGACAAGGAGCTGTGAATCACCCTTGATGGTGAGGCGCTTGATGCCCAGGGCAGAGGCGGCCATGAGGCCGGCGATGAGGCCCTCGTACTCCGTGATGTTGTTGGACACCTTATCGTCGCGCTTGAAGCAGATCTGGACGGCGTAGTGGAGCTTGTCTCCCGTTGGCGAGGTGAGCACGACGCCAGCCCCCGCGCCCTGTCGGGAGAAGGCGCCATCAAAGTGCATGGACCAGCCGCTAGGCGCTTTGTCCCCAGGCAAGAGGGATTCAGCCTTGCGAGGCTCCTCTTGGGGTGGGTCCGTCCATTCCGCTACGAAGTCGGCCAGGGCTGCGCCCTTGATCACCCTTGTGGTGCAGAACTCCAACTCGAAGGCTTGCAGCTCGATGTTCCACTCGGCGATGCGGCCGGCAGCATTGGGGCTGCTTAGGATTTGCTCCAGGTGGTAAGACGAGATCACCTTGATTGGATGGCCCTGGAAGTAGTGGCGCAGCTTGCGGGAGGCGACGAGGAGTGCCAGGAGGAGCTTCTACTGCATGGGGAAACGCTCGCGCGCATCTCGCAGCACCATGCTAACGAAGTATACGGGGTGCTGAACGAGGCGGGTAGTTGTTGCAGCAGCTTGGTCTTCAGGGGGCCCGAGGGGCTCATGAGGCTCAGGAGGTTCGGGAGGCGGCTCGCAAGGTGGCTCCCTGGAGGCCTCCTGAGGCGAGGCCTCGGTAGGCGACGGCGTGGCCTCGGCAGGCGACGCACCAAGGGCCTCTTGAGGCGGGATCTCAGTAAGCGATGTCCTGACTTCGTGCGGAGCCGGCAGGGCGGGCTTCTTCTGTGCGCAGACGCGCTCTTCTCGAACTACCACCAGGGCCGTGCTGGCCATCTGCGGAGTAGCCGCCAAGTATAGGAGAAAGGGCTCGCGAGAGAGCGGCGCGACCATGATGGGCGGGCTCGTGAGGTACCTCTTGAGGTCTTCAAAGGCGGCGTCGGCCTCGGGAGTCCACCTGAAGGGGCCGGATCTCTTCATGAGCACATTTTCTCGATGGCCTTGATCTTCTCTGGGTTGGCCTCGATGCCACAGTGGGAGACCAGGAAGCCGAGGAGCTTGCCGGAGGGGACTCCGAAGACACACTTGTATGGGTTGAGCTTGAGGTTGACCTTGCGCAGGTTGTCGAACGTCTCCTGGAGGTCCATGAGGAGGGACCAAGCCTCGCGGGTCTTGACAACGATGTCGTCGACGTAGGCCTCAGCGTTTCTTCCCATCTGGGGCCCCAAGGCGATGCGCATCAGCCTCTGGAAGGTGGCTCCGGCACTCCGGAGGCCGAACGGCATGCAGATGTAGCAAAATATGCCGCAGGGGGTGATGAAGGCCGTTTTCTCCACGTCTTCGGTTGCCATCTTGATCTGGTGGTAGCCCGAGAAGGCATCTAGGAAGCACAGCATCTCGCACCCGGCGGTGGAGTCCATGATCTGGTCGATGCGGGGCAGCGGAAAAGGGTCTTGAGGGCAGAATTTGTTGAGGCTCGTGAAGTCGACGCACGTGCGCTCCTTGCCGCACTTCTTGGGCACCACGACGGGGTTGGCAAGCCATTCAGGGTGGCGTACTTCACGGATGACTCCAGCTTCATGGAGCTTCTGAACTTCCTTGACGATGAAATCTTGCTTTTCTGACACCTGGCGTCATGCCTTCTGTTTTACGGGGCGTGCATTGGGGCACACCGCTAAGTGGTGCTCGATCACCTCCCTCGGCACACCGGACAAATCAGATGCCGTCCAGGCGAACACATCCGAGTTTGCCCGAAGGAAGGTGTCGAGCGCGTCTTTCTATGCGGGAGAGAGGCCTGTGCCGATGGTGAAGGCAGGGCCTGAGCCGCTGCCGTTCACTGACACCTTCTTTGTCTCGGCATGGTCCTGAGAGAATAGCTGCTTCTTCTTCGCGGGCGCGGCCTCATGAGGCTCGGCGGCATCCTCATCGGCAGGGTAGGTGGTGGCGGCAGCCTTGTAGGCGCTCTTGAGGGAGCGGACTGCGTCCTTCTCGTCACAGGAGACGATGATGATGCCGTTGCAGCCCGGCATCTTGCGGACGTTGTAGGCATGGTGGGTTGCCGCCATGAACTTGGCGAGAACTGGGTAGCCCAAGATGGCGTTGTACGGCAGGCCGATGTGTGCCACGTCGAAGTCGATGAGCTTAGTATGGTAGTTCTTGCGGGTGCCGAAGGTGACGGGGAGGCACACTTGGCCCAGAGGAATGGTGAAGCCATCAGTCACTCCGGAGAAGGGCCTGGTCGGCAGGAGCTGGTCGTAAGGCACCTGGAGCTGCTCGAAGGTCTCGATGGAGATCACATTGAGGCCGGCGCCTCCGTCGATGAGCGTCTTGGTGACGGCGACGTTGCTAATGGTGGGGGTGCATAGCATGGGGACCGTGCCAGCAGCGCTTGAAGACTTGGGGTGATCGCTAGAGTCGAAGGTGATCGGGTACTGGGACCACTTGAGAGGGCCAGCAGCTTCAGACCTCGGGAGGGTAGCGTTCACCTCGCTAGAGAACCGCTTGAAGTGGCGGTTGGATGTGGGAGCTTGAGCTCTGCCTAGGATGCATGCCACCCCACGAGGCTCTTGATAGCCCCCGGCGTCTTGGTCGGGCTGGTTGCCATCACTCCGTCACGGCGGCGACGGCAGAGGTGGAAGGGCAACATTGGCCTGAGGGTTGGCCTCATGAGGCTGGTCGCGCCTGGAGGCCTCGCGAGGTTGGTCGTGCTAGGCGGCCTCGCGAGGCTGGTCGTGCTAGCCCTGGCGGAAGTTGCCGTTGCCGCTGCGGTCTCTCCAGCGGCCGCCATTGCGGCCTCCTCCACGGCCGGTGCCGCGGTCGTTGCGGTCGCTGCGGCAGCCAAGACGCTCATCGTGAAGCAACTTGAGCTCGTGGTAGTCTTCAGTGCTGTGGGAGTGCGAGTTGTGGTAGGCGCAGAGAGGGCGGTTGTCTCTTTTGGGATCGTCACGCTCATGGCCACGCTTCTGCTCGGGCTCTGCCACGAGCACGGCGGGGCCCTTGCGCTTGACGTCTTTGCTCTTGGCCTTGGCGGCGTCTGGCGCCGCGTCGGGGTCGTTGTGGATGAAGAGGCGGCCCTCCTCGGCCTTGGCGCACTTGTCGGCGAGGTCGAACAGCTCGAGCACGGAGTCGAGCTCGTCGTTGATGGCGAGCTTCTCGCGCATCAGGACGTCCGTGATGCCGTGGGAGAACGCGGAGACCATGGCAGCCTCGGAGGCGCGCGGGATCTTGTTGCGGACTTGGCTGAAGCGCTGGATATACTTGCGAAGGGTCTCACCAGGGCGCTGGCGCACAACGCGCAGGTCGTTGAGCGTGAGGGAGTGATACGTCTCCGTCGTATCTACTTTTCCAAACACTTTTGCTCTTGTTTTGGACTCTAATTTGCGTGATTTGAATGAAACTAACCCGGTCTGACGCTGTTTTCAGCAGAACTACCATGGTGTTGTTTTTGTGCAGAAATCAAAGTTCTAGGAATTGGACGAAACTTTTTGGAGATTTTTTATGGAATAAATAAAAATTACTGGCGCAAGAATCAACAGAAGAGGGGCCACCTGCCCACAAGGCAATAGGGCGCGACCCCCCCTAGGGCACGCCCTGATGCCTTGTGGGGCCCACAGCCGGCCGTCTGACCTAATTCCAACGCTATAAATTCACTTTCCCTGAGAAAAAAATAGAAGAAGAAGTTTCATCGCGTTTTACGATACGGAGCCGCCGCCACCTCCTGTTCTTCATCGGGAGGGCTGATCTGGAGTCCGTTCGGGGCTCTGGAGAGGGGGATTCGACGCCGTCGTCATCATCAACCATCCTCCATCACCAATTTCATGATGCTCACCACCGGGCGTGTGTAATTTCTCCGTAGGCTTGCTGGACGGTGATGGGTTGGATGAGATTTATCATGTAATCGAGTCAATTTGTTAGGGCTTTGATCCCTAGTATCCACTATGTTCTGAGATTGATGTTGCTATGACTTTGCTATGCTTAATGCTTGTCACTAGGGCCCGAGTGCCATGATTTCAGATCTGAACCCTTTATGTTTTCAGGAATATATTTGTGTTCTTGATCCTATCTTGCAAGTTATATGCACCTATTACGTGTTATGATCCGCATACCCCAAGGTGACAATAATTGGGATTCTTTCCGGTGATTGCCGTAGTTTGAGGAGTTCATGTATTCACTAAGTGCTAATGCTTTGTTCCGGTTCTGTATTAAAAGGAGGGCTTAATATCCCTTAGTTTCCTTAAGGAACCCGCTGCCACGGGAGGGTAGGACAAAAGATGTCATGCAAGTTCTTATTATAAGCACGTATAACTATATACGGAATACATGCCTACATTACATTGATGAATTGGAGCTATTGTGTATCGCCTTAGGTTGTGACTATTATATGATGAATATCATCCAACATAATTATCATCACCGATCCAATGCCTACGACTTTCTCATATTGGTTTCTGCTAAGTTACTTTGTTGCTACTGCTGTACACTTGCTACAAAACTACTACTGTTACTATTGCCGTTACTATTGTTACTGTTGGTACTGCTATCAAAACTATCATATTACTGTGCTACTAAATATTTTGCTGTAGATATTTTATCTCCAGGTGTGGTTGAATTGACAACTCAACTGCTAATACTTGCAAATATTCTTTGGCTCCCCTTGTGTCGAATCAATAAATCTGGGTGAAATACTACCCGCGAAAACTGTTGCGATCCCCTATACTTGTGGGTTATCAGGGAGCGCTCATGCGTGCCCTTGAAGTTGGTGATGAACTGCCGGCAGAGCTCGCCCCATGAAGAGATGGACGCCTCGGGGAGGTTCATGAGCCAAGAGCGCGGGCCATCCTTGGGAGCCATGGGGAACCAGTTCGCCATGACCTTGTCGTCGCCGTTTGCTGCCTCGATGCTCAGGGCATAGAGCTGCAGGAACTCCACAGGGTTGGGGGTGCCGTCGTAGTGCTGAGGGAGGTCTGGCTTGAACTTGACGGGCCACACCATGCGACACAGCTCGTGGGTGAAGGCACGGCAGCCCATGCAGCTGGAGGGGACGCCGCCGGCGAGGGCGGCGCGGTTCTGACGGTCGGCGGACGCGACTTCTTGGACGGTCCTGTCTTGGCATTGGCGCTATTGCTCGAGGAGGACACGTGCGTCGGGTGGCGCACGCCGGACGATCTGGAAGCTGGGCTCGCCATGGTCTGGCGAAGACGCGCCGTGGGAGTGCTCATGCGGCCACGCGTCGTGATTGTCGGGCCCATGGAACCCGGGGTATCCAGGCCCGTCTGCCTTTGGCCCAGGGCGCAACGCCTGGCATGGGCCCAGCGAGCCGTCACCATCGAGCATCTCACCAAGACCCCTCATGAGGCCCTGGCCTCCTGAGGCCCCCTCCTCAGGGAGTAGCAAGCAACACTCAACACCACCGTCAACGGCCTCGCGAGGTCCCCTCACGAGGCGACTTCCCGAGTGGCCTCGCGAGGCGGCTTCCGAGGTGGCCTCCCGAGGCCTCCTCCCACAAGCGCTCGAGACGAAGGCCGTTCGGCATGCCATGCGATCTGGAGCCCATCACGTGGGTGACGCGCGCGGCGATGAGCAGCAGCAAAGGCCGCGCCAGCAGGCGCGGATGAAGATGGCTTCCTCTTTCGTGTTAAGGGAGCAGGGCCAACTATCTACTCTCCAAAGCAACCCCAAAGGTTGCCCGATCGGTGAAGGAAGACCAAGACGACGGGCGCGCAGGGCGAAGGTCATCACCGAGCCCACCGGCGCGTCATGGATCATGCTTTGGCAGGCGAAGACCACCTTTAGTCAGGATAGCCTGAGCGCCTATCCCCTTTCAAACTCGCCAAGTGTGGCAACCCTTCCCGCCAAAGTTTTGAGGGGGAAGAGGACCATGGCCGATATAAAGGGCATTGTTGCCACCGTAGATAGGACTTTCGGGCCAAGGATTCCCTGGTCTTCAAACTTGTACGCGAGAACCTTCTTGCCGACGATAATCCCAACCACAAAGCAGGAGTAGGGTCTTACACCGCAAGGTGGCCCGAACCTGGGTAAACCGCTGAGTCCTCGTTCCATCCCTCGCTAGCGCGCTCTTGCCGTCGCCTCGCCGCCACTTAACCGTGGTAGGAGACGAAGTAGGTAGAACAAGCTCACCGCAGTGTTCGAACCTTTGGGTCCCCGGAGCCCGACTTCCGACATTTGGCGCGCCAAGTAGGGGTGCGCTACTGTTCTTCTGCTCCGCCCTCAGCTCCACCAACCCCATGGCCGACGCACGTCACGAGCGCGCCGAGCGCAGGACTAGCCGCGTGGCTCAGACGGAGCCGGTGGCCCGCGGCAATCGCCGTCGTCCTGAAGCCGAAGCCGCCGCCACCGACCCCGCTGCCCGCGAGCAGCAGGACTCCTCCCTGCACCCCTCCGTGCGGGCGAACGGCCACACCACCACGGCCTCCTCCCTCGCCCACCGTGGGCCGCCGAACCCGCAGGCAGCGCTGCTCATGACACGTGAGCTGCTCCGCTACCGTCCGGCTGACGCCGCCTACGACGCCTGGCTCGGTCGTATCGCCGAGCTCGTCAACGTCGCCGGGGACGCTCCGGCGCCTTCTCACTCGCTCCGCCCTCCGCCGTCTCGTGCTGGGGACCTGGCGCACGACGCTCCCCCGCCGCCTCCTCTGCGTGATGAGCGCGCCGGGCCCCAACGCAGCGCGCGGGCTCGCGAGCCGTCCCATGGTGCATCCTCGCCAGACCGAGACTAGGCCAGCTGCCAGATCATCCGCCGCGCGCCCCCCGACGCGCGGGTGCTCCTCGAGCGGCAGCGCCAGCGCTAGGACCAGGCCGTTCAGGACGTCACAGCGGCCGGGCATCAAAACCGCGCCGCCCTCGCTGGCGGTGTCCCCTCGAGCGGTGTGGGCGGCTCCGCGCTACGACGGCACCCCCAACCCCACGGAGTTCCTCCAGCTCAACGCGCTGAGCGTCGAGGCGGCGAACGGCGACGACAAGGTCATGGCGAACTGGTTCCCCATGGCCCTTAAGGACGGCCCACACTCCTGGCTCATGAACCTCCCCGAGGCTTCCATCTCGTCGTGGGCCGAGCTCTGCAGCCAGTTCATCGCCAACTTCAAGTTCACACAGGACCGCTCCCTCACCATCAACGACCTGCGGCGTGTTCGACAGCGCCCAGACGAGACCCTCCGCAAGTACATCTAGCGCTTCAGTCAGGTGTGCAACAAGATCCCGCGCGCCTCCGACGCGGCCGTCATCTCTGCGTTTTCCACCGGCGTCACGGACATCAAGATGCGCGAGAAGCTCGCCATCAACGGTGAGCTCGACTCCATGCTTGAGCTGCTCGACCTCGCCGACAAGTGCGCCAGGGCTGAAGAAGGCCGCCTCTTCGTCCATAACGACCCCGACGCGGCGCTCGACGCCGCCAAGGCCAAGAGCAAGGACATCAAGCGCAAGGGCCCGGCTGTGCTCGCGGCGGAGCCCGAGCAGAAGCGCGGCCGTGACCGCGACGAGCCCAGGAAGGACGGTCAGCCGCTCTGCGCCTTCCACAACGTCTGCTCCCACAGCACCGAGGACTGCCAGGACCTCAAGCTGCTCCGCGACGAGTGCCAGGACCGCCGAGACAATCACAATGGCCACGGCGCTGGCCGCGGAGGTGGCCACGGCAGCAACCGTTGGGACGGCCGCAAGGGCAACGGCAACTTCTGCTAGGGCTGGTGCGACCTGCCTCGTGAGGCCGCCTGGCGCGACCAGCCTCGTGAGGCCGTCTGGCGTGACCAGCCTCGTGAGGCTACCTGGCGCGATCAACCTCGTGAGGTAAACCCGCAGGCCAACGCCGCTGCCGCCGCCGCCCCGGAAGAACGACGTCAACCAGCCTGATGGGGGCGCTGGGTGCTACCAGGAGCCTCGCGCGGTTGCCTGGCATCCTCGGCGGGGCTCAGGCTCCCGTGTCCTCGTCTACGGAGCTGAGGCGGTCCTTCCTTCAGAGCTTATGCACGGCTCCCCGCGAGTCCTTGCCTTCGACGAGGCGCGTCAGGATGGCTCGCGGGAGACTGATCTGCTGCTCCTCGAGGAGGGCCGCCACCAGGCCGCTCTTCATGCCGCGAGGTACCAGCAGGCCCTGCGTCGCTACCACAGCCGCAGCATCCGACCTCGTACTCTCGAGGTCGGCGACCTCGTCCTACGCAGGACCCTCTCCAGAGAGGGACTCCACGAACTCTCACCCATGTGGGAAGGCCCTTTCAGGGTTGCTCATGTCTCCAGGCCCGGCGTCATCCGGCTGGAGACGGAGGACGGGTTCCTGTGCCTAACGCCTGGAACATCCAACCCCTCCGCAAGTTCTACCCGTGACCCTCACGCGTACGAACGAAATGGGGCTGTACACGCCCCGGAGCCTCTCATTGCGCTAGCCTGATGGGCCCGCGAGAGCTCCATCCCACGCCCAAGTGGAAGCCCCATGCTCCGCGCTAGCGGAACGATCGAACTGCGATCATGCCCACGCCCAAGTGGAAGCCCCATGCTCCGCGCTGGGGATGGAGGAAGGAGTTTCAGTGTATGACGCGCGGAACGTCCGACCCCTCCGCAAGTTCTGCTCGTGGCCCCCACGAGTACGAACGAAACAGGGTTGTACATGCCCCGGAGACTCTCATTGCGTAAGCCTGATGTGCCCGCGAGAGCTCCAGCCCACGCCCAAGTGGAAGCCCCATGCTCCGCGCTGGCGGACCGATCGAGTCACGATCATGCCCACGCCCAAGTGGAAGCCCCATGCTCCGCGCTGGCGGAACAATCAACTGAGGGCGCCCCATGGGCTGCACCAACCTCAAGTTGACCCGTGCCGGACACGGCAGCCGCATCTCCTTCTGGTTGTGTAATCAACCTTATTATTTCATCAGTTCGTTGATGGCGAGCCGTGCGCGCTCATGGCGTCCCTCCTAAGCTTCACGCGAACGAGAGATGGACACGGTGCCTGTGCTCAGGTCAGTCCCAACAGCACTGAAAAACCCAAGCGACCGAGCTCTGGCTCGCGGGCCTACTCCCGTGCACGTCACCTCACCAAGGTCATTGGTGTCTCATCTTTTCGCATGATAGGCACGGTGCCTGTGCTCGGGTTCGTCCCTGCCGCGCCGCTAAACCCAAGTGATCGAGCTCTGGCTCGCAGGCCTGCTCCCATGCACGCCACCTCACCAAGGTCCTTGGTGCCTTATCTTCTCGCGTGACGCCCATGAGTGGGTCAGCGAGCGCGCGCGGCTCCCCCGTCATGAGACCTTGCGCCTTGCAATTGTCTCAGGAGCAGGTCACATGGAAGGCCTCGCGAGCGTGCCTCGCGAGGTAACCCGGCGGCAGGATGCCCACCGGAGCCTCAGGAGGCCTCAGGACCATGGCTTCCGGAGCCAAGCCCGACAGAGCCACGCCAGCCGGAGGCTTCACGAGCGGAGACCTCGCGAGGCACACCCTACAAGTGGCGGCTCGCCCGACGCCGCCCTCTGGAAAAGCTAAGTATCAAAAACACCTCATGAGATGTTTTCACCGCCCCTCCAGCTCTCATCTCACCGCTGCCGCGCTGAGCACTAAGTTTCCTTCTTCTGCGCGAGCTGCTTGCACGTCAAAGGGGGGCTTCTTGAGCATCGCGCCTCAGGAGCTCTTACCCCCTCGCAGTGCCCTACACCTCCTAGCCTTGTCCAGGCATCACGACCGGACATACCAGCGATGGCTGTAGCCCGCCCGGGGGCTGGGTCCTGACGACGTAGAGCGACAAGGCAAGCAAAGAAAGGGAGATAAGCCTCGCGAGGAGGTCTCGTGAGCCGCTCTCATCGTTTTTCAAGCTCTCTCTTTCTTTTTGCGATCTCACCGAGCGCCCACGTTTTCTCTTTTGCGCGAGCCGCTTGCGCGCCAAAGGGGGGCTTCCTGGGCATCATGCCCCAGGAGCCCTTAATAGCTCCCGGGCTCCTCACCTCCTGGCCTTGTCCAGGCATAGCGACCGGACATACCAGCGACGGCTGTAGGCCCGCTCGGGGGCTGGGTCCTGACGGCGTAGAGCACCAAGGCAAACAAGAAAGAAAAGCGAGGCCTCACGAGAGGACTTCAAGAGGAAATAAGCATGCATTACAGAAAGTCATAAGATACTTAATGCAAAGGACATCATTTTTCCTCACGCCGTCAGGGGCTACGTTGACTTGTTACAGGAATAAAAGGAAGAAGGGCGCCCTCGGCGCCGCCTCGCCTTCAATGCACACAAGGAATCAAGGCGGAACACACGGGCGAGGCAATAATGGCCCCGCGCCGAGCGCGAACAGGCTTTATGGCAGCCTGTGCAGTTGACAAGGCGTCGCGGGGAAGTGGAGGCGTCGCCCATCACATCGTGCGCCACGTGTCGCGCCTGGCCGCAGGCGGTTAGGGCCCATGCCGTTTTGCCCCTCTGTAGGCGGGAACGTGCGCATCGCGGGCCCGGGGGCTACTGTCGGGCCCATGGAACCTGGGGTATCCAGGCCCGTCTGCCTTTGGCCCAGGGCGCGAGCCATCACGACCGAGCATCTCACCAAGACCCCTCATGAGGCCCTGGCCTCCTGAGGCCCCCTCCTCAGGGAGTAGCAAGCAACGCTCAGCACCACCGTCAACGGCCTCGCGAGGTCCCCTCACGAGGCGGCTTCCCGAGTGGCCTCGCGAGGCGGCTTCCGAGGTGGCCTCCCGAGGCCTCCTCCCGCAAGCGCTCGAGACGAAGGTCGTTCGGCGTGCCGCGCGGTCTGGAGCCCATCACGTGGGTGACGCGCGCGGCGACGAGCAGCAGCAGAGGCCGCGCCAGCAGGCGCGGATGAAGATGGCTTCCTCTTTCGTGTTAAGGGAGCAGGGCCAGCTATCTACTCTCCAAAGCAACCCCAAAGGTTGCCCGATCGGTGAAGGAAGACCAAGACGACAGGCGCGCAGGGCGGAGGTCATCACCGAGCCCACCGGCGCGTCATGGATCATGCTTTGGCAGGCGAAGACCACCTTTAGTCAGGATAGCCTAAGCGCATGTCCCCTTTCAAAATCGCCAAGTGTGCCAACCCTTCCCGCCAAAGTTTTGAGGGGGAAGAGGACCATGGCCGATATAAAGGGCAGTGCTGCCACCGTAGACAGGACTTTCGGGCCGAGGATTCCCTGGTCTTCAAACTTGTACGCGAGAACCTTCTTGCCGACAATAATCCCAACCACAAAGCAGGAGTAGGGTCTTACACCGCAAGGTGGCCCGAACCTGGATAAACCGTTGAGTCCTCGTTCCGTCCCTCGCTAGCGCGCTCTCGTCGTCGCCTCGCCGCCGCTTAACCGTGGTAGGAGACGAAGTAGGTAGAACAAGCTCACCCCAGTGTTCGAACCTTTGGGTCCCCGGAGCCCGACTTCCGACAGTGATGGCGCCGGGCGCCCTCGTCATGCAGAGGAGGCGGAGGAGGTGCGTCGTGCGCTACGTCCCCGGCGCAAGACGGCGGGGGGAGGAGCGAGTGAGAGGGCACCGGGGCCTCACCTGCGGCGTTAACGAGCTCGGTGATGCGTCCGAGCCAGGCGTCGTAGCCGGCGTCGGTGGGGCGGTAGCGTAGGAGCTCGCTCGCCATGAGTAGCGCGGCCTGCGGAGTCGGCGCGTCACGGCGAGCAAGCGACGAGGCTGTGGTGGTGTGGCCATCCGCCTGCATGGATGGGTGGAGGGAGGACGCCTGCTGCTCCCTCGCAGCGGGGTCGGTAGCGGCGCCAGCGGCACGGCGTCAACGATCGTCGCGGGCGACGGGTTCTATCTGGGGCACCCTGGCAGCTCGGCGCGCGTAGCACTGGTGGCCAGCGTCGACCATGGCAGTGAGGAGGAGGGGAGAACCAGAGTCGCCCCCCTACCCGGCACACCAAATGTCGGAGCTGAGACTCCAGAGATCTAGGGGTTCAAACACTGGGGGGCAAGCTAGTTCTCTCCAACCAACGGTGACCACGGCGAGGCTACGGCGAGAGCGCTACGTGGGAGCACGACAGAGGACACGGCGGTTACCCAGGTTATGGCCACCTTGCGGTGTAAAACCCTACTCCTGCTTGTGTTGGGATTGATGTGGGCAAGAAGATTGTGATAGCCTGGCTTATTAGGGATGATAGACTACTCATATCAATAAGGAATTCCTTCTTTTCCGGGAGCCCATTCGGAAAGAACTCCAAAGTTAAGCATGCTCAGCTTGGAGTAATTTCAGGATGGGTGACAGACCGGGAAGTTGCTCCCGGGTGCGCATGAGTGAGGACAAAGTGCGCAGGAAAGACTAGTATTGATCTGTGAGGCCAGTCTAGATCTCGCCAGGAGTAACGACCACCGGCGGGTGTATCCGGGGCGTTACAAGTTGGTATCAGAGCCGACCCTCGCGGTTACACGGATGTTTGCTAACAGGTGCGTGGTCATGTTGTGCATGACGTTTGTGACCCGTCGTGTCACATGGCATGGCACATGTGCCGGACTGGATGCACAGACGTATGTGCCAAGAGGGAATGTTCCTGTGCTCGATGAGGACGTCGGTTCCTCTGAGTGGGGGTGTATGTGATAGCCTGGCTTATTAGGGATGATAGACTACTCATATCAATAAGGAATTCCTTCTTTTCTGGGAGCCCATTCGGAAAGAACTCCAAAGTTTAGCGTGCTTAGCTTGGAGTAATTTCAGGATGGGTGACCGACCGGGAAGTTGCTCCCGGGTGCGCATGAGTGAGGACAAAGTGCGCATGAAAGACTAGTATTGATCTGTGAGGCCAGTCTAGATCTCGCCAGGAGTAACGACCACCGGCGGGTGTGTCCGGGGCGTTACAAAGATATTCTCGCGTACAAGGTAGGATATGAAGGAGTCGACCCAAAAGTCTCCTCTACAATGGCAGCTCTGCCCCCTTTATAGCCGTCCCGGTCCTCTTCCCCCAAAAACTAGGAGGGAAGGGTTGCCACACTTGGCGGGTTTTGAAAGGGGACAGGTGCTCAGTCTTATCCTGACTAAATGCGGTCTTCGCCTGCAAAAGCATGATCTGTGACGCGCCAGTGGGCTCGGTGGTGACCTCCGCCCTGCGCGCCTGGCAGTCTCGGTCTTCTATCACCAAACGGGCAGTCTTTGGGACTTGCTTTGGGGGTGGGCAGCTGGGGCTACCCCTTTATCACCAAAGAGGAAAGCTTCTCTATCTACGCCCGCTGGCGCGGCCTCTGCCGCCCTTCGTCGCCACGCGCATCACCCACGTGATGGGCAACAGACCACGCAGCTGACGTCAGGCGAGATGGCCTCGGGCGCCTGGCTCGGGAGGCAGCCTCGCGAGGCTCCTGCTCCTGCCGCGGCTAAGTGCAGGTAGGTCGTGTCTTGAGGAGGGGTCTTCGGGAGGCTACAGCCTCGGGAGATGTCTTCACTTCGCGGGGCCCTTGGATGGGCTGCGTCTTGGGCCTTCGTCAGGTGTCGTTTGCTGGGCCGCAGGCAGACGGGCCGGGGTACCCTGGTTCCCAATGGCCCGACAGCGGCGGCCTGGATAGATCTCTCGCAGGCAGTTGAGGGCTCTCACAGGCGCATGCGCGTTATGCTCAATAAGCTAATGGATGACATCTTCGGCTGGGCGAAGCTACAGGAGGAGAGCTATGCCTCGTTGGATAAGGCGACCGACGTCATCCGAGGACTAAGGGGTGACAAGGCGAGGCTCCGCACCGAGCGCGACCTGCTGAGGGCGAAGATCGCCGGCAGGGTGAAGCAGCACGAGGAGACAACTGCCGTGTTGAAGAAGACGGTCGTCATGGTTAGGAAACTTATGGACGAGAATGCTAAGCTCCGCATCGAGCGTGAAAGGCTCATGGAGGAATACGTGGATGCTCTCAAGCGACGTATTGAGGACGTGAAAGAGATCAACACCGCTCGCCGCGAGAACTCCTGCGACATATGGACGAAATGACGAATATGGCGGAGTAGATCGAGGTGAAGTAGAGAGCAGCAACCCAGATCATTGTCTGCATCTTCCTTCTGATTTTGCCCTTGTGTCTTTTGGGCGTTGCCGCATGTGGCATCTTTAATTATCTTCCAGAATATGTAAGAAAATTATTATTATCCATTGCCATCGTCGTCATATATATCAGTCTTGCTAAGTCTCAGTCGATGCTATGTCCGTGAGATCTTACATCAAGATCCATGCAAAATTTTCTTTTTAGATTTTCTTTTCTCTCTCTTATAAATCTCAGTCGACTGAGACCTAGCCACGTCATTAAAACAGGTGCTCGGGCGCCATTAATGGAGAAGTTGGGAGCGAGGTGGGCGGCGGATGGAGGTCAAAGGGCTCGCCTCCCGGTGAGCCTGCGCAACGGTCTGCTCCACGCCTCCCGTCTACTCAAATAGCTACCCCGCACGGCGCCTCCTAGCCAATAAAAATGGGGACGCGTGGCGGCACGTAAATGGTTAGTACAACGCCCACGGTTTGAATAACACTTGTGTTTCCGATTGTAACGTGGCAGCTCTTTGTTCCAAAATGACTTTGTTGGTTGTTAATGTGTGCGCCTTCAAAAAATTGGACAAAATTTTTACCACAGCATGTTGGTGCCATGTCAAGGCAACATGCCAAGTTTCATGATTTTCAGGAAAGTTTTGGATTTACAGGAATTTAAAAACCAAGTTTGTCAATGTTTTCGGGTGAACCACTACGCCCGTATGTTTGAAATTCATTCCCATTTCTTGCATGGGATCTAAACATTCACCCAAGGACACATATACGATTTTTCAACCCATTTTGGTGCACTGGAGCATGTGCATGTAGTTAAAATTTGAATTATGCACATTAAATGCCTAGGAAACTAGAAAAATGTATAAAAAAGGCCAAATGAACCCGTAATAATTCCAAATTTTAGCACGACACTCCTATTGGTCTTTGTTGCCTCTGTAAAAAATCAAGGCAGGAAGAGGCAGCGTATATCGTTTTGCCCACAAAGGTGACACATCCCCTATCGGAACCATGAGCCTTCTTGAGAGAAGCTCCGATTTTTAAGAAACTTATACCAAAACTTGTCCCAAATCGAACAAAATTTTTACCACAGCATGTTGGTGCCATGTCAAGACACCATGCCAAGTTCCGTGATTTTTAGGTAATTTTTGGATTTACAGGAATTTAAAAACCAAGTTTCTCAATGTTTTCGGCCGAGCCACGACGCCCAGATGTTTGAAATTCATTCCCATTTCTTGTATGGGACCTAAACATTCACCCAAGGACACATATACGATTTTTCAACCCATTTTGGTGCACTGGAGCATGTGCATGTAGTTCAAATTTGTATTATGCACATTAAATGCCTAGAAACTCAATTAATGTATAAAAAAGGCCAAACGAACCCGGAATAATTCCAAATTTTAGCACTATACTCCTATTGGTCTTTGTTGCCTCTGTAAAAAAATCAAGGCATGAAGAGGTAGCGTATGTCGTTTCGCCCACAAAGGTGACACATCCCCTATCGGAACTATGAGCCTTCTTGAGAGAAGCTCCGGTTTGTAAGAAACTTATACCAAAACTTGTCCCAAATAGAACAAAAATTTTACCACAACATGTTGGTGCCATGTCAAGACACCATGCCAAGTTTCGTGATTTTTAGGCAATTTTTGGATTTACAGGAATTTAAAAACCAAGTTTCGCAATGTTTTCGGCCGAGCCACGACGCCCAGATGCTTGAAATTCATTCCCATTTCTTGTATGGGACCTAAAAATTCACCCAAGGACACATATACGATTTTTCAACCCATTTTGGTGCACTGGAGCATGTGCATGTAGTTCAAATTTGTATTATGCACATTAAATGCCTAGAAACTCAATTAATGTATAAAAATGGCCAAACGAACCGGGAATAATTCCAAATTTTAGCACGACACTCCTATTGGTCTTTGTTGCCTCTATAAAAAAATCAAGGCAGGAAGAGGCAGCGTATGTCGTTTCGCCCACAAAGGTGACACGTCCCCTATCGGATCCATGAGCCTTCTTGAGAGAAGCTCCGGTTTGTAAGAAGCTTATACCAACACTTGTCCCAAATCGAACAAAAAAGTTACCACAGCATGTTGGTGCCATGTCAAGACACCATGACAAGTTCCGTGATTTTTAGGCAATTTTTGGATTTACAGGAATTTAAAAACCAAGTTTCTCAATGTTTTTGGCCGAGCCAGGACGCCCAGATGTTTGAAATTCACTCCCGTTTCTTGTATGGGACCTAAACATTCACCCAAGGACACATATACAATTTTTCAACCCATTTTCATGCACTGGAGCATGTGCGTGTAGTTCAAATTTGAATTATGCACATTAAATGCCTAGAAAACTCAATTAGTGTATAAAAAATGCCAAACGAACCCGGAATAATTCCAAATTTTAGCACGACACTCCTATAGTTGCATGTTCACTGCAGATAAATGTTCTAGCAATTCAAACACCGACCTTTCCTGCCGTAACCCTATTTTGTCTTTCAAATCAAAATGAAAAAAATCAAGTACACCACAAACAGTGTATTAGCAAGAATCGTGTGCGATGCAATATAAAATATCTTGGGGCTCCCTCACGTATGGCTTACACCGGAACGTTCGTCGGTTACAGTCCACCGGCCGCACGTCAACCACACATGCGCGCCAGTTTTTCGCTGCACCGTTCGTAAATTTTCGCCAACCGCGGAAATATCTAGGTCCCCGCCCCCTCCCCCACCAAAATCCACATTTCCACTGTTTCCTCCTTCCTTTCCAAGTTCAAATCTTCACTGCTTGCTTTGCAGCGCCGCCTCCTCGCCGGCGGTGCTCCTTCCCGCTGCACGGCCTCGTCAATATAGTCAGGTAATCCACACCCCACCCCATCCTCCTACTCCTTCTCCATCCCACATGCCTCGACCGCCGGCGCGACACCTTCCACCCAAATCACTGCCCCATCCTCCAAATAAGCGCCGCCCATAGCCATGGTGCACGCATTATAGCCAGGAGCTCAAGGAGCATCTGGCAGCAGTGAAACAAATCACGGACGCACGTGCGGATGAGGTCGTAATGGCTGCCATGCGTGCCGACCGCCAAATCTTGGAGGAGCACCTCGCCGTCGAGGCCACCGTTGACCCCTCATGCGCAGACGCCGCCACGCAGTTGGATGCTTTAAACGACACTTCGTGGTGTTTTCTAAAGGCCGCCTCCGGTGCCTTCTAGTGAATTGTCCTCTGTAATGTTAATATGCAATCTGATCTTCTGAAATGTGATGTTCAGTTAACAGTTTGGTTCATTTGTTATGATGTTCAGTTAACTGTTTGGTTCAATTCTGAAATGTGATGTTCAATTCCTATGGGTACAAAAAAATTATTGCTATGCATGTGAGGAATAAAATCGAATTTGGATGTACTCTATACATGAGAAACTTACACAAATGCTATATTTCCTAGTAGTTCTTAAGCACGCTTGGCTTGGTTAATTGTATGATCTTCTAGTATATGTTCTATTCTGCAATGTGGTTCTCAGTTAACTACTTGCTTCATTTGTTGTGGTTTCCAGTTAACTTTTTGGTTCAATTCTGCAGTGTGATGTTCAGTTGTTGTGGGTACAAGTTTTCATTAATATATTCTACTGATAGTATGCCAACTCTCACTTAAACTGATCAATATCTGCCTTATATGTATTGCAGGGAAACAATGGGAGGCACTGAGGTTTACCATCGAGGTTTGCACAAGCATGGTCCTTTGGCTAATAGCACATTATTGTGCAATTGCAGGAACCATTCTAATATTTAGGTTTTTAACAATTTGGCCTTGCACATGTAGGTCCTGCTGTCAGAGGTTTAGACCCACTGTTCGATCCATTTTGCATATGGGGAAATGAGATGGACATGAATATCAGTCAAGTCAAGAAACTCAGAAAAATTGTTAGGATAAAGAAACTAGCGATGAATAACAACAAGATCTTTGTTTGCACAATGAAGAAGACATCAGTCAACTATAGGATGGTACTAACTCTTTTACCTTGTGTTTTTTCCTATGCGCCATTTCAATTTAGAACAGATATTTATGCATATCTTTGTTTTCAGTCCTTTCCAAAGCAGTTCACTGATGATTACCTCTCAAACTACCTCCATGGTCAAGAGGCGAGGAAGGTACTCATTCAACACCCACGGTACAATATTGAAGTCCTCCTCAAGAGGACGAAGGTTGGGCGGGCAATCATCCGCAACCACTGGCATAAAGTTGCAAGGACATTCAACATCATTGAAGGCTCAATATTTGCCTTCAGATTCAGCAGTTTTCCAGATGAGATTCATCTCTCTATATACCGTATATGATGCTACTTTCCAAAGGTTTTAGATGTTGCATGTGAAACTTCGTGCTGTTGTGTAATTGCGTAGCTAGCTATATGCCTATATGGTGTAACTGAGTGCTGAAGCTATGTGATATTGTACTCTGATGTAATTCAGCTATGAAATCCTGGTTGCCGTAATATGGCTATGAAACATATGGTGTGTTTGATATGAAATGTCAATTTGATTACTAAATGCATTATCAATAATAGGCCAATTAGCCTGCTTATTGGGTTTTTGTATTGAAGACGGTTTCTCAGACAACACCGTGGGCGATGACCTCAAACAATGCACACAGTTTCTAGAAAGTAGCCGTGTTGGATCAATGAACAATCACACACGACTTCCGCCCGACAAATGTTTGCGTTAGGCCACCTTGCACAAACGTTTCCACATAAAAATTGTGTGTGATGTACATGTGAACGGAAATGTTTTTCTGAGATTCACTGTGTGGGATGTACATCCGAACAAAAACGATTGGGCCAGTATAATTGTCTGTGATGGCTCGCCCGATTGCACACTAGCTCTTTTTACCCTGCGTGTGTGACCGGAGGGCCTATCGCCGACGGTTTTTGGGTCGTGTGGGAAGGACCCCCCCTATCGCACACACAGGCAAGGCGACAGTTTAAAACTCTGTCACGGAAAGGGGGTAAAAACCGTTTGTATAGCACGTCACTGCACCAGTGGTTTGACCTAATTCGAAGCCTATAAATTCCCATATATTCCCAAACCAACAGAGAGCCACCCGAAATAACTTTTCCGCCACCGCAAGCTTCTGTTCTTTCGCGATCCCATCTGGAGGCCTTTTCCGGAACTCTACCGGAGGGGAAATCGATCACGTAGGGCTTCTACATCAACCTTGCTACCCTACCGATGATGTGTGAGTAGTTCACCATAGACCTACAGGTCCATAGCTAGTAGCTAGATGGCTTCTCTCTCTTTGATCTTCAATACAATGTTCTCCTCGATCTTCTTGGAGTTCTATCCGATGTAATCTTCTTTTGCGGTGTGTTTGTTGGGATCCGATGAATTGTGGGTTTATGATCAGATTATTCACTGAAAGTAATTGATTCTTTTCTGAACTTTATTATGCATGACTGTTATAGCTTTGTATTTCTCTCCGATCTATCCATTTGGTTTGGCCAACTAGATTGATTTATCTTCAGTGGGAGAGGTGCTTTGTAATGGGTTCAATCTTGCAGTGCTCTATATCCTAGTGATAGTAGGGGACAAGACACGTATTTGTATTGCTGCCATTAAGGATAAAACGATGGGTTTATTCATATTGATTGAGTTTACTTTGTCTACATCATGCCATCGTTCTTAAAGCGCTACTCTGTTTGTCATGAACTTAATACCATAGATGCATGCTGGATAGCGGTCAATTGGTGGAGTAATAGTAGTAGATCCAGGCAGGAGTCAGTTTACTTGTCTCAGACATGATGCCTATATACATGATCATTGCCATGAATAACGTCATAACTATGCGCTTTTCTATCAATTGCCCAACAGTAATTTGTTTACCCACCGTATGCTATGTGTTTGAGAGAGAAGCCTCTAGTGAAAACTATGGCCCCCGGGTCTATCTTAAATATAAAAATAAAACCTAAAAACCTTTGCTACAATTTATTTCTTTTTCTTTTATTTTGCAATTTATACTTTTGCCTATACAAGATTTAATCCTTGCAATTAATGAGTTCAAGGGGATTGACAACCCTCTTGCCCACGTTGGGTGCAAGTATTTGCTTTTGTGTGTGCAGGTGCTGTTCACGAGGGTTTGTGTGATTCTCCTATTGGTTCGATAAACCTTGGTTCTCACTGAGGGAAATACTTATCTCTACTGTACTGCATCTCCCCTCCTCTTCGGGGAAAATCCCAACGCAGCTCACAAGTAGCAGGCAACGGGGTCCATAAGGAAATCTAAGGGATATTAAGGCCTCCTTTTAATAAAGAACTGGAACAAAGCATTAACACATGAACTCCTCATACTACGGTCATCACCGGAGTGAATCCCAATTATTCTCACCTTGGGGTCTGCGGATCATAACACGTAATAGGTGCATACAACTTGCAAGATAGGATCCAAAACATACTTATATTCATGAAGACATAATAGTTTCAGATCTGAAATCATGGCACTCGGGCCCTAGTGACAAGCATTAAGCATACCAAAGTCATAGCAACATCAATCGGGATCAAGCCCTAACAAATTGACTCGATTACATGACAAATCTCATCCAACTCCATCACCGTCCAGCAAGCCTATGAAGGAATTACTCACTCCCGGAGGTGAGCATCATGGAATTGTTGATGAAGAAGGGCTTATGATGACGATGGCGGCGAATCCCCCTCTCCAGAGCCTCGAACGGACTCCAGATCAGCCCTCCCGATGAAGAACAGGAGGTGGCGGTGGCTCCGTATCATAAAACATGATGATTCCTTCTCTCTGATTTTTCTCTCCGCGAGACGGTACTTATGGACTTAGAGTTAGGGCAAACGGAGGTCTGTGGGACCCATGAGCTCACGTGGCGTGCCCTAGGGGGCACGCCACCTGAGATCGTGGCTCCGTGGTGGCCCCCCTCCAATAGATCTTTTCGCCAATAATTTTTATATATTCCACAAAAATTCTCCATAAATTTTCAACCCAATCCGAGAACTTTTATTTCTGCACAAAAATAACACCATGGCAGTTCTGCTGAAAACAACGTCAGTCGGGGTTAGTTTCATTCAAATCATGCAAATTAGAGTCCAAACCAAGAGCAAAAGTGTTTGGAAAAGTAGATACGTTTGGGACGTATCAAGCACCTACCTGTTGTGATAGATGAATATTCGGTTTCTGAAGCTATTCGTTCGATGGCTATTGGGCAAGTCAAACCCATCGAAGAAAATAATTTGGATTCCTCTGATGATGATTGTCCTCCGCTTTGACGAAGAGCTCACCAAGTTGCTGCCGAGAAGACTGCAAATGCCGAAAATCATGGCAATGCTGAGAATAATGCAAATGGCGATGAAAATGCCAATCCCGAGACAAATGTTGATATTAATGCTCATCCCGAAGGAAATCCTCCTCTGCGCGGAGTTCCAAATCGAGTGGATGTCGACTTAGTCCTTGATGATATAAATTAACCAGGTCCAGGTCCAACAAATCGATCTCGCACTCATTTGGCTACCTTTTGTGAGTATTTCTCTTTTGTCTCGATCACAGAGACGACGAAATTTGATGAAGCTATGAAAGATCCTGATTGGATGAATGCTATGAAGAGTAATTACTTCAATTCGAGCTGAATGATGTTTGGGAATTGGCTGAGCATCCTGATCCCAAGAAGCACAATATCATTGGTACCAAATGGATCTTCTGCAACAAGCAAGATGAAAATGGTGTTGTGGTAAGAAATAAAGCTCGACTTGTGGCTCAAGGTACAGAAATCAAAGGTATTGACTTTCGTGAAACTTATGCTTGTGTTGCCCGTCTTGAGGCAATTCACATTCTTATCACATACTCTAATTTCAATCATAAATTTTTATATCAAATGGATGTGAAAAGTGCATTCTTCAATGGTAAGACTGAGGAAGAAGTGTATGTTAGGCAGCCTCCAGGTTTTGAGCATCTTGATTATCCTGACAGAGTTTACATGTTGAAGAAAGCTTTCTATGGGCTCAAGTAAGGTCCTCGAGCTTGGTATGACACTCTATTCACATGCTCATATAATGGAGATTTATCCATGTGTCAAATATATGTGGATGATATTATCTTTGGCTGTACTAACAATGCTTGTAGTGTTGAGTTTGGGAGAATGATGTTCGAGAAGTATAAGATGTCCATGAAGGGTGAGCTGAAATTCTTTCTCCGATTGCAAATCCATCAACAGGACAATGGGACATTCATATCGCAAGAGAAATATCTCAGGGATTGCCTGAAGAAGTCCAAATTGAAAAATTGCAAAGGAATCAAAACTCCAAAAGGTATACTATTCCATGATTGGTTCTTTTCTTTATTTATGTGCATCTAGGCCTAACATAATGTTAAGTGTTTGCATGTGTGCATGCTTTCAAGCTGCACCAAAAGCATTGCACCATCTCGCGGTTAAGTGTATTATGAGATATTTGGCTCACACCTCCATTTTGGGTTATGGTATTCCAAAGGAGCGCAGTATGATCTCGTGGGATATTCTGACTCAAATTATGTTGTTGACCATGTTGATAGGAAATTTACCTCGGGGACTTGTCATTTCCTCGGTAGATATTTGGTGTGTTGGTCCTTGAAGAAGAAAAAAATGTGTTTCTCTCTCTACAGCTGAGGCTGAATATATTGTTGTTGGTGCATGTAGTTCTCAGTTAGTGTGGATGAAACAAACTTTTAAGGACTATGGCATTAAGGTGAAGAAGATTCCTCTCCTCTTAGATAATGAGAGTGCTATCAAAATTGCACACAATCCAACACAACACTCTTGGACGATGCATATTGATATCAGGCATCATTTTATTTGTGACCATGTTCTTTGAGGGGATATTATTATCATTCACGTCAAGACGGAGAATCAGTTGGCTGATATCTTCACCAAGCCTCTTGATGAGAAAAGGTTCTGCGCATTATAGTGTGAGCTAAATATCCTAGATTCTGCAAATGTGTGGTGATAAATTTGCACATGCGCTAACACTTTCACACTTTAGATGGAATAGGTGGATAACACTTGATGAAATTGAAATCTTTGACAAAGTGAAGTTTTCTGCAAAGAGTGAATACATTAACGAGGAATTTGACTCGTAGAACTCTATGACTAATTGTATGAAGTTTTGGTTCTCATAATTCCTATACGGTGGGTAACACCACCACCCTTTCATTTCTCTCGATTTGATTTTCCTCTCATAGGTTTAAGTTTTTCATTTAGGTTTAGATTTTCTTCGTAGATCTGGATTTAGTCCTCTATGCATTTCACCCATAGTTGTTTTCTCTCGATTTGATTTTCCTCTCATAGGTTTAAGTTTTTCTTTTAGGTTTAGATTTTCTTCATAGATCTGGATTTAGTCCTCTATGCATTTCACCAATAGTTGTTTTCTCTCACTTTGATTTTCTCTCTAAGTGGATATGTTTCAGTCCCTACCTTTCTATTCTATCTCATCCAGTCTATGCTTTTCTCTCGTGAGTACTCAAATTTATCAGAAGTGCAGTTCTCTCTGCATCCTTGGCTACGAGAAAAGGCATTCCGAAGAATATTCTAATTTAGAGAAAGCCCTCCAAAATTTTGGTTTCCAGCCCAAGTGAGAAGAAACCTTCTCTCCAGTTGCCAAATGCTCACGTACAAATGCCACTTCATCTAGATCGTTCAATCCCTACTGTTTGTGGATGTGGACCATCCGATTGCCTCTCAAAAAGATGGCAGTTTTTCCCCACCTATAAATACTGCATGTCTTCCTCCCTTCGACAGTTCTGACGCTTCGAGAATTCCCTCGCCTCTCTCTTTCCCGAAAACCCTCGCGTGCGCCGATTCTCCGTTTCCAACGCCAATGAACACCTCCACCATTGACCTACCGGTGCGACCTCGCCATCGCGGACATTCCCCTACACCGCGCCACCGTACTCCATGAACATCACCAAGTTAGGGTACATTTCGCTTCGGGCTCATGCTTCCTTCCATACTTGCTCGAGTTCATCCACTGTAATTTTCAATGTTTTTACATTATTTTTTAGATCAGGTGAATCTTAGGAAGTTATGTGTAAGCAGTTTGTAGATTTTCCTCGCTACCACTGTTTAGATCTAGGATTTGGGTTAATCTTTCGTACGAACAAAATGTGTAAATTTCATCTTAGTGGATTTCTTTGAAGTACACTGGCATGAAACCTCTCATCATTTTTCTCACTTGAGAGCTATCTCAAAGTCCAAGTCTATCTTCTCGGAAAAACGATTTTCTTCAGAAAAAATTATGTGCGCACTCATGAGTCATGACCCAACCTACATACCTATTCTGTTTCACAGGAAAATGGATTCAGTTGACAACTCTACGCAAGTGGCTAGTCATACTGATTTGATTGAAGGCTCTGTGATGGGTACAACTGATGAATCTAAGACAACATTTGCTAAAGAGAAACCCAACCCACAGAAGATAATGTGTGGGATTGGAAAAGAATCAAAGAAGAAGAAACAAAAACTTTATGCAAATGGAAATCCTATTGAGAAGAAGCGAAAGAAAGGTGGAAAAGAACACCACCGAGGATATGTCCCATCCAGATGGCTATAAAATGATTGATGGTGAAACCTCTGAATCAAGAATAAAATGTCTTCAGAGAATCTGTCTCTATTGGGTGAAGAAGTGGTTTAACTATCATATAGTCCATCCTCATTATGCAAAGAGTTTTGCATTTACACCTCCATGGGGTGACTACGTGGCAAAGAACTGTTTGAAGAAACTAACCCCAAGGTGAGGCCTTTGCCTATTCCAGATAATGTCGATCCCTCGTCTCTCGAGAGACCCAAGGATTATCCCGATGAATTCAAGAAGAGAACTGAAAATGCCTTGAAGAGGCAGAAGAAGAAAGATAAGGTAGCCCTGAAAGAAAAGATTAACATAGAGTTGACCAAGCAAGACCTTGAAAGGAAAAAAGGAATTGGGCTTACATGAGGGCCAGTCGAAGAAAAAGCATGACCGCGAAGGAAATGCTGCTGGCTCCTCCAAGATGCAGATTTTTTTTTTGCAAAGAAACCCAAGATGGTGGTTTCTGAAGAAGATGCATCTTCTGGCCGCTCCGAGGAAAATGCCTCATTGCCTGTTGATGAGCATTGATGTAAATACCACATATGATATTTCCTCGCCAATAAAGGAGTTGCCAAAAAATAAAGTTAGAAAAACTCCAGCAACTATAGTAACAATGAAGAGCATCGATCCAATCTCTCTGAATGGTCACATTAACCTTGAAGACATGGTTATTGATCCTCTATTGGCATCTGCTAAGCCTGGAGAGAATATTCCAGTTCCCCCTGTCGAGAAGCTTGCCGCTCTTGAGAAGAAAGCGAAAATTGAGAAGAAAGTGCCAAGGGCACCAAAGCTGATCAAGCCACTGGCATCTTTGTCGCCGTCCTCCTCCGTAAAACCAGCTGTTGAAGAGAAAGGTGTTTCTCTGAAGCAAAATGATGAGTCTGCTCCACACTACTTTGATCATATATTTATCGTGGAGCATCTTGCAGAAAATCCAGTTGTTGGAGATGTACGTGCTTTGCTGATTCCAGCAAGTATCACTGAAGTTGTTGAGCAACTTACCTACAACTTCAAGAATGTCGGTGCTGACTAGAATGCAGCCATCCACGAAAGGAATGAGGTGGATGCACAGATGAAAATGGCATCTTTCGAGTTTCTCATCAAGGAACTTGAAGCAACTTATCTGGATTGCAATAGGATAGTGACGATGCTCCGGAGAAGAAAGGTTGGATTTCATTCTGACCTGGATCAGCTAGTCTCTCGGATATGCTAGAAAAACCACGACAAATTGTCTGGGTATAATATGATGAAACAAAAACTGGCAGAGCAAGACCGTGAGAGGCAGTTGAAAAGAAAGGCTGCTGGAGAACTTGCAGCGCAACCACTAATTAAGAAAAAACACTGTTGAAAAAGTTGTTTGTGAGCGGCGTATGATTCCCATCAACACGAAGACAAAAGATTTTCCCCCTCTGCCAAGCACCTTGGAAGAAGTTCCAGTCCCCTCTCCCCAAGAAAAGTTGTGAGTATTTCCTCCATGCCTATGTTGGAAGAAGGAGAAATCTAGCAGTCCGAGCCAAGAGCTCGTGTTGCAGAAGAAATTATCAAAGAAAAACATGAATCCGATCCAATGGTGACGGACAATTCTTCTGTGCAGAAGGAAATGCTACATGGAATCCCTTCGAGAGCTTTGCTCGAGAAGGATGCTAAAAAGGAGGCTGAGATCAAAGCTCAAGCCAAATCCAAGTTAGAGGCCCAAGTGCCTGACAAGAATGAAGAAGAAAAACAGAAGGCCCTTGTGCGCCAGACCAAATAGAATCAAGAAAAGGCTGAAGTGCCTCATCAAGAAAAGGCCAAAGAGCCTCTGAAAGAAAATTCTAAGATAAATGTAGATGGATTCCATGTAGTTCTATTCCCGAAGAAAATGCAAATCAGTCTGAGCAAATCCAAGACCCCTCTCAATCACAGGTGAAATCTCTGATAAGAATGCCGGTTCACCACTTGTTGAGGTAGTATTGATGGCTATCGAAGAAGAAATGGCTCTTCCGAATCCCTGGAATGCCTTCCAATTTTCCTATAAGGTGATGGTGCTAAAGGACCACCATTTGATGCAGATATTCATGGTGCCAAGCTTGCCTTCTTTGGAAAGAGTCCGTATGAGGAAGAATGCACTTCAAATTCTCCTAGCTTCTGGACCCATGAACAAGGGTATATTACTCTCGGATTCTCTGGAATAGCAACCGGATTTTTCATCATGAATATCTCGACATCCCTTTGATGAAGAAGCCGCTTAAAGCAAGTACTTCAGTACATTGAAGATTATCAGCTTACGAAAGTTTCACCTTCAAGCACCCGTGGAACCAACAATGTATACTTTAGTTTTATGCAACACTTTATGTGTCTGGCAATAAAGATGATATCAAGACTTGGGTACTTGAGTGCATGACAGAGAACCACCGAGTAAAATGCGGTGCAGTAGAATTTCTGGAATGCGTGCATTTTCCTTGATATGAAGTCCGGAATTTTGAAACAAGAGTGCATCACATTGATGAAGTTTCTGACGCTAAATTCCACTGTCTAATGGATCCTGAGAAGGTTGGCGATTATCTCTCGTATGGTTCTCCAAAGCCAGAATATCTACAGTTTAACTATCAGACATTCGATTATATTCAGTACAATACTCTTTGTCCTCTGGTGGGCACCTACGACCAAGGAACCATTCTTGGAATTCTTCGCAACACTATGTACGCTATCTCCTGCGGATACGTATTTGATGTTGAAGACTTATTCATTCGCATCGTAGTTGATGTTGCTGAAGACTATGACGCGCCGAAGGTTTTCACGCCATGGATCCAAAAGACGATAACTCTCTGCCTGTGAAAGGAATATCTCACACAAGAAGTTCCAGAGTAGTTTTTTTCCTCCTGTTCGAGATACATTACAAGTCATGCGGGATTTATCAAAAGGCAAAGTTATCGCTGAAATCCCTTCTAAGGTTGTCAAGAACTTTGATGGTCCTCAAATTCCTCATAAGAAGCCATCTGCAAAACCTTCAGTTCCTTCTCAACTGTAGACTAGTCTTCGGATATAGTAGCTTCTTCTGAAACATATGGACCACGACAGAAAGGAAAAGGAGCATCTCGCGCATGGGCTCGCTCTCCACAACCAGTCACGACTTATTCACATGGCATGATTGTTTCAGAAGACAAGCGCCGTCGCCATTTGTGGAAGCGTGGAAGCTACTACGTAAATCTCGAAGAAGAAACTTGAGAAAGCTCACATATATGAAACTTATGACTTCATGGATTTACCTATGACTGGGGATGACCTTCGACAACGTCACACTTCCTCTCTTCCAGCAACTGCTTGAACGACAGATTTGTTGCGGTTCAACATAAATCCTTTGATTGATGAACCTTGTTGAGTATATTGATTATTTAGGAAACATAGGATAGCGTAGGATTTATTCTACCTTGCGTTGTACTCCAAGTAGATCATTGTACTCCTATATATACGCCCATGAGGCTCAAGCAATAAATCAATCGATTCCACCAATCCCTCTCTATCCCTTTTAACATAGTATCAGCCTAACCAATCCAACCCTAGCCGCCGCCCGCCGATTCCGCCCCGCGCGCCGCCCCCGGGGTGGTCGGCCTCCATGACCGCCGTCGGGGGCCGCGCTGCCCGTACCTAGGGTTCATCCGCCGGTCGTGTTGACCAGCTGCCCTAGAGAGTCTTTTTCCCGAGCCCTTGCTCCGGGTTTTTCTCTCTCGCCGTTTGTGTTGACCGGCATTTTCTTTTTGGGTTTCCGATCTAAGATCGGTTTGCGTCGTCCGCCGCCGCCGTCGACCCCGCGCCTCTAATCCGACATCGGCGCGACCGCCCGCCCGTCCCACTGCGCCGGGCGTCACCGCCCTATTCCCGAGTTCAGCGCGCCCCTCCACCGATCGAGCAATGGGCTGCCGATGCGTCGCCCCGTCGGGCCGCCGCGCCGCTGCCCCGTGGTTCTCCCCGTGGCTGCACCGATCAGCGCCGCCACTGCGTCGCCCCTTCGGGCCATAGCGCCACGGCACGTGGTCCCAGCCGCCGCCCTCAGGCCGTTCCCGTGGTTGCACCAACCCACGCGCTGCCGCTGCGTCGCCCCTTTGGGCCGTAGTGTCGCGGCCCGCGGTCAACCGCCGCCCCGAGGCCGTCCGCTCCAAGCCGTCCCCGAGGCTGCACCGACCCTCGCGCTGCCGCTGCGTCGCCCCGTCGGGCCGTAGCGAGGTTGGCACGCGGTCCCCACAACCGCCCTGAGGTCTTCCCCACCGTCGCCCCGACTCGCACGCTGCCACCGCGTCACCCCTTCGGGCCGTAGCGCCGCAGCACGCGGTCCATTCCGCCGTCCCCGCGCGTCGACTTCCACGTGATATGCGCCGCGCCGCCTTCCTTGGTCGCGGGGACGTCACCGTCCGCGCCGGTCTTTGTCACGCTGTCGGGTTCTTCCTCGCCTACTTCGAGCACCGCCGCCTCGCTCCTTCCCTAGCCGCAGCCGCCGCCGCCTCCTCAGGCCACCGCCGCCGCCGCTCTTCTTCCGCGGCTCCACGGCGACTACCTCGACACCGGCGAACCCTGACTCGACATCGACCACGGCGTTCTTCACACGGCTACCTCGACCACGGCTACACCACCCTACGCTCTCGGCTACATAGACATCGGCACAAAGGGCTATCGCCTTGCTTGAGCAACCTCGTCGGTTTCCACTCCAGCCACGAGTTCCGCGATGCATCGACCGTTACGACTGTGGGGGGATGTCCGTCGGCTCACCTTCGGATTCTTCTCCAGTCTCACCGTCTGCCGTTGCTACCGTTGTGACTGCGGGGGGATGTTGAGTATATTGATTATTTAGGAAACATAGGATAGCGTAGGATTTATTCTACCTTGCGTTGTACTCCAAGTAGATCATTGTACTCCTATATATACGCCCATGAGGCTCAAGCAATAAATCAATCGATTCCACCAATCCCTCTCTATCTCTTCTAACAAACCTGAAGCTACATCTCCAACATTTTGGTCTGAAGAGAATGTTGTATCTCCTCCGACTGCTAAGAAAATCTTGAGAAAAAGTAGATGAAAAACTAGCAAGCCCCACTGTGCTAGAGCGTTCCAAAGAACAAGCCAATGAAGATGTAGATAATGAAGCTGAAAGGATTGTTGTTGCTTCTGAGAAAGAAACATATTCACCAACCACCTCTGGATCTTCTTCGGGCCGCTAGTTCGTCATGTTCTTTCCCGTCTTTTGACACTTGTTGACAAAAAGGAGGAGAAGACATCGAGCGATAGATATGTGGGTTCTTTTGCTGGCTGATTTTGAGTTTGCAACACTTGCTCTTCATTTGCTCTTCATTTGATTGTTAATGTGTTGTAAAATTCTCTGATGTTGGTGTAATTATTTCTCTCGAGAACTTATTTTGCAGGTGAAATTATTATCAAAGTTCAGTCTGGATGCATTGAATTATTCCTAGATAATATTACTCTCAATGCAGTCCATTATACTTGAAGATATCAAATATCTCTCCACCGAGAGTTCATCAAAAGCTAATTTTCCGTCTTCCGTATGCTGCACAAATTCTTGATGAATATATCAAATGAAGATATTAAATATCTCTCCAGCGAGTCTATTCTAATTATTCCTCGATGATATTAGTCTCAATGCAGTACTTTATTTTGCTCAATAAAGTGAGAAGGGATGCTCGGCTTTTGCCTTACGGTGTTCAGTGAAGTCAACTTTTTCTTTGTAGAAATCCATATTTTAAGTTTTTGAGCTTGAGAATAGTTTCGCAGGTGAGTAAAATTGATCATGAATTAGATGCTTGCTTCAAACTATATCGGCTATTAACTTCTAGCAGTCATGTACATGTAATAATTTGGACCCACCGAAAATAAGCAGATTTAAATTTGTCCTTCTCTTATTAATTTCGTGGTATATATCTTTGATCCTCCGGTAGTATTGTCTTTCCCCTCATCTCTCAACTTCTTTTAGAAAAGGGGCGCTTTATTACTTAAAAGGTTTAAGTATTACACCTGGTCTCTGCATAACTAAGATGCACACAGCCAAATAAAGTCCTCTTGCACAAACGAAAAATAAAAAAGCAAAATACAAAGAAACATGTAGAGTCCGTATAACGCCTAAAGCGGAGGTGGGCCAATCCTAAGATCATGCTGCCACCCATTTTGGGTAAAAGTATCAAGCGTCGTATCCTCCAATCGTGTACACACCTCCGTAAACAGGTCTCGATTCTCCACGCGTTGTAGAGAGGACCATAAACGAAGAGTCCCGGTACATCTGTAGATAACCTACAACAGAGAAGTACTTCTACCGTTAAAAACCTTATCATTTCTACATAGCCAAAGCGACCAAATAACGGCAAGCGCTCCTACCCTAAGAAGAGTTCTAAACCTGTGATCTATCCCATGTAACCAGTTGTCAAATACATTAGCAACACTACAAGGAGGATACAAGCCAGAAGCTATCTGGATAACTGACCATATAGAACGAATCAATTTACATTGAAAGAATAAATGTTTTATTGTCTCATTATGGTGACAAAAACACATTATGAACTTTCATGTCAATTTCTCTTAATAAGGTTATCTTTAGTAAGAATGACTCTGCGACGAAGATACTATGCAAATATTTTATTCTTAAGAGGTATCTTCATCTTCCAGATCTTCTTGTTATTATCAACTGGCACATCAGACTGGATTAAGGCTCTATACATAGACTCCACTGAGAATTTTCCATTCTCATGTAGGTTCCATCGTAATACATTAGACCCATGTGACAATTGCACCGTGGACAACCGCTGGAGCCGGATGTACCATGATTGGAGTTTGGGTCTAATTAAATTCCTTCTGAACGTCACATTTGGCGGAAATGATTCCATTACCGTGGCGATAGTATCACCCTTGTGACGCACAATGTTGTATAGAGCCGGATATTGTTCCCGGAGTGTGACATTTCCTAGCCACTTGTCCTCCCAGAATCTAATTTCTGAGCCGTCCTTAATCGAGAAGGATCCATAGTGGAAGAAATATTTCTTCGTAGCCATTAGACCCGCCCAAAAGTGAGAATCCCTAGTGAAAGGGCATGTAGCCCCTAAGTGTGGTTTTGGTAATTAACGACAATCTCTATGGACTAATGTTTTCAGTGAGATATATTTGAAGGTTTTGTCCATAGATGGTGCCTCAAGGATATTGGATGGAATCAATGATGAAGTCCATATATATGAAGGTATATTTGCTCTAAGCTTTGGAATTAAATGACAATTCCTATGGAGCATCAAGTGCATTGAATCTTATATGAAGATATGTTCCATAGTGATGCTTGAAGTGCTTTGGGTTGTTTTGTGAAGAATGATATTGGATGGAATCAAGGATGAAGTCCATATATATGAAGATATATTTGCTCTAAGCTTTGGTATTAAATGAAAATTCCTATGGAGCATCAAGTGCATTGAATATCATATGAAGATATGTTCCATAGTGATGCTTCAAGTGCTTTAGGTTGTTTTGTGAAGATTTCCATCAAAGCATCCGAAGAAGTCCTTATGGTATCCCTCTCTGGATACCCCGTGCTCACAGGCTTGTACCGTCTGCACGGGGTCGAGTGTCAGCTCTCTGGATACCCCGTGTTAACGGGGCCTAGGTTTTTGGCTTTCGAGATCTCATGTCCAGTGAGGTTTCAAGTTGGTCTTCGGGAATTTCTATTGAAGCCATCAAGATTGATTTCAATGCCTAATCTATTTATGTTCATGGTGGAGTTCATTGGAGGATCTCAAAGATTGACATATTTGGGCTTTTAAGGATCAAGGGCTTGAGAGAATAATCAAAAAGAAAAATTCAAGTTATGGTTTCAAGACAAGATCATGGTGAGCTCATGTGTTGGGTTTCAGTTGATCAAGTCTTGAAGCAAGCAACTAGAGTGAAGAATTCATTGTGCCTCTCAAGAGCTTGTGATGGAGTTTTTAGAAGGGCAAGTGGTGACCAAGATGATATTCATAGTGGAACTTGATATGGTCATGAAAGAGTCTTTGGTGATATAGTCTTGAAGCAATGAAGGGAAATGAAGAGTTCATTGTGGCTTTCAAGAAACCAAGATGGAGCTTAAAGTAAAGATGTTGGTTGACCAAGATGAAGCTCGAAGATTATATCTAAGTGGTCAACTCACAAAGCACAAACATTGTACCACGTGAGATCAAGTGATCTAGTGGTATGGTAAGTAATTGTGAATTGTGCTTTGTTACCTAACCCATGCTATGTGTTTGTTATGTCTATGTGGGTTAGGTGTTTCTCATGGGCTTGCATCAAAAGGAAAGATTTCAAGTAGCCTATGTGTGGATGACATCAAGTGGTGATGGTCATCGGGTTCGAGGAGTCGAAGTGCAAGATGAGAAGCCGGAGGTTATATGCTTTGAAGCTTGCGGTCCACATCTTGATAATGTGCATGCGAATATGGGCTTAAGTTAAGGCTTCCCTCATTGCATTACGAGGAAGCAATTCGAGTATCTTCACCAAGTGGTTGTGTTCAAGAAAGGGATTCCAACTTGAGGCAAGCATTAAAGTCATCATCAAGCTCAAGATGAATATGCAAGGCAAAGGTATAACTTAGCTAGGTTTTCCTAGTTTTGCCGGTCTCATAGTGCTTGGTGGGAGACCGGATTATAGGTTTGATAGCCGTACTATCAAGAGGGACTTTCGGGCGAGTAGCTTGATCACGTCGCATGTAGAGAGCTCAAACCTTTGCATTACCTGCATCATTCTTTCTTGTTGATCTTGGGTGGTTCTCTATGTGAGGACCTTGGGCTTTTCCATAGCTTCAAAACAAGCCCAAGATCATCGAATTCGGAGTCCGTATGCCAAAGTTGTGCTTGTTTTAGTGGGCTGCTGCTGGCTGTTCTGGGTACCCCGTGGGCACGGGGTTTTGACCCCGTGGGCACGGGGGGCCCGTGCGCACGGGGCTTGTACCGTGGGCACGGGGTGCCCAGGATCAGCCCGTTGGAGCCCCAACGGCTAGTTTTGGAAGTTGGCTATATAAGAGCCCTTCCTCCCCACCGGTTTGGGGTTGGTTCATACACTTTCTAAACACCTTTTTGAGCCTCATACCACCTCTCCCAAACCCCTATCTCCCCTCTATGTGAAGGGGGGGTTTGTGGATGGATTTGTGAGCCATTTGTTGATCCTATCCATTGCATCCCCTCTCTTCAATCTCCTACTTTCGAGAGTGCATCTTGAGAGAGTGAGTTGAGCATTTGTTGCTTGACCTTGCATTGCATTTGTTGCATTGGTTTGAGCTCCCCACATCGATTAGTCCGAGTGAGAGTCCGTGAGTTTATTACTTTTGGAGGTTTCCGCCTCCTAGACGGTTTGGTGATATACTTGAGAAGATTGTGAAGAGGCCTAGGTGGCCGTGGTTCCCCCGGAAGCTTCCTTTTGTGGTGTGCTCCGGAGAAGGGTGTGAAGTGGCCTAGGTGGCCAAGGTTCCTCCGGAAGCTTCCTTGCTCGTGGTGTGCTCTGGAGAAGTTTGTAAAGGTGTGGTGGTCGCCTTCAAGACCAACCCCGAGTGAATCGAGGCTCATCCGTTGGGGGTGACTCGAAAGGGATAATACGGTGAGTCACTTGGTGGCGCCCCGAAGCTTTGGCTTCGGCACCGCTCTAACGGAGATTAGCACTCTCACGAGTGTGAACTTCGGGATAAATCCGCGTCCCCGACTCACTTGTGGTTATCTCATACCCACACCCTTTACTTTATGCAATTCATACTTGCTCATATTGATATATCTTATTCTAGTTGAATTGCTTAGTTGTTCCTACATTTCCATATCTTGTGATATAGTTTGTGCTTGCTAGTGTCCTTAAGTGCCTATCTTGTTTAGCATAGGTTGTTGGTGCACTTAGTCGAGCCTAGCATATTTAGGATTTGTGCTTGGAAAGTATCCGTTTAGTTTAATTCCGCATTAGGATAAAGCCAAATTCATAAAAGTTTTAAAACGCTTATTCACCCCCCCTCTAGTCGTCATCTAGATCCTTTCAATTGGTATCAGAGCTTTGGTCTCTCCTTGCTAGGCTTCATCGCCTAGAGAGTAAAGATGTCGACTAGTGGTATTGTGCACGATGACCGTTTTTGTTTTAGTGGCACAAACTATCACTTGTGGAAAATTCGCATGCTTTGTCATTTCCGGGCCATGGGTCCAAATTTTGTGCGAATTGTTATTGTAGGGGCTTCTCTGTGGAAGGATGAACTTTTTCCAACTATTGAGGAAAATGATGTTATGCTTTGTGGGTATGGTGCTAAGAATGCCATAATCCGGTCTATATCCCTCGAAGTGTTTGAGTCAATTATGACTTGTGTGTCGGCTCATGAGATGTGGACCAAACTTGAAGAAATATATGGTGGGTCCTATCTTGATGAGGTTCATCATCTTTTGGAGGAGTCAATTGAGGAGTTCTCCACATCTTCAAATCTTGAAGAACTCCATATTGCTTCTTCCTCCGTGTGCTTGGACGTTTCAACTTCTTCCACCTCACCATCATATGGCATGTCCCAAGGTAATGACATGGTGAGTGGAGATATCATTTGTGATGATGATGTTGTGCTCAACATTGATAATCTTTCATGCATAAATGCTAATGTTGTAGCCTCTTTGGACTTGAACACATCTAGCAAAAATGACATACATTCTTGTGTTGATAGTCCATACATATCATATAGAGATTCCTTGAATACATCTTGTGATGACATGCTTGATATTCCTTGTTGCCATGATCTATATGCTTCTATTTCCTCTAGTTGTTGTTTGACTAACAATGTAGAGGAAATAAAGAAAAATAGTGCACACATCATTAATGGAGAAATTACTAGAAGAGCAAAGACGGACATCACCACGTTGGAGAGGAAATGCTATGAGTGTCAAGAGGATGGACATGGATATCCTACTCTTGATGGTAAAGAATCTCCCTCTCCAAACGAATCATCATCAACCTCCGATGTTCACATGTGCCTCATGGCAAGAGGTACTACCGAGGTATCATCTACTCATAGTAATGATAATGATGAGAGCGATGATGAATGTGATAGGGATATGAGTCAAGAAATATATGAAATTGGTAATTCTCTTCGTGGGGTAAATAAGAACACTTATGTGATGTTTAAAGATCTTATTACTCATTTTGGAAAGTGTAATGATTTACTTCACGAAGAGCAAGAACAAAATGAAAATTTTGATTGTAACCTTCTTGATGCTCTAGAAACTCTTAGAGACTTAGAATCTTCCAAAGAAGAGATTGAAGTTGCTCATGATCAACTTAAAGAGGATTTTGATCACCTTGACCTTGGCTACAAGAATATCAAAGGAGAGCTCACCAAACTCTCTAAGTCTTATGAGGAACTTCAAGCTACTCATGTGAAGTCTCTAGTTTCTTCTAGCTCCTCTCATATTGTCAATGATGCTTGTGCTACTAACTCTACTTCTTGTGAAGCATCTGTCTTGAAGGAGAATGTTGAGCTAAGGGATCAACTTGTTTTGCTAACTAGCAATTATGGGAAATTAGAAGAAAGTCATGTAAAGCTCTCGGGCTCTCATGATGACCTTCTAATCTCCCATGAAAGGCTAAAGTTAGCTCATGAGGCTATTGTAACTAAGGTAACATCTCGTGAGCCTCATGTGGACATTAGCACTATTTCTACTGAAAATGCTTTATTGACATGTGCTAGTCCTAGTGATTCATCTAGACATATTATTGCCAATTCTTGTGATGAATTGTTCTCCTTGCCTTGTTGCTCTAACAATGAAGCTTCTACTTCCTCTAGTACTTTTGTTGATACTAACCTTGTAGAGGAAAACAAAGAGCTCAAGGCCCAAGTCACTATTTTGAAGAAAGACTTGGAGAAGTGTCATGAAGGGAACTCCACTCTCAAAAATATCTTGAGTGTTCAAAAATCCCCTCATGACAAGGGTGGACTTAGTTTCACTTCCAACAACAAGAAGTCCAACAACAAGAAGATGGGACAAGACCAAGTTAAGAATGATGCCAACATTACATGCTTCAAGTGCAAGAATGTTGGACACCATGTGAGATCTTGTCCATTGAAGAAGAAGGCTTCAAATGTGAAGCAACAAGGGAAGCGGCCTCAAGTTCAATCTCAAGGTAAACCTCAAGTTCAATCTCTAGGTCAACCTCAACTTGAAGAAAGGCCACTACCAATGAGGAACCAAGATAATGCTCCCCAAGTTGAGAAAATAAAGAAGAAGAGAAGGGGGAGCACATGTTGCTATAATTGTCGTGAGAAGGGACACATATCCTCATCTTGTCTCAACGGTAACATCCCTAAGCCTTCTCTAGTCAATGATCATTATTCGCTTAGGAAGGATGTTGTTGGCAATTTGTTTGCCAAGTTTGTTGGCACCCAAAGTGGTTTGGAAATGGAAAAGGCCATTTGGGTTGCCAAGCCTATTGTGACCAACTTCTTAGGACCCAACTTGGTTGGGGACCATCAAGCTCAACCTTGATCAATAGGTGTGTGGAGGACATTGGAGATTTGGCTAGTTCATGAAGAAAAGAATATTCACCATTTATTTGTTCGAGCCAAGTCATGTGGATTATCTTCGTATTATCTATCCAATGTTCCTCTTTGCGGTAACTTGTATTTATATTGCTTACATTGAAAGTTACTCGCCCCTTGCATGCTTAGGTTTTGTATCTAGCATGTGCATTTATATGTTGTGTTTCCTAGTATGCTTGATTTGTGTTATCTAGCATGTGTAGGTTGCATTGCACATCATATAGTGTGTTTGTTGTTTGGAGCCTTATTGTATCTTGTTTGGCTCTTGCGAGATATTAGTGGATCATCACATTATGGGGGAGTGTTATGTTTTGTGCACATCACAAACCCAAAATGTGAATATGAGAAATACCACATAGTATTGATATTCAATATTATCTAGTCACTATGTGGTATATCAAGCTCATTTGAAATTCAAATTCTCAGAGTATCCATTAATTATCTCTTGTTGGTTTTTATTTGCCTTTGTAGTGTGCTTGCCGTGGTATCCAGAAAGTTGCAACAGAAAAGTTCTGGATACCCCGTGCGCACGGGGTCTTTGACCCCCGTGCGCACGGGGTACTGCGTAACTTTCTGGGTACCCCGTGCCCACGGGGTCTTTTGACCCCCGTGCGCACGGGGTACTGCGTAACTCCCTGGATACCGTGCGCACGGGGCTAACCTAGCCCGTGCGCACGGGGTCCAATGGGTAGAAACGCCCACCCGGCCAAGTACGCTATAAATCTCTCATGTGCTTTGGTTTATGTTTTTGATCTTGTGCATCTTCGGAATCTACCACCGAGTGTTAATTCCAAATACCATTTGTATTCTCTTACAATTGGTATTTCTTCATGTGGTAGTACTTTATGATCATCTTCTTCTCGGCTCGTGTTTCAACTTGCCTTATCTCACTGCTTGTACTATCTATTATCTACTTGAGTGAGATAAGCCTTTGGAGCATGTGTGTAATGTATATCCTATATGCTCATTGGTTTTTGCTTAGTACATATGTTGTACTTTGTGTGCGGTCCTGTGTGGATTCGTCACTTTGATATAATTTGGACAGCTTGAATGCTTTGTGATATTATTGGAGTATTCATCGTTTATGTGTTCTTTTGTCCAAATTGTATCTCTTTGGATCTTGGTAGGCTTTGTGCATGCATATTTATTTTTATACCTCTTCATGCCTTGCTTGCTCTACTTGATCCTCTATATAGGGTAAACTCCATAATATCCTTAATGGTTAAAGATGTGCATGAATTTCGAGTTCATATCCATTTGCACATATTTAATGTGGAGTTTGCCCTATGTAGTGTAGTTGGACTAACTACTTCGGACCCAATAAGTTTGGGGACCAAATTGTACCTTAATGTGTTTTAGGTACTTTTGGAGAAGCATTGGATGCTTGGCTTATTCATGAGGAAGGTGGAGACACCATGGAAAATTATTAGAGCCAAGCTTGGTTGATTCTTTAATTTGAGGGAGAAGATAAATGAAAACCCGGTTTGGTTGTAAGTGTTTCTTTCTCATCAATACCACCCGGTTAACATAATTTGGGTCTTTTTGTTGGATATGCATCTAACTCCCACACTTACTGTATTCTCAATAAATCCACGGGATGTATTGAGGAAAAGGTGAATGTGGAGTCTGATGAGAATAACGGCTTCCATGCGGAGCAATTTGTTTCAAGTGTTGTAGGTGATGAGGCTCCTTCCCAAGCTACAAGTACAATGGGGATTGGTCATATTCTTCCACAAGAAACACCCCTTGTCCATGTAGAAGAAGAAGGAGTAAGAGCCCCTCTTGTGGATCCACCACAAGGGAAGTCATCACCCCCAACACAAGAGCAAGATGCTATGGGAGATCATGTACCTATCCAAGAACAAGATCAAGTCCCTCATGTTCACGTACTAGATCAAGGTCCCCTTGAACCAATGCTCTCTCGGTAACAAGTACTTACTTCATGCATTTATTTAAATTAGAGTCAACATTGTGTATGTTGCATCATGGCATGATTAGTACTTGTTGAGTTTGTGTTTCTTGCAATAGCTTAAACCTCCTTATTGCTTCTATGAGACATTTGAGAAGAAGCATATCATGGGGATCTATAAAACCATGATCATGGTTCACTTATCCCAAATATGCCATTTAAGCAATTTATTGCATACCAATTCCTCAAAGTGCTCTTATGTGCAATATTGATAAAATTGCAAAAACACTCAATTTGGTTGTGGTATTTTCTCTCATGCTTAGTAATTCATTTTTATGCAAATGAGATCAATTTACGCCATGTGCCTTGTGCCATGTGCCATGTGACATAGCTCTTATGCTAAAGATCAAGTTTGTATAATGATGGATTCATTCTTGGATATCATGCTCTTATCTTTTGTATCTTTTTATGTGTGGAAGTTTCTTTGTGGATGCTCATCTTGATGATTATTGGCCACATAAGAAACTTATACACATGAGAAAATGCATATCCCTCTTTGTTATCCTTTATTCCTTGCCAGTCCTTGGAATTATCTCTTTTTGATTCTTTGATGGATCCGGTAAGAGGATGAGAAGTGAGTGCTTGTATGTATTTCTTATATCTTTGCACTCATGGGTTTTTGGATATATTTTGGACCCATGCTTAGCATGATTATCATATTGGATATCTCCATTATCCCTTGTCCAAAATATGTTCTTTGGATCCTTTGAATGTTTGATTCTCATGTCATATCTTGTTGGTGCATTCTATGGATCCTCAATATAGTGTGAATTTCTTCGTTTGTTCGTAACTGGATATGTGCATTTGATTCCACTCACAATATGAGAAATGCACAAACTAAGGAGGAACTCATACTATATTGGTCTTCTAGATTTTTCCTCCATTTTGGCAATTGTTGCCAATGGGGGAGAAGTTTAGAGGGTTTAGGAAAAGTGGGTTGGTTCTTGTCATTCATGCATATCAACCATTTGTTGTGTTTGCTTGTTGCATGGATGTGTATATAGAGAAAACTCCACCAAGTTCTTTCATGTGCATATATTGTGGGGGAGTTTTCTCTATATAGTGTGGTTCTACTAGCATCAAATTCTTGTGTAGTATTTTGATGCTAGTACAACCGGTTTTGATAACATCAACTATCTTTGTGATATTTGAGGCTATCGAAACCACCTCAAGTATACAATTTATTCTCGGATAAATTGCATACTTGTTTTAAATTCATTATATAAACCCTCTTGTTGAGATTGTCATCAATTACCAAAATGGGGGAGATTGAAAGGGCATGTAGCCCCTAAGTGTGGTTTTGGTAATTAATGACAATCTCTATGGACTAATGTTTTCAGTGAGATATATTTGAAGGTTTTGTCCATAGATGGTGGCTCAAGGATATTGGATGGAATCAAGGATGAAGTCCATATATATGAAGATATATTTGCTCTAAGCTTTGGAATTAAATGACAATTCCTATGGAGCATCAAGTGCATTGAATCTTATATGAAGATATGTTCCATAGTGATGCTTGAAGTGCTTTGGGTTGTTTTGTGAAGAATGATATTGGATGGAATCAAGGATGAAGTCCATATATATGAAGATATATTTGCTCTAAGCTTTGGTATTAAATGACAATTCCTATGGAGCATCAAGTGCATTGAATCTTATATGAAGATATGTTCCATAGTGATGCTTGAAGTGCTTTGGGTTGTTTTGTGAAGAATTCCATCAAAGCATCCGAAGAAGTCCTTATGGTATCCCTCTCTGGATACCCCGTGCTCACGGGCTTGTACCGTGTGCACGGGGTCGAGTGTCAGCTCTCTGGATACCCCGTGTTAACGGGGCCTAGGTTTTTGGCTTTCGAGATCCCATGTCCAGTGAGGTTTCAAGTTGGTCTTCGGGAATTTCTATTGAAGCCATCAAGATTGATTTCAATGCCTAATCTATTTATGTTCATGGTGGAGTTCATTGGAGGATCTCAAAGATTGACATATTTGGGCTTTTAAGGATCAAGGGCTTGAGAGAATAATCAAAGAGAAGAATTCAAGTTATGGTTTCAAGACAAGATCATGGTGAGCTCATGTGTTGGGTTTCAGTTGATCAAGTCTTGAAGCAACCAACTAGAGTGAAGAATTCATTGTGCCTCTCAAGAGCTTGCGATGGAGTTTTTAGAAGGGCAAGTGGTGACCAAGATGATATTCATAGTGGAACTTCATATGGCCATGAAAGAGTCTTTGGTGATATAGTCTTGAAGCAATGAAGGGAAATGAAGAGTTCATTGTGGCTTTCAAGAAACCAAGATGGAGCTTAAAGTAAAGATGTTGGTTGACCAAGATGAAGCTCGAAGATTATATCTAAGTGGTCAACTCATAAAGCACAAACATTGTACCACATGAGATCAAGTGATCTAGTGGTATGATAAGTAATTGTGAATTGTGATTTGTTACCTAACCCATGCTATGTGTTTGTTATGTCTATGTGGGTTAGGTGTTTCTCATGGGCTTGCATCAAAAGGAAAGATTTCAAGTAGCCTATGTGTGGATGACATCAAGTGGTGATGGTCATCGGGTTCGAGGAGTCCAAGTGCAAGATGAGAAGCCGGAGGTTATATGCTTTGAAGCTTGCGGTCCACATCATGATAATGTGCATGTGAAGATGGGCTTAAGTTAAGGCTTCCCTCATTGCATTACGAGGAAGCAATTCGAGTATCTTCACCAAGTGGTTGTGTTCAAGAAAAGGATTCCAACTTGAGGCAAGCATTAAAGTCATCATCAAGCTCAAGTTGAATATGCAAGGCAAAGGTATAACTTAGCTAGGTTTTCCTAGTTTTGCCGGTCTCATAGTGCTTGGCGGGAGACCGGATTATAGGTTTGATAGCCGTACTATCAAGAGGGACTTTCGGGCGAGTAGCTTGATCACGTCGCATGTAGAGAGCTCAAACCTTTGCATTACTTGCATCATTCTTTCTTGTTGATCTTGGGTGGTTCTCTATGTGACAACCTTGGGCTTTTCCATAGCTTCAAAACAAGCCCAAGATCATCGAATTCGGAGTCCGTATGCCAAAGTTGTGCTTGTTTTAGTGGGCTGCTGCTGGCTGTTCTGGGTAACCCGTGGGCACGGGGTTTTGACCCCGTGGCCACGGGGCCCCCGTGCACACGGGGCTTGTACCATGGGCACGGGGTGCCCAAGATCAGCCCGTTGGAGCCCCAACGGCTAGTTTTGGAAGTTGGCTATATAAGAGCCCTTCGTCCCCACCGGTTTGGGGTTGGTTCATACACTTTCTAAACACCTTTTTGAGCCTCATACCACCTCTCCCAAACCCCTATCTCCCCTCTATGTGAAGGGGGATTTGTGGATGGATTTGTGAGCCATTTGTTGATCCTATCCATTGCATCCCCTCTCTTCAATCTCCTACTTTCGAGAGTGCATCTTGTGAGATTGAGTTGAGCATTTGTTGCTTGACCTTGCATTGCATTTGTTACATTGGTTTGAGCTCCCCACATCGATTAGTCCGAGTGAGAGTCCGTGAGTTTATTACTCTTGGAGGTTTCCACCTCCTAGACGGTTTGGTGATATACTTGAGAAGATTGTGAAGAGGCCTAGGTGGCCGTGGTTCCCCCGGAAGCTTCCTTTTGTGGTGTGCTCCGGGGAAGGGTGTGAAGTGGCCTTGGTGGCCAAGGTTCCTCCGGAAGCTTCCTTGCTTGTGGTGTGCTCCAGAGAAGTTTGTAAAGGTGTGGTGGTCGCCTTCAAGACCAACCCCGAGTGAATCGAGGCTCATCCGTTGGGGGTGACTCGAAAGGGAGAATACGGTGAGTCACTTGGTGGCGCCCCGAAGCTTTGGCTTCGGCACCGCTCTAACGGAGATTAGCACTCTCACGAGTGTGAACTTCGGGATAAATCCGCGTCCCCGACTCACTTGTGGTTATCTCATACCCACACCCTTTACTTTCTGCAATTCATACTTGCTCATATTGATATATCTTATTCTAGTTGAATTGCTTAGTTGTTCCTACATTTCCATATCTTGTGATATAGTCTGTGCTTGCTAGTGTCCTTAAGTGCCTATCTTGTTTAGCATAGGTTGTTGGTGCACTTAATCGAGCCTAGCATATTTAGGATTTGTGCTTGAAAAGTATCCGTTTAGTTTAATTCCGCATTAGGATAAAGCCAAATCCGTAAAAGTTTTAAAACACATATTCACCCCCCTCCCTCTAGTCGTCATCTAGATCGTTTCACCTAGGCTTCCAATATACTTGGGATACCGCCTTGGAACCCACATATTTCCTCCTGGGGAGGGTTTGCCATACACCATCTTCCGTCAGTAATTTAAACAACCATTTGCCGAGGAGTGCCCTATTCTTGACCTCAAGGTCATGAATGCCCAACCCGCCTTGGTCTTTGGGACGGCAAACCACGCTCCATTTAGCCAGTCGATATTTCTTTCTCTCGCTATCTCCTTGCCAAAAGAATCTTGATCGGAAATAATTCAATCTATGTAAAACTCCTTTCGGCAACTGGAAGAAGGAAATCATATATAGTACCATGGTACTTAGTACTGAGTTTATGAGGACCAATCTTTCACCCAGAGACAACAGTTTACCTTTCCAACTGTGAAGTCTTTTTTGCAGTCTCTCCTCGAAGTGTTTCCATTCAGCATTTGTGATTCTCCGATAATGTATCGGTATCCCCAAATATGTGATCGGAAACTGGCCCAACCCGCATCCGAACAGTTCAGCGTACATGTGGGCCTCGTTGTGAGCCTCGCCAGAACAAAACAATTCACTTTTATGAAAGTTGATCTTAAGACCCGAGAGTTGCTCGAATGCTGATAAAATTCATTTCAGATTTCTTGCTTTCTCAAGGTCATGATCCATGAAGAGAATAATATCGTCAGCATATTGAAGTATAGAGAGACCGCCATCAACTAGATGATTTACTACCCATCAATTTGGCCATCAACGTTGGCACGCTCAATCATGACCGCTAGCATATCCGCCACTATATTGAATAGCATGGGCGATAATGAGTCACCTTGTCACAATCCCTTCATCATTGGACACCGCTAGGCATCAGACTACAGATAGATTGCATCTATCAGACCAGTAGGAGGCCGTTGGATCGGAAGCAGGAGGTACGTCCGATTTGGTAACTAGGCCACGCGAGAAATTAGGTGATTTCGATCGCTAATTTATTGCTACTTCCTAACTGCTTCCGCGAAGCACGTCGTGGACTCTCGCGCGCGTCTCTCTCTAGCATCCTCCTTAAACGTTGCTTCCAGCCCTCCACGCTTGCTTCTCTCTCCAGTCGATCATTTCTTCCTCTGTAAACGTAGCTTCCTGATTGCATGGTTCTCTTCAAATAAAGGCAAAAGGTAGGAAGATAGGAAGCAGTGATCGGTTTGTTTCCTAACAAGTACTCCATGGCCGTAACAGCTTCCATGAATAACGCGATTCTCTATTCTTTGTTTTCACGTCAGGCTATTTGCTTCCATATGAAGCATATCTTGATTTTATTATTATTTAAAATTTGCTTCCATGAGTTGTGTGTGACTGCTTACATTTTCGTCCAATATACTATGCGGAAATAAACCTGCTTCCGTTTATCAACGTGTTTGCTTCCATGGTGAATTAAACTTGCTACAGTTAATAGAAATTTGTTTTCTACCTATTGAAAAAAATCCAATCAACTAGAGCATTGCTCTAACCGAACAAGACCTCCTTTCTATAAAAAATAATCATTATCATCCATGACTATGAGTACACATAGCACATGCTTCAAGCATATTAGGTAAGTGATTCCAAGAAATAGAAATGTGCTCAATTTGCTTTCATCATATACAAATCGTGCTTCCAACACTACAAACCATGCTTCATAACCCATAGTCATTTTTCTCTCCAAGCGGTGTCATGTGGTGTGCTTTTATTTTTCAGCTGGTATCATTCCATGTGTTATGATTGCAGATTTTTTGGCTTACTAGCAATTTAATTTCTTTGTAAATAGCATGTACACTTCCTGCCTACTATGTCGCACGGCCACTACAGTCTCGTTCCAGTACCTCCCTGCTCCATCCACCATGTCCGGCTAGCCTCGAAGACCTCCTTTTGTCTCCCAAATCTGTGGGTATTGACATCGTGATCCACAAGAGTCCGGCGAGTAGTAGCAAGGCTGACGCCATCAAGGGGACAACACCCTTGACCTTCGACCACCGAGTGTGTTTTGCTAGTTCGCTTTCAAAATGATGACAAAACATTGGACACTGAGATGCTTTGATCTCACGTCACACGCCATGCCCACCATCGATGACCTTGACATGCTCACCGTCAAGAAAGCAAGATCTTCCAGTCTCGTTTTCCCTGCAGAAATTTAGGAAGCATCAATAGTTTGATTACGATACAAAACATGATGCCTATGAAACAATACGAAGCATGGAAATGAAGCAAACTGAACACAACTTAGAAGCACAAGTGTGAAGCACATGAAGCAAACCAAACCGTACATACCCCGCAAAAAAAGAAGCAAACCATACACAGTGATGAAGCATAAACTATGGCACATATGAAGCAAAATGTGCACTGTGAAGAAGCACATGTAGATACAAATGAACCATGAAAAATCCGATGCATTATATTCATGGAATCTCAACATGACTTCTACATAGTGGAAGCACATTTTTTTAAAAGGGGATATAAAAGATTTATGCATAGTCATTCAAATTAAGACAATGAAGGGGGCGGCATGCATCTTGTCCATCATATATGTGAAGTTTAGGACGCATGACAAATATGAGGCATGGAGACGAAGCAATACTGAACACAATCTACAAGCACAAGTTTGATGTCAATGATCCATTCTAGGAGACCCTCTGGGGCTGAGAATCTGCCAACATTAAGAAGATTACCCCATTTTTTTGACGAATGAGGTCTTTCCGGGCCTTGGGGAGACCTAGGACAAGATCGTGTAACCGACCAGCTGCATATCGACTCTGAAGCATGCACGACTCTTTTTTAGTCATTTTTGAGTGTGACCTGAGAACATACTGAATATAATGTGTTAGCATTTCTGAAAGAAGTGTTAGAAGGAAATAAAGTGATACATTCGCTGTGTGGTGGCAATTTGTTGTATGGAAGCATTACATGGGAACTAACAAAAGTATATTTGTTGTCTGATGACATCAAGAATGTAGTAAGTACGAAATATGGACACTCAACTATACGGCACATGACATTGGCATTAGTAAGCTTTGTGCCATTATGAGGATGTATCTGTTGTGCTGCCACCACACAAATCTGAACCTATTGTAAGCGATTAAGAGATGAGCGTGACGAATTGGTCAGAATTGGTCACATTTTAGAATGTAGGAAGCACTAAAAGTGAAAGCATGTTTTCTAGACTACCGTTGCAAATTGGTCACAATTTAGAAGCATGAGTGTATGGAGCTGGGACAAACTGCAGAGGGTGCAAAATTACCGCCAACTATGGGTACATATATATTGGCTGCTTTGTATATAGGAATCATTGAAATATAATTGGCACAACATTCGTCAGATTCAATGGAAGCATTGAAAAATATTGAAACTAAGGAAAATTGTCAACAATACTAGGCTGCTGGATGAATTACAAAGAAATTTCCGTTGCAAAAATTAAAAATCCCCAAATGAGGGCGACCGACACAGTTCAAATACCTTGGATTTGGAGATTTGGCGCTCTGAATAGGGCAGAATTTGTGTAATCCGATGCCTGTTCTACGGCCGGCAGGACAAACCCCCAATGCAGTGGATTCAATCGATGGTGGAGCCTGGCAAAGCAAGAATCGCGGCCATGCTGGGGGGCTCGAACTGCTAATGCCAGGATGGAGCACCGTGGATCGAAGGAGGAACAGGGGGCGAAAGCTGGCCGGAGAGGTGGAAGTGGGAGGCGGATCGAGCTGGCCGCCATGGTGGATCTGCGAGTCGGATCGAGCTGGCCGGCGGAGCAGTGGATCTGGGGAGGAGAGCTGGTGGCGACGCGAGCTGGCGGCGAGGCGAACGAGGTTGGGGCAGAGCTCGGGTGGTGCGGGCGATTATGGATGATGGGCTCACGAGGGATTATTGGGAGGGGATTACGCCCGAGGTTTACGCTGGTGGTTTTCTTTGAATTTTTTCCCCACAAATATGAGACAAAATCTTGAGCGTCAGATTTCGAACGAATCGACGGCCTTCGAGCGGTCTGTCGCTGGCGTCCCTTTAGACTACAGATAGGAAGTGTTTACCTTCATCATTTGGAAATAGTGTCCAACGTCATCATTAACCTTAATGGCAACACTACCTCCAGAAACAAAGCTATGGATCATAGCGCGGCACTCTGTAGAAAATCCTTTCATTCTGAGAGTCTGTTGAAGAAATGGCTATTTGACTTTGTCATACGCTTTTCAAAATCTATTTTGAGTACCACCCATTCAACTTTTTCCGATGTAATTCATGGACTGTTTCATGAAGGATCATCTAGAATGTGTCTTCCTTGCATAAAAGCAGTCCGTGAAGGACGAACCACGTGTTCAGCAACCGAATTTAGCCTAATAGTACAACCTTCGTTAATATTTTAAAACTAACATTAAGGAGGCAAATAGGTCTATATTGTTGTATTCTTTCAGCCTCATTAACCTTAGGTAATAAAATAATCTCGCCAAAGTTTAAACGAAACAATTCTAGATGGCTAGCATGTAGGTCGCTAAACAAAAGTAGGAGATCTGGTTTGATGACTTCCCAGAGGTTATGATAGAACTCAACGGGAAAATCATCCGGACCCGGGCTTTGTTGTGCTCCATTAGAAAAACCGCCTTTCTGACTTCCTCCTTGGAGTATGGGGCTGTTAAAAGGCCGTTTTCCTCGTCAGAGACCTAGGGATGTCATCTGTTCGGAACGCATCCATCGAGAAGTTTCCTTCCTCCTCCGAACAGATTTTTATAATAATCAGTGATATAAGATTTATGCTCATGCCCCTCAATGTGCCCTCATCCTGTTGTCTGTTGTAGGGAATGAATAAATTTTTCTTGTAGGGTTCCTAAAAAAAAAAAAAAATTCTTGTAGGGAATGAATAAATTTTTCTGTTGTCTGTTGTAGGGAATGAATAAAAAAAATTCGGTGTCTCCCATTGACGACTCCATGGAAATATTTAGTATTCGAATCACTTTCCAGGACAAATTGAGAGTTAGAACGTTGGTTCGTCTCTCAACTGTGACTACAATGCCTAATGGTCTACACATATATAGATAACATAGCCATACAGTGTTGGAGTTTATACGGAGGCAGGAGGCTAGAGGCTAGAGAGCTAATGATTAAATTAAGCATGAACATTCTTAGGTCCTAGCACACTTGAGCACTAGATCATACATCTAAATGTAGAGATGAACGAGCTAATCAACCGTCTCCAGAAGACCTAAAAGAACTCCTTAATCACATCTTAATTCTCAGGGGTCCCCTTTCGGGACAACTAACGCTAAACCTCGTCAAGAGCTTCCCCAGGCACCCACCGTGTTCCCCAGCTTTCTCTGCTTCCCGCCGCACCACCGACGCGCGCCGCTGCCACCTTTGAGACCATCGTGCCCGCTGCCTCCGTTCCCATCGTCGCGCGGTCTCTTCGTACCAACACCCAGAGCCGCCGGCAGCCTCCTTCCCCGGATCGCCTGAACGACTCTGAGCAGCATCATGACGCCCTCGACGTTGAGGCTCCACCACCCCAGGCCGTTGCCACGGCGGGCCTCGCGGCGCGGCGCGTTCGTGCGGCTCGTCTCGATGGCGTCGAGCAGGTTGGACACGACAGACTTACTCGGCAGCGCCGCGGCGAAGGCGGTGGGTAGTGCACTTGTGCCGCGAACGGCGCCGGCGCCGACACCGGCACCGAGGGTGATTGTCAGGTGCCGAGCGGGCTGGAGCGCGCCGGCAAGGAGGGAACGGTTGAGCAGCTTCACGACGGCCGACGTGCGCACTGCACGCTCCATCTGGCTAGCGCTGCCGATGGCGGCAGGCGCGTCGGCGGTGGCCTGGCCTGGCGGCGTGGTTGGCCTCCCAAGGCGCTGTATCCTAGCGTGGGCACGAACCCATGGGTTCCAGTGCTGGCTCTGCTGGTCACCGCCTTCCTCTCCACCTGAACATAATCGAACAGTACAAACAATATTAATCAGTTGCGGTACGATCTAGGCACTCAAGAAAGAAAAAATTGGGTCTCTCTCTAGGCTCGACACGTCTCAATGCAACATAAAGTCAAGAGATACGTGCATGTGTGTTGCTTAATGTTAAAATTTGGATCATATACGTACGGAAATATAACTACTTAGAATACAAGTAAGCAAACCTAGGAGCGGCATGTGTGCAACAATGTTGTTACCTTCTGCATTGGAGAGATCCTGGTAGGCGCAGAACCGAGAGAAGATCTCGGCCAGTGTGGCGCATTTCCTCTCCGCGGCCCCGGCGCCGACGACTTCGTCAGGCGGCACGACGACTGCGTAGAAGAACCCCGGCAGCTCGAAGACGAAGACACGGGCGTCAACGCGCGCAACGAGTGCGTCCCTGGCGAGCATCCACTGGTGGTCACCGACGGTGCAGGAGGCCATGGACACCGGGTGGCCCTCCACTCGGATCATGTGCACCGACAGTTCGCCGGAGCGGAACAGCTGCGAGCCCTCAAACCGGTCGCCACAGAGAACGAAGAGGCTCACCGGCGAGCCCTCGGCGGCGAGGAGCTGCGTGTCCCTGCCCATGCGGTACTCCTTGGTGCGCCCGACCCTCAGCGGCGGCCGGCTAGCATGCGCTCCTCCTCCCTCCCGAGACGCCATCAGTTTGGCAATGCTGCTCGACAGGAAGGCAACAAACGCGCACACGTTAGAATCAGAAAGAAAACACAAGGACTGGTGCATGCACGCACAATTTCGGCAGTACAGTGCCTAAAATGATTGATCTGACGAGGTTATGATCCGCACAGCGCCTACTGTTCCGTCTAGATATTTTCAGATATTTCGCAGCGACAGTGGTAGGAAAATCGAAACACATTCTGATCAAGCATGGTTTGTTGTGACTAATGCTTGCACGGTCAATTACGCGACCCCTACACATATGCATAGGTTGCACTCGTAGCTAGTGTGCTAACTAGAAGTAGTGGCGTATTCTTACCACAAGAAGTTCTCAGCTTCGGGCTAGGCAACCAGGATTGCGACCTTCGAGATGCACGAGCAAAGCAGCTAAGCTATGGGGAAGGGAGATACATGGGACTGCGAAAACCCTGACAGAGAGAGGGGAGAAGAAAGAAGAGAGGACGGATGTATGTGAGGGAGATAGTGCAGGCAGCCACACTTAAATAAGAGACCGGAACTCGACGCGCGCGCTCTCCAGTTTGTAGGGATGGAGAGCGGAGCAGAGCATGCGCGGGAGGAGGCCGGCCGAGGTCCGCGCGTACGTGGGCGGCGAAGCCATGCATGCATGCATGCACGCGCCACGCACGCGGGAGGGGACACCTCGCGCGCGCCCAGCACATGTGCCCTCGCCTCCGCGCCACCTCGCCTGGGACCCAGCCCCGGCATGGGCCCCGCGGGGTTACACGTGGCCCCCACCGCGCTACGTGGTTGTCGCCCGTCCACGCGTGGGCTGCGCTGGCCCCTTGCATGCCGCTCCTAGCCTCGTACGTGCGACCACTCATAGCCTTCATAGTACAGCTTGCGCGCGAGGTGGGTTTGGCCGTTTGGGTCGAGTTTCCACCGAGATTTTGAATGGAACCGGTCAAAGTCAGTCAGTGTGGTCACTCCATCCACGGGCAGGGCAGTTTACGTGTTTGTGTATGAAGATCCAGGTGACTGGAGAGACGATGGCGTGGGATACACGGCTCCCAGGCGGAACGCGCACACGATGCGAGTACGTGTCGGACCTCAACACGGAGCTACTGGAATTCCGGCCGGGATCCCTTCTCCGGCCAGCGGCGAGGCTGACTCTGATCAGTAATGATGGAAGGGCGGTCGACGCGAGATTTTGGCTAGAGGAGGAGGGGCTTGCGGCGGCACAGTTGATACACTTCCCGTGTCACATAGCGCGGGTGGTCGCTGGTTTGGAACCGAGCCGGCACGATGCAAGCCCCGAGGTGAGTAATGGCGGAGAAGATGCGGGGGAAGTGCTACTTAACTCAGCCAGACCAAATCCCCTCGCTGCCTCTTCCCATTCTCCTCCCTCTCTAGTTCGCGTGTGTACTGGGTTTCGCGACCTAGGGTTCGATGACGACGAGAGAGCAGCAGATGGCGGCCCTTGCCGATGGCGACGAGGTGATGATGGGGAGGTTGAAGGAGATCGACAGATGGTTCCCCAAGGCGAAGGAGTTGAACAAGGCGGCGTTCGCGGTCAGGGGGAGGCTCGACGACGAGGAGAGGGCGCGGTGCTTCCCCAACGACGACCGACAACCGGCGATGGGGGTGCTGCTTTGGGCGATGCTCGAGGCGGAGTCGCCGATCCCCGAGCAGCGCCACAAGTGGCGGATCTTCAGGTCTCTCAGCTACCGCGGGATCCCGCCGCCGGCTCCAAGGGCGGTGGTGATGGGGCTGCCTGCTTCGGGATCTCAGGCGGCGCCGATCGAGATCGAAGACGACGAGGAGCTGATGGAGGAACCAAGGCGGAAGAGGAAGAGGGGGGTGACAGCGCTGCCACGGCGCTCGCCACGCTTCCCGCGGCGCTCGCCGCGACTCCGTGCTCTCTCCCAGCGTCAGTAGGGGTCTCGCCGGCTGGCAACCGGTTCTGGTTGTTGGCTGGGGAGGGCTCCGAAGATGGGGGAGAAACAGAGGAGGGTTCTTCTTCGTCAGGTATGAAATCCAGAAACACCAAATATTTAGCTTCTACTACACTGATTTGTGTGGATGAGGTTAAACGGGATAGAAGGAAAAAAGGGGATCGAATTGGTAGATCTAAATTGACAAAAATCAAATCCCCCCACTCGCATTATTCAGCGGGCAGGGAAGGGGAAGGGGATGAGGAAAAAATGGATAAAAATAGTAGAAATAAAAGGAGGAAGAGTAATTTGGGAAATTTCCCACATGCTCATGATGCGAAAATTGTACAAGACCAAATGAAAAAAAGGGAAAATTCCATCTATTATTAGTTGGTACAATGAAGGATGTGTGGATTTAGGGGATATAGTTATTAATGAAAACCCAGTCAGAAATAATATGGAGCACATTGGAGACTCCTTTCTGAAAAAGGAGAAAAAGGAAAGTAAGGGTACACCAATTTTATTTGGGGGCCCGGTAGGTATAGATATCGTATGGGATTTGGATTTTGACCCATTTGAGGCCGAAGGCCCAGTTAAAGGCCTAGGCCCATCCTCCCAGGGGGTGTGTTGGTCTATAAAAGGGAGAGGGGGAGATGAGAGAATCTTCAGAGAGAACACCAGATTAGGGTTCCCCCCCCCCCCCTCCGCCGTCAGCTGAAGCCAAGATGGCTGGGAATTATGGTAGGGGTTATGGTAGGGGAGGTTTCAACAGAGGAGGAGGAAGGAATGGTTCCTCAGATCTACCCAAAAGGGACTTTGATGGACAAATTGGAGGAGGAGGTCGAGGTAACTTCAATTTCCCAGAGCCCTATACTGGTACTTTCAACAAAGGGGGAAGTGGATTTGCTGGGGGAAGAAATGAGAGTGGATTGGGAGGCTTCAGTGGTGATAAATCTGATGGAAGACAAGTCTGGAAAGAGAAAATAGGTCAAATGGTAATAGGAGGAACGATTGAAGGAGAAAAAAGGATCGAGAAAGAAAAACCAGATAAGGGCTGTAGCGAGGGAAGCAACAAAGCTATAAATCTTGACCCGAATCAGCAACAGCAGCTGCTTAGTGCTCTGCTTTCACAGCTGGTTCAGGGGATGAATGCAAATGAAGGAGGGCAGAGGCTGGACGCTGGAAAAAGTGCTGAGGGAGGTACTGGTACTGGTGATGGCTGGAAAAATGCTGTGAAAGAAACTAGAATTAGTGGTGGAAACTTGAAGCTGGGAGGGATAGACAAGGGTCAGAGTAGAGCTGGTGAGATGAGACCTCAGATTGGAAGAGGAGTTGGGCAACAAAATGGAGGGGATGACAGAAAGCATATGGAGAGATTCAATAGAGGGGTGTGTGGGAAGTGCAAAGATCCTAGACACGCTACTAGGGAATGCAGGATTGGACATTGTCTTATATGTGAGAGAGATAATCATATTACTGGGGAATGCAATTTGCTGAAACAGATGAAACCTGTACCAAAATATGTAGGATATGCTGCTAGAGGGCTTGGTGTGCTGTTGGTACAGAGTTACAAGGATGTGCTGGTGGCTGAACATATGAATCCTCTTGCTGTAGTGATCATCAGGGATGGACAAATCAATGAAACTGATTTTGTGCAAGCTTTCAGTGAGATGTTTGATTGGGGATGGAAGTGGAGAGTCAAAGAATATGGGAAGAACTATTATATGATGAGATTCCCTAATAAAGCAAAGTTGGTAGAGCTTGCTAAATTCAATGATTTCAACTTGCTAGATACTGGAGTGATCATCAAAGTGCAGGGGTGGACTTTGGATCACCAAGCAATTGGGAAAATGCACACTGCCTGGGTGAGATTTGGGGGGGGGTGCCTGATTGTTTTAGACATTACTTTGGAATGTGTGAGGTTGCTGCTGCTGTTGGACCAGTGTTGGAGATTGATATGGATACAATTAATGAAGAAAAGGTGAAAGCAAAATGTGGGATCAGAGATGTTGGAAAGATACCTCCACATGTAGAAATCACCTCCCAGGATCTGCTGATGTTTAGGATTGGAACTGAATTAGAAACAGTAACAGAAATGGGGTGGTATAAAGAGGATAAAAAGGATAGAGGAATCTAGTGAAATTGAGGAAAGAGCTGAAGATACAGAAAATAGGAAGAGATCAAAAACTGATGATGGTGGCAAAAATAACCTGATGCTAGGAAGCTTGTCATTGGCCCAGGTGGAGGAAATTAACAGAAAAAATGAGGCAATGAGGATGGTTATTGAGGAAAACCTAGAAAATAGATGCAAGCAGATGACTGCAGAAATGGGGAAGATGCAAAAAGAGATAGACATCATGGGCAGAAAAATGCAGGTTCTGGAAGAAGATAAAGCTAGGCAGAGTGCTCTATGGGCAAAAAAAAGAAAAAATACTGAATGAGTTAGAAAACAAACAGAGAGATCTTGAAGAACTGATAAATCAACAGCAGAGAGACATACAGCAGTTGGTACAGGAAGCAGTCACTAGGGAGCAATATGAGATGGAACTGGCAAACATGAATGTGGAGGACTTTGAAAAAGAAGATCATGATAGGAGGGATGAATCTGCATCTGGAAAGTATTTGGAACCTACAGATTACAATGCAAGTCAGGAGTCGACTGGAAACTTTGGAGAAAGAATGGCTGAAATTCATGGAGGAAAAGTGCTGGAAAAAAGTGAGGAAGATAAAGAGATTGAGTTAAAAAGAAGCTCTAGAAACAAAGGAAAAGAAGATCAAAAAATTGAAGATATTGCCAAGCTGAGGGCAGAAGAAAGAGATAACTATGGTATGTCCACAGATCCCAATGTTGTTAATCCATCTTTTTTGCATATTAGTTCTTTGATAGGTATTGATCTAGGATGCTCTATTGAGATGGTTGAAAAGAATTTGGAAGCAATTAATAAGATGGAGATTGCTAGAAGAGAGTTGTATTTGCAAAGCATAAAAAAAGAGAGAGAGATGGGTGTGAATAATGATGAGACACAAAGAAATCCTCTAGACACACCAGTGCTTATAGACACTAGAGATGTCACCATTGAGGAATTATGTTCTGATCTGGAAAATGCTGATGCTGATATGGAAGAAGAACATTATAAACATCTGAGAGCAATTTTCTCAGGGAGAAAAAAAGAAAAGAGGGCTCACCAGCTATGAGTGGTGGAAAGCACTCTATAGAAGTAGCTGTCTTAAAAAAAGGAAGGAAAAAAAATTAAAACTTGATAACATGAAGATGAGAGGAGTTTTCTGGAATGCTAGAGGACTGGGTAAGGATCACAAAAAAAAATATGTCAGGGAAATGATTATTGATCATAGACTGGATTTTATTGGAGTTTCTGAAACTATTAAACAGAATTTCACAAAAAATGAACTGCATAATCTATGTGGGGGGAGAAACTTTGAATGGTGCTGGAACCCACCCAGGGGGATGTCTGGGGGGATCCTGATGGGACTTAATAAAGACTACTTTGATGTGGTTAATATAGAAAAAGGGGTTTATTTCCTGAGGGTGCTAGTGTATGATAAAAAAAGTCAAAATGCACTGGAATTTGGTGACTGTGTATGGAGATGCTCAAAAAGAGGGCAAGGCTGGGTTTCTGGCTGAGTTAGCTAGATTATATCATGATAATCCAATGCCATGTTTAGTTGGAGGGGATTTTAACATAATTAGAAACGAGAAAGAAAAAAACAAACCTGTGATCACTGATCAGTGGAGCTTTATGTTTAATGCAATTATTGAACAAGCTGGGTTAAGGGAATTACCTTTAAATGGGAGGAAATTTACTTGGGCAAATAATCAGGCTGACCCAACCTATGAAAAACTTGATAGGGTTTTAATGTGCCCAACTTGGGAAGAGAAATATCCTCTAACTATATTACAAGCTTTTGCTAGAGAGATATCTGATCATACCCCTCTGATTTTAGATTCGGGGGAATGTAATAAAAGTGAACCTATCTTTAGATATGAAAATGCCTGGGTGTTGAGAGAGGGATTCAAGGAGTTAATATATAAAACATGGGGTGAAACATATCATGGAGATGTCTTGGAGAGATGGCAGCTTAGAATGAGAAATCTCAGACGAAAAACAAAAGGGTGGAACAGAAATGTAGATGCTTGGTATAAGAAGATAAAAATTGAGATTATAAAGAAACTGGATGAAATAGATAAAAATGTTGAGATTATGGGATTAACTGCAGCAGATAGAGTAGAACAGAAAGAGCTGAGAGAACAATTGGGGAGGATAATAAAACAGGAAGAGTTGAAATGGTTACAGAGATATAAAGACCAGGAAATTAAAGAAGGAGATACAAATACAAGATATTATCATGCCAGGGTGAATGGGAGAAGAAGGAAAAACAGAATTCTGTCTTTGGAACAAGAGAATGAGGTGATTGAGGGAGAGGAAAAACTGATGAATTACATCACGGAATTCTATAAAAACTTATTTGGACATCCAGAAGAGAATAAAATATCTATGAAGAACCATGAGCTCAAAAAGATTTCTGAAGAGGAGAAAGAAAAATTAATAGCTCCTTTCACCTTACAAGAGATCAAGGATGTGGTGTTTGGAATGAAAAAAAATAAAAGCCCTGGCCCAGATGGATTTCCTGCTGATTTTTACCAGGAATTCTGGGACTTGGTTAAATGGGACCTAAAAGCCTTAGTGGAGGAATTTGCTAGAGGAAATATTGACATAGCCAGATTGAATTATGGGATTATTACTTTGGTGCCAAAAACGAATGATGCCAAACAAATACAAAAATTCAGACCTATCTGCTTGCTGAATGTTAGCTTCAAAATCATAACAAAAGTGCTAATGAACAGACTGACCAGATGTGTCTCCCCAGTGATTTCGAAAAACCAAACTGCTTTTATTAAAGGGAGATACATAATGGAAGGGGTGGTGATATTACATGAAGCATTAAATACAATCCATGCTAAGAAACAAAGTGCCTTAATCTTCAAGGTGGACTTTGAGAAAGCCTATGACAAAATTAAGTGGCCTTTTGTTATAAAAATGCTCACCCTTAAAGGATTCCCAGATAAATGGTGTGATTGGGTGATGAAAACAATGAGAGGGGGATGCGTAGGGATAAAGGTAAATGATAGGATAGGACCTTATTTTAAAACATTCAAGGGCCTTAGGCAGGGGGATGCTATGTCACCCCTGTTATTTGATTTGGCTGCAGATGCTTTGGCGGTACTGATGAATAATGCGCTGGAACATGACTTGGTTAAAGGGGTGCTGAGAAATGAAAACAGTAAAGGGGTGAATATGCTGCAGTACGCAGATGACACTATATTCCTGTTGCAAGATGATGTTGAAAGTGTTAGAAATCTAAAATTTATTCTAGGAGCGTTTGAACAAATGTCAGGACTGAAAATAAACTTTCATAAAAGTGAGTTGTTACTTTTTGGGGAGGCCATTAATAAGCAGAGCATATACCAAGAGATGCTCACATGTAAAATGGGAGAAAACCCCATGAAATACCTGGGGATGCCTATATCTAACTCTAGAATCAGGAATATACATTGGAAGTGTGTGACAGATAAAATTGAGAAAAGATGCAGTTGCTGGCATGGGAAGCTCCTAGGTTCTATTGCTGGAAGAATAACCTTGGTGCAAGCTTGTTTGACAAACATACCTTTATACATGATGTCATTTTATCCCCTCCCTAAAGGGATTAAGAAAAAGTAGATTTCTATAGAGCCAGACTGGTCTGGCAGGATGATGAGAACGAGAGAAAATATCATCTAGTTAAATGGGACATATGCTGTCTACCAAAAGATTTAGGGGGGCTGGGAATTTTGAACTTGGAAAAAATGAACATTGCTTTATTAGCCAAATGGTTTTGGAAGATGGAAACTGAAAAAGGATTATGGCAAAAAGTGATTAGTGAGAAATATATGAATGATGATTGTATCTCTAGAATTACCAAAAAAGCAGGGGATTCCCAGTTCTGGACCAGCTTACTGGACATTAAATAAACCTTTTATAAATTCACCAAGAAAAAATTAGGGGATGGTAAAAACACCAGATTTTGGGAAGATGTTTGGGTAGATGATAAACCTTTAAGAGAAGCATACCCCAGACTATATGACCTCTATTTTGACCATAACTTAACAGTGGCTGAGGCTATTCAAAAAGGATGGAGTGGTTTCAGATTTAGAAGAACACTGTATGGTGAAACAAAACAGTTATGGGATAGTCTAAAAGCTAGATGTGAGGAAATCGAAATGGGGGAGGGCAGAGATGAAATAATATGGTCCTTGACTGCTGACAAAAAATTCTCTGTTAAATCCTTATATAGGAGATTGATAGATGAAAACATCAAATTCCCTCAGAAATTCTTATGGAAGATTAAGATCCCAGCTAAAATCAAAGTTTTCATGTGGCTAACTAATAGAAAAAGCATCCTCACGAGGGATGCGCTACTGAAACGGGGATGGAAAGGGGAAAAGTCTTGTGTATTCTGTGGGAAAAATGAAACTGTAAATCATTTATTTTTTGAATGTCCTACGGCTTCAGTAATTTGGAGTATAATACAATGCACTTTTGGACTTAAGAAAACTCCTTCGACAATTGAGGAGTGCTTGGGACCCTGGATCAATACTTTCCATAAACACGATAAAAAGTTAATATTATTAGGTACTTTTGCTTTATTCTGGGCTATCTGGAAATGTAGAAATGGTGTGATTTTTGATAATATAAGGATCACTGATCCTATGAAGCTGATTAAGCTAATGTGCCACTGGATTTTGGACTGGTCTATTTTGCAGATAAAGGAGCGACAAAAAGAAATGCTGGAGTTGGGCACAAGACTGCTAGAGCGGGTAGCAAATGAGGTGTTCAAAGCATCGCAAGGGTGGAGAATAAACGTGCTGCGATTGGGAGAATGAAGAAGACTCTACTCCTTGTCGAGCTGGGCATGCCTCGTTCTGTCACCTTCTCTTAGTAGTTTAGTATTGCTTTCATAGTCTGTGACGTCTAAAATCTGGTCTGTCTTTGATGTTATCTTGGACTGTTATGTGCCTGCCTGATGAATTTCGTTTTTGATACCTCCCTTGCTTCCTCCCCCTGCGTGGTGTGAGAGCTTGGGGGAGACTGTTGGATTTGTGTAGCAGGTACTAGTTTTTTCTCTCTTCTTAGTTAGTCTTAGTTGCAGTAGTCTGAACTCCTTGGGATGCTTTGGTTTCTATTAATGGAAATCGGAAGGGGGAATCCCTTCTTTTGATAAAAAAAATGTGTTTGTGTATGAATACGTTAGTTCACTCGATGGTTAGAAGACACACACACCAAATACATTTTTAAGCATGTTTCTTTTCGCGAATACGCAAAGCTTGCGTATCATTTCATTGATAGGAGGAAGCAGAATGAGTACAGGAGAGGTACAACACATGACACGAACGCAAAGGCGTGAGCATGGCACCATGAGCAGAGACAAGGGATGCACGGCCCAAACAGAGAAAAAAACACTGCTAAACCCACGAAGCCTAGAACTAGGGAGGCAAGCCGGACCAGTGCGACATCCAACATCTCAAAAACCAGACATCGGGGACCCCTCGAGCAAACAAGATAGCGCCTTCAAGAAGGGAAACGACCTTTTGGTGCCGCCGCCATCCGATCCGAAGAATCGGACCTGGGGTTTCCCCCGGTGCTCGAGAAGGGGCATGGATAGAGGCCATGGCAGCGCCTCCAAGAAGGGAAACGATACCCGCGGGTGTCGCCACTGCCAGCATCGGTAAGCCGAGCAGGGATTTCACCCTGGCCTAAGTCCGAGCAATCCCAATGTCGCTGAAGCATGATTCCGAAGATGATGAAGTCAGACCACTCGTCAAGATCGCCACCTCAGGAGGGGTCGGGCTGCATCTGCCGTCGGAGGGTGGCACTTGGCGCCGCCGAAAAGACGCGAGCTTTGGATTTGGCCGAAGGACGAGGCGGCAACGTGGACGGGGTCGGGGCGGCGGAGTAGAGAGCCGACGTGAGGGAAGTGGTGACTACCGGCAACGCCGACAAGCAAGGAACTGGAGAAGGAGCGCAAATCCGAATTGCCGAGGACGAAGCCACCGAACCACCGACAACCAAAGGAGCTGGAAGGACGCAGCACCAGCAGCGTCGGGGCCGGAACTGCGTCGGCAGAGGACGCCGGCAAGCCGTGGACGCTGGAAGACGCAGGTCCAGGGCCGCCGGGACCGGGGCAGTGCCAGCAAGGAATCCACCACGAAGAGCCAAGCGTCCGCCAAGAAAAACCACCGTGACCACACAGAACCATCTCGCCGTAGCCGGCACCGCAGCCCGAAAGACGACGCCATCGGAGACACCGGCCTGCCCCGAGGCAGGGCCGGTCTTGGCCAACCCGGCCGAAGCCCTCCACCCAAGCCCCCCACGAACACACAGCCAGCAGCAGCAAGAGAAACGTTGTGCCATCGGGCCTAGGGGGTCCAGGGGGGCGAGGAAGGAGCTGCCGCGGGCCATGGCCGCGCCGCCGCGCCGGACGAGCAGGGAGAAGCAGCAGCAGGAGGGGGATGGCTTGCGCCAGAGCAGATCTGGGAGGGGGAGGGGGCGGCGCAGCGCCAGGGAGGGGCGCGTGGGAGGAGCGCCCTGCCACCGCACACCAGAGCCCGACGAGGCAGCGTCGGCCAGCCCACCAGCGGCGGCGACGCGAGAGCGGGCGGAGGGCGGGGATGGGCGGGGACGCGCGGGCAGGGGAACTCGAGGAGGGACGCAGCCAGAACGAAGAACAGCCCCGCCGCCACCATCACAGGGTCCGGCGGCTTCGCCGGCCAGCCCTCCGGCGGCGGCGACGCTGGAGCGGGCGGCGGGTGGGTTACCGGGCAGCGGCGGCTAGGGTTCCCCCGTGTCGCCCGATGCGGGCGACGCGGGGGTCGGGGGGCTTCCTTTAAGCATGTTTGCGGTGAAAAGAAAACATGTTGTTGGTTTAGTGTAATCAGCAGCTATGTATCAATTGTTCTATAACGTACCATTCTCAACAGAAAATGTTCTGCACCGTACCTGCCAACTACCGCAGGTAGTTCATTCGTATTGCAAGACAGCCATGGCGATCGAAGTATGCGCATGACTCTATGATTGCTGCGGGCTCCCCTTTTCTCCTAAGAAGGCGTAAATCTTAGCAGTAGTTCTATTTTTAGTTTCGAATCTTAGTGGTAGTTCTGTTTTTAGTTTCGAGCAGAAACATCGATATGCACTGCACAAAAGCTGTCAAACCCCACACTTCCTGACAAAGCTAATACTACAACACCCAAGTATCAACAAAAGCCTTGTGCTTACAAAAGTAAACCCAGTCATTTCCAGCTACTAAAGGTGTCTAGCATGTGGGCTGTTGGTCACTTGGTCTCCTTCATTTTGTGGCATCGAATGTCTCCATCATCACCTGCCTTTTGTTCAGCTGCTTGTACCGCGCACAACGACATCAATAGCAGTGTTCCCTCAGTAACATACTAACATAGATGCAGCTCACTTACCAATTTCTTTTTTTTTTGCGAAATAACTCACTTAACATTGACGGCGGCTAAGTTTGTCGCTGAACTGTATCGTGTTTTGCTTATAAAACTAGGCAAAAAAAAGGGTCAAACAAAAACTAAAATAAGCAGGGAACAAACAAGATTATGAGAATTCACCGAAATGCCAAACACAACCATAAAACTAGAAATGTGGAGATTTAAAATTGTTGACTAACCAAAGGTGCGCTATTGATAAAAAACAACATCATCTCTTTGTAAGACAGCTAATCCGTATTATATGACTTTGCCTATCACATATCTGATCGCTTTGATTTTTTTTCCTCGCCAACACATAGTTTTGGTCTTATACGACTTTGCTATTTGTTGGCATTTTTTGTGTGTGTGTGTGTTCCTATTGGTTGTGTGCATCCAAACTATGCAGAGGCCGGGTGTGTGCTCATTTAGTTATGTATCCTCTAGATGCTTCATTTTGAGCCAATAAAATTTACCCTTTGTCAAAAAAGACAGCTAATCCATATTATAAGACACATAGCAGAGAGGTTTTGAGGAGCATTTGCTTGCTCACAATGAGAATGAGGTTAATGCTTATGATGAGATTGAACAGATCAATGACAGAGACAGTCAAGAGTCAATTAAATCTTTGAAACTAGGGTGGGAAGGATTCAAGGTAACAATTTGGTTGTGGAAGGAGAGAATGACGGAGAAGTCGTCCCCAGGAGATGTGACATACTTAAAGATAAAAAATTGAGGGTTAAGGAGCTTGCCAAGGAAAGGGCAACTGGTAAGGATAATTATGGTAATCCCCTTGATCCTTCCTTTGATCCTCTCCCAATGCTTCCTTTTTACATTTGACTTCTTGGGTTGGTTTTAATCTTGGGTGTTCTAAATATGATTGATCATAACTTGGAAATTATTAGATAAATGGAACAAGCTAGGAAAGATTTATTTCATCAAGATGTCATTAACCAAGCTAGTGATCATACCCTTTGCTCACCGGGTTCCATTTACACTGGTGATGCTTCTCTTGATGAGCTCTGTTGTGATAATGATCGTTTAGATGATAAATTGGAAGAAGACTACTTTGACCAATTGAAAAGTGTCTTCTCCAGTATGAAGAAAAAGAAGAGCGGCTCCCTAGCAGTTGGTTGTGTGCAACACTCTAACCTCATTGGTGGCCTTAGAAAATTTAGAAATAAAATCCCAATTTACTCATGTTAAAAATGAAAGGGGTTTTCTGGAATATTAGGGGGTTGGGACAAGATGTTAAGAAAATATTGGTTAGAGAGATGATCTTAGATAGAAAATTGGATGTTATTGGTCTTCAAGAAACCATCAAATCTAATTATACTAAGAATGAACTTCACTCTCATTCTAGAGTATAAATTTCAGTTGGTACATGTCTCTCCTTAGAAGGTGATCTAGAGGCATTTTAGTTGGCATTAATAATGATGTGCTGGGACATGTTCAAACTGAGATAGGAGTGTATTTTGTGAGAGTTCTAGTTTTTGATAAAATTGCTAAGGTCAATTGGAATCTGAATACTGTGTATGGGGACGCTCAATTGGAAAGAGAGACATTTGATTGAAGTCTCCAGAGTATAGCACCACAATCCTTTGCATGCTTGGTTGGGTGATACGTCTCCAACGTATCTATAATTTTTTATTGTTCCATACTATTATAGTATCAATCTTGCATGTTTTATATGCAATTATATGCTATTTTATATCATTTTCTGGGACAAACCTATTAACCTAGTGCCCAGTGCCAGTTGTTGTTTTCTGCTTGTTTTTGGTTTTCAGGAAATCGGTACCAAACGGAGTCCAAACGCTACGAAACTTTTTGACGATTTTTTCTGGACAAAAGAGACCCTAGAAGCTTCGGGAGGAGGCCAGAAGCCTCACGAGGAAGCCACAAGGCAACAGGGCGCGCCCTCGGGGGGGCGCCAAGATGCCTTGTGGGCCCCTCGTGGCTCCTTTTGACCTAATTCCACCTCTATAAATTATCAAATATTGGGAAACCAACAGAGAGCCCCACGAAATAACTTTTCCACCGTCGCAAGCTTCTGTTCTTCCGTGATCTCATCTGGAAGCCTTTTCCGGCACTCTACCGGAGGGGGAATCGATCACGAAGGGCTTCTACATCAACCTTGCTGCCCCTCCGATGATGACCCCCGGGTAATTTGTTTACCCACCGTATGCTATGCGTTCAAGAGAGAAGCCTCTAGTGAAAACTATGGCCCCCGGGTCTACCTAAATCATATATAAAATCCAAAAATACCTTGCTGCCCTTTTTTTCCTTTATTTTATTTTGAAATTTATTTTATCTATCTATCACTATCAGAATTAATCCTTGCAAATAATGAGTTCAAGGGGATTGACAACCCTCTTGCCTACGTTGGGTGCAAGTATTTGCTTTTGTGTGTGTAGGTGCTGCTCACGAGGTTCTGCGTGGTTCTCCTACTGGATTGATACCTTGGTTCTCACTGAGGGAAATACTTATCTCTATTGTGCTACATCACCCCTCCTCTTCGGGGAAATCCCAACACAGTTTACAAGTAGCAGGAAGAATTTCTGGCGCCGTTGCCGGGGAGACATCACCAAAACCTATCAAGTACCTTCGCATAAACTATCATCTACTTGCTCTACTTTTATTTGCCTTTTTATTTACATTTGCCTCTCGTTTTCATCTCCCCCACTTCTCATAAAAAAATTACAAAAACACAAAAATATTTTATTTGCTTGTTTGCTCGTTTGCTTGCTTTGTCACTATGACTAGTGTTACTTTTCCTCCCCTCTCCCCGGATTTTGAAGTTCTTTACTTCAAACAAAAACAAGGAGAAAATCTTAAAGATGCATGGTATAGGATGATAGAATCTTATCGTGTTTGCACCATAAAAGGTGATACAAAAAAATTTCTTAGAAATTTTTACATAGGACTCACTATGCCTAATAGACAACTCTTGGATTTTGCTGCTAAAGGGAATTTTATTGAAAGTGATGCAAATACTGCCTATGAGATAATAGAGGGGATAGTGGGAACTCCAACCCCACAAAAGGGTTTCAGTTTCACTCAAGAGGGAATCCAAAATGCTAGGAAAATTAGGGGATTTGCAGAAAAAATTAGTTGATTTAAAAAAATCTCATGAACCTCTCAAAGCCCTTAGTGGGAACCTTAACCGTATGAATTCCCTTCTTACAGTGTGCAGCAAAAGGCTTGATAACTTGGATAATAACATTGCTTCTTTTTCTGAGAATAATGGTAAACGTAAGGAGCCTCCGGGGTTTGAGAATAACCCACCTAAATTGGCAAAAACTAAGGATGATAATACTTGAAACAATGCATTATGCCTAGCTAGGGGCATAAAACAATAGCGCTTGTTGGGAGGCAACCCAATATGTATCTTAAATTTTTGATTTGTTTTCTGTTTTGTGTGTTTTCACAATTATAGCTACTGTTATGATTGTGTTTTTATCTTTTAATTAGTGTTTGTGCCAAGTAATGCCTTTGGGATGATTTGGATGATAGTATAATTGATGCTGTTTGAAAACAGAAACTTTTGAGTCCAGTACAAAATTTCCTTGATTTTACTGGAGCGCGATCAAATTCTGAATTTTTTACACAGTATTGGTATATGAATTTTTACATTTTACTAAATTTTCAGAATTTTTGGAGTTACATAAGTATGATTATTATTCAGATCTTTACAGACTGTACTGTTTTAGACAGATTCTGTTTTTGTTACATAGTTTGCTTATTTTGATGAATCTATGGATTGTATCGGGGGGTATAAGTCATGGAGAAGTTGGAGTACAGTAGCATTATGCTAATATTAAATATGAATCAATTTATAACAGTACCTAAAGTTTAAGATTTGTTTGTTATACTAATGGATCTCACGAGGTTTCTGTTGAATTTTTTGTGCTGAAGTTTTCAAGTTTTGGGTGAGACCACGATGGATAAAAGAATAAGGAGCGGCATGACCCTAAGCTTGAGGATGCCCAAGGCACCCCAAGGTAATGTTAAAGGAAGACCCAATCATCTAAGCTTGGGGATGCCCCGGATGGCATCCCCTCTTTTGTCTACAATCTATCAGTATATCACTTGGAGCTATATTTTTATTCATCACATGATATGTGTTTTACTTGGAGCGTCTTGTGCCATAGTTTTCTTTTCTTTGTTTGCTTTTTAGTTTGTCACAATCATATTTAGAACACACCTTTTTGAGAGGGACACACATTTATCATGATTTGTTAAAATACTCTATGTGCTTCAATTTTATCTTTTGAGCTAGGCAGTTGCTCTAGTGCTTCACTTATATCTTTTAGAGCACGGTGGTAATTATATTTTAAAGAAATAGTTGCACTCTCATGCTTCACTTATATATTTTTGAGAGTCTAATAAATAGTAATGGTAATTTGCACGGGTTATAAGATTGGTCCATAAAGGATAGGTATTCAAGAGGGATATAATAAAAACTTTCATGTAGATCACTGAATATGATAAGTTTGATTCCTTGCAATAATTTTGCGATATTAAGATGGTAATATGTGGATCTACTAGTGAATGATTGTGGTTTAGTAAGAATATTGGTGTTAAGGCTTGTGATTCCCGAAGCATGCACGTATAGTCCTTAGTTGTGTGATGAAGTTGGAGCATGATTTATTATTGATTGTCTACCTTATGAGTGGCGGTCGGGGACGAGCGATGGTCTTTTCCTACCAATTTATCCCCCTAGAGGCATGCGTAGTAGTACTTTGCTTCGAGGGCTAATAGACTTTTGCAATATGTATGTGAGTTCTGTATGAGTAATGTGAGTCCATGGATTATACGCACTCTCACCTTTCCGCAATTTGCTAGCCTCTTCGGTACCATGCATTGCCCTTTCTCACCTTGAGAGTCGGTGCAAACTTCGCCGGTGCATCCAAACCCCGTAATATGATACGCTCTATCACACATAAGCCTCTTTATATCTTCCTCAAAACAGCCACCATACCTACCTATTATGGCATTTCCATAGCCATTCCGAGATATATTGCCATGCAACTTCCACCGTTCTTTTTATATGACACACATCTTCATTGTCATATTGCTCTGCATGATCATATATCTGACATTGTATTTGTGGCTCAGCCACCGTTCATCATTTTTTTATACATGTTACGCCAGATCATTGCACATCCTGGTACACTGCCAGAGGCATTCATATAGAGTCATATTGTTATAGTATCGAGTTGTAATATCGAGTTGTAAGTAAATAAAAGTGTGATGATCATCAATATTATAGCATTATCCCAGTGAGGAAAGGATGATGGAGACTGTGATTCCCCCACAAGTCAGGATGAGGCTCCGGAGGAAAAATATATATAAAAAAAGAGGCCAAAAAGAGCCCAGCAAAAAAATGAGAGAAAAAGAGAGAAGGGGCAATGTTACTATCCTTTTCCACACTTGTGCTTCAGAGTAGCACCATGTTTTTCATATAGAGAGTTTCCTGAGTTGTCACTTTCATATACTAGTGGGAATTTTTCAATATAGAACTTGGCTTGTATATTCCGATGATGGGCTTCCTGAAATGCCCGAGGTCTTCATGAGCAAGCAAGTTGGATGCACACGCACTTAGTTTCAGTTTGAACTTTCATACACTTATAGCTCTTAGTGCATCCGTTGCCTGGCAATCCCTACTCCTCTCATTGATATCAATTGATGGGCATCTCCATAGCCCGTTGATTAGCCGCGTCGATGCGAGACTATCTTCCTTTTTTGACTTCCCCTTATTAATCTCTATCATCATAGTCTATTCCACCCATAGTGCTATGTCCATGGCCTACGCTCATGTATTGTGTGAGGGTTGAAAAAGCTGAAGCGCGTTAAAAAGTATGAACCAATTGCTCGGCTTGTCATCGGGGTAGTGCATGATTAATACTTTGTGTTAGGAAGACTGAGCATGACGGGCTATATGATTTTGTAGGGATAGCATTCTTTAGCATTTTTATTTTGAAAGGCATGATTGTTTGTTGGTATGCCTGAGTATTGATGTCTTTATATCAAATTATAGACTATTGCTTTGAATCACTCGTTTCTTAATATTCATACCGTAAAAGAGATTACATGATAGGCATGTTAGGTAGCATTCCACATAAAAAATTCTGTTTTTATCATTTATGTACTCGAGGACGAGCAGGAATGAAGCTTGGGGATGCTGATATGTCTCCAATGTATCTATAATTTTTGATTGTTCCATGCTATTATAGTATCAATCTTGGATGTTTTATATGCAATTATATGCTATTTTATATCATTTTTTGGGACTAACCTATTAACCTAGTGCCCAGTGCCAGTTGCTGTTTTCTGCTTGTTTTTGGTTTTTCAGGAAATCAGCACCAAACGGAGTCCAAACGCTACGAAACTTTTTGACAATTTTTTTCTAGACAAAAGAGACCCTAGAAGCTTTGGGAGGAGGCCAGAAGCCTCACGAGGAAGCCACAAGGCAATAGGGAGCGCCCCCTGGGGGCGCGCCAAGATGCCTTGTGGGCCCCTCGTGGCTCATTTTGACATAATTCCACCTCTATAAATTCTCAAATATTGGGAAACCAACAGAGAGCCCCACGAAATAACTTTTCCGCCGCCGCCGCAAGATTCTGTTCTTCCGTGATCGCATCTGGAGGCCTTTTCCGGCACTTTGTCGGAGGGGGAATCGATCACGGAGGGCTTCTACATCAACCTTGCTACCCCTCCGATGATGTGTGAGTAGTTTACCACAGACATACGGTCCATAGCTAGTAGCTAGATGGCTTCTTTTCTCTCTCTCTCTTTGATATTCAATACAATGTTCTCCTCGATCTTCTTGGAGTTCTATCCGATGTAATCTTCTTTTGCGGTGTGTTTGTTGGGATCCGATGAATTGTGGGTTTATGATCAGATTATTCATGAGAAATATTTGAGTCTTTTCTGAATTCTTTTATGCATGATTGTTATAGCTTTTATTTCTCTTTGACCTATCCGTTTGGTTTGGCCAACTAGATTGATTTATCTTCCAATGGGAGAGGTGCTTTGTGATGGGTTCAATCTTGCGGTGTTCTATATCCCAGTGACAAAGTAGGGGACAAGATACGTATTTGTATTGTTGCCATTAAGGATAAAATGATGGGGTTTATTCATATTGATTGGGTTTACTTTGTCTACATCATGTCATCTTGCTTAAGGCGTTACTCCGTTTTTATTAACTTAATACTCTAGATGCATGCTGGATAGCGGTCGATGGGTGGAGTAATAGTAGTAGATGCAGGCAGGAGTCTGTCTACTTGTCTCGGACGTGATGCCTATATACATGATCATTGCCTTGAATATCGTCATAACTACGCGCTTTTCTATCAATTGCCCAACAATAATTTGTTTACCCACCGTATGCTATGCATTCAAGAGAGAAGCGTCTAGTGAAAACAATGGCCCCCGGGTCTACCTAAATCATATATAAAATCCAAAAATACCTTGCTACAATTTTATTTCCTTTATTTTATTTTGCAATTTATTTTATCGATCTATCACTATCAGAATTAATCCTTGCAAATAACGAGTTTAAGGGGATTGACAACCCTCTTGCCCGCGTTGGGTGCAAGTATTTGCTTTTGTGTGTGTAGGTGCTACTCACGAGGTTATGCGTGGTTCTCCTACTGGATTGATACGTTGGTTCTCACTGAGGGAAATACTTATCTCTATTGTGCTGCATCACCCCTCCTCTTCGGGGAAATCCCAACGCAGTTTACAGGTAGCATTGGGGGAGGGGGTTAATATCACTAGAAAGAATTATGAGAAAAACAAACCCAATGAAACTAATCATTGGAGTTTGTGTTTAATGCTATAATTGAGCATGCATGTTTGAGAGAGCTTCTTCAGATGATAGGAACTATACCTAGGGGAATATTTAGATGATCCAACTTATGAAAAGTTGGACAGGGTTTTATTTTGCCCTTACTGGGAAGAACATTACCCTATATCTATCTTACATGCTTTTGAGAGAGAGAGAGAGGTTTATGATCATACACCTCAATTCTTAGATACTGACTCACATAGTAACAAAAAAACATTTTCAGATATGAAAAATACTTGGCTACCTAGAGATGGTTTTAAAGAACTCATTAGATCCATTTGGATGGCTCCTTATACTAGCTCTAATCTTGGTAGATGGCAGGAGAGACTTTGAGTTTTAAGGAGAAAAGTCAGAGGTTAGAATAAAAATGTTGACATTTTCTATAGAAAATTAAAGCTAGAAATTTTGGCTAGGTTAGATGCAATTGATAAAAATGTTGAGATTTATGGTCTTTCTACCTGTGATAGACAAGAGCAGAAATAGTTGAGAGATCAACTTAAGAGGCTTTTGAAGAAGGAATAGATGAAATGGCTTCAAATATGTTAAGAAAAAGAAATAAAGGAGGGTGATAGTAACACTAGGCACTGTCATCCCAAGGCTGATGGAAGGAGAAGAAAAAATAGGATCATTTCATTGGAACAAGAGGAGGGAATTATTGAGGGGGAAGCCCAGTTAATGAAGTACATTACTGAATTTTATAAACAAAACTTTTTCTTCAAGCAAATGAGTAAAAGATTGCTCTATTTGCCCATGATATACCTTAGCTTCCACAGGGTAAGGCTAAGAAATTTATCTGGCCCTTCTTAATGAAGGAGCTACCCTTTGTAGTACTCGAAATGGAAAGGAATAAAATCCATGGTCCTGATGGTTTACCTATAGAATTATATCAAAAAAATTGGGATTTAGTGAACTGGGATCTCAAGTCCTTACTTGATGATTTCCAAAGGGAGGGGGTTAAATATTGCAAGACTAAACCATGATACTCTTACCATCCTACATAAATTTAATGATGCGAAACAAATTCAGGAATTTAGACTAATTTGTCTTATGAATGTGAGCTTTAAAATCATAATCAAAGTGCTCGTGAATAGATTAAGCCTCGTAGTTAATCCCATAATTTATCATACACAAATTGCCTTTATTAAAGGTAGGTACATTATGAAAGGGTTAGTGGTCTTGCATGAAGCCCTAAATTCTATCCATCATAATAAAAAAATGCTTTGCTTTCCAAAGTTGATTTTGAAAAATCTTGTGACAAGATTAAATGGAATTCTCTACATTAGATGTTGAAAATGAAAGGGTTTCCTGATAAATAGTGGGACTAGGTTATGTTTACTTTGAGGGGTGGTCATCTGTGAATTAAAGTTAATGATGAAAATGGACCTTATTTTAAAATTCATAAAAGACATTGGCAGCGAGATGCTTTCTTTCCTCTCCTTTTTGACTTAGCAACTAATGTCTTGGACATTATTCTGGATAGGGCTAAACAAACTGGTGTAGTTAAAGGTGTCTAGAATGACTGTCTTAATCAATGGGTTAACATGCTACAATGTGTGATGACACAATTTTCCTGTTGCATGACGATGGGGTAAGTGCTAGGAATCTTAAAATTATTCTATGTGCCTTTGAGAAAATGTTTGGGTTGATCATCAATTTTCATAAAATTGAATTGTTCCTGTTTGGGGATGTCATTGAAAAAATTGAACTTTACTAGGAAATATTTACTTTTAAAATAGGGGAGACGCCTTTTGAAATACTTGGGTGTTCCTATTTCCAAGGTGAGGATTAGAAACAAACATTGGAAAGGTGTGGGGGTAAAATTAAAAAAAGGTGTTAGTGTTGGCAAGGGAAATTGTTATATATTGTTGGTAGGCTGACTTTAGTGCAAGCCTCTTTGAAAAAGATTCCCCTATATGTGATGTCCTTCTATCACATTCATATGGGGTGAACAAAATCGTTGATTTCTTTAGAGCCAGGTTTGTATGGCATGATGATGAAGGAAAGAAAAAAATCATTTAGTTAACTGGAAAACATGATGCAAGTCAAAACACTTGGGAGGTTTAGGTATTTTAAAGTTGGAATTGATGAACATATCCTTGTTGGCTAAATGGTTCTGGAAGCTGGAGATTGAATAAGGTTTGTGGAAAAATCTGTTCTTCATGCTAACACTACTAGGGAAAACCCTATAGGTAGACAGGTAACAACAGCGCGGGGTAAATGGGCCGCGCTACTGTTACTTAGCAGTAGCGCGGGCCAGATAGCCTCGCTGCAGGTCGGCTTTAGCAGCAACGCGGGCAAACTAGAACGTCGCTACTACTAAGTGGGCCCCGCCGTTCCCCGCGGGCTAGCCACAGTAGCAGCGCGGGTCAAGGGCCCGCGCTACTACTAAGTGCACTAGCAGTAGCGCGGGCCAGGCCGCCCGCTTTGCTACTGTTGCCAGCCCAGGCCCAGCTACCCGGCCTCACTTAGCAGCAGCGTGGGCCTGGTAACCGCGCTACAACTAGTGAGGTTAGTAGCCGCGCTAGTTCCCTACCCGCGCTACTACTATAGGCACCTTGTCCACCCCGCTCGCTCGTTTCCTCTCTCCCTCACTCTCCCCTCGCACTCTCTTGCTCGCTGTCGTCGCCGTCGCCCGTCGTCGCCCCCGAGGTATTTCCCTTCCTCCCTCCTTCTCCAGCCACCCTCCTCCCTCCTTCCTCCTCCTCCGGTCGCCCTCCTCCCTCCTCCTCCTCTCTCCTCCCTTCTCCCTCCGCATCCTCCCTCCTCCCTCCTCCTTCGGCCGCCCTCCTCCCTCCTCCTCCATTCTCCTCTCGCCTCCCTCCTCCCACTGCCCTCCTCCCTCCTCCTCCTCACTTGTCCCTCCTCCCACCTCCTCTCTGTATCTGTTCAATATAGAAATTTTTAGGTATAAAAATGTATTGGAATGCTATATGAGAAATTTTTAGTAAATGTAGGTCTTTTGAATAGAATAGATTTTTTTTAGTAAATGTAGGTCTTTTGAATAGAATAGAAACTTTTCAGTAAATGTTCTTCTTTTGAATAGAATAGAAAATTAGTAAATGTAGAATAGAATAGAAAATTAGAAATTTTTCAGTAAATGTAGGTCTTTTGAATACAATAGAAAATTGTTATTCGTTCGATGTAGGTCTTTTGAACCAAATACCTTTAAGTATTTTAGGTATCAAATAAAATATAAAAATGTTGTATACAAGAATGTTAATAGTGAATGGTCTTGCTCATACAATTTTTATGAATGGTGTATACAAGAATGAAAACAAAACTAGTAATAGAATAGAATATAAAAATGTTGTTGCCAATTATATTGATGATCTAAATTTTTCACTCAGTGGATTATGCAGGATTTCTCGTGTCGCGTCTCCCTCTCCCGCTCGGCCCCGCCCTGCCCACCGTGAGCACCTCCCTCTCCTCTCTGTTTAGTTTTAGGTTTAGTTTTTTTTAATATATATGTAGATGGATGTATGTTTGCTAGATGGCTGGTTAGATGGATGGATGCATGGATGCATTATTGATTGTTGCACTTTTGTTTCATTTTGAAAATAGCCGACAAAATGGATGCATGGATGCTTTTTGTAGGGAACACCTTCGAGTGGCCTATGTTTTGCCGGAATGTTGATTCATTTCCGTTCCGGCAAATTTTAGGCGCTCGATATGTCCCATTTTAGCAAAGGCCATGCCGAAATTTTTCACGAATTTTGGCATGACTTGTGCTAGAAAGTAGGAAATATCAAGTGCCCGTAATTTGCCGGAACGGGAATTAATCGACATTCCGGCAGAACATAGGCCATTTTTTATGCCATTGCTCCATATATGTAACGGGTTGACGTTCAGTCTATTCGGGCTCCTTGCTCCATATATGAGAGAGAAGAATCCCGACTGTTGTCGTGGGGGTCGCTCTTCCTCTTATTTCTCGTGACAGACCTTTTGGTAATGCATGGGAAGGAAGAGAAGAGCGACCATCACCGATGGTCGAAATATCAGTGAGGGAGTGCCCACCATATACACCACGTGAGATGAGAGGAAGAATCCCGACTGTTGTCGTGGGGGTCGCTTCTCCTTCGTTCCCGTGTGCTAGACATTTTGGTGTAATGCACTCGGGAACGAAGGGAGGAGCGACCATCACTGACGGTCGCAATATCAGAGAGGGAGTGCCCACCATATACACCACGTGAGATGAGAGTTTAGCAAGGAAGACTCGACGGGCCGAAAGTCAACTCGTGTTGAATAGTGATCTGTGTGTTGAGTTTCCTGGTAATCGCCGTCGATCGATTTTTAATTTTTGAATTATGAATATAGGAAATGTCTGATGATGATAGGATCCCTGAGTGCGAGTACTGCTCCAACGACCGGGGTATGTGCGACAGGCCTCACCTGGAAGACAGTAGGCGCTTCACCATCAAGCTCGGCGAGACCTTCGATGTTTTTATGGTACATCACAACAACAAGTCTTTTTTCATAATTAAGCATGACTTTTGCTTCTTTGCTTCAACGTGTAATTTTCGTTTTTTTACAATTCGACTAGTGCATCCCCTGCCATGCAAGACCTTATGTCTTGGAGAAGATCGGTTTCGAAGATCGTGAGAGTATAGAGACGAAGAAAATCCACCTGAGGACCCAACATGATTACTTTAGCCGTTAAGCTATGCAATGAAGTGAACCACTCCCATTTGGTTGCTCAAATTGGAGAGCACTATGCAAGGCATATGGATTTCAGGAGGATATGCATGTCACCTTCGATATTCGTCCTGAAGATGACATTGAAGATAATATCGACATTTGGGTCGATGTGGATACGCTTCCAGTTCTACCTCTATGTGAGTTACTCAAACATATTTATTAAGTAATTTATATTGTTTATTTTAAAAAGTTGACATCTTATTTCCATTAACAGCTTATTTTCATTCTTCAAGAAATGTACGGAACATAGTAGACAAAACCTACTACAGTTATGGCTCTGAACTAACATGCGAGGAGATAAATCATCTTGTCTCATGGATTAATGATGTTGAGACTTTCAAGACGAATTATGATATTCCTCCAAATTATGGTCAATACGTGCCACTAGTCCACGTGTTGAACAACGGTAACATCCATCGAGATACCATGGTAAGATTTTTTTTCTTAAGCTAAACTACATTTCTAAGTATGTTATTATGATGTTCTTCAATAGAAACTCCCGAAGGATTGTGTGCCTCGTCTGATGCATATAAAGGTGACATGAACATTATTAGCATACGACCAATTTGGCCTACGGTTCGCCGTAGTGCATACACGATTTCTCTAAGAGATGAAGGCCTCACAATCAAAGGATGGAGAAAAGTTCTGAATGATTGCAGGGAACTACTTGGGGGTAACATGGTGCGCAGCCCACAAATGGGAGACAGGTGGATCTCTATTCTCCATAATGGAGATTCAGGGGTTTACCTGTTTTATGCTATTTTACCGTTAAGAGAGTAGCAGGTCCTAGGTAGTACTCATCATGTGCTAAGAACAATTAGCTAGTGTTGGTTATGAATATGATGATGAGGAGGAGTTGTTATTATGATGATGATGATGAGTTATGTGCTACATTGTGGTAGAATGATGAGATAGTTCTTATATGACTATGATGATGAGTTGTTATTATGATGATGATGATGCATGAGTTCTTATATGAATATGATGATGATGATGAGTTGTTATTATGATCATGATGAGTTATTATATCATTGGGTGGAAGAAACGTGGATTAGATTCATGTGGATGGATCCAAAGTGACCAAAAGTTGGATTAGTAGGTCCTACTGTATCAAAATATAACATTCTTTTAATTGCTACTGTATCAAAATTTGTATAACCATGTATAAATATAGTATATAAAAAAATACAGACAAATAGCAGTAGCGCGGGTCAGAGACCATGCTGCTACTATTTATCAGTAGCGCGGGTCCATACCAATGCTACTGATAACAGAATTAGTAGTAGCATGGGTCAAACCGGCGCTACTGCTAAGAGTTAGCTGTAGCGCCCTAGTTGTAGCGCGAGTACCCGCGCTACTGCTAGGGTTTTCCCTAGTAGTGTAAGTATGCTAACAACAAATCTCTCTCTCTCTCTCTCCGTGGAATTAAACCTAGGGTGAGTGATTCTCACTTTTGGCCTAGTATTCTGAAAGTTAAAGATCTTTTTTTACCAACATTGTAAAAATAGGTGGGCAATGGAGAGAAACCAGATTCTGGGAGGGTGGTGGGTGGGAGAAAAATCTTCCAATCTCACCTATGCTAGTCTACATAATCTGAGATTTGACCACAATATTAGTGTGGCTTAGGCTTTGTAGGAGGGTTGGGTGGTTTTAAAATTAGAAGAGCTCTATTCGGTTATACTTTATTACCGTGGAATAGCTTGAAGCTGAGTTGTGAAGACATTTATCTTATAAAAAATATGTTGTTGGGTGTTAACGGCATACAAAAAGTTCATTGTTAAGTCTTTATATAGACAAATGATTGTAGTTGAAAGTGGTTTCCCTCAAAAATTCTTGTGGAAGATCAAAGTTCCACCTAAATTCAAAGGGTTTTGTGGTTGATAGCCAGAAATAATATTCTCACTAGAGATACTTTGCTTAGCAAGGGCTGGAAAGGTAATAAGAATTGTGTGTTCTATGGGCAAGCTGAGACACTGAACATTTGTTCTTTCAATATTCAATTTCTAGGATGGCATGGAACCTAATGTTGTTTTGACTTAAGAAATAATTTAGAAAATTTAAATTCTTCCTTTGGTAGATGGATTATAAGCTTCCCAATAGAAAGCAATAAACTGGTACTTGTTGGGGTTGCTGATGTATTTTGGACTATTTGGAGGTGTAAGAATGATATTGAATTTGAGAGTAAATGACAAATGATCCAATTGTATTAACTAAATTGATTTGTCATTGGTTAACAAGTTTGGCAATATTGCAGATAAAGGAGGAAAGCCAAAAGGTTTGATGCTGGGGGAAAACTAATAGAGAAGATAGCAAGTGAGGTGTATCAAGCTTGACACGGGTGGCCTCGTGGAGTTCTTCAGGTGGCTGAAGATCTTCATCTACAACTCTCCCTAGCGGCGACAACTCAGTGGTGGTTTTTATCCCTGAATGCATGTGTTCTCTTTTAGTTTCTTTATTCCTCTAGTTGGTTTAGTTTCGTGTGGTCTGGTTCTGTCTTAGACATTTGGTTCCTGAGTTTGTTTGATGGTCATGTAATATATTGGATTCTGGTGGCTGCGCCCTAATTAGCCATTGTGCTTTCATGATTTTGGTGATAATGTGATGTGATGCTCAATGCTAATAGGCTTTAGGTAGGAGTTATGTATGAACCAGATGGTTTCTTTAATAGAAATCGGAAGTGGAAGCCTCTTATTCATTCGAATATATATAAGACACATAGAATGTCAAACTTAGATATCTGGTATGTTCGAGTACAACTACATCAATTAGGCCCAATTTAATGTCAGTACACAAACACATCAGTGTTGGCCTCACTTCCCTACGAGATCACCTCTTCAAGAGTTAACTCATATCAAACACACAACAGAGTAAAAATAAGCGTTCGAAACACGTTTCATCATTCCACAAACTATAGTTTCAGGGTAGACATAGAAGATATTGAGTAACTAAGTGTTGACTCGCGATAGCTTCATATCATCTGCCATGACATCAAATTAATCTATATAGTGGTTGTGCTTAGCGGACTATACACTTAAGATTGTCATTGGATATGACATTATACAAAACTAATGAGGTTGGCTCTTACTTTCACACTTAACTAATAGTCTTTAATTTCTTTACTTGATATCAACAATTATATTCTACATGGCATGATTAAGAGTCTAATGTAATGAATTTGTAGATACCAACACACCTTATTGTATGGCAATGGAAATTTCAATGGATTTTTCAAATCCAATAAACCACTAGTCATAACAAAGGATCTGCATCCACAAGAATGGTCGACATCAGTGATCGGGAAACCAAGGTACTTCACTCCTTTTCTGGAGGATAGTTCGCACCCTTGCAACACCTTGGATGATAATGGCATCCAATTAATTTGCGAAATGTCATCTTATAAGTAATTTCAAAATTAATTTTTGCTATGATGTATTGATATGTGTTCATGATATGAGGATGGTGTCAACTTGCAACATGTTCAAATTCTAGCACCAACTTATAAATGTTGCTAGGAAGTAAAACTCCATACGAAATACGAAATCCTAGCTTATACTAGACATACTAACTGTTTATAAAATGATACAAAAATTATTGTTTCTAAATCAATCAAGTTACATTCTTTGATACTAGTTCTTCATTTAGACAACTAATGTTTTATATTAAATCCAGATGTCTATTTTTTATGAAGAAAGAATCAACAATTGAGAATGCCAACTTAGAAATACATTTTTCTCATTTAGTCGCTCCCCATTCTATATTCATTGCTACATAAAACATGCCATCATGGCCCTTGAAAGGATCGAAGAGGTCGACTAGAGGGGGGTGAATAGGCGACTATAGTTTTTTAGCTTTTCTTTACCAATTTGAGGGTGAAAGGGTCAAGCAACTTATCTAAATATGCAACAATAGTGATAGAACCCAAATGAAAAGTCCAATCTAGATACACAAGGTAAACAAAGGGTGAAAGATAGCAAAGAGGTCTTCTGTTGTGTTAAGGATTTCACATATTGTGCAAAGGATTTTCAGTCCATCTTGATCAAAACAAACTCTTATCATTGTTGTCTGAGTTAGAAGTTATAGCCAACTTTATCTAAGTTAGTAAGCATACAAAATTTGTATCAAGTGAGGGGAACAAACTTGACGTGTTAGTCAATAAGAAAACAAATCAACACACACACACACACACACACACACACACACACACACAAATTATATATAATGTAGGTCTCGAGGTCTTTGTTAAGGGTTGAGTGCTAGATTTCAATGTAGTTAGAACGAAATCAACCCTGAACCGTAAACCCTACAAATAATATTCTTACAATTGGTGTTGTTTCAACAAATGGGCACTTTATAAAAAATGTCCTGACACCAGGAAATAGCAAGTATGCCTTCACCTAAGATATAAATATTATTAATCAAAATATATATAATGACTGCCAAATCATCGTATCTCACAAGTGGGTCATGTCCTGACCATGAAAATAAATAGCGATAGTACAACATGTCAAATATTTCTAAGAAGGTTTGTTGTCTGAACATGTAGTAACAAGAAGTTGCCCGCGCATTGCGACGAGAATTGGTTGTAATATATTTCAATTATATTTGGTTGTAGGGAATATGAATATTTGAACTAATATTATGAGAACTTAAATTTGAAAATACGCATCATTTCTTGTATTTAAGTATTAAGGTGGGTCTTTCGTCATGCATGTTTGCATGTTTAGGTGGCATGCTGTGTGTTGAGAGAAATATGTTAGTGTGGATCATCTACTTAATGACGTATAGGATATATATGATAGGCCTAGCAATAGCACCAGAACATGAAAAACAATAGTCCTGGACGTAGACGTTGACATGCGTGGATTACCTTTGAGGAGGATCTGGAGCTGAGGCGGTTCTAACTTGACATTAGAAGAGGTGTTGGTGAGGTGACAGAGAGGTGTTGTGAACATGGTTACTGGTCGTGACACATATAAGAGATGGCATTGGCCGCAACGTCGGATCCATTAATCTCAGCCCATGGGGAGAGATTGCACATGGATCGAATTCTGGTAGAAATGACGCACCCGGGGACATCATGACCACTCTCCTCTCGCTCTTTATCTGCTTCTTGTGCCAATCATGTTAAGGCAATGGTGTATGCCGGTGAGGTTGTGGCCATTGTCATGTGCCTCTGTATCCCTTGGCTAAATGTGTGATTAAGGTTAAGGAAGAGAGGGCTCTACGAAATGCATTAATGAGAGAGAAGGGGGAAGAATCAGAGATAGGGTTACCAGTGAGATTTAGTGGAAAGGAGTGGATGAAATCGCCAACGGTTCAAAAACAAAGTTGTATGCTTTCTGTCATTTAGATCAGGTTGTTCTTTGTTCTAGCGACTACAAAGTTTTCAGAGTGTGTTTTTTGCGACAACCACATGCGGTATTCATATTTTTAGTTACATTCTTTCCTTGAGCCAAATGAGAAACTATATCGAAGTGTCTTTATGAAAACCGTATGCTCACTGTCAGATTAAGCGTCTTTGTTGCTCCGACTATGATGCTTTACTGCGCAATAGTGAATGCTCATTAGAAACATGCAAGGTGCACCAAGAATATGTGTTTTCAAGTTTGGGCCAGAGGGAAACCCCTGGCAGATTGTCCGGTGATACGTCGGCCAGAGGGAAACCCCTGGCAGATTGTCCGGTGATACGTCTCCAACGTATCTATAATTTTGATTGTTTCATGCTATTATATTATCACTTTTGTATGCTTTATAGGCCATTTTATATTGTCTTTATGGACTAATCTATTAACTTAGTGCCCATTGCCAGTTCATGTTTTCTGCGTTATTTTTGTTTTCCAGGAAATCCATACCAAACGAAGTCCAAACACGACGAAACTTTTTGATGATTTTTTCTGGACCAAAAGATACCTTGGAAGCTTCGGGAGAGGACCAGATGACCCATGAGGTGGCCACAAGGCAGGGGGCGCGCCCTGGTGCCTTGTCGGGCCCCTGTGGCTCCGTTTGCCTAATTCTTGGCCTATAAATTCCCAAATATTGGGAAACCTTCGGAGAGTGATCCGAAGCAATTCTTCTGCCGCTGCAAGTCTCTGTTCTTCCGCGATCCCATCTGGAGGCCATTTCCGGTACTCTACCGGAGGGGAAAACCATTGGGGAGGCAATCTTCATCGACCATGCTACCTCCATGATGTGTGAGTAGTTCCCAATGGACCTACGAGTCCATAGCAGTAGCTAGATGGCTCTCTCTCTCTCTCTTTCTTTTGATCTTGTAGCGTCCCGACTCAAAACGAGTCAAGCCTCTGTGTGTCAGTGCCATCCCTGGATCAGTATGCTGGCACACACAGTACATCAATGTATATATCAAAGTGCAATCACATGTAAATACCGTAAAATTGATATATACCTCTTAAATCTCAGCGGAAACAGTCAACGGGAGTGGAGTCCCAATAAACACCAACGGCAGGTTGAGTGTAGACCGTAACCCTGAATCGTACTCTTACTCGTAGTAGAAAAGTATCTGCAACATAAGACGTTGCAGCCGTGTAGGTCAGTACATTGAATGTACCGGCAAGATCACCATAGAATGAAATGATAAAAACTATTCTATATGCAAAAGGCTTTATGGCTCTGTGTCTGAGTTTTTGCAGAAAAGCTGGTTTTATTTTCCCTACAACAAAGGAGTCAAACGGAAATATCACTACAAAAGTTGGTTGTTAATGAGATGGTTCCACCAACCAATTCTCATGTCCCAAAATTATTAATAGACCCACTCATCATAAAATTTTATTAATTGTGTTGAGACTGGCTGATAGTATCATCTCCGGTGCTCATGTTGTCCATAACCGGGGACACGGCTAATCGATTAGTTTAACACTCTGCAGAGGTTTGTACACTTTACCCGCAAGATTCGATCCCTCCCGTTGTGTCCTCGCACTGCCTGGTGTTTGAGAACGAGACGATCGAAACATGGCCTTCCAAAGCGATCCTCTGATAGAAAGTCAGTGCCCATCCAATCCTACCGTTCTTCTACATCTCGTAGCAATCTGACCTACCAGAGTAACCACTAAGGTCAACCAAGCCAGAGCCCATAATGACTTGCGGTTGCACACGTAAGCTTTCCGGCCTTGAAGTATCCATCCATCTCTTTGGACCTGGGTGGCATTCCGTTGGGATGATCACAGGTAGATACCAGGATTCCCGGCATAACCATGATAGATATCAGGCTGCCAAAATGCATGTCCAATCCACCCAGAGGTATATTGAGTCCTTGAAGTCTTGATCATCATGCAGGTCTTGAAATAATTAATTAACCTCACAACACTCCTGAATCTCACAACCAAACCCCGTCTACTAAAGCGTAGCAATTGTGAAGTAATGTCCCTTCCCGGGCAATGGTAACAGGGTGTTGGGTTTCTCCTACCTCATGATACTACAACAAGTTCAAGCTCAATATCCTACTGGATGTATGATGGAGAGATTTATTCTAATGCAAATAAAACATAGGTAATGTAAGATGATCAAAGTGAACTTGCCTGTACTGTTGATGAAGATAAATATCTCTCTCAGAAATAACTTGATAGAACTATTCGTCACTCTCCGATGAAAATCTATATAATCAAACATTGCACTCATATAAGCAATCATACTAGCAATCAATACTAGCAATCAATAAGCCAAACCAAAAAGATTTAACACACTTGTGTTGTGATGAAGGAAATACTTAAAACAAAAGTTAAAACAACAAAACTTCATCACAACAACCAAAGGTAGTTTTTCCTACAAATAAACTCTTTTCAATAGCAACAAAACAAAAACAAAGAAAAAAGTAACAAAAGTATTTTATTAAATATTTTACTAGCAAAAAGAATTACTTTTGAAGAACAAGTAAGAACTATGAAAACAACACACTAAACATCATAAGTTTTTGTCTAATAAACTTAACAACAATAAAAACAATAAAATACTAACATAAGAGAAAACAAAATATAAAATAGCTAAGTTAACAGAAAGTAAAACTTATAAAACAATTCATAAAAATATTTTCAAATAGGAAATCAATCTAGCAATGAAAATCAATTGCAAGTTATAACTGAACTAGAATTGATTTCATGCAAACAAAAAGAATAAACAACATAGAAATAAACTTGGTTGAAATACTACTGCTAACTAACAGAAAACAAGGTAAAACTTGTCAACTAATATAAAAGAAAATAAATTTAAAACTATAAAAACAAAAGAAATAGAAATAAACCTAAAAAGAATTAAAACAGAATCTATTTTGCGTGAAATCCTAATTTAAAATTCTCTAAAAATTCTCACATTCGACAGTAATATTAAACACACTAATACAAAACAGTAGCAAAAAGAATCAACTCAAAATCTATTTTTAAACTCAAGTTATCCACAAAACAAGATTTAAATCAAATCTGTTTGAATTCAAATGTAAAATATTCAAATATGGTCAAACTTGATATCTACAGAAACTAGAATAAATTTGTAACACAATGCAAAACGAATCACTCAAAAATATTTAAAAACATAAAAGTTAAAGCAAAAACAAAATCAGGATCTAATCTGTCTAAAAACTAAAAACAGAAAAAGAAAAATCAATCCTAGCGAATAGTGAGGCCACGTGGCTAGATCCTATTGGCTACGGGGTGTGCGCGCGGTGGCTAAAGGAGCGAACGGCCGCTACTTAAAAACAACGGTTCGGGCTTTATTAAATGATCTAATCTGGATCATTTGATCCAGATCCAACGGCTATAGAGGGGAGGTGGGGTGCTCACATGGAAGGTCGCCGGCGATGGAGTTCTCCGGTGAGGCCGAGGCGTCGGGGTTGTCGGGGAGGCGTCTCGGGTGGTCGTAGGTGGCGGCTGAGGGGTCCAGGGGACGGCGGCCGGCCTCCGGCGATGTTTGGTGGCGACGGAGACGGCGGAAGAGGTCGGAGGCGAGCAGCTCGAGCTCGGGAGGTGCGGTGGTGCTCGGGGGAAGTCCGGCGAGGTGCGGGGTGGGGTTCTGGCGGTCCCCGGCGATGATGAATAGGTCCAGGCGATCGCGGCGGCCTTCCTGCGTCGACTGGTGGCGTCAGTGGTGCTCGGGGTTGATGATGACGAGCGGCACGAGCTTCGGGGCTTCGGTGGAGGCGGAGCTCCGGCGAGAGGTGGTGGCGGCGCTCTGGCGAGGGGGGCTCGGGGTGTTGGGCAAAAACCGAATGAGGAGGAGCTCCTCTATTTATAGGGGGCCTCGGGAGCGAAGATTAGGCAAGGGAGAGGGAGATCCGGTCGGATCCGGCGCGGCTCCGGCGAGATGGAAAGAGGCGCGAGGTAAGGAAGGAGATGGCCGGCGGGGTTCGGGATCGGGCGGTGGGGCCCCGGGGTCAGGGAGAGAGAAGGGGTGGGCGATGGGTCAGTTGGCCGATCCGACACAATTCGGATCTGGCGAAGGAGATCCTGGGCCGAAAGTTTCCTATTGGGCCTCGGGGATTTTCCTAATAAAAGAGAATTTTCCTTTTTATTAAAAATAGGAACTAAAAGATCGATTTGGAGAATCAAATAAAATCTAAATTTACAAGTTTTATATACCAAAATTATCAGAACAATAAATACCATAGTATGAACATTTTTCCACGGCCAAAATAAATACTTTTAAAAAACATTTTTCAGAAAATGCCTAAATTGTTTTTATTTCTTTTGCAAATAATTTTCAAATAATCCCATGGGTTTTATGGTTCAAATAAATCACAAAAATACCTCTGGTTTGGAGGGTCATGTTCCTCATCTCAAATTTTTGAATTTAGGCAGGGGAGTTTGAATTCATTCAAACTTTTAAAATAGAGCCAAATATGAAATGGATTCAAAGTAGTTTTCAAAATCCAAAATTTCAAATACATCGTATTGATGAAGTCATGTCATCTTCTTTCATTGATTTGAATTGGATGTATTTGAAATCAAAAACAAAGGGGAAAGTCATTTTATTCCCTCATTCAAAAGTTTCAAAAGTTTCAAATTTTCACTCAAATTCAGTCACTCAAACAAACATTCAATCATTCTAGTAATTAATATAACATTCCAAAATTTGGGATGTTACAAACCTACCACACTTAAAATGAATCTCGTCCTCGATATTCGAAGAGCTAGAAAGAAAAGGTTAGGGTTTGGGGGTCTTCTAGCAAATCCACTGGTCTGATAAGTGTGGGTACTACCACACTTAAAATGAGAGTTACTGGTCTCTCAAAATCTTGACAGTCCTCTGGGGTCTTGACATCTGTCTCTTCACATTCTCCACAGAAAACTCTTTTGGTGATGCTCTTCCTTTATATTCATAACATTTCCTGCAAAATCCACTGTTTCCTTGGTCAATACAAACTTCTTCCGTTACTGGGTCTTCTTAACTGACAAGTCTCGCGATCATTCTAAATAACTTATCGATGATCTCATGGTGGTCTACCATTTGTGGCTTTCCAGCAGTGAAATGGCTATTGGCTTCATCCTCACCGTAAAATTCTTCCGTTTGGCAACAGCTGCCATGTACAAGGGGTCTTCATCATACCATTCTAAGGCTTAAACAAAAGCTTCAAAGAACGTCGTCTCTTTACTATGGGTAAGTCACTCAGATTTACCATTCCAAATAGCAAGAGAAATGATAAGAGTAAGTCGTCATGGTGATCAATCCATTCCGCACCCAAATCATTACTTTGTATAAGGTTTAGCGAATCTCGTATTCTAACACTTGGGCTTCCTCACAATCGTTGCAGAATTGCTCTTGTCCACGAACGAAGTTTGGATAAATCCATTGATTCTGCAAGCTGAACAAACATCTATCGTTTCTTCACAACTCTCAGGTTTACGTATTCTCCTAAGAAAACGTTTGCTGATCTGTCATAGCTTCTTCCAAGTACCTTCCTTCATAAAGGTAGGGCTTGATCCTTATCAACCCTGAGGTCGGTGGCTTGTGGGCTCACTTCAATACTTGAACATCTTTAACTCACCCTTGGGGTTACTAGCGTGTCATATTCCAACATTACCGTCAATTCATTCCATCATTCCCTTGGGTAAAATAAATCACAGGCTTATTCTTGTTCAGGATCCATTCTGTGAAATTCATTTTCCTTTCCATTGGTCTGTTTACCCTTAGGTATTGGTTCATCACTATATTCTCAAAAATTCCAACCTCAGGAGTACTTTATTACAAATGCTGTCATCCACATGGTTTGATATGGTCCAGCATTTCCTTCTCCTTTACTCATTTATCCAAACTCCTTGGCATGAAGTATACATTCTTTTTCCTTGGATCCTGTGGTTTTACCGGTTACTACCACACTTAAAATGAAATGTACATATGCCTGCATAGACCATATTTTCTCATATCCTCAATAAAATGGTCGGAGATCTTGCTTACAGAGTAACAACTCATACAATTCAACATAGGAAATCATGACACAATAAATTCTATTGATTCATGAAGTTATTATAATCTCTGAGACTTCCGTTACATAGTTCAACTCCATAGCCTCAAGTAAAGTAAGAGTGCTTCCTATTACATTTATTACTTCCAAAAAAAATCCACAACTCAACTACTCATATTTAGTCTTCTTCTCCGGACAGGTATAGGAGTAGTGTCCTATCTTGTTGCACCGATGACAAGTGATGTGACTCAGCTCCTTCCATGTAGAAAACCACGGAGTCTTCCTCTTCTTCTTGGGTTGGGCTCCTTGCTTGATGCTTGGCTCATACTTCTTGCAATAACAATGAGGTCTCTCCAAGCTGCAATGCAAACATTTGATGCCTCCACTTACTTGGCCTTTCTTATTGATCATTCCTTCTATCTCCTGAGGATCATATTGCACTTCTGTTGTCGGGAAGTCTCCCAGGTACTCGTTCGGACAATTCAGGGAAATATGTCCTTCTTCTCCACATGAATAACATGACTTGGTATCTACGATTGGGTTTGGTATATCTCCCATTTTCATGGGTTCTTCTAACTTTTTCCCGAGGACTTCTTTCATTGCTTCCTTCTGCTGCTTGACAACTTGTTGTACCTTGGGGTAAATGTGGCACTGAGCCGGGTAGTGGGTGGTTCCTTCACACAAGAAACAAGTCATGTGACTAGTTGGGCATTCCTCGGCTGGATGATTTTCTTCACAATGAGGGCATCCATCCTTGTGTTCTTCCTGGGTGTGTCCTATTTCTCCACAGATCTTGCAAGCACAAAGCTTCTTTATAGGGCTATCACAGTGCTTCCGGATGAGACAGGATCTTAACAAAGTCTTCTTGAATTCCTCCCAGGTTTTTGCTCCATTACATCCTTGTATGGCTTGATGCATCTCCCACCAAGTTGCAGCACTTTGGGTAAAGTACTGAAGAGCGTATTGAACCTCATACCTCTTTGCAATCGAGTTGCTCCCGAAGCTATTCTCCATGTTTTGAATCCATACTTCTGCCTCCAGCTGGGTCATTGGTCCAGAGAATACAAGTCCAGCTTCATTCACCATCTATTGGGTCCAAGGTTTTGGGGATGAGATACGAGAGAGAGAAAGGAGGGGATACACACAATACAAACAATAGTTTTTGAAATAGGTTTTATTTGTGGCTGTCGAAAAAATGCACACAAATGACAGCTCACAAATCACCGTATCTAACGTGAGTATGCAACAGGGGTTTGGTCTTCTAGGGGGCATAAAATCTTGGAAATTCTTCATGGTCTTCAATTTCTTCACGTCCTTATAGTCTTCAAAAAAAAATTGTAGCTCTGTCCATAGTGGTCAAAAGGGTATTATCTAACTATTTGATAAAACTCAGAAGGGATAAGAAGTAAAAGATTTTTTTGAAAATAATTTTGAGAGATATCCTGTCCTATGGGCTTTCCAGTTTCTAGGGTCACGTCCTACAGTCAACATGTGCTCTGATACCATTTCTGTAGCGTCCCGACTCAAAACGAGTCAAGCCTCTGTGTGTCAGTGCCATCCCTGGATCAGTATGCTGGCACACACAGTACATCAATGTATATATATCAAAGTGCAATCACATGTAAATACCGTAAAATTGATATATACCTCTTAAATCTCAGCGGAAACAGTCAACGGGAGTGGAGTCCCAATAAACACCAACGGCAGGTTGAGTGTAGACCGTAACCCTGAATCGTACTCTTACTCGTCGTAGAAAAGTATCTGCAACATAAGACGTTGCAGCCGTGTAGGTCAGTACATTGAATGTACCGGCAAGATCACCATAGAATGAAATGATAAAAACTATTCTATATGCAAAAGGCTTTATGGCTCTGTGTCTGAGTTTTTGCAGAAAAGCTGGTTTTATTTTCCCTACAACAAAGGAGTCAAACGGAAATATCACTACAAAAGTTGGTTGTTAATGAGATGGTTCCACCAACCAATTCTCATGTCCCAAAATTATTAATAGACCCACTCATCATAAAATTTTATTAATTGTGTTGAGACTGGCTGATAGTATCATCTCCGGTGCTCATGTTGTCCATAACCGGGGACACGGCTAATCGATTAGTTTAACACTCTGCAGAGGTTTGTACACTTTACCCGCAAGATTCGATCCCTCCCGTTGTGTCCTCGCACTGCCTGGTGTTTGAGAACGAGACGATCGAAACATGGCCTTCCAAAGCGATCCTCTGATAGAAAGTCAGTGCCCATCCAATCCTACCGTTCTTCTACATCTCGTAGCAATCTGACCTACCAGAGTAACCACTAAGGTCAACCAAGCCAGAGCCCATAATGACTTGCGGTTGCACACGTAAGCTTTCCGGCCTTGAAGTATCCATCCAATGAAAATCTATATAATCAAACATTGCACTCATATAAGCAATCATACTAGCAATCAATACTAGCAATCAATAAGCCAAACCAAAAAGATTTAACACACTTGTGTTGTGATGAAGGAAATACTTAAAACAAAAGTTAAAACAACAAAACTTCATCACAACAACCAAAGGTAGTTTTTCCTACAAATAAACTCTTTTCAATAGCAACAAAACAAAAACAAAGAAAAAAGTAACAAAAGTATTTTATTAAATATTTTACTAGCAAAAAGAATTACTTTTGAAGAACAAGTAAGAACTATGAAAACAACACACTAAACATCATAAGTTTTTGTCTAATAAACTTAACAACAATAAAAACAATAAAATACTAACATAAGAGAAAACAAAATATAAAACAGCTAAGTTAACAGAAAGTAAAACTTATAAAACAATTCATAAAAATATTTTCAAATAGGAAATCAATCTAGCAATGAAAATCAATTGCAAGTTATAACTGAACTAGAATTGATTTCATGCAAACAAAAAGAATAAACAACATAGAAATAAACTTGGTTGAAATACTACTGCTAACTAACAGAAAACAAGGTAAAACTTGTCAACTAATATAAAAGAAAATAAATTTAAAACTATAAAAACAAAAGAAATAGAAATAAACCTAAAAAGAATTAAAACAGAATCTAATTTGCGTGAAATCCTAATTTAAAATTCTCTAAAAATTCTCACATTCGACAGTAATATTAAACACACTAATACAAAACAGTAGCAAAAAGAATCAACTCAAAATCTATTTTTAAACTCAAGTTATCCACAAAACAAGATTTAAATCAAATCTGTTTGAATTCAAATGTAAATTATTCAAATATGGTCAAACTTGATATCTACAGAAACTAGAATAAATTTGTGACACAATGCAAAAAGAATCACTCAAAAATATTTAAAAACATAAAAGTTAAAGCAAAAACAAAATCAGGATCTAATCTGTCTAAAAACTAAAAACAGAAAAAGAAAAATCAATCCTAGCGAATAGTGAGGCCACGTGGCTAGATCCTATTGGCTACGGGGTGTGCGCGCGGTGGCTAAAGGAGCGAACGGCCGCTACTTAAAAACAACGGTTCGGGCTTTATTAAATGATCTAATCTGGATCATTTGATCCAGATCCAACGGCTATAGAGGGGAGGTGGGGTGCTCACAAGGAAGGTCGCCGGCGATGGAGTTCTCCGGTGAGGTCGAGGCGTCGGGGTTGTCGGGGAGGCGTCTCGGGTGGTCGTAGGCGGCGGCTGAGGGGTCCAGGGGACGGCGGCCGGCCTCCGGCGACGTTTGGTGGCGGAAGAGGCGAGCAGCTCGAGCTCGGGAGGTGCGGTGGTGCTCGGGGGAAGTCCGGCGAGGTGCGGGGTGGGGTTCTAGCAGTCCCCGGCGATGGTGAATAGGTCCAGGCGATCGCGGCGGCCTTCCTGCGTCGACTGGTGGCGTCAGTGGTGCTCGGGGTTGATGATGACGAGCGGCACGAGCTCCGGGGCTTCGGTGGAGGCGGAGCTCCGGCGAGAGGTGGTGGCGGCGCTCTGGCGAGGGGGGCTCGGGGTGTTGGGCAAAAACCGAATGAGGAGGAGCTCCTCTATTTATAGGGGGCCTCGGGAGCGAAGATTAGGCAAGGGAGAGGGAGATCCGGTCGGATCCGGCGCGGCTCCGGCGAGATGGAAAGAGGGGCGAGGTAAGGAAGGAGATGGCCTGCGGGGTTCGGGATCGGGCGGTGGGGCCCCGGGGTCAGGGAGAGAGAAGGGGCGGGCGATGGGTCGGTTGGCCGATCCGACACGATTCGGATCTGGCGAAGGAGATCCTGGGCCGAAAGTTTCCTATTGGGCCTCGGGGATTTTCCTAATAAAAGAGAATTTTCCTTTTTATTAAAAACAGGAACTAAAAGATTGATTTGGAGAATCAAATAAAATCTAAATTTACAAGTTTTATATACCAAAATTATCAGAACAATAAATACCACAGTATGAACATTTTTCCACGGCCAAAATAAATACTTTTAAAAAACATTTTTCAGAAAATGCCTAAATTGTTTTTATTTCTTTTGCAAATAATTTTCAAATAATCCCATGGGTTTTATGGTTCAAATAAATCACAAAAATACCTCTGGTTTGGAGGGTCATGTTCCTCATCTCAAGTTTTTGAATTTAGGCAGGGGAGTTTGAATTCATTCAAACTTTTAAAATAGAGCCAAATATGAAATGGATTCAAAGTAGTTTTCAAAATCCAAAATTTCAAATACATCGTATTGAGGAAGTCATGTCATCTTCTCTCATTGATTTGAATTGGATGTATTTGAAATCAAAAACAAAGGGGAAAGTCATTTTATTCCCTCTCATTCAAAAGTTTCAAAAGTTTCAAATTTTCACTCAAATTCAGTCACTCAAACAAACATTCAATCATTCTAGTAATTAATATAACATTCCAAAATTTGGGATGTTACAGATCTTCAATACAACGATCTCATCTGAGATCAATCCGATGTAACTTTTGCGGTGCGTTTGTTGGTATCTGATGAATTGTGGGTTTATGATCAGATTATTCGTTGATATTATTTGAGTCTTTTAAGATCCCTATGCTTGTGTGATTTTATAGCTTTGTATTTCTCTCCGATCTATCAGTCTATGATACGTCTCCAACGTATCTATAATTTATGAAGTATTCATGCCATGTTTACAACAATTTTATATGGTTTTGGTGCACTTTTATATTATTTTCATGGACTAATATATTAACCTAGTGCCGAGTGCCAGTTGCTGCTGTCTGCATGTTTTTGGTTTTCCAGAAAATCCATACCAAACAAAGTGCAAATGCCATGAAAATTTACGGTGATTTTTATGGAAAATAAGAGACTCAGGAAGCTTCGGGAGGGAGCCAGAAGGTGTTCAGGGGGGCCACAAGCCTGGGTGGCGCCCCCCCTAGGGCGCGCCACCTGAGCTTGTGGGACCCTCGGGACCCCCCCCCCCCCCCGGCGTGATTCCAACACTAAAAAATCCTATAAATTGAGAAACCTCCAGAAAGAAACCTAGAAGAGTTTTTTCGCCGCCACAAGCCTCTGTTCCGAAGCAATCTCATCTGTAGCCCTATTCCGGCACCCTGCCGGAGGGCGGAAGTCATCACCGGATGCCATCTTCATCATCCCCGCTGCTTCCATGATGAGGCGTGAGTAGTTCACCCTTGGGGCTGAGGGTATGTACCAGTAGCTATGTGTTTGATCTCTCTCTCTCTCTCTCTCTCGTGTTCTTGATTTGGCACGATCTTGATGTACCATGAGCTTTGTTAATATAGTTGGATCATATGGTGTTCTTCCCTCTCTATCTTTGTTGTGATGAATTGAGTCTTGCCCTTTGAGGTTTCATTATTATCGGATTGAATATTTGGATTTGAGATCACTTGATGTTTGTCTTGCATGTGGATACCCGTGGTGGCAATGGGGTATTCTATTGAGTCACTTGATATATGTTTTGGTAATCAACTTGTGGATTCCCGAGGTGACATTGGGGTAATCTAGGCACATAGGTTGATACACACTTTCATCCTACTTTCTCCGATAGCAACTTTGGGGTAATGTTTGAAGTTCTTTGTGTTGGATCGAATATTATGAATCGGAAATTGTTTGATGCATATCGAATAATTAACTCACGGATACTTGTCATGACATTGGAGTATCTAGGTGACATTAGATTTGATTGATGTGTATCATATGGTGTTATTCTAGTACGAACTCTAGGGCTGTCGGTGACACTTATAGGGATGGCTCAATAGATTGATAGAAAGATAACTTTGAGGTGGTTTTGCTACCTAAAACAATTTCATCTTATGTTCTCCTCTATTGATAGGAACTTTAGAGTAATTCTTTGTCGCACGTTGAGGGACTGTTATATGATTCAATTATGTTAGCACTGTTGAGAGATTGCACTAGTGAAAGTATGAACCCTAGGCCTTGTTTGCAAGCATTGCAATACCGTTTGGGCTCACTTTTGCTACTTGTTACCTTGCTATTTTTATTATTTCAGATTACAAAAACCTATATCTACTATCCATACTACACTTGTATCACCATCTCTTCGCCGAACTAGTGCACCTATACAATTTACAATTGTATTGGGTGTGTTGGGGACACAAGAGACTCTTTGTATTTTGATTGCAGGGTTGTTTGAGAGAGACCATCTTCATCCTACACCTCCCATGGATTGATAAACCTTAGGTCATCCACTTGAGGGAAATTTGCTACTGTCCTACAAAACTCTGCACTTGGAGGCCCAACCAAGTCTACAAGAATAAAGTTGCGTAGTTGACATCAGTCTACTTTGGCCAGGTTTGATTGATTTATCTTCATTGGGAGAGGTGCTTTGTAATGGTTCAAATCTTGCGGTGTCCTTACTCAATGACAGGAGGAGTTGCAAGGCACGTATTTGTATTGTTGCCACTAAGGATAAAACGACGGGGTTCGGTTATATTAATTGGTCTTATTCTGTCTACATTATGTCATCTTACTTAATGCGTTACTCTGTTTGTCATGAACTTAATACTTTGAGATGCATGCTAGATAGTGGTCTTGGGGTGGAGTAATAGTAGTAGATGCAGTTGGATTATGGTCTACTTGTCACGGACGTAATGCCTATATATTGAATCATGCCTTGGATGATCATCATAACTACGCACAATTCTGTCAATTGCCCAACAGTAATTTGTTTACCCACCGATGCTATTTTTGAGAGAGATGCCTCTAGTGAAAGTTTATGCCCCCGGGTCCATTCACATCTATTATAAAACAAATCTTACAATTCCTCAATGTTTTCTTTTATTTTTATTTTTACTTTTATTAATTATATCTACCACAAGATACGTCTCCGTCGTATCTATAATTTTTGATTATTTCACGGCAATATTCTACAACTTTCACATACTTTTGGCAACATTTTATATTATTTTTGGGACTAACATATTGATCGAGTGCCCAGTGCCAGTTCCTATTTTTTTTGCATGTTTTTTGTTTCGTAGAAAATCCATATCAAACGAAGTCCAAACGCGATAAAATTTTACGGAGATTTTTTTGGAATATATGTGATTTTTGGGAGAAGAATCAATGCAAACGGAGGCCCATAGCCTCCACAATGCATCAGGGTGCCACCACCCCCTAGGGCATGTGGGGTTGCCTTGTGACCACCTCGTAAGTCGGTTGGAGCTCTTCTTCAGCCGCAAGGAAGCTTATATCGAAAAAAAAATCATGTTAAAATTTCAGCCAGATCGGAGTTACGGATCTCCGGATATTTAAGAAATGGTTTTCGGCCAAAAACAGAGACACGAAACAGAGAGAGAGAGAGAGATCCAATCTCGGAGGGGCTCCTGCCCTTCGGGAGCCATGGCGGCCAAGGACCAGAGGGGAAACCCTCCTCCCATCTAGGGGGGAGACCAAGCAAGAAGAAGTAGGAGGGGGCTCTCTCCCCCTCTCTGCCGGTGGCGCTGGAACGCCCGCCGGGGGAACCATCGCGGCGGCAATCTACTCCAACAACTCCGCCGTCTTCCTCAACACCTCCATCACCTTCCCTCAGCTATTTTCAGCGGTCCACTCTCCCGCAACCCGATGTACCCTCTACTTGAACATGGTTCTTTATGCATCATATTATTATCCAATGATGTGTTGCCATCCTGTGATGTTTGACTAGATTTTTGTTGTCCTATGGGTAATCGGTGAATTGCTATGATTGGTATAAATTTCTTGTGGTTATCTTGCTGTCCTTTGGTGCCCATCATATGAGCGTGCGCGTGGATCACACCATAGGGTTAGTTGTATGTTGATAGGACTATGCATTGGAGGGCAAGAGTGACGAAAACTTCTTCCTACCATAGAATTTGATTCATACGGGATTGAAGGGGGACCAATATATCTTAATGCTATGGTTGGGTTTTTCCTTAATGAACTTTAGTAGTTGCGAATGCCTGCTAATAGTTCCAATCATAAGTGCATAGAATTCCAAGTAAGGGATGACATGCTAGCAGTGGCCTCTCCCACATAAAAACTTGCTATCGGTCTAGTAACTTAGCCAATTGCTTAGGGACAATTCCGCAAATCCTACCACCACTTTTCCACACTTGCTATACTAACTTAATTGTAATTTTATTAAAACAGCACCTAACTTTTATTTTCACGTTCTTTATTATCTTGCAAACTTATCCTACTACACCTATAAAGTACTTCTAGTTTTATTACTTGTTTCTAGGTAAATCAAATGTTGGTGTGCGTAGAGTTGTATCGGTGGTCGATAGAACATGAGAGAATATTAATTCTACCTTTAGCTCCTCGTTGGGTTCGACACTCTTACTTATCGAAAAAGGCTACAAATGATCCCCTATACTTGTTGGTTATCACCACTGCCAGATTTGATACTTCCAACTAGCAAGAACAAGGGGAGTGACGCCCCCTTGCCTTGTTGGGGTGCAAGCATTTGTTTGTGTGTGTGTGCAGGTACAGCTAAAGTTGTCTGTGTGCCGTCTCCTTCTGGTTCGATAAACCTTGGTTCTTAACCAAGGGAAATACTTTCTGCTACTATACTACATCACCCTTCCTCTTTAGGGAATCCTAACAATTTCACAAGTAGCATCTGGCCAGGATGCGGTGATGCCCATGGAGGCACTGCTGAGCCCCCGTTCCCTTCCCACTGATGATGCACAGGTGTAGGGGATCACAATAGTCTTCAAGAGAAGTATTTCAACCCAAATTTATTGATTCGACACAAGAGGAGCCAAAGAATATTTATAAGCCTTAGCAGTTGAGTTGTCAATTCAACACACCTGGATAGATAACTTGCTTGGCATAATTTATTAGTTGCAAAGTAATATGATAGCAGTAGTAGTGAAACAGTAAGTAGCTATATGTAGTAAAGTAAAATATTGCAGCAGTAGTAATTGTAAAGAGAGCAACAATGATGGAAAGCGTATGCATGGAAGTAGATAATGGGTGTTGTTTAGACGACATCACTTATGCAAAGGTCCTAACATAGAGCGATAGCAAACTAGCTCCAATTCATCAATCTTATGTAGGCATGTATTCTTGCACATGCTTGCGATAAGAACTTGCACACCATCTTTTCTCCTACCCTCCCATTTCAGCGGAATCCTAAGGGAAATTAAGGGTAATTGAGGTGCTTTTTTTTAATAGAGAATTGGATCAAAGCATTAACAATCAATGAATACAAGTAATCCTTAAGGTAAAGTCATCCCCGTTGATATCCCAATTATTGTCACCTTGGGGTATTGGGTTTAGACTATTAACAGGTGCATAGAACTTGTAGGTATGATCCAAAATACAAATATATTCATGAAAATATAAAGGGTTCAGATCTGATTTCATGGCACTCGGGCCCTAGTGTCAAGCTTAGGCATAGCAAAGTCATAGCAACATCAATCTCAAAACATAGTGGATACTAGGGATCAAGCCCTAACAAATCTGACATCTATTACATAATGATTCTCATCCAATTCTAATCTACCTTCATGTGCCTACAGGGGAATTACTCACACATGGGTGGAAGCATCACGAGATTGTTGTTGGAGAACGGTTGGTGCTGACGACGGCGATGAATCCCCCTCTCTCGAGCCCAAAACAGACTCTAGGCCGGATCTCTGGAGGAAGAATAGAGGTGGCGGCGGCTCCGTATCGTACAAAGCATCGGGGATTTTCCGTGATTGTTTTGCGGAAATATGGGATTTATAGGCCAAAGTATCTCGGTGGAGGAGCCACGGGGCCTCCACGCGACCACCCCACACGGCCAGGGAGGTAACCGGGTAGCCATGCCGCGTGGAGCTCTGGTGGCCCCCCTCGGACCTATCTTCGGCCCTCCAGTCTTCTAATTTTCTAGAAAAAGTCCAAAAAAATTCCCATCCAATTTATAGCACTTTTATTTCTGCACAAAAATAACACCATGGTAATTTTGCTGAAAACAACGTCAGTTCGGATTAGTTTTATTCAAATCATGCAAATTAGAGGGCAAAACAATGACAAAAGAGTTTGGAAAAGTAGATACGTTTGAGACATATCAACTCCCCCAATCTTAGCTCATTGCTTGTCCTCAAGCATTTCAGTTAACAAACTGGACGCGGTAAAGAAAACTTTTACAAACTCGTTTCTTTTGTAGATGTATAGAAATTTAGTCAATAATCAAATTATAACAAAGATTATGAGACCCACCATATGAATGATAACACTTAACAACCGTGTTTACTCATGGCAAGACCATAACAAATTAGAAGATAATAATATGATATCGCAAACATCAACATGGTCAAAATGAATACAATGCCATATGATAGAATGGTATCTCACTAGCCCTTTCTGAAACCACAAAAAGTAAATGCAGAGCACCTCTAAAGTTCAAGAAGCGACTAGACATTGTAATTAAGTGTAAAGAACATCATTCATGCATCACTTAACATTAATTAGTCCAAATGCATGTTATACTAAGAATGATAATTACGTTCTCTATGTTGGTGCGTGAAGAAGTTGATGACTTAAAATACAAATGAAAATAACTATAATTAAAAAGGAAAGAACCTTCATAGAGGGAGGTAGAGATTAACACGTGCCAGAGCTCATTCGTTAAAATACAGGTAAATTTACTTTGAGAGGTGTACTTTTCCTGTCAATGGTTTAAAGATAAAGGTTTTCATTATATTCAATGCTAAGCACATTTCAGAGCGGTTCCCATGCTTAACACTCCTCCCCACCATAACTAACACAAACCATGGCTAGCCGAATCCACAGGTGCCTACCAACTTTCAAATTTATGGAGGAGTGCCTTTTTATAAAATGATTGGGACTAGGCATTCCTATACCAGCTCTCTCTAAATTAAACAAGCACAAATTTCATGCTCACTGAGAGAAAACACATTTAGCATAGAAGATAATGGCTTCCCCCACCGCTTCCATGAGTTGTATGGGTACATAAAAAGATTATTTTTGAAAGTTTAGAGGTGGCACATGAAAATTTACTTGGAATGGCGATGAAGTACCATGTATAGGTAGGTAGATCTATTGGACTCTTTGTGGCAAAACTTGATTTTAAATGATAGGGTCTAGTGCCAAAAATTCTTAAATATTCCAAAAAAATAGTGTAAATTTTTTACGACATTCTGAGCACTTTTATGTTTGGGTCATTTTTTATTGCACGGATAATTCAGAAAATAGGATAATCATGGCATTTTTCTTTATTAAACTATAAATAACAGAGAGTAAACTATGGGTACAGAAAGTTGTGCACACTGAATTCATCGACCACATGCCCCTAAAAAAGAATCCATTAATAAGGTTGATCAAGTCTTATTAACAAACTTTTCCGAGTAACATGAAACCGAAGAACTTTTGTATAGCACTAAGTTACCTTAACCGGGATATGCATCGTCCCAACAATAAGAGTTTGATATTTCTTTTCAGGTACCAGAAGAGGGAATTCAAAACCTCCATTAGAGATTGTCATAATATTTTCAATAGAGTTGATACTATTCACTTTGTTTTGTTTCTTCAGAAAATATACCGTATGCTCATTATTGTTGACATGAAAAGTAACCTTGCTTTTGTTGCAATCAATAACAGCCCCTGCAGTATTCAAAAAGGGTCTACCAAGGATAATCGACATATTGTCGTCCTCAGGCATATCAAGAATAACAAAATCCGTTAAGATAGTAACATTAGCAACAACAATGGGAACATCCTCACAAACACCTATGGGTAAAGCAGTTGATTTATCAGCTATTTGCAAAGAAATTTCAATAGGTGTCAACTTATTCAGGTCAAGTCTTCTATATAGAGAAAAAGGCATAACACTGACACCAGCTCCTAAATCACACAAAGCCGTTTGAACATAATTTTTTTTATTGAGCATGGTATAGTAGGTATTCCTGGATCTCCTAACTTCTGAGGTACTTTTCCTTCAAATGAATAGTTTGCAAGCATAGTAGAAATTTCAGCCTTGGGTATTTTTCTTTTATTAGTGACAATATCTTTCATGTATTTTGCATATGGAGGCATTTTTCATAATTTCAGTCAAGGGTGTTCTCAGATACAAAGGTCTAAGCATTTCAACAAAGCGATTAAAAGCCTCTTCATCTCTATATTTCATAGCCTTATTAGGAAATGGCATTGGTTTTTGAACCCATGGTTCTCTTTCTTTACCATGTTTCCTAGCAACAAAGTCTTTTTTATCATATCTTTTATTTTTAGAAGGTGGGTTATCAAGCTCAACTTCAAGTTCTATTTCTACATCATTATCAGATTCTTTGTTATTATCTGGTGGAGCATCAATATGATCATCATTAACATCGTCATCATTATTATCACTAGGTGTATGTTCATTACCAGATTGTGTCTCAGCATCAGAAATAGAAACATCATTATGATTCTCAGGAGGTTTTTCTACGATAGGCTCACTAGAAGCATGCAAAGTTCTATTCTTTTTCTTCTTCCTAGGTGAACTAGGTACATCATTGTTAACTCTCTGAGAATCTTGTTCAATTCTTTTAGGATGACCTTCAGGGTATAGAGGATCCTGAGTCATTTTACCACCTCTAGTAACCACTCTAATAGCATGATCATTCATTTTACTATTCATTTCATTAAGCAAATCACTTTGTATTTAGAAACTTGTTCTAACTAGGTTTGAACCATAGAAGCATGTTTACATAAGCCCTTGATATCATTAGCAATTCTAAACATCATTTCACTCAAATGTTCAATCATGATAGCATTATGTTTTAATTCATCACTAGTTTGCATATTGAAGTTTTCTTGCTTAACAATGAAATTATCAAATTCATCCAAACACTGGCTAGGAGACTTATTATAAGGAGTATCACCTTCATCAAATTTACGAAGAGAATGTACCTCCACTACCTGTGTCGGGATGTCAAGTCCATGTATTTCTTCAATAGGTGATAAATTCTTAACATCATCAGCTTTAATACCTTTCTCTTTCATAGATTTTTTTTGCTTCTTGCATATCTTCTGAACAGAGGAATAGAATACCTCTCTTCTTTGGAGTTGGTTTAGGTGGTGGTTTAGGAAGTGTCCAATCATAGGCATTCCTCAATATATTATCCAGTAATTCCTGAGCCTGTTCAACCGTTCGTTCCCTGAAAACACAGCCAGCACAACTATCTAGGTAGTCCCTAGAAGCATCGGTTTGTCCATTATAAAAGATATCAAGTATTTCATTCTTCTTAAGAGGATAGTCAGGAAAAGCCTTTAATAATTGGAGAAGCCTCCCCCAAGCTTGAGGGAGATGCTCTTCCTCAAATTGCACAAAGTTATATATTTCCTGTAAGGTAGCTTGTTTCTTATGAGCAGGAAAATATTTTTCAGTGAAGTAATATATCATATCCTGGGGACTACGCACACAACCAGGAGTAAGAGTATTAAAGCATTCTTTAGCATCTCCATTTAATGAGAAAGGAAACAACTTAGGAATATAGTAGTAGCAAATCTTTTCCTCTTGAGCAAATAGGGTGGCAATATCATTTAATTTAGTAAGATGTGCCACAACAGTTTCAGTTTCATAACCATGAAAAGGATCAGATTCTACCAAAGTAATAAGTTCAGGATCAATAGAGAATTCATAATCCTTATCAGTAACAAAGATAGGAGAGGTTGCAAACTTAGGATCATATTTCATTTTCTCTATTATAGCCTTTTCCTTCAGCTTACTCAGTAATTTCTTAAAATCCTCTGTACCATTACAAGCAAGAAAATCTCTAGCAATCTCCCCATCCATAACATCCCTCGGGTACATTAGGCATTTCATATCCAGTAGGAGAGGTAGGCATAATAGGTGAATCATAATTTTCATCAGTTTCGGCATTCTCAAGTTCTTTAGATTTAGCAATTTGTTCATCAAGTAATTCACCTAGTGGCACAGTGTTATCAAGCAAAGTACTGGCATCATCACAAGTATCATTTATAATAGAAGCAGTATCATCAATCACTTGCAACATATCAAATTGAATAGCAGGTGGCGGTATCGCAAGTCTACTTAAAACAGAAGGTGAATCAAATGCAGAGCAAGATGACAGTTCCTTACCTCCCCTCGTCTTAGAGGGTACGATCTTGGTCTTAGAGTCTTTCAGATTCTTCATAGTGATTAGCAGATATATAATTCCCAAGTAAACTCAATAAATAAAGCTATGCTCCCCGGCAACGGCGCCAGAAACGAGTCTTGATAACCCACAAGTATAGGGGATCACAACAGTCTTCGAGGGTCGTATTTCACCCAAATTTATTGATTCGACACATGGGGAGCCAAAGAATATTTATGAGCCTTAGCAGTTGAGTTGTCAATTCAACCACACCTGGAAAATAATATCTCTGCAGCAAAGTGTCTAGTAGCACAGTAGTATGATGGTTTGATAGCAGCAGTAACAGTAACAGTAGCAGTTTGTAGTGATTGTAATAGCAGCAGCAACAGTAGTAACTTAGCAAAGATCAATATGAGCAAAGTGTAGGCATTAGATCAGCGATGGATATTTGTGTTGGATAACATTCATCATGTAATAGTCACAACCTAGAGCGATACACAATAGCTCCAATTCATCAATTCAATGTAGGCATGTATTTCATATATAGTCATACGTGCTTATAGTAAGAACTTGCATGACATCTTTTGTCCTACCCTCCCATGGCAGCGGGGTCCATAAGGAAAACTAAGGGATATTAAGGTCTCCTTTTAATAGTGAACCGGAACAAAGCATTAACACATGGTGAATACATGAACTCCTCGAATTACAGTCATCCCCGGAGAGTATCCCAATTATTGTCACCTTGGGGTCTACGGATTAGAACAATAACAAGTGCATATAACTAGCAGATAGGATCAATAACTCAAATATATTCATGGAAACATAATAGGTTCAGATCAAAAATCATGGCACTCGGGCCCTAGTGACAAGCATTAAGCATAGCAAAGTCATAGCAACATCAATCTCAGAACATAGTGGATACTAGGGATCAAGCCCTAACAAATTGACTCGATTAGATGGTAAATCTCATCCAACTCCATCACCGTACAGCAAGCCTACAAAGGAATTACTCACTCCCGGTGGTGAGCATTGCTACTTGTAAGCAACGTTGGGATTTTCCCCAAAGAGGGGGGCAGATGCAGCACAGTAGAGATAAGTATTTCCCTCAGTGAGAACCAAGGTATCAATCTAGTAGGGGAATCACGCAAACCCTCATGAACAGCACCTGCACACACAAAAGCAAATACTTGCACCCAACGCGAGCAAGAGGGTCGTCAATCCCCTTGAACTCATTACTTGCAAGGATTAAATCTTGTAGTGGTAGATAGATAAATTGCAAAACTAAATAAAAGTAATAAAATTGCAGCAAGCTATTTTTAGTTTTCTTTTTATGATTAAAGTAGACCCGGGGGCCATAGTTTTCACTAGAGGCTTCTCTCTCGAACACATAGCATACGGTGGGTAGACAAATTACTGTTACACAATTCATAACAAAGCGCATAGTTATGATGATATTCAAGGCAATGATCATGTATATAGGCATCATGTTCGAGACAAGTAGACCGACTCCTGCCTGCATCTACTACTATTACTCCACCCATCGACCGCTATCCAGCATGCATCTAGGGTATTAAGTTAATGAAAACATAGTAACGCCTTAAACAAGATGACATGATGTAGACAAAGTAAACCCAATCAATATGAATAAACCCCATTGTTTTACCCTTAATGGCAACAATACAAATACGTGTCTTGTCCCTTTTTGTCACTGGGATATAGAACACCGCAAGATTGAACCCATCACAAAGCACCTCTCCCGCTGAAGATAAATCAATCTAGTTGGCCAAACCAAACGGATAGATCGGAGAGAAATACAAAGCTATCAAAATCATTCATAATAAAGTTCAGGAAAGACTCAATTACTTCTCATGAATAATCTGATCATAAACCCACAATTCATCGGATCCCAACAAACACACCGCAAAAGAAGATTACATCGAATAAAACTCCAAGAAGATTGAGGAGAACATTGTATTGAAGATCAAAGAGAGAGAAGAAGCCATCTAGCTACTAGCTATGGACCCGTAGGTCTGTGGTAAACTACTCACACATCATCGGAGGGGCAGCAAGGTTGATGTAGATGCCCTCCATGATCGATTACCCCTCCGGCAGAGTACCGGAGAAGGCCTCCAGATGGGATCGCGGAAGAACAGAGGCTTGCGGCCGCAGAAAAGTTATTCGGGGTGCCTCTCTGTTGGTTTCGCAATATTTGAGAATTTATAGAAGTGGAATTAGGTCAAAAGGAGCCACGAGGGACCCACAAGGCATCTTTGCGCGACCCCCTAGGGACGCGCGGGGTTGCCTTGTCACCTCCTCGTGAGGCTTCTGGTCTCCTTCCGAAGCTTCTAGGGTCTCTTTTGTACAGAAAAAAATTGTCAAAAAGTTTCGTAGCGTTTGGACTCCGTTTGGTACTGATTTCCTGAAAAACCAAAAACAAGCAGAAAACAACAACTGGCACTATGCACTAGGTTAATAGGTTAGTCCCAAAAAATGATATAAAATAGCATATAATTGCATATAAAACATCCAAGATTGATACTATAATAGCATGGAACAATCAAAAATTATAGATACGTTGGAGACGTATCAGCATCCCCAAGCTTAATTACTGCTCGTCTTCGAGTAGGTAAATGATAAAAAACAGAATTTTTGATGTGGAATGCTACCTAACATGTTTATCATGTAATCTCTTTTACGGTATGAATATTAAGAAATGAGTGATTCAAAGCAATAGTCTATAATTTGATATAAAGACATCAATACTCAGGCATACCAACAAACAATCATGCCGTTAAAAATAAAAATGCTAAAGAACGCTATCCCTACAAAATCAGATAGCCCGTCATGCTTAGTCTTCCTAACACAAAGTATTAATCATGCACTAACCCGATGACAAGCTGAGCAATTGGATCATACTTTTTAACACGCTTCAGCTTTTTCAACTCCCACGCAATACATGAGCGCGAGCCATGGACATAGCACTATGGGTGGAATGGAATGTGGTAATAGGGATCAATAAGGGGAAGTAAAAAGAGGAAGATAGTCTCGCATCGACGCGGCTAATCAACGGGCTATGGAGATGCCCATCAATTGATATCAATGCGAGGAGTAGGGATTGTCATGCAACGGATGCACTAAGAGCTATAAGTGTATGAAATCTCAAACTGAAACTAAGTGGGTGTGCATCCAACTTGCTTGCTCATGAAGACCTCGGGCATTTGAGGAAGCCCATCATCGTAATATACAAGCCAAGTTCTATAATGACAAATTCCCACTAGTATATGAAAGTGACAACTCAGGAAACTCTCTATATGAAAAACATGGTGCTACTCTGAAGCACAAGTGTGGTAAAGGATAGTAACATTGCCCCTTCTCTCTTTTTCTCTCATTTTTTTTTCTGGGCTCTTTTTGGCCTCTTTTTTTTCGTCCGGAGCCTCATCCCGACTTGTGGGGGAATCATAGTCTCCATCACCCTTTCCTCACTGGGACAATGCTCTAATAATGATGGTCATCACACTTTTATTTACTTACAACTCGATATTACAACTCGATACTAGAACAATAGGACTCTATATGAATGCCTCTGGCAGTGTACCAGGATGTGCAATGATCTAGCGTAACATGTATAAAAGTTGATGAACGGTGGCTGAGCCACAAATAATATGTCAGCTATATGATCATGCAAAGCAATATGACAATGAAAATGTGTGTCATATAAATGGAACAGGGGAAGTTGCATGGCAATATATCTCGGAATGGCTATGGAAATGCCATAATAGGTAGGTATGGTGGCTGTTTTAAGGAAGATATAAGGAGGCTTATGTGTGATAGAGCGTATCATATCACGGGGTTTGGATGCACCGGCGAAGTTTGCACCAACTCTCGAGGTGAGAAAGGGGAATGCACGGTACCGAAGAGGCTAGCAAATTGCGGAAAGGTAAGAGTGCGTATAATCCATGGACTCACATTAGTCATAAAGTAGTCACATACTTATTGCAAAAGTCTATTAGCCCTCGAAGCAAAGTACTACTCGCATGCCCCTAGGGGGATAGATTGGTAGGAAAAGACCCATCGCTCATCCCCGACTGCCACTCATAAGGTAGACACTTAATAATAATCATGCTCCAACTTCATCACATAACTAGGGACTATACGTGCATGCTTCGGGAATCACAAACCTTAACACCAATATTCTTACTAAACCACAATCATTCACTAGTACATCCACATATTACCATCTTAATATCGCAAAACTATTGCAAGGAATCCAACTTATCATATTCAGTGATCTACATGAAAGTTTTTATCATATCCCTCTTGAATACCTATCCTTTATGGACCAATCTTATAACCTGTGTAAATTGCCATTACTGTTTCTTAGACTCTCAAAAAGAGTTAAGTGAAGCATGAGAGTGCAAATATTTCTTTAAAATATAACCACTGCCGTGCTCTAAAAGATATAAGTGAAGCACTAGAGCAACTGCCTAGCTCAAAAGATATAAGTGAAGCACATAGAGTATTCTAACAAATCACGATAAATGTGTGTCTCTCTCAAAAAGCTGTGTTCAAAAGATGATTGTGGGAAACTAAAAAGTAAACAAACAAAAGAAAACTATAGCACACGATGCTCCAAGTAAAACTCATATCATGTGATGAATAAAAAAATAGCTCCAAGTGATATACCGATAGATTGTAGACCAAAGAGGGGATGCCATCCGGGGCATCCCCAAGCTTAGACGCTTGGGTCTTCCTTGAATATTACCTTGGGGTGCCTTGGGCATCCCCAAGCTTAGGGTCTTGCCGCTCCTTATTCCTTCATCCATGGTGATCTCACCCAAAACTTGAAAACTTCAGCACCCAAAACTTAACAAAAACCTCGTGAGATCCGTTAGTATAACAAACAAATCTTAAACTTTTGGTACTGTTATAAATTGATTCATATTTAATTCTTGCATAATGATACTGTACTCTAACTTCTCCATGACTTATACCCCCCGATATAATCCATTGCATCATTAAAATAAGCGAACTATGCAATAGAAATAAGAATTTGTCAAAAACAGAATAGTCTGTAAAGATCTGAATAAAAATCATAATTCTGTAACTCAAAAAATTCTGAAAATTTAGGAAAACGTAAAAAATCCATATACCAAGATTGTGTAAAAAATTTAGGATTTTATCACATTCCAATACAGAATAGAAATTCCAGAACTGGGTGCAAACTTTTTGTTTTTTAAACAGCATCAATTATACTATCATCCAAATCATCCTAAAGGAATTACTTGGCACAAACACTAATTAAAAGATAAAAACACAATCATAACAGAGGCTATAATTGAGTAAACACACAAAATAGAAAACAAAAGCAAAAAAATTAAGATAACTATTGGGTTGTCTCCCAACAAGCTCTTTCTTTATAGCCAGTAAGATAGGCTTAGGATATTAACTATGCCCACATAAAAGAAAAGAATTGAAGCACGAAGAGAGCATCATATAGCATGTGAAAAACACATTTAAGTCTAACATACTTCCTATGCATAGGCATTTTATAGGAAAACAAATTATCAAGACAAGCAATATCTAGCATATGCAAATAGGAAGAATGAAGCATTAATAATTTCAGCACAAAGAGAGGTAATTTAGTGACATGAAAGTTTCTACAACCATATTTTCCTCTCTAATAATAATTACATGTAGGATCATAATCAAATTCAACAATATAACTATCATAGACAATATTCTCTTTATGATCCACATGCATAAATTTTTCATAATCTTCCAAGATAGTGGGATTAATATTAACTAAAGTCATGACCTCTCCAAACCCACTTGTATCAAAAACTTCATAAGATAGAACACTCTCCGAATATGTGGGATTTTTTACCTATAGTTGACACTCTTCCAAACCCACTTTCAGTATTGTTGCAAACATTATTACTTTCAAGATCATAAGAAGCATTATCACCCCAATCGTGATCATTGCAATAAGTAGTGGACATAACAAAATTATCATCCCCAAGCTTGTAGCTTTGCATATCATTAGCACAATTGACATTAATAGAACTTATAATAACATCATTGCAATCATGCTTTTCATTCAAGGAGCTATCATGAATCACCTTATAAATTTCTTCGTTTAACACTTCATCACAATTTTCAGATTCACGATTTTCAAGCAAAACTTCATAAAGATAATCAAGTGAACTCAACTCACTAGCAATTGGTTCATCATAATTGGATTTTTTGAAAATATTAGCAAGTGGATGAGGATCCATATGTCTTTTAATTTTTTACTTTTCTTGAGTCACACAATCACAGCAAGCAAGCAAACAAGCTAACACAAGATATTTTTGTGTTTTTGTATTTTTTATGAGAAGTTGGGGAGATGAAAACGAGAGGCAAATGCGAATAAAAAGGCAAATAAAAAGTACAGCAAGTAGATGATAGTTTATGTGAAGGTGCTTGGTAGGTTTTGATGATGTCTCCCCGGCAACGGCGCCAGAAATTCTTCCTGCTACTTGTAAGCTGCGTTGGGCTTTTCCCCAAAGAGGAGGGGAGATGGAGCACAGTAGAGATAAGTATTTCCCTCAGTGAGAACCAAGGTATCAATCCAGTAGGAGAATCACACAACACCTCGTGAACAGCACCTGCACACACAACAGCAAATACTTGCACCCAACGCGGGCAAGAGGGTCGTCAATCCCCTTGAACTCATTACTTGCAAGGATTAAATCTTGTAGTGGAAGATAGATAAATTGTAGCAAGGTATTTTTAGTTCTATTTTTATGATTAAAGTAGACCCGGGGGTCATAGTTTTCACTAGAGGCTTCTCTCTCGAACACATAGCATACGGTGGGTAGACAAATTACTGTTACACAATTCATAGAAAAGTGCATAGTTATGATGATATTCAAGGCAATGATCATGTATATAGGCATCATGTTCGAGACAAGTAGACCGACTCCTGCCTGCATCTACTACTATTACTCCACCCATCGACCGCTATCCAGCATGCATCTAGGGTATTAAGTTAATGAACACAGATTAATGCCTTAAGCAAGATGACATGATGTAGACAAAGTAAACCTAATCAATATGAATAAACCCCGTCATTTTACCCTTAATGGCAACAATACAAATACGTGTCTTGTCCCTTTCTGTCACTGGGATATAGAACACCGCAAGATTGAACCCATCACAAAGCACCTCTCCCGCTGAAGATAAATCAATCTAGTTGGCCAAACCAAACGAATAAATCGGAGAGAAATACAAAGCTATCAAAATCATGCATAATAAAGTTCAGAAAAGACTCAATTAGTTCTCATGAATAATCTGATCATAAACCCACAATTCATCGGATCCCAACAAACACACCGCAAAAGTAGATTACATCGAATAGAACTCTAAGAAGATTGAGGAGAACATTGTATTGAAGATCAAAGAGAGAGAAGAAGCCATCTAGCTACTAGCTATGGACCTGTAGGTCTGTGGTAAACTACTCACACATCATCGGAGGGGCATCATGGTTGATATAGATGCCCTCCGTGATCGATTCCCCTTCCAGCAGAGTACCGAAAAAGGCCTCCAGATGGGATCGCGAAAGAACAGAGGCTTGCGGTGGCGGAAAAGTTATTCGGGGGTGGCTCTCTGTTGATTTCCCAATATTTGAGAATTTATAGAAGTGGAATTAGATCAAAAGGAGCCACAAGGGGCCCACAAGGCATCTTGGCGCGCCCCCCCGGGGGCGCGCGGGGTTGCCTTGTCACCTCCTCATGAGGCTTCAGGTCTCCTCCTGAAGCTTCTAGGGTCTCTTTTGTCCTGAAAAAATTGTCAAAAAGTTTCATAGCATTTGGACTCCGTTTGGTGCTAATTTTCTGAAAAACCAGAAACAAGCAGAAAACAACAACTAGCACTGTGCAATAGGTGAATAGTTTATTCCCAAAAAATGATATAAAATAACATATAATTGCATATAAAACATCCAAGATTGATACTATAATAGCATGGAACAATAAAAAATTATAGATACGTTGGAGATGTATCAAGCATCATGAAATTGTTGATGAAGGATGGTTGATGATGACGACGGCGATGAATCCCCCTCTCCGGAGCCCTGAACGGACTCCAGAACAGCCCTCCCTATGAAAAACATGAGGTGATGGCGGCTCCGTATTGTAAAACGTGATGAAACTTCTTCTCCTGTTTTTTCTCGGGGAAACGGAATTTATAGGCTTGGAATTAGGTCAGACGGCCGCCTGTGGCACCCACAAGGCATCAGGGCGTGCCCTGGGGGGTAGGCGCGCCCTGTTGCCTTGTGAGCAACTGGTGGCCCCCCTCCAGTGGATCTTCGTTCCAGTATTTTTTATTTATTCAATAAAAAATCTCCGCAAAGTTTCATCCGATTCCGAGAACTTTTATTTCTGCACAAAAACAACACCATGGTAGTTCTGCTGCAAACAGTGTCAGTCCGGGTTAGTTTCACTCAAATCCTGCAAGTTCGAGACCAAAACAAGAGGAAAAATGTTTGGAAAAGTAGATACGACGGACACACCAGCAGCCGCTGCACCAAGGTCAGCATCGAGACGTCTGCACAAACCAGCCATCGATTGCTTGGTGCCCGATGAAGCCCGGCTCTTAGCAGAGAACTTCTTCACAGATGACTTCTTCTTTTTGCTGATAGGACTCGCAGCCACGGGAACCGGGGAGGAAGGCACATCAACAATCCCAGAAAGCGAGGGGGAGGCCGGGCGAGCAGGAACGTTGGAAAATGGTGTCCTCGGGCCTTTGTTAGCAGACCCAGCCTGGGCCACGCCCGCCTCCGCCGATCCACTAACCACAGGACGTCCGACCAACCCCTCAGCCGCACCACCACCACCACCACCAGGAGCTCCATTCTTGAACAGACCACGAGCCCCAGACCCAAGGCCCTCCCATTCCGAGGCAGTAAACGGATTTGCGGAGTCGCCGCCTGCCTTGCTGTCACCATCCGCATTGATGCCATCACCACTAGACCCAGGCTAAGTAGGATTGGGAGGGGGTGGAGGAGGGACCTGCTGAGCAGCCTGGCCCTTAACCCGGACACGTATCCTGTACGCATCAGAAGCGAGTGTCGGTGGTAAAACCGGCAGACCTCGGGGTAGGGGGTCCCGAGCTGCGGATCTCGGATCGGTGGTAACAGGAACGAAGGAGACAGTGTTTACCCAGGTTCGGGCCCTCTCAAAGAGGTAATACCCTACGTCCTGCTTTGATTGTATTGATGATGATGTATCGAATACAAGCTTGATCTACCTCGAGATCGTAAGGAGAGATCTAACCCTAGGGCCAGGTGAATGGTAATTGTGATTCGGTCCCTTATACGGGTTAAACCCTTTTGCTTATATACACGCCAAGTAGGGCATCTAGGGTTACATAGTCGGTATCCAGGGATGCGTATGGAGGCGGTAGGAGATGCCTTGGAGTATACGCCAAATCTTCGGTGGGTGCAGTCTTGATCACGTCCATGTGTGTGGCTTCCGGAGTCCATACGAATGAGAACGAGGGCCTACAGGCCTAGCCCGAGGACTATGGGCCGACTAGGTTTGCACCCCCTAGTCCAGGACACCATCAGTAGCCCCCGAACTGGTCTTCTATGCCGAGGACAACCTCTTCGACTTTAATAACTTTGGATCCGAAGTCCTTGGCTCGACAGACGAGTTCTCCCTTTACTGTTGACACTTTTCTTTATTTGAAGCCGCCATGGACCACTCCTCGAAGGAGTGGCATCCCTCGTACTGGATTCAGCCGAACCCGCTCCGCGCCTGAGGACGCGGGGTTACTTAGCCTCGAAGGCCTGCCGCATAGGTGTGAACAGTACTTCTAGCTTGACAACTTTATCGAAGCGGCGCTACCCACGACTGGGTGGACAGTTACTGCTCACTCGAATCGCGGCCCGAGGCAACCCTCTTATTGGCATGTCCCACTGAAATGGAGATCGTGCTCATTTTCTAAGGGATATCATTAAGATTTTGTTTCTCCCTATACACACAACGACATCTTTTTACGGGAAATGGTGATTTCAACGGCGCGGGTGGAGGGACTCTTGGCCTTTTTATCTGCCTATATAAGAGCAAAGGGGTAGCGACGGGAAAAGCACGCTCCCCTTCCTTCCTGCCTACTGCCTTTCGAGCTCCAGCACCCAGATCCAATCCCGAACTCATCTCGTGTTGGAAATATGCCCTAGAGGCAGTAATAAATTGGTTATTATCATATTTCCTTGTTCATGATAAATGTTTATTATTCATGCTAGAATTGTATTGACCAGAAACTTAAATACATGTGTGAATATATAAACAACACCGTGTCCCTAGTAAGCCTCTACTAGACTAGCTCGTTGATCAAAATGGTTGAGGTTTCCTAACCATAGACATAAGTTGTCATTTGATAACGGGATCACATCATTAGGAGAATGATGTGATGGACAAGACCCAACCGTAAGCTTAGCATCAGATCATTTAGTTATTTGCTACAACTTTCTTCATGTCAAGTATTTGTTCCTTAGACCATGAGATCATGTCACTCCCGGATACCAGAGGAATGCCTTGTGTGCTATCAAACGTCACTTCATAACTGGGTGATCATAAAGGTGCTCTACAGGTATCTCCGAAGGTGGCTGTTTGGTTGCATGGATCGAGACTGGGATTTGTCACTCCGTATGACGGAGAGATATCTCTGGGCCCTCTCGGTAATACAACATCATAAAGAGCTTGCAAGCAATGTGGCTAATGAGTTAGTCACGGGATCTTGTATTACGGAATGAGTAAAGAGACTTGTCAGTAACGAGATTGAACTAGGTATGGAGATACCGACGATCGAATCTCGGGCAAGTAACATATCGCCGAACAAAGGGAATTGCATACGGGATTAACTGAATCCTCGACATCGTGGTTCAACTGATAAATATCTTCATTGTACATGTGGGAATCAATATGGGTATCCAGATCCCGCTATTGATTATTGACCAGAGAAGTGTCTCGGTCATGTCTACATGTTCCCGAACCCGTAGGGTCGCACGCTTAACGTTCGATAGCGCTAGGGTAGTATTGAGATATTAATAGCGGAAAGTCCGAAGGTTGTTTGGAGTCCCGGATGGGATCCGGGACATCATGAGGAGCTCCGGAATAGTCCGGAGGTAAAGATTTATATAAGGAAAGTTGTTTTCGGGGTTACGGGAAAAATTTGTTTTTTTCGGTATTATACCGGGAAGTCACCGGAAGGTTCCAGAAGGTTCCGGAGGGGTCCGGAAGTCCTCGGAGGGTTCCACCACGTCCCAGGCAGTAGCATGGGCTGTAGGGGGGCGCCCTGGCCTTATTGGGCCAGGCGCACCAGCCCCTACTTGGCACATGCGCCTAGGGGAAGGGAAACCCTGAGGGGGAGGGCTGTCGGTACCAAAACCGGCAGATCTCGGGTAGGGGGTCCGAACTATGGGTCAAGGAGCAGATGGTAACAGGGAGCGTAGAGACCATGATTTACCCAGGTTCGGGCCCTCTCGAGGAGGTAAAACCCTACGTCCTGCTTGATTGTATTGATGTGATTGTATGAAGGTTACAGAGTTGATCTACCTCGAGATCAGATGGTCTAAAACCCTAGATTATGTGTCCTCCTCCTACGGACTAAACCTCCTGGTTTATATAGACACCTGGGGGGGCCCTAGGGTTACATATGGTCGGTTACCATCAGGGATAAACATGCCGGTTACGCCATCTATTCCTAGGAGGAGACTCCAAGACTTCAGAGATTTCCTTCTATCATACGGGGTCGTCCTGTTGGGGAACGTTGCATGGGAAACAAAAATTTTCCTACGCACACACAAGATCTATCCATGGTGATGAGCATCTACGAGATGGAGAGTGAATCTACATACCCTTGTAGATCGCTAAGCGGAAGCGTTAAGAAATGCGGTTGATGTAGTCGAACGTCTCCGCGATCCAAATCGCAAGTCGTCCCTCGATCCGATCACGAACTAGTGCCGAACGGACGGCACCTCCGCGTTCAACACACGTACGGCTTGATGACGCCTTCACCTCCTCGATCCAGCGAGCGATGATGAAGCAGTAGATGAGTTCCGACAGCACGACGGCGTGGTGATGGTGGTGAGGAACAATCATTGCAGGGCTTCGCCAAGCACTACGGAGATTATGACGGGAGAAACTAGAGGGTTAGGTTTGCCGGCACACGGCTTGGGAAATCTTGATGTGTCCCGTGTGCTAGCCCTGCCCCTCTATTTATATGTTGAGCCCTGGGGTCTAAACTTGGAGAGAAAGCCTCCACAAGGTCGGTTTTGCCCGCACAAGGTCGGTTTGGCCCGCACGGAAAGAGTCTAACTCGGATTCCAGCAGTATCGCGTACAAGCGGTAGTACCGCTCACGAGCGGTAGTACCGCTTGTGCGGTAGTACCGCTTCACACAAGAGGTAGTACTGCTTACGCGGTAGTACTGCCTTACCAGCGGTAGTACCGCTTAAGGCAGCAGCAAAACTTCCTTTTGCACTTTCCAATACCTCGTGGGCTTTACCCCTTTGGCTCATATAAAGTGTTGCTGCACCCGAACACTTCGGTAAACATCCGGAACCCCTTCCGGTGAATTCCGGAACCCTTCCGGAGATCAAAACACTATTATCACATATATCAATCTTTACCTCCGGACTCTTCCGGAGATCCTCGTCATGTCCGGGATCTTATCCGGGACTCCGAACAACCTTCGGTCACCAACAAAATAACTCAACTATACTAATCGTCACCAAACGTTAAGTGTGTAGACCCTGCGGGTTCGAGAACTATGTAGACATGACCGAGACACCTCTACGATCAATAACCAATAGCGGGACCTGGATGCCCATATTGGCTCCTACATATTCTACGAAGATCTTTATCGGTCAAACCTCTATGTCAAGGATGCAGTTAATCCCGTATGATGTTCCCTTTGTTCTTCGGTATGTTACTTGCCCGAGATTCGATCGTCGGTATCTCTATACCTAGTTCAATCTCGTTACTGGCAAGTCTCTTTACTCGTTCCGTAATACAAGATCTCATGGCTAACACTTTAGTCACATTGCTTGCAAGGCTCATTGTGATGTTGTATTACCGAGTGGGCCCTGAGATACCTCTCCGTCACATGGAGTAACAAATCCCAGTCTTGATCCATGCCAACCCAACAGACACCCTCGGAGATACCTGTAGAGCATCTTTCTAGTCACCCAGTTACGTTGCGACGTTTGATACACACAAGGTACTCCTCCGATGTCAGGGAGTTGCATGATCTCATGGTCATAGGAACAGATACTTGACATGCAGAAAACAATAGCAATAAACTGACACGATCATATGCTATGTTTATAGTTTGGGCCTTGTCCATCACATCATTCTCCTAATGATGTGATCCCGTTATCAAATGACATCTTATGTCCATGGCTAGGAAACCTTCACCATCTTTTGATCAACGAGCTAGTCAACTAGAGGCTTACTAGGGACACAGAGTTGTCTATGTACCCACACATGTATTTGAGTTTCCAATCAATACAATTATAGCATGGATAATAAACGATTATCATGAACAAGGAAATATAATAATAACCAATTTATTATTGCCTCTAGGGCATATTTCCAACAGTCTCCCACTTACACTAGAGTCAATAATCTAGTTCACATCACTATGTGATTTACATTGTAATGAATCGAACACCCATGCAGTTCTGGTGTTGTTCATGTTTAGCCCTTGGAAGAGGTTTAGTCATCGGATCTGCAACATTCAGATCCGTGTGTACTTTGAAATATTTATGTCGTCCTCCTTGATGTAATCGCGGATGGAATTGAAACGTCGCTTTATGTGTTTGGTCCTCTTGTGAAATCTTGGTTCCTTGGCTAGAGCAATGGCACCAGTATTATCACAAAACAGAGTCATTGGGTTAAGCGCACTAGGCACTACTCCAAGATCTGTCATGAACTCCTTCATCCAGACACCTTCCTTCGCCGCCTCCGAGGCAGCGATGTACTCCGCTTCGCTTGTAGAATCAGCTACCACGCTTTGCTTGGAACTGCACCAGCTAACCGCACCCCCATTAAGAATAAATACGTATCCGGTTTGTGACTTAAAGTCATCCGGATCAGTGTCAAAGCTTGCATCGACGTAACCCTTTACGACGAGCTCTTGATCACCTCCATAAACGAGAAACATGTCCTTAGTCCTTTTCAGGTACTTCAGGATATTCTTGACCGCCGTCCAGTGTTCCATTCCTGGATCACTTTGAAACCTTCTGACCATACTTATGGCAAGGCTGACATCGGGTCTTGTGCACAGCATTGCATACATGACAGAGCCTATGGCTGAAGCATAGGGGATGACACTCATCTTTTTTCTATCTTCTGCAGGCACTGGGCATTGAGTCTTACTCAACTTCACACCTTGCAAAACAGGCAAGAACCCCTTCTTGGACTGATCCATTTTGAACTTCTTCAAAATCTTATCAAGGTATGTGCTTTGTGAAAGTCCTATTAAACGTCTTGATCTATCTCTATAGATCTTGATGCCTAATATGAAAGCAGCTTCTCCTAGGTCCTTCATTGAAAAACTCTTGTTCAAATATTCCTTCACGCTTTCCAACATTTCTATATTGTTTCCAATCAGTAATATGTCATCCACATATAATATTAGAAATGCTATAGAGCTCCCACTCACTTTCTTGTAAATACAAGCTTCTCCGTAAACTTGTATAAACTCGAACGCCTTGATCACCTCATCAAAGCGAAGATTCCAACTCCGAGATGCTTGCACCAGTCCATAAATGGATCGCTGGAGTTTGCAAACTTTGTCAGCATTCTCTGGATCGACAAAACCTTCTGGTTGCATCATATACAACTCTTCCTTAAGGAAACCGTTAAGGAACACTGTTTTGACATCCATCTGCCAAATTTCATAATCGAAAAAGGCAGCTATTGCTAACATGATTCTGATGGACTTAAGCATCGCTACGGGTGAGAAGGTCTCATCGTAGTCAACTCCTTGAACTTCTGAAAAACCCTTTGCCACAAGTCGAGCTTTATAGACGGTGACATTACCGTCCACGTCCGTCTTCCTCTTAAAGATCCATTTGTTCTGAATGGCCTTACGCCCTTCAGGTAATACTTCCAAAGTCCACACTTTGTTTTCATACATGGATCCCATCTCGGATTTCATGGCCTCTAACCACTTCTCGGAATCCGGGCCCATCATCGCTTCTCCATAGCTCGTAGGTTCATCGTTGTCCAACAACATGACCTCTAAGACAGGGTTGCCGTACCACTCAGGAGCAGTACGTGTCCTTGTCGACCTACGAGGTTCGATAGCAACTTGATCCAAAGCTTCATGATCATCATCATTAACTTCCTCTTCAGCTGATGTAGGCTCTGCAGAAACATCTTTCTGCGCTGTGCTACTTTCAGGTTCAAGTAAAGGTTCAACAATCCTCATCAAGTTCTATCTTCCTCCCACTCAATTCTTTCGAGAGAAACTCTTTCTCAAGAAACGTTCCGTTTTTAACGACAAACACTTTGCCTTCGGATCTAAGGTAGAAGGTATACCCAACTGTCTCTTTTGGGTATCCTATGAAGACGCATTTCTCCGCTTTAGGTTCCAGCTTTTCAGGTTGAAGCTTTTTGACATAAGCATCACATCCCCAAACTTTAAGAAACGACAGCTTTGGCTTCTTGCCAAACCAAAGTTCATATGGCGTCGTCTCAACGGATTTCGATGGTGCCCTATTTAAAGTGAATGCAGCTGTCTCTAATGCATAACCCCAAAACGATAGTGGCAGATCGGCAAGAGACATCATAGATCGCACCATATCCAATAAGGTTTGATTACGACGTTCGGACACACCATTACGCTGTGGTGTTCCTGGCGGTGTCAGTTGTGAAACAATTCCACATTGTCTTAAGTGACTGCCAAACTCATAACTCAGATATTCTCCTCCTCGATCAGATCGTAGGAATTTAATCTTCTTGTTACGATGATTCTCAACTTCACTCTGAAATTGTTTGAACTTTTCAAACGTTTCAGACTTGTGTTTCATTAAGTAAATATACCCATATCTACTTAAGTCATCAGTGAAGGTGAGAAAGTAACGATAACCACCGCGCGCCTCAATACTCATCGGACCACACACATCAGTATGTATGATTTCCATCAAGTCACTTGCCCGTTCCATTGTTCCAGAGAACGGCGTTTTAGTCATCTTGCCCATGAGGCATGGCTCACATGTGTCAAGTGATTCAAAATCAAGTGACTCCAAAAGTCCATCAGCATGGAGCTTCCTCATGCGTTTTACGCCAATATGACCTAAACAGCAGTGCCACAAGAAAGTGGTATTATCATTATCAATTCTACATCTTTTGGCATCAATGTTATGAACATGTGTATCATTACTATCGAGATTCAATAAGAATAAACCCCTCACTTCGGGTGCATGACCATAAAAGATATTACTCATATAAATAGAACAGCCATTATTCTCTGATTTAAATGAGTAACCGTCTCGCAATAAACAAGATCCAGATATAATGTTCATGCTTAACGCAGGCACTAAATAACAATTATTCAGGTTCATCACTAATCCCGATGGTAATTGAAGAGCGAGCGTGCCGACGGCGATCACATCAACCTTGGAACCATTTCCCACACGCATCATCACTTCATCCTTTGCCAGCCTCCGTCTATTCCGCAGTTCCTATTTAGAGTTGCAAATGTGAGCAACCGCACCGGTATCAAATACCCAGGCACTACAACGAGAGTTGGTAAGGTACACATCAATAACATGTATATCATATATACCTTGTTTGTTCTTCGCCGCCTTCTTGTCAGCCAAATACTTGGGGCAGTTCCGCTTCCAGTGTCCAGTTCCCTTGCAATGAAAGCACACAGTTTCTGATTTGGGTCCAGCCTTGGGTTTCTTCACGGGAGGAGCAACTGCTTTGCCACTCTTCTTGGAGTTACCCTTCTTACCCTTGCCATTTTTCTTGAAACTAGTGGTTTTATTGACCATCAACACTTGATGCTCCTTCTGAATTTCAGACTCAGCGGCTTTCAGCATCGCAAACAGCTCGGCGACTGACTTGTTCATCCCGTGCATGTTATAGTTCAACACGAAGCTCTTGTAGCTAGGTGGCAATGATTCAAGAACTCTGTCAGTGATAGCCTCTGGCGGAAGGGGCATCCCCAATTCAGCCAGACGGGTGGAGTACCCAGACATTCTGAGTACGTGATCACTGATAGACCCGTTCTCCTCCATCTTGCAACCATAAAACTTATCGGAGATCTCATACCTCTCGATCCGGGCATTCTTTTGAAAGATAAACTTCAACTCCTGGAACATCTCATATGCTCCATGACGTTCAAAATGTCTTTGAAGTCCCGGTTCTAAGCCATACAATATTGCACATTGAACTATTGAGTAATCTTCAGAACGAGCCTGCCAGGCGTTCACAACGTGTAGAGACTCAACTGGAGCGGGTGGATCACCAAGCGGTGCATCAAGGACATAAGCCTTCTGGGATGCCGTAAGGATAATCCTTAGATTACGGGCCCAGTCCACAAAGTTACTTCCATCATCTTTCAACTTAGCTTTCTCTAGGAACGCATTAAAATTGAGGGGTCCTACTGCGCGAGCCATGATCTACAACATAAATATAGCAAAGACAACTTAGACTATTGTTCAAGATAATGAGTTTAGTTAATCATATTAATTAAAACTCCCACTCAAATTGACATCCCTCCGGTCATTCGAGTGTAACATGATCCAAATCCACCAACTCAAGTCCGATCATCACGTGAGTTGAGGTGGTTTCAATGGTGAACATCTTCATGTTGATCATATCTACTATATGACTCATGTTCGACCTTTCGGTCTCTTGTGTTCCGAGGCCATGTCTGTACATGCTAGGCTCGTCAAGTTTAACCCGAGCGTTCCGCATGTGCAACACTGGCTTGCACCCGTTGTATGTGAACGTAGAGTCTATCACACCCGATCATCACGTGGTGTCTCGAAACGACGAACTTTCGCAACGGTGCACACTCGGGGAGAACACAATTTTTCTTGAAATTTAAGTGAGGGATCACCTTATAATGCTACCGTCGTCCTAAGAAAAACAAGATGCGTAAAAGGATTAACATCACATGCAAATCATAAGTGACATGATATGGCCATGAACTTGTGCTTTTGATCTCCATCTCCAAAGCACCGACATGATCTCCATCGTCACCGGCATGACACCATGATCTCCATCATCTTGATCTCCATCAACGTGTCGCCATGAGGTCGTCGCGCCGACTGTTGCTTCCACGACTATTGCTAACTCATAGCGATAAAGTAAAGCAAAAACGGCGAAAATAATTAAAGACAACTCTATGGCTCCTGCCAGTTGCCGTACTCATCGACATGCAAGTCGTGATATTCTATACAACACATGATCATCTCATACATCACATATATCTCATCATGTACTTGGCCATATCACATCACAACATACCCTGCAAAAACAAGTTAGACGTCCTCTAATTGTTGTTGCAAGTTTTACGTGGCTGCTACGGGTATCTAGCAAGAACGATTCTTACCTACGCAAAAACCACAACGGTGATATAAAAATTGCTTTTCAACCTTCTCAAGGACTGCCTTTGTCAAATCCGATCCGACTAAAGTGGGAGAAACAGACACCCGCTAGCCATCTTTATGCAACGAAGTTACATGTCAGTTGAAGGAACCGGTCTCTCGTAAGCGTACGAGTAATGTTGGTCCGAGCCGCTTCATCCCACAATACCGCCGAAACAAGAAAAGACCAAGGGAGGAAGCAATCTGAATATCAACGCCCACAAACTCCTTTGTGTTCTACTCGAGATCTCATCTACACATAGACCTAGCTCTGATACCACTGTTGGGGAACATTGCATGGGAAACAAAAAATTTCCTACGCACACACAAGATCTATCCATGGTGATGAGCATCTACGAGATGGACAGTGAATCTACATACCCTTGTAGATCGCTAAGCGGAAGCGTTAAGAAACGCGGTTGATGTAGTCGAATGTCTCCGCGATCCAAATCGCAAGTCGTCCCTCGATCCGATCACGAACTAGTGCCGAACGGACGGCACCTCCGCGTTCAACACACGTACGGCTTGATGATGCCTTCACCTCCTCGATCCAGCGAGCGATGATGAAGCAGTAGATCAGTTCCGACAGCACGACGGCGTGGTGATGGTGGTGAGGAACAATCTTTGCAGGGCATCGCCAAGCACTACCGAGATTATGACGGGAGAAACTAGAGGGTTAGGGTTGCCGGCACACGGCTTGCGAAATCTTGATGTGTCCCGTGTGCTAGCCCTGCCCCTCTATTTATATGTTGAGCGCTGGGGTCTAAACTTGGAGAGAAAGCCTCCACAAGGTCGGTTTTGCCCGCACAAGGTCGGTTTGGCCCGCACGGAAAGAGTCTAACTCGGATTCCAGCAGTATCGTGTACAAGCGGTTGTACCGCTCACGAGCGGTAGTACCGCTTGTGCGGTAGTACCGCTTCACACAAGCGGTAGTACCGCTTATGCGGTAGTACTGCCTTACCAGCGGTAGTACCGCTTAAGGCAGCAGCAAAACTTCCTTTTGCACTTTCCAATACCTCGTGGGCTTTACCCCTTTGGCTCATATAAAGTGTTGCTGCACCCGAACACTTCGGTAAACATCCGGAACCCCTTCCGGTGAATTCCGGAACCCTTCCGGAGATCAAAACACTATTATGACATATATCAATCTTTACCTCCGGACTCTTCCGGAGATCCTCGTCATGTCCGGGATCTTATCCGGGACTCCGAACAACCTTCGGTCACCAACAAAATAACTCAACTATACTAATCGTCACCAAACGTTAAGTGTGTAGACCCTGCGGGTTCAAGAACTATGTAGACATGACCGAGACACCTCTACGATCAATAACCAATAGCGGGACCTGGATGCCCATATTGGCTCCTACATATTCTACGAAGATCTTTATCGGTCGAACCTCTATGTCAAGGATTCAGTTAATCCCGTATGATGTTCCCTTTGTTCTTCGGTATGTTACTTGCCCGAGATTCGATCGTCGGTATCTCTATACCTAGTTCAATCTCGTTACTGGCAAGTCTCTTTACTCGTTCCATAATACAAGATCTCATGGCTAACACTTTAGTCACATTGCTTGCAAGGCTCATTGTGATGTTGTATTACCGAGTGGGCCCTGAGATACCTCTCCGTCACACGGAGTAACAAATCCCAGTCTTGATCCATGCCAACCCAACAGACACCCTCAGAGATACCTGTAGAGCATCTTTATAGTCACCCAGTTACGTTGCGACGTTTGATACACACAAGGTACTCCTCCGATGTCAGGGAGTTGCATGATCTCATGGTTATAGGAACAGATACTTGACATGCAGAAAACAATAGCAATAAATTGACACGATCATATGCTATGATTATAGTTTGGGCCTTGTCCATCACAGCATTCTCCTAATGATGTGATCTCGTTATCAAATGACATCTTATGTCCATGGCTAGGAAACCTTCACCATCTTTTGATCAACGAGCTAGTCAACTAGAGGCTTACTAGGCACACAGTGTTGTCTATGTACCCACACATGTATTTGAGTTTCCAATCAATACAATTATAGCATGGATAATAAACGATTATCATGAACAAGGAAATATAATAACAACCAATTTATTATTGCCTCTAGGGCATATTTCCTACACGTCCACGATCCAGCCTTCCATCGACGTGTAGAGAGCGGCCCACCAGTCTGGCCCATGAGAGATGGGCCGGCAGCCCGAGTACCCCCTAGTCCGGGACACCCTCATTAGCCCCCGAACTAGTCTTCGAAGCTGAGGTAGATGCCGAACACCATTGGCTTCGTGGACCAGTTCACTTTCCTCCGTGGCTCTGGTAACAGGCCTGCATCACTCCGAGTTGTATTTTCAAGCATTATCCGGTCATGTATGCGCCGAACTGTATCTTGGTAACGAAGTATAACAATAGCTTAGCCCCGAAGGCTAGCCGCTTCGGCGTGAACAGTGTCTCATCTGACAACTTTTACCGAAGGGTCACACCTTGCCACGACCGCAAGTTGGTTTATGACAAACTCGATGCGCGGTTCGAGGTGGTTCTCACTGGCACGTTCCATCGATATGGAGATCGTGTCCTGTTTTCAAGGGATATAATCAATAATCCGCCTCACCCCACGCGCGCATAATGGCACGGTTATATGGGGAAGCGGCGAGGACTGCGGCGCAGTAAAGGGACCATGGGTTTTACAGCCCATAAAAGGGGCACAGTCCTTGTTTCGGTCGCACGCTCTCATTCCCCTCTTTCGCCATCGCCTTCCCCATCTCTTGAGCTCCAACGCCCAGATCCGCCCTCTCAGAAACCCTTCCTTCCACCTGCCCAATCTAGCAATGGCGGGTTCCGGGTCCAAGGGCAAGTGGGAGGCTTCGAGCGTCACTAACAGCGCCATTTTGGAGTTAAAGAGCGCGGGCTACCTTCCGGCCGACATCGCCCACCGTGATCCAGAGGCGGGCCAGGTTATCCCCACGCCGCGGCAGGGCGAGACAGTGGTGTTCGTACCCCACTTCATCCGGGGTCTGGGTTTCCCCCTTCACCCCTTCGTCAGGGGCCTCATGTTCTTCTATGGGCTCGACTTCCACGACCTCGCGCCGAACTCCTTCCTCCACATCTCGGCTTTTATCATTGTCTGTGAGGCCTTTCTCCGAGTCCGGCCACACTTCGGTCTGTGGTTGAAGATATTCAACGCCAAGCCGAAGATAGTAGATGGTCAACAGGCGGACTGCGGGGGGGGGGGGGGGGCATGATCAGCAAACTTCCGCGAGTGGAGTGGCCAGACGGTACCTTCATCGAGACCGTCATGGTATGGCGAAAAGAGTGGTTCTATATCATAGAGCCGAGGTGCGCGAACTGGGAGGCGACTCCGGCATTCCGCTCCGGGCCCCCCACAAGGCTGGTCTCATGGACCAAGAAGGGCGTCGACTGGGAGTCGAACAAGGAGGTGGAGCAACTACAGCAATGAATTGCCAAGATGATAGGGAAAGGCGTCGAGCTGCCCAACGTGGTCCAGATCATGCTCGGTCGTCGAATACTTCCATGCTAGGATAGGGGCTCCCCCATGTGGGCCTACAAGCCCGAAGACCCGGCCACCGTGCACAACTTCTTCCGCACCACCCACGCCCAGCTATGGAGAGCGCTATTCAAGCCACAAAAGGACTGGCCGGCCAAGGGAGAGGACATCAGACTTGACGCCGCGAACCCCCCACGGGAGGTACGACTAAGTTTGTTCTTGTATCTGAACTATTTCCCTTTTAATAAGGTACTCAATCTTCTTGACTTCTCATCCACAGAAATGGCTGAAGAAGGCCCAGCGGATTGACAGTCCAGCGCCGCTACCAGAAGGACCTAGGACGGCCCTCCTGACGGCCATGTTGGCCGTGGAGCCGTACGAGGTGCCGGAAAGGAAGGAGAAGAAGAAGCAACAGGGGGAGGCCAGAGAGAGCCTCCGCTCCCGAAGACCCCCGGGTGCTAGATCCAGGGACACCAATGCTCCCTCCGCGCAAGAGGAGGAGAAGGAGCAAGGAGAGGACGGGGAGGAGGACGATTCCTCCCGAACAGGGAAGAGGGTGGCGTCCGAGGATGCCGAGGAGGAGCCTCCTCAACCCGCTCCCAAAAGACCGCGCAAGGCCAAGGTAGCCTTGTCCGGCGATAGCTCGGATTCTGCCGAGGACTCTGAGGCCTCCGAAGAGGTTCCTCAGAAAATTCCCAGGGCCAAGCCGCAGGCTCAAAGGTACGCACTCTAGCGACCGCCTGACCGTCTTTAGCCAAACTGGGTTTGATACTAATCAAGTTTCTGTTTGCAACTTTGCAGTCCGCTGCGCGATCTTCCCACCGACCAAGCTTCGGAGGGGGATTCTCCACCGGCGGCGCTAGCAGAGAGCGGCACTGGATCCCGCGCCTCAACTTCCCCAATTGTAAAGGAAACCGAGGAGGTCCTGTCGAGGAGGACTCCTCCCATGCCACATACAGGGGAAGGAGGCGATACTATCATGGCCGAGGTGAATGCCTCGGTCGCCGAAGAACAAGAGGGGAGGGCCCCTCTGGTGAACGAAGAGGAGCTCGGACGAACCGAGCTTTCTCCGAGGATGACTCCAGAGACGTCAAAGCGTCCGGAGTCCGGCGCCCAGGACGTCGAGAGGGAAGGAGCCGAAGCGCCACCGCCACCACTGCCAGCCCCAAAGCAAGCGTCAACCGGGTGGCCAGACACGATGGAGGACGCTATAACCATCTCCTCCATCACCGAAGAGCACCGTGCCCTTATGGGCGCGGTGCTGCAAAGTATTCGATCCGTGGACAACGGAATGAAGGAGGCCTTTAGTGGCCTTCTGACCGGCTTCAAGGTGAGCAAAGTAATGCTTTTTACTTAGGAAAATTCATTTATGCAAATATATAGCCTCATACATAGTAGCCCCCGAGACTCTGACCGGTTGAGCAAAGCCGGTCGGATGATCAAAAATCGACATCTCGGATACTAACGGGTGCAGAATAATGCGCAGGCATCATCCTCGGCCGCAGCTGCCAACACCGAAGAGTTGGCCGAGCTGAATCGGAACCTAAAGAGCTCCGAGGACGATCTGAGCCTGGTGAACAAGAGGTTCGACGAGGCGCAAGGTAAGGCCGAGTTGTGATAGTGAATACAGCCATAGATTTGTAAGCAGTGTTCGATGTATCCTAACGGAGATAACCGATTGAACTGCAGCTGCCGCCGCGGAGGTCGAAAGCCTCAAGGCCGCACTGAGGACAGCTCAGGCGGACGCGGCGACGCAAAAGGCGGTAGCCGAACAGGCAGCTGCCGAGCTGGCGGCACTGAGAACCACAAGCGAAAAGCACGAGGCCAGGGTGCTGGAAGTGCAGCAGGAGCTCGGGGATGCCGTCACAAGGTGTGAGGCCCTCGAGCAAAAGAATAAGGAGCAGGCCGCCGAGCTGACCTCGTTGGCCGCGGTGGCTAAGGAAGCGCGGACAGAAGCGCGCGGTTGTCAAAAAGAGCTCCGCCAAGTCAGGCTGATCGCGGATGGTAAGCCGTACTTGTTACAATGTGTCTTTGGAGGTAACAGGTTCTCGTTGCTCACGCGGGTATGGCGTTCCGCAGACGCCTTTGCGGACCTCCCGAAGAGTGCGGCGGATGCGGCGAGTTTCTTCGCCGGCCAGGAGGGTTGGGCCGAGCAGAGGCTTTTCTGGGCTTCGGATGGTAAGCGCCCGAACACCCTCCCCTCCTCAACAACCAGATGAACAGCTAATGGAGCTGCATCGGGTGGCGGAGCCGGTGATGAAGGATCTCTGCGTCAAACTATGGCCGTCGGAGCCACTGCCAAGCAGCTACTTCGGTCTGGTGCAGAGGTTGTTCGGCGCTCCTGCTCAGGTCGATGCCTGGAAGCGCTCCACATGCATCGAGGGTGATCGGATGGCCTTCGGCAAGACAATGGTACATTGGCCGAAGCTGAAACCCGCCGAGATAGCCACCGGTCCTCCGCCGTCAGGGAAAGAGCATAGGCGTCCCGAGCAGTATTTTCACGCCGTGATGGACGGTGCTCGGGCAGTAGATGCCCAATGCCCAAAAGATGTAATTTATGAGTAGATGTAGTTTCCTTGTAACCAAGGAGTTGAAACTTTTGCGTTATTGTAGTGCAAGTGATCGGCTATAAATATAGTGCCGGATTAATTTTGACTCTTGTGCGGCCGATTTGAAACTGAAAGTTACTAGTCGTCGGCTTCAGCCCCCTGGCAGATACTGCATGGGGTGTTTTCTCGTAATACGTAAACCCTTAGCCGACGTCTCGGTGCCCGAGGGCGGTTGTATGTACGGAAAACCAGGCAATCAGACTATGTGGTTTTAGTGCTTTCACTTAGCCAGAGGAGCTTGACGGGGGGGGGGGGGGGTGACGAGCCCCCGATGTTTGTGATATTCGGACGAGCCGCGGTTGATACCATCATCACATGGTTTCAGTGACAGAGAACCCTTCGTATGACACGGACTAACCTCCAACGATTTTAGGCTAACGCCAGTCATCGGATCGCCGACCAGTTCTCGCTTATTGGGACACTCAGTTTTCGGCTTTCTCCACTGAGGTACTTAACCAGGCGAGCTAGAAGTACAATCGCAGTGGTTCTCCCATTACCCTTTTAGCCGAACAGTGCGGAACGTAAGAGGGTAAACACAGGAGCCGGGCAACCCAACTATTGACCAAAGACGCAATTCGGAACTGATTCATATAATGCAATATCCGTGACACCGAGCACATGAAAAAAGAGAAGTGCTGGTATAGAGTTTTAAGACAAGATCTATGGTCGAGCCCCCGGTCTATTAGCCGGTTTAAAATAAATGTATCGTGAAAGTTTACTTCGGCGGAAAAAGGCGGAAAGGAATATGCAACGTGAATGACTGCACGAGTATACCATAATAAAGTGGTCTTTGCTTCCTGTAAACGTGTGACGTCCAACCGTACAATATGTATTGCCGAAGTAACTTGAATAGATACTTTAAAGGAATGTATATATTGAGAGTAAAGGTTTACACAGGGCTTCCATGAGTGGTTTGACGTCCCTACTACGCCCTGCTGCACGTCTGCGCCTTTGCCCGTCAAGAAGCTGTCGTGGAAGCGAAGTTGTCCGCCGTGTATTCGGCGTAAGTAGTAATCTTTGGCGGGCGAGCCCTTGAAAATGGGTTTTGGGAAGTCGCCATGGTATATTAGCTGGACGCTGATCGGGCCCTAGATGGTGCCCATTGTTGATGTCGATTTGAAGACATTTGGTGGCCATTGGTCGGTCGAACCGAGCTCTGGACCTTTTGTTTGTTGTGTCCCCACAACTGCCCATGGAATTTTGAGCGCGAAATTGTGCACTCGAGGTACGTATTTCGCGACTAGGCGGGCCATGCTATGGGGCGCGTATCCCTATTTGGGTGGAGCATGAGAGCGCGCCGGGACCAAGGCTGCAGCTCGGGAGCATTTGCATGCGTCCGGTATCTTGACAGTGGACTGGGAGTGCGACGTCTCTTCGGCAGCTTGGACTTTGGCGGCGAGAGCCGCAGTGTGTTCCTCTGTTCGGAGCGAGCGCTCGGTATTACCGTTAATGGTAATAACGCCCCGTGGTCCTGGCATCTTCAACTTCAGGTACGCATAGCACGGGACGGCGTTAAAGCGAGCAAAGGCGGTCCGTCCGTGGAGTGCGTGATAACAACTGCGGAAAGGAACGATATCGAAGATCAAGTCCTCGGCGCGGAAGTTGTCGAGCGAGCCGAAGACTACTTCCAAAGTCACAGATCCCGAGCAGCGTGCCTCGATGCCAGGTATTACACCTTTGAAGGTGGTGTTGCTGGGTTTGATCCTTGACGGGTCGATCCCCATCTTCCTCACTGTATCTGCGTAAAGCAGGTTAAGACTGCTACCTCCGTCCATCAGGACTCTAGTGAGGTGAAATCCGTCCACGATGGGGTCGAGTACCAGAGCCGCCGTTCCTCCATGGCGTATGCTGGTCGGATGATCGCGACGGTCGAAAGTGATCGGGCAAGCCGACCAAGGGTTGAATTTCGGGGCTACCGGCTCTAAGGCGTAAACATCCCGAAGCGCGCATTTCCGCTCCTTCTTTGGTATATGCGTGACGTAGATCATGTTCACGGTTTTGACCTCCGGAGGGAACTGTTTTTGGCCTCCATTGTTCGGCCTGCGAGGTTCGTCATCGTCCTCACTGCGGGGGCCCTTGCCGTGTTCTTCGGCTGTGGCCTTTCCGGCCTGCTTGATTACCCAACAGTGATGGTTGGTGTGGTTAGCTGGCTTGTCGGGGGTGTCGTGAATCTGGCAGGGCCTATCCAATTTTCTGTCCAGCGCAGACGGGCCATCTTGGTTCCCTTTAGAGGGTTTCCTCCGCTGTCCCGATTTCGAGCCGCTGAATCCGGCGTTCACCGCTGCGTCATCGGCTTCGCCGCCGTTGTTTGAGTGTCGGCGCTTGTTGTTCCTATTGCGCCGGGGTTTGCCATTCCCGTCCCGGGTCTCTAAAGTACCGGGGTCTTCGGGGTGGTTGCTTCGACGAGCTAACCAGCTATCCTCACCCGCGCAAAAGCGGGTCATGAGAGAGGTAAGGGCCGACATTGTTCTTGGATTGTCTTGGCCGAGCTGGCAAGCGAGCCACTCGTCCCTGATACTGTGTTTGAATGCCGCAATTGCTTCGGCATCCGGACAGTCGACGATCTGGTTCTTCTTGGTCAAGAACCGGTTCCAGAATTGCCGGGCTGACTCTCCGGGCTGTTGGATAACATGGCTCAGGTCATCGGCATCCGGTGGTCGAACGTAGGTGCCCTGAAAGTTAGCTCGGAATGCATCTTCGAGTTCTTCCCAGCTCCCGATGGAGTTTTCGGGTAGGCTGTTCAACCAATGCCTGGCCGGTCCCTTAAGTTTCAGTGGTAAGTACTTGATAGCATGAAGATCATCTCCTCGAGCCATATGAATGTGGAGAAGAAAATCCGCGATCCACACGGCTGGGTCAGTTGTCCCATCATAGGATTCTATATTAACGGGTTTAAACCCCTCGGGGAACTTATGCTGCATCACCTCGTCAGTAAAACACATTGGGTGTGCGGCGCCCCTGGCCCGGGCCGCATCGCGCCGAAGATCAATTGTCATCCGGGCACGGTGCTGATCCCGAGCCCTGTCGTTTCTATCGCGCCAGGCCTGGTATCCGTCCCGTCCAGCGGGTGCGTATCCTGTGGGTCCATAGTTGGACCTCGACTGAATCGCTCGTGTGTTCAGATCGTGGCGCAAATCGTATTGGTCATCCGGTTGAACCGGGTCTTTGCCTGCTCGGCGAGAAGGCACGAGCGGGTATTCGGCTTCCCTGGCCATCCTATCCCGTCCTCGAGGGGGCACGGGTGGGAGTTTGGCTTCTCCGGCCGCTCTATTTCGTCCTCGAGGGGGCGCGGGTGGGAGCTCGGCTTCCACAGCCGGCCTATCTCGTCCTCGAGGGGGCCGGTCGGGCTGGTCTTTATAAGTTCGTCTGGGAGGTACGGGCTCGAAGGCCTCATCCTCGAAGTCTGGGAGGAGGCGTCGCCGCGGGTAACTCCTAGATTGGCCCTGACGTTGATCGTCGAGGCCTTCTTCGGCGGCTAGGACCATCGTCCATCTATCGTTGAGTGTATCCTGCTCGGCCCTGAGCTGTTGTTGTTTCATCTTTAAGCTTCGGGCAGTGGCAATGAGTTGCCGCTTGAATGTTTCTTGTGCCAGGGGATCCTCGGGGACGATAAAGTCCTCGGGTCCGAGGCTATCTTCCTCTTCGGATGGGGGGAGGTAATTACTGTCCTCGGAATCATCGAGGTCCTCGGGGTCACCCTGGTCATCATGCCCTTCAAGGGTGTCAGGTCGTTGCTCGGGCGTGTTGTCGCCGAGTTCCCCCAAATTATCCGGAGTCTCGTTAGCTCCGGTGTCGTTTGTGTCTGTGTGATTTTCCTTGCCCTTCCCCCGCCCTCTGGCTCGCCGTCGTCGGCGTCTGGGCGGGTCTTCGGTGGTGTCATCGCCGCCTTTGTTGGTCGTGTCACCGTCCTTCACGGGGGTGTCAACCATGTAGACGTCATAAGTGGAGGTGGCGGTCCACTTTCCGGTATTTGTAGTGGCAAGGAAGGTGTCCGTGGAGGGCGGGATGTCCATGTCCTCGTCCATATAGTCAGCCTCCTCGGAGGCATAGTCCAGCGTGTCGGTTAAATCCTCGACAGTGGCTACCAAGTGGGTGGTGGGTGGGACGCAAAATTCCCCGCGGTCGGCATCCTGTCCGACCTGCTCCTGGTCCAAGGACGGGCCGTCCGCGATCTGGATCCGGTCCAGCATCTCTCTTAAAGTCGAGGGATCCACCGGATCTATGTTCGGACGATTCATGGAGTTGAGCTCCGGCGCGTCGTTAACGGGAGTGTGCTCGACCAAGGGTGACCCCTGGTTCTCCGGCACCGGGGTTGGAGCCGAACTCAAGGTCAGGTCCGATCTGAGGCCCGCCCTGAGGACTGGGGCGGGGAAGGGATCCGAAGTTAAGGCCTCGGGGTTGGTGGGTTCCTCGGATGAGGCCGAGAACCCAGTGAAGATCAGATCGCCTCGAGCGTCGGCGACGAACTGAAGGCCGCCGAACCTGATTTCCTGCTCGGGGGCGAAGTTGCCGACCTGGTCGAGATGACCGGTCGGATCGGCATATAACACGATGTTGCCGAACGTGAAGAGCTGGCCGGGGACGAAGATGTCGCTGCTACGAACTCCGTCACTGAAGAGAAGGGCTGTCCGAGGACGATGATATCCCCGCTGTAGAGTCCATTGCTGAAGAGATGTCCGGGGACGGCGAGCCATTGATCCTTGGCGACCCACGACGGGACTCTCAATGAAAGCACCAATGTTGGTACCAAAACCGGCAGATCTCAGGTAGGAGGTCCAAACTATGGGTCAAGGAGCAGATGGTAACAGGGAGCGTAGAGACCGCGATTTACCCAGGTTCGGGCCCTCTCGAGGAGGTAAAACCCTACGTCCTGCTTGATTGTATTGATGTGATTGTATGAAGGTTACAGAGTTGATCTACCTCGAGATCAGATGGTCTAAAACCCTAGATTATGTGTCCTCCTCCTACGGACTAAACCTCCTGGTTTATATAGACACCAGGGGGGGCCCTAGGGTTACATATGGTCGGTTACCATCAGGGATAAACATGCCGGTTACGCCATCTATTCCTTGGAGGAGACGCCAAGACTTTAGAGATTTCCTTCTATCATACGGGGTCGTCCACGATCCAGCCTTCCATCGACGTGTAGAGAGCGGCCCACCAGTCCGGCCCATGAGAGATGGGCCGGCAGCCCGAGTACCCCCTAGTTTGGGACACCCTCAAGGGCCCTCCACTTGGCTTGGAGGTAACTCCTCCCCCCTTGGCCGCCGCCCCCCTACCTTGGGAGGGGGGCTAGGGCTAGCACGCCCCTCCCTCACCCCTATATATAGTGGGGAGGTGCAGGGGGCAGCCACCCGTTCCACGCTTGCCCCGTCTCCCTCGCGATACTCCTCCTCCACGTTCCGTCAGCGCTTGGCGAAGCCCTGCCGGAATTCCACTGCCACCACCACCACCACGTCGTCGTGCTAGTTCCGATCTCATATACCTCCTCCCCCTCTCTTGCTGGATCAAGAAGGAGTGGACGCCATCGAGCTGAACGTGTGCTAATCTCAGAGGTGCCGTCCGTTCGGCCCTAGATCGGATTGGATCGCGATTGGATTGTGAAGAGTACGACTACATCAACCGTGTTACGACACTAATGCTTTCGGTCTACAAGGGTATGTAGACTCACCCCCCTCTCGTTGCTATACATCTCCTAGATTAGATCTTGGGTGTTTCGTAGGAAATTTTTTGATTTTCATGCAACGTTCCCCATCATCTCGCTCCCTCAACGCTTCTTCCCCTCCATCCCCAACAATGGCGGAGAACACCCTCAAGGGGCATTGGGCCAGCTCCTCCATTACAGAGGGCACCATCCTGGAGCTGCGCAGCGCGGGGTACATCCCCACCGAGGACAGCACTCGTGTGCCGGATCCAGAGCAGCGAATCCCCACTCCCAATCCCGGGGAGAGGGTTGTCTTCATCCCCCACCTCATCAGAGGTCTGGGGTTCCCGCTGCACCCTTTCGTGCGTGGGATCATGTTCTTCTATGGGCTAGATTTCCACCATCTGGCCCCAAACTCCATTCTCCACCTCGCCTCCTTCATCACCGTCTACGAGACCTTCCTCCGCATCGAGCCACACTTCGGATTATTGCTGAAGATCTTCGGCGTCAAGCCGAGATCCAGCGGCTCCGAGCTCGCAGAGTGTGGGGGCGTGATGATCAGCAAGAATCTGAAGGTGGGCTGGTTCAAGGGCACCTTCATAGAGACCGTCAAGGAATGGCAGTGCGAGTGATTTTACATCACTGAGCCTCTCGCTGCTGGCCAGGCCGAGGTTCCAGCGTTCTCGGCTGGACCTCCGAAGAAGCTTGTGTCCTGGAGGAGGAAGGGAATGGATTGGGGGAACCTGGCGGAGGTGAAAGCGCTACTCCAGAAGATGGAGTTCTGGACAGACAAGAAGGACCTCAAGCTGGCGGATGTGGTAAATGTCATGCTCCACCGCCGTGTCCTGCCGCTCCAATCTCGGGCCACCCCGATGTGGGCGTATAAGCCCGAGGACGTGGTGCCTATCCACCACTTCTTCCGCTCCACACCGGTCGGGGTGTGGATGCCGATGTTCAAGCCGTCCAAGGACGGGTTTCCCCCGGCCGGGAGGGACCTCGGCTTCGAAGCCGCCCATGATGCCCCCGAGGTAATTTTCAATACATAGCTTACACTCCGTGTTTCTTTGGACCCCGTAGACTTCGGCTAACCAACCAATTGTATATTTGCAGAAGTGGATCTCCAAGGTGCAGCGAATGTTGTGCTCGGCGCCGCTGCCCGAGGGGGAGAGGACTCCCCATCTCACGGCCCTCCTAACCAAAGATCCGCACGTGGTGATCCCCAAGGAGTCGAAACCTCCGAGGGGTCGGGCGGGCCTCCGAGTACGGGAGACTTCGGTCACCCAATCCGAGGAAACCCATGCCTCCTCCACCCATGAAGAGGATGCGGAGGAGGACATGGGGGAAGGGAACCCTTCCCTCAAGGGGAAGAGGGCGGCATCCGAGGGCGCCGAGGAGGAAGCGAGGCCGAAAGGCCCGAAGAGGTCGCGCAAGACCTCCGCCGACCCTGCCCTGTCGGAGAAGGCCAACTTCTCTAACGTGTCGAACAAGGACCTCCTCAAACTGGGGAGGAAGAGGCCGGCACCCTGGAGGTACGTTATCATGACCAGATTTGGACATCGAAAGCCTGTTTATTAAATGAGACTCACAAAAGCATTTTATCAGCCCGCCCAAGGCACGCCTGAGTGGCGACACTTCAGGCGGGCTGCCTCCGTCGGGTAGCGGGACGCCCGAGCCCGCCGGGACTCCTCCAGCTCTCAAGGGGCTGGGGGAAGCATCATCCAGTCCTGCCCCCCAGTCAACACAACGGGGGCCGAGGATTGGTCATCATGGCCGAGGTTGACACCTCGGTCACACAGGGCCAAGGGGAGGCAGTCCCCAAGGAAGGGCTGGCCCAGACATCGGCCCAGCCTACGCAATCCCGGCGCCTACACCACAGTCGGAGACCCTCGTTCCCAGCACCTCGGTGATGGGTTCATAGATCGCACCACCCCCGCCTCCCGCTCTAGGGCGGGCTACTGCGGGATGGCCGAGGAGATGGAGGTGGCCTTAACGGGCTCCTCCATCGCGGAAGAGCACCGTGCCCTAATTGACACGGCGCTGCATGGCTTCCGGTCCGCAGAGGCCGGAATGCATGAGGTCTTCAAGGGCCTCATCAAGAGCATCGAGGTATGCTTCTTTATATTTGTATTACGAATAACCTCCATGCTTAAAATTGCTTGTGAAAGCGGGCTTTTGTCTGAAGACTTTTTGCTTAGTAGTGTAGCATTTGTAAGAGCATAACCAGCAAGTAGCCCCCGAGCCCAAAGCTAGTTTTGAGAAACTGGCTTTGGGGTCGAAGCTTAAGATTATTAGGCGCTTATTCAGTAGCCTCCAAGACTCTGGCTGGCCTTCAAAAAGGGACTGACCAGGGGATTGAATTCAAAGACAGGGACTAAGGCGTGAGTGTATGCGTGCAGGTATCGACCTCAGCTCCGAACTCCGCCTCCGAGGAGATAGCGGAGATGAGCCGGAAGCTCAAGAGGTCCGAGGAGGACCTCGATCTGATGCAGAAACAGATCGAGATGTCTCAAGGTAAACTTCAAGAAGTTGTGAGGGCATCAAATTTACTTTGAAAATGCTCTGAAATTTTTTAATGCTGACGCCAAGCTGTTTTACATGACAGCTGCTATGGCGGAGCTTTAGGTTCTCAAGGCCGAGCTGGCAAAAGCTCGGCAAGAGTCCTAGCAGCAGAAGGCTGCGGCCACCAAGGCCGAGGAGGATTTGGCCGCCGAAAAGGTGGCTAGGGACAAGGACCAGGCATGGGTCCTGGAGGTGGAGGAGACCCTGAAGGGTGTGTACCAGGAGCGCGACACCCTTCAGAACAAGGAGAAGGTGGCGAGCGCGGAGTTTGAGAAGCTGCGCCTGGTGCACGCCGAGGTCCAGACCCAGGCCCGGGCAGACCACGAAGTGCTTCAGCAAGTGAAGCAGATCGCTGCGGGTAAGCCCTTTTTACTTCAGTGTGTTTTCGGCCGCAAGGGGTTCGTCGAGCTCACCTAGCTATGGCGATCCGCAGAGGCCTTCGCGGATCTTCCGAGGAGCGTAGCGGACGCCGGCCGCTATTACGGTGTGCGGGAGGGCCATGCGACGGAGAGGGCGTTCTTGCAACAATTCTAGACGCCCTCGCATCCGGAGATGTTGAATCATCAGATGAAACAGTTGATGGAGCTCTTCTGCATGGTGAAGCCGGCGCTCCAAGACCTCTGTGTCAACCTTTGGCCCGCGGAGTCGTTGCCGACCAGCTTCTTCGGGTTCTTTGCCCGGCTGCGAGACGCCGGCCCCCAAGTGACGCGCTGGAAGCGTTCCGCATGCCTGGAGGGTGCTTAGCGGGTGTATGCCCACGTGAAGACGCACTATCCGCGCGTTGAAGCGGCAGTCGTGGCCGCCGGGCCCCCCAAAGGGAAGACCCAGACCATGGAACACTACCTGGCCCAGGTGACGGAAGGAGCCCGGATCACCGAGGCCGAGTGTCCTAAGGACAAGATGTATTTTTAGATAGTACTTCGGAATGCCGAAGTGGAATGTAAAAGACTTCCTTTTGTTTGAACTGAATGCGGCTTTATATTCCAACATATTATTGTGTGCTTTTTATTTTTTGACTCCTGTGTGACCTTGTTAAATTGAAAGTGACCAGTCGTCGGCTTCAACCCCTTTGTACAGTATACAAAGGGTGTTTCCTAGGCAATCATGACCCTTAGCCGACGTCTCGGTTCCCGAAGGCGGTCCGTGCACATAGAAACGAGGCAATCAGACTATAGTGGTTTTATAACTTTCACTTAGTCGTAGGAGCTTGACTGTGAGGGCTGATGACGAGCCCTCGGTATGTGAAGTGGTTGGCTGTGTAGCTGGGGTTGATGCCGCTAACCACTTCGGCTCATTTAATAAAAAGCCCTTCATTTAACACGGGTGATCTCGAACGATACATTGCTGGACACTATCTTCGGATGGCCGACCAGTTTACGCTTACCAAGACAGTCAATTTTCGGCTTTCTCCACTGAGGCGCTTTGCCATTCGAGCTGGCAGCGCAATCGCAGTGGTTCTCCCTTTACACCCTTAGCTGAATGGATCGAAAACGTAAGGGGTAAGCACAGGAGCCAGGCAACCCAACTATTGACCAAAATCGAGGCTCAAAACTGATTCATATAACACAACATCCGAGACACCGAATAGATACTTCGGACTTTGTAGTGGGGGCGTGAGATTAAAAGCGAAGCCCTTGGTAATGTAAATAACAGTTGTATCATGAAAGTATACTTTTGGCTCAAAGGCAGTATATATAAGGAAATGCGCAATGACCTCGAGGGGTGCACTTTCTTTATTTATTGTGGTCAAGCCGTACATGCCGAGCTTTGACAAAAGAGACTCACAAAAGATACAATGGAAAAAGGAAAAAAGGAAAAGGAGTAAAAATAGGGCGGACATGTTGCCAGGTTTATTAGCCCAAGTCCCTCCCTGTCGCACGTCTGCATCTCCATGCGGTTGACCAGCTCGTCTTCGTTGATAGCGAAGTAGGTATGGGTTGTCTGCAACCTCAGCCGTTCGTTTGCTTCATGCTTTCGTCGGTCGAGTCCTTTAAAAAGGTGTGCAACTGCCACTTGGATGGTTTAAGCCATGTGGACATGCCTCTCCCATTTGGGCCTTTTACAGCGCCCTGCTGGTATGCAAGTCCGAAGTGCGTCGCTGTTCGGTCGAGCCGACAACGACGTGTCATTTACTTCGGCTCCTCGGCCGCCCATGGAATTTTTAGTGCAAAGTTATGCACCCTGGGGACGTAATGCCCTTCCAAGGGGAGGCGAACGAGGAGCCCGTGCTCCTATTTGGGGTAGGCAGATGCCTGACCGAGGTTGACCTGTGCAGCCCATGTGCGCTTTGATGAGCTGGGCATGTGTTTAGTTGCACGAGCTGCCTCCTCGGTTCATTGTACCTCGGCTGTGAAAGCCGTGGTCTGCTCCTCCATTTGGAGGGAGCATTCGGTTTTACCATTGACTGTAATCACACCGTTCGGTCCTGGCATTTTCATCTTTAAGTATGCGTAATGCGGGACTGCATTAAAGCGAGAAAACGCAGTGTGCCCGAGCAGCGCGTGGTATCCTCTCCGGAAGGGGACGATATCGAAGATTAATTCTTCGCTTCGGAAGTTCTCGGGTGATCCGAAGACTACCTCCAGCATCACTGTTCCCATGCAGCGAGCTTCGACACCCGGTATGACACCTTCAAAGGTGGTGGTGCGGGGCTTGATCTGAGATGAGTCTATGCCCATTTTTCTAATCGTATCCGCGTAGATCAAGTTAAGGATGCTGCCTCCGTCCATAAGGACGCGCGTCAGATGGAATCAGTCAACGATTGGATCCAAGACCAAAGCAGCCGATCCGCCATGTCGTATGCTGGTCGAATGATCATGTTTTTCAAATGTGATCGGGGTAAGCCAACCACGGGTTGAACTTCGGAGCAACAGGCTCTAGGGTGTAAATGTCCCGGAGTGCTCGTTACCTCTCCTTTCTAGGGATGTGGGTGGCGTAAATCATGTTCATTTCCTTCACCTTGGGGGGAAACTGATTCTGGCCTCCATTACTGTGTCGCCAAGGTTCATCCTCATCTTCGCTGCGAGGTTGGGCTTTATATTGGCCCTCTGTCGCCATCTTTCCGGCCTGCTTGAAGACCCAGCAGTTCTGGTTGGTGTGATTTTCTTGTTTGTCCAAGGTGCCATGGATCTGGCATGGCCTGTCGAGGATCTTATCTAGGTGGGTGGGTCCATCTTTGTTCCCTTTAAAGGGTTTCTTTTTCTGGCCGGATCTAGGTCCGTTGAACCCTGTGTTTACTGCAGCATCCTCGGTGTCGCTTCCGCCATTTTTATGCATGCGCTTGTTCTTACTGCGCCTGGGCTTACCATCGGTGTCGCGGGCTTCCGAGGTACCTACCTCACCATTGTTAGTACTGCGAGCTAGCCAACTATCCTCTCCCGCGCAAAAACGGGTCATAAGTGAGGTGAGGGCTGCCATGGTCCTCGGCTTATCTTGCCCGAGCTGGCGCGCAAGCCACTCGTCTCGGATGATGTGCCGAAAGGCAGCGACCGCCTCGTCGTCAGGGCAGTCGACGATCTGGTTCTTTTTAGTTAAGAACCTGTTCCCAAATTTCCTTGCCGACTCGCCAGGTTGCTGAATGACATGGCTGAGGTCGTCGGCGTCTGCAGATCAGACATAAGTGCCCTGAAAGTTTGCCCTAAAGGCGTCCTCATTTGCTTCCCAGCTCCCGATGGAATGAGGAGGCAGGCTGTTCAGCCAATGCCTCGCCGACCCCTTTAATTTGAGCGGCAAATATTTGATAGCGTGGAGATCGTCTCCATTGGCCATGTGGATATGGAGAAGGAAATCTTTGATCCACACCGCTGGGTTAGTAGTGCCATCGTATGGCTCGATGTTGATGGGCTTAAACCCATCCGGGAACTAATGTTCCATCACCCTGTCAGTAAAACAGATCGGGTGAGCAGGCCCTCAGAACTGAGCAGTCTCGCATCGGACATCGGGAGATACCCGTGTGTAAGCTTGGTCCCGGGCTCAGCCGTTCCTGTCCATCCAGACGTCATAGCCATCGAGCCCAGCTGGTGTACGCCCTCTTGATCCGTAGATGGATCGAGGGGGCGCCCGGTTCGCCTCTATCTAGTGTCGTGCATCGTAAGGCTCGAAGTAATCAACGGCACCCTTGCTGTGACGGCGGTTCATTGTTTGGGTGTGGAGATTTTCCCGTACTGGCCTGTCACGCCCTCTAGGGGGTCGGTCAGGTTGATTAGCTCACCCGCGTGTTAAAGGCACATCGTTCGTTATTTCTTTGTCGAACTCGGGCAGTAAACGTCTGCGCGGGTAAGATTTAGGCGCGCTGCGGCGTCGTTCTTCGAGGTCTTGCTCGGCCGATAGTATTTTGACCCACTTGTCATTCAGTGCATCCTGATTGGCTTGCAGCTACTGCTGCTTCCATTTCATGCTCTGGGCGGTGGCCACAAGGCGCCGTCGGAACCGTTCTTGCTCAAAGGGATCCTCGGGGACTATAAAGTCATCGGTGCCAAGGCTCTCATCCTCCTGAGATTGAGGTAAGTAATTGTTGTCGGCCCCTTCGAAGAGGTCGTCGGGGTCCTCGTCCTCGGGGATTCCTGCGGGGCTGTGTGGCCGCCCTGGGGAGGCTTGAAAATCCTCTCCCGGGTTGTCGGCATCGTCTGCTGCCGCGTCGTTGTTGGTGGTGGTGGCTTCGTGCCCACTGGGGTCCCTGTTGGCACCTCTCCCGCGCCTCCGCCGATGTCTTGATGGGTTCTTGGGAGTGTCCACCATATATATGTCGTAGGTGGATGTTGTCGTCCACTTGCCAGTATTAACCAATGGCGTAGTGGTTTCTGTAGGGCCGTCGACATCTTCATCCATGTCGGTAGCCTCATCATAGTCTAACATGTTGGTTAAATCATCGATCGTGGCGACTAGGTGGGTGGTGGGTGGGACATAGATCTCCCGATCATCGGCTTTAATTTCGATCTTGTCATAGACCGAGGTCTGACCATCTGAGATTGACAAGCTCTGAATACGATCAAGCATCTCATTTAGGTGATATAATTCCTCGGGGTTCATGGCCTGGCTATAAGCCGGGCTGACTCGAAGCGCGATTGGTGGGTCGCTTGACGCGTCCTCAGCCTCGTGAGAGGCCGGAGTTGATTCCGGATCTGACACCCGGGTCAGTTCTAAACCCGACGTAGTACCCGAAGCCGGGTCCGGACCAACGTCGGGGCTTGATGCCGAGACGACGTCGCCCGAGGCAAGGGTAATTGATTCCTCCTAAAAGGCGCCCATCCTGAAAGGACGAGCTCACAGTGGGAATCCGAGGTGTACTCCAAGCTTCCGAAATTCACGACGTGATCCGGAGCGTAATTCTCAACGGGAGCCAGATGGCCCACAGAGTCGGCGCAAAAGACCATGCTACCGAATACGAAGAGTTGGTCGGGGACGAAGATGTCCTCATAGCCGGTGTCGCAGTTGATCTGCAGATGAGCCATCAATCTTTTTATTGATCTCACAGCGGAACTCTCAATGAAAGCACCAATGTTGGTGGTAAAATTGGCAGACCTTGCGGTAGGGGGTCCTGAGCTGCGGATCTCGGATCGGTGGTAACATGAATGAAGGAGACAGTGTTTACCCAGGTTCGAGCCCTCTCGAAGAGGTAATACCCTACGTCCTGCTTTGATTGTATTAATGATGATGTATCAAGTACAAGCTTGTCTACCTTGAGATCGTAAGGAGAGATCTAACCCTAGGGCTAGGTGAATGGTAATTGTGATTCGGTCCCCTCTACGGGCTAAACCCTTTGGCTTATATACACGCCAAGTAGGGCATCTAGGGTTACATAGTCGGTATCCAGGGATGCATATGGAGGCGGTAGGAGATGTCTTGGAGTATACGCCAAGTCTTCGGCAGGTGCAGTCTTGATCACGTCCATGCGTGTGGCTTCCGGAGTCCATCTGAATGAGAACGAGGGCCTACAGGCCCAGCCCGAGGACTATGGGCCGACTAGGTTTGCACCCCCTAGTCCAAGACACTGTCAGTGGGGAACACATCGACAGAGCCAAACACCCGGGCTGGATACAAGCACCAGATCTTCATACGGACGGGACCAAGGCGATCAAGCGACGATGAATTGACCTCAATCGGTTTACCAATCAGCACACCAAACGCCATCAGAAAACGAGAGTTACGCAGACCCGATGGAACATCATCAAGCAACACCCAAACATCAGACAGAGAGCCAACGGAATGAGCTCCACTCACAGCAGCTTTGACAAAGACAACAACCGGGTTGAGAGGCAGGGTAAAACTGGAACAGGATGCCATCATCTTCAAACTTTCCTTAGAAGGAAAGACAACCGCAAACTCCGCCTCGGACACTTGTTGAACCTGCCAGTCCCAGCCCTCGAGACCCCATTCCTTGAGCTCATCTGAAATGATCTGAGACGAGACAGCCTGGGACTGGACTGAAATGATGGATGTCGGAAGTGGGGCTCCGGGGACCCAAAGGTTCGAACACTGGGGTGAGCTAGTCCTACCTCTTCGTCCCCTACCACGGCAAAGCTACGGCGAGAGCGCGCTAGCGAGGGTCGGACCGTGGACTCGGCGGTTTTACCCAGGTTCGGGCCACCTTGCGGTGTAAAACCCTACTCCTGCTTGGTTTTGATTGTGGTGAGCAAGAAAGTGTTCTCGCGTACAAGGTAGGAGAAGGTGGAGTCGATCGAAAAAACCCCTACTATGGTAGCAGCTCTGTCCTTTTATACCCGCCTTGGTCCTCTTCCCCCACGAAAACTTAGGCGGGAAGGGATGCCACACTTGGCGGTTTGAAAGGGGAATGCGCTCAGGCTATCCTGACTAAAGGTGGTCTTCGCCTACAAAAGCATTATCCATGACGCGCCGGTGGGTTCGGTGATGACCTCCTGTTAGGACCGAGAGTATATCGACCAGAGCGGGGGTGAATGGGAGATTCAAAAATTCTTTCGAAAGTTTTGAATCGATCCCAAACACAGCAGCGGAAATAAAGTTTGGTAGCAATGCACTCGATTTAGCTCGCTATAGAGGACCAAATCTATCGATAAAGAATGCAGCAATTTTATCAAGCGATGAATATCACAAGTCCAACTTGATCGATAGAAATGCAACTAGTAATCAGGAGCACAATTACGAGAGAAAACTAGATATGTCTGCGATAGAAATGCACTGGAAATGATGACAAGGTGAATGAATATGGCATGAGATGAGGTTACGCAGACATACGGTATTACGATGAGAAACAAGTTAACTTGATGTGAAGAGAAGAATGATAATAACACAACAGATAGTTGATGAACTGTGATTGATCAGGTACAACTATCGGCACTGAGCATGAATGTAAACTGCTGAAGGAAATGCAGTAAGGTAAAGCGAACCAGTGGTGCTCGATGGCGACAGGAGAATTTGGTAGACCAGTTAGCCCTTCTGCCAAAGGACTACGTCTGGTTGGAGGGGTTGTGATTTAACACAGAGGATAAACTCTCCTCGCCCTATTCTCCTTCAACTCGGAGCTGATCAGACTCCAGTTGATTTCACTCATGGTAGATACTTGTTGGCGATCTCCAAACCTTCGACAGACTTCTTCGCGAACCACAATGACTCTTGGTTGCTGAAGATCTTGCTCGGTGAAGACAATTACTCTTCGACACTCGAGCCGACACCTATCCGTCTAGAGAGTGCGCAGCTCTCAAGAGTAATAGGTACAAGAAGTCTAACTCAGAACTACTGTGATGCTCAACCACTATCTAAGTTTCGGCTCTTGATTTCTCTCTCGGTGGATCTTAAACTCAAATCACTCAGAGAGGGGTTGCTCAATCAATCTTCTCAGAAATCTTAAGCGGAGCAGCCAACGGGCAACGTTGGAGCGGGGTGGCTATTTATAGCCGCAGCCTTCCCTGATGGGAAATGACCAAACTGGACATGTGGAGCAGCCAATGGCCGAACGACACGAGTCCAACGGTCGGAATTGAGCACAACGGTAACATTACGTGCGGAGCAAGTAATGCTAACTCCTCAGTTCGAAAGATATCTCCTACAGCGAAGAACAACAACGTCTCTTGCTAGTAGGTAATCATTCAAAGCATAAAGAGATTTCTCTCAGTCTCGCATAGGTTTGGGCTAAGCATCACAGCGGATCGAAGCTTTGAGAACCTATACCCCTCTTAATAGTATGGAGGTCCTATGACTCAAATGAATGAAAGAGGAACAACGAAAAGAATGCTACGTCTTCACTTCGTCTTCATCTTTCATCGCTGCAGTCAATTTCTTCGGACAGGATCACCGAACCAATTGCTTCGCGTCAGCAACGAAATTTTCGAGGGGTCAACTCCTTCACTTCATTTATCTCGTCTACAAGTCTTCACATGATGTAGCTCGTACTTCTCTGCATCGCAGATATTCTTCGGTGAAGTTCCTCGAACTGTACACCTGAGACAGCATTCTCTTCGGTAATGCATGGACTATTTCTCTCTGTGTGCACTAGCAAACAAATCAGTCCATGCCTGTTTCTATCAACAATCTCCAAAACATACGAGGGCAAGTATTGCACCAACACCTCCTCCCTGCCCGCCCGCCGTCTTGGACTTCTTTCACCGATCGGGCAACCTTTGGGGGTTGCTTTGGGAAGTGGACTGCTGGCCTTGCTCCCTTAGCACAAAAGGGGAAACCCTCTTCATTCGCGCCTGCCGGCACGGCCTCTGCCATCATTCGTCGTTGCGCGCGTCACCCACGTGACGGGCACGAGACCTCGCTGCTGGTCCGAACAGCCCCTGTCTTGAGCGGCCTCGGGGGGAAGCCTCGGGAGGCCGCCTCGCGAGAGGGCCTCACGAGGCTGTTGGTGAGGATACCAAGCCTTGTTCGCCGCTCCCTGAGGAGGGGTCCTCATGAGGCCAAGGCCTCACGAGGGGTCTTGGTGATTTGCTTGGTGATGACGGTCTGCCGGGCCCATGCCAGGCGTCGTGCCCTGGGCCAATGGCAGACGGGCCTGGATACCCTAGGTTCCACGGGCCCGACAGTAGCCCCCGGGCCCGTGGCACGCATGTTCCCGCCTACTAGGGGGCGAAACGGCGCGGGCCCTAACCGCCTGCGGGCCAGGCACGACGCGTGGCGCACGACGTGATGGGGGACGCCCCCACTTCTCCCACGACGCCTCGGTAACCGCCCGCACTGACATAAAGCCTAATGCGGGCGACGCGAGACCATCATTGCCTTCCTTCGCGTATTCTGTCTCCCCGTGCCTTCCTTCCCACGCACAGCTCCTCCTACCTCCCCCAAAACTCCGCCGCTCTAGACCCTCGCTAAGCCGCCATGTCGCCCCCCAGTAGGAAGGAAGAGGCGGAAGAGACGGTGGTCGCGGAGGTGGTGCCGGAGCCTGCCCTGGGTAGCCCCACGATCATCAACGCTGAGGGGCTTAGCAAGGTGCTTCCGATGACCGCAGCTGCTTCCAACGAGTGGGGGGCCACTCGGATCTGGCTAGCTTCGTGCCCGACCGCCGACCTCGACGCCACCTCCGCCATCCTCTTCCTTCCCGCACTCTTCGCCGGCCTGCTGCCTCCATTCTCTGATTTCTTCAACGCCGCCCTTTCCCACTACCAGGTCCATGCACTACATCTCGAGCCGAATTCTGTGCTTCTTCTTTCCACCTTTGCCTTTTTATGCGAGGCCTTCCTGGGCGTGACGCCCTCAGTGGCGCTCTTCCGCCACTTCTTCCGCTTGCGGCTGACCGCGGCAGACCAATGCTCCGGGTGCGCCTCGTTCCACATCGTAGACGAGACAGCGGGCGACGGTATCGACATGAGGCTCACTAAGGAGGTTGAGGGCTTCAGACGGCAATGGGTGTACGTGGACGTGGCCTAGTTCAGCCCCCTGCTGCAGCTGCCGACATCCCCGGCGGCGAGATGCTCTGGATGGGGGCATGAGAGGCTTGCCGACCCGAGGCTGGCGCGGGCGTGGAAGAGGTTGGCCGAGCTGAGGGCCGCGAAGGTAACGGTGGTCACGGTCATGAGGGAGTTCCTTCAGCGCCGCATAGCTCCCCTCCAGCGACACTCCCGCTTGATGTGGGCCTTCGCCGGCCCGGAGGACCCAATGCGGTTGAGTGCGGACAGCTTGTTGCCGGAGGTGCTGAGCGAGGTGCTCCACACCCTAACCGGTGAAGAGGCGGACGAGCCACCCAATGACGGGCTCCCCTTGTACCGCTACAGGAACAAAGAGGCGCTGGCTGGCTCAATGCCGCGCTTCGACCAGTGGGGGCCGCTTCCGGAGGGCCTCGAAGGTCCCTGGGACAACCCTTTCTTGGCGGTTCCCGGCTCGGGTGATCGTGGCGACACTAGGGGCTCGTCGGGCGCTGTGGAGGACGGCAGCGAGGGCGGACCCCGTGGTTCTCTCGCAAGGGGGGCCGGTCGCGAGAAGGGGCCTCGCGAGGGAGGCGGTAGCGGCGTTCCGCTGTGGCAGCAGAAGAAGAGGAGATGGATTGCCAAGGATGAGTAAGCGTCCGCCTTCCCTTCACTTGCACCCGGTGCGTCGCGTGTGCCTGAGTCTTTGCTTTTTCCAGGACCTGCTCGGGCAAGAAGAAGAAGAAGAAGAAGGAGGAGGAGAGGTCCTCCGGCCTGGTGGGGGCCACACCGCCGGTTTCCAGGGTCGGGCGGCGTGAGGCCGACACCAGCGGTCTCAACACCGAGGCTGGCCTCGCGAAGGTAGAGGGGTAGGTGGCCCATCCTGAGCTGCAGAAGGACGCGGCTCAGGAGGCTCAAGCGGGCGAGCCTCAGGAGGCGTCGTTAGGAGGCGGCTCCGCGGTTCCTGGGGCGACCACTGCCAGGGCAGACGCCGCGGCAGCGGAGGCGAAGGCACCAGCTCTCCTATCCCACACCGCGGGTGGCGGCGGCGCTGCGGGAGGCCCGCGGGACTCGCCGGTGCCCAGGGCCCCCGAGCCTGTGGGGCGCGCCGCCACAGCAAGACGAAGAGGGGGTCCCTGCGAGCCCTCCGCTCCTGGCGGGGGGCGCCGGGCCCTCGCGAGAGGGCGGCGTTGAGAGGCATGCCGGCTGGGCCCTGCAGCTCGTGAGCAGCAGCGCCGTGCTCAAGCGCGGGACCCTGCAGGGCTCTAGAGCCGCCCTCGACCAGCTAGAAGCGGACCTCCGGGCGGAGGAGGCGCGCATCCTCGAGGAGCGCCAGCACCTCGCAGAGGGTTGGCGCCAGCTTGATGTGGCCATCAAGCTGGGCCGCCGCCAAGACGACGCCGCGTGGGAGAAGCGCGAGAAGGCCGCCGGGACGCGAAGGAAATCTTCGAGAACGCTGTCAGGGAGGCCGAGGAGGCCGACAGGCGACGGAGGCCCGTAGGAAGGAGCTCCAAGACCAGAACACCTCGTTGGAGCGGCAGCTCCAGGCGCGGAGAGATGTCATCTCTGCCCTCGAAGAGGGGCTGGCGGCCCGTGAGGCAGATCTTGGTATCCGCGAGCGGGAGCTCGCGTGGTCGGCAGCCGCGCAGGACCTGGAGCGCGAATGGCTGGAGACGCTGGAGCGAGAGGTGTCCGCTGCCTAAGGCTCCTACGTCGAGGGCCTGGACAAGGCCAACGCCAGCCTGGCAGCCAAGGAGAAGAAGATTCAGGAGGATGCCGACAGGAGGGTCGCGTAGAGCCGCGAAGCGCTTGCTGACGCGAACAGCAAGAAGCTGAAGCGGCAGGAAGACCGCTTCAAGGCGAGGCGCGAGGAGTTCTAGCACGAGATCGTGGGCCTCAAGGAGATGCTGGTGGAAGCTGAAGAACGGCGGGAGACTACGCTGAAGGCCCGGGCCGAGGCCGAGCTGGCCTCCCTCCAGCAGCAGGTGGGGGGCGTCGCCGCGGTCGTGGAGCAGGTGAGGGACGAGGCAGCCCGAGCGCGGGGGCGGCAGCTCCAGTGCTCCAAGATGTTTCGCGCCTTGGGCTCCATTTACAAGGAGGATGTCAGCAGCCCCCTCGAGACGCACGACGGCAGCTACCTCGACTTCTTCACCAAGCTCATGGAGCGGCTCGAGGTTGGTGCCAAGAAGGTGGGCGGAATCGTCGAGGAGGAGAGCCGCGATCTCCTCACCCAGGCCGCCACGCGCATCTTCAGCCATCTTATCCACACCGATTCCAACTTTGACTTCGGCAAGGTGATAGCTCCCGTCCCGGAGGAGGTCCGTGACACCCTTGGGAAGGCGGTGGAGGATCACGTGGACGCTTTGCACGAGAAATTCGCCCCTGGCAGCAGCGAGAGCTCAGGCGGAGCCGCGGGAGGTGACGATGATGATGGCAGCAGTGGTGATGGCGGCGTGTCCTCTTAAGCCCTTCCCCATGTCCTGTGCATAGTTGATTGTGGCCCCGTGGGAGCGTGAGAACAATGCTTTTATATTTCAAGTACTTTGTATCTGGTTGTACCGAACGCTCGTGCCCTCGTGAAGCTTTCTCTTGAGGCATGTTTTGCTCTTTTTGCTTGCCTTGATGCTCTATGTCATCAGGACCCAGCCCCCGAGTGGGCCACAGCCGTCGCTGGTATGTTAGGTCGCGATGCCTGGACAAGGCCAGGAAGTGAGGGGCACCGGGAGCTAGCGAGGGCTCCTGAGGCGCGGTGCTCAGGAGGCCCCCCTTTGACGCGCAAGCGGCTTGTGCCAAGAGAAACACTGGCGCTCGTGAGGCTGCTAGAGGGGAAAGCTTAAGAGACGGCGAGGGCGGCTCGCGAGGTGGGAGACTTAGCTCTGTGCAGGATGGTGTTTGGTGGGCCATCACTTGTAGGGTACGCCTCGTGAGGGTGTCGCTCGCGAGATCTCCTGCTGAGGCGGCCGTCGTGGGTTAGCCCCCGAGGCAGGGCCTGCGGGGCTTCCTGAGGCGCGGAGGGGGCCACCTCGCGAGGTGTCCTCACAAGGCCTTTCAGGGGGGCTGCTCCTGAGATAAGTGCATGCAGGATACTTAACAACAGGGGAGCAGCGCATGCTCGCCAATTCGCTCATGGGCGTCGCACAAGGAGACAAGACACCAAGAACCTTGGTGGGGTGGCGTGCACGGGAGCAGCCCCGCGAGCCAGAGCCCGGTTGCTTGGGTTTTTCAGCGCTGCTGGGACTGACCCGAGCACAGACACCGTGTCCAGCCCCCGCTCGTGCGAGGCTCATGAGGGATATCGTGAGCGCATGAGGCTCGTGAGGCAAAGATAAAACAAAACACCGCGTAAAGAAACCAAAGCTTTACTGAAGTAGGATAGTAACCCATTACATAAACAAAAGAAGATGCGGCTGCCGTGTCTGGCACGGGTCAGCTTGAGGTTGGTGCAGCCCGTGGGGCGCCCTTAGTTAATTGTTCCGCCAGCGCGGAGCATGGGGCTTCCACAGGGGTGTGGGTATGATCGCGGGTCGATCGTTCCGCCAGCGCGGAGCATGGGGCTTCCACTTGGGCATGGGCGGGAGCTCTCGCGGGCCCATCAGGCGAACGTAGTGAGAGCTCCGGGGCGTGTACAGCCCCATTTCGTTCGTACTCGTGAGGGTCATGGGTAGAACTTGCGGAGGTGTTGGATGTTCCAGGCGTTAGGCACAGGAACTCCATCCTCCGTCTCCAGCCGGGCTGAGCCGGGCCTGGAGACATGAGTGACCCTGAAAGGGCCTTCCCACATGGGTGAGAGTTTGTGAAGTCCCTCTCTGGAGAGGATCCTGTGCAGGACAAGGTCGCCGACCTCTAGAGTGCGAGGGCGGATGTTGCGGCTGTGGTAGCGACGCAAGGCCTGCTGGTACCTCGCGGCGCGAAGAGCGGCCTGGCGGCGGCCCTCCTCGAGGAGCAGCAGGTCGGTCTCCCGCGAGCCATCCTGACATGCCTCGTTGAAGGCAAGGACTCGCGGGGAGATGTGCTTGAGCTCCAATGGAAGGACCACCTCAGCTCCGTAGACGAGGAAGAAGGGGGTCTCGTCGGTAGGCTTGCTTGCCGTCGTGCGGATGGACCACAGCACGGACTGCAGCTCATCGAGCCAGCCCTTGCCGCAGGCCTCAAGCTTCTTCTTGAAGCTCCTTGTTTTGAGGCCCTTGAGGACCTCGGCGTTGGCGCGCTCGGCCTGGCCATTGCTTCGTGGGTACGCCACCGAGGCATAGCAGATCTGCGTGCCGAGGCTGGCGCAGTAGGACCTGAAGAGGCCGCTCGTGAACTGGGAGCCATTATCGGTGATGATGCGGTTGGGAACTCTGAAGCGGCTCACGAGGCCCTTGATGAACTTGACGGAAGAGCTTGCCGGGATGGTGCGCACAGGCTCGACCTCTGCACACTTGGTGAACTTGTCGATGGTGACGTAGAGGTAGCGGTAACCGCCAGCCGCGCGAGGGAAAGGCCCCAGGATATCCAGCCCCCAGACCGCGAAGGGCCATGAGAGGGGAATCGTCTGGAGGCCCTACGCCGGCTGGAGGATCTGCTTGGCGTGGAACTGGCATGCTTCGTAGGCTTGCATCAGCGCGATGGCGTCACACAGCGCAGTGGGCCAGTAGAAGCAGCTGCGGAACACCTTGCCGATGAGAGTGCGTGATGAGGAGTGGTGGCCATAGTCTCCTCCATGGATATCGGCGAGCAACTCGCGCCCTTGTTCTTCAGAGATGCACCGCAGCGAGACACCATTGGGGCGCCTGTGGTACAGCTCACCATCTTGTAAGCAGTAAGCGGTGGCCTGTCGGGCCACACGCTCTGCTTCTGCGTCGTCCTCCGGGAGGGTGCCGTGCAGCAAGTAAGCCTTGAACTCCGTGGCCCAGCTATCCGCTTGAGGCTCCAGCGCCAGCAGCAGGCGGGCCCCTGAGGCTGGGCCGCAGTCTGGCGCGCCCGTGGGCGGTGCGGGCGGTAATTCCTCACGAAGGAGCGCGGTGCTCGCGGCAGGAGGTGCAGCTGATGGCTTGAGGAGCCTTTCCTCGAAGATGCCAGGGCTCTGAGGCTCGCGACGAGAAGCTCGTTTGGCGATGTCGTCAGCTTCTTTGTTGCCGCTGCGGGGGACGTGCTGCAGCTCCAGGCCAAGAAAACGCTTCTCAAGTTTACGTACCTCGTCTAGGTAGGCGGCCATGTGCTCGTCCTTGGGCTTGTAGCTTTTGTTGGAGAAGTTGACGAGAAGTTGCGAATCGCCCTTGATGATCAGACGTTTGATGCCCAGAGTGAACGCGGCCTTGAGGCCGGCGATGAGGCCCTCATACTCCGCGATGTTGTTGGAAACCTTGTCAGTGTGTCTGAAGCAGAGCTGTACGGCGTAGTAGAGCCTGTCTCCTGTCGGCGAGATAAGCATGACTCCAGCCCCCGCGCCCTGCCGGGAGAAGGCCCCGTCGAAGTGCATGGTCTAGTCGCCGGGTGCCTCGTCCCCTGGCAGGAGGGATTTGGCCTCGTGAGGCTCTTCCTCGTACGTGTCCATCCACTCCGCCATGAAGTCGGCCAGAGCCGCGCCTTTGATGACTCTGGTGGTGGAGAACTCTAGCTGGAAGGCTTGCAGCTTGATGTTCCATTCGGCAACGCGGCCGGCGGCGTTGGGGCCGCGCAGAACTTGCTCCAAGGGGTAAGAAGAGATGACCTTGATGGGATGACCCTGAAAGTAGTGACGTAGCTTCCTGGAGGTGACGAGGAGCGCGAGTAGGAGCTTCTGCTGCATGGGGTAGCGCTCATGCGCATCCCTTAGCACGGTGCTGATGAAGTACACGGGGTGTTCGACGAGGCGCGTAGTTGTGGTGGCAGTTTGCGCTCCGGGCGCCTCGCGAGGCTCGACGGTCCCGGGGAGCTCACGAGGCTCAAGAGGCTCAAGAGGCTCGGCGAGCTCATGAGGCTTGGAGGGCTCACGAGGCTGGGGAGGCTCGCGAGGCTCAGAGGGCTTCTCCTTAGCACAGACGCCCTCCTCTCGCACCGCCACCAGCGCCGCGCTAACCGTCTGAGGGGTGGCCGCCAAGTACAGGAGCAAGGGCTCGCGAGAGCGCGGCGCGACCATGATGGGCGGGCTCGTGAGGTACCTCTTGAGGTCTTCAAAAGCGACGTCTGCCTCAGGAGTCCACTTGAAAGAGCCGGACCTCTTCAGGAGCTTGAAGAAAGGAAGGGCCCCCTCGCCAAACTTGGAGATGAACCGCCCCAGGGAGGCCATACATCCTGCCAAGCGCTGCATTTCCTTGAGGGTCCGGGGAGGGCGCATTTTCTCGATGGCCTTGATTTTCTTGGGGTTGGCCTCGATGTCACGGTGTGAGACCAGGAAGCCGAGGAGCTTGCCGGAGGGAACTCCGAAGACACACTTCTCGGGGTTGAGCTTGTGGTTGACCTTGCGCAGGTTGGCGAACGTTTCCTTGAGGTCCGCAATGAGGGATCCAGCCTCGCGAGACTTGACCATGATGTCGTCGACGTAGGCCTCCGCTTTCCTCCCCATCTGAGGCCCCAGCGTGATGTGCATTAGCCGCTGGAAGGTGGTGCCCGTGCTCCTCAAGCCGAAGGGCATGCAGACGTAGCAATATATGCCGCAGGAGGTGATGAAGGCCGTCCTCTCCACGTCTTCGGCCGCCATCTTGATCTGGTGATAACCTGAGAAGGCATCTAGGAAGCATAGCAAATCGCACCCGGCGGTGGAGTCCACGATCTGGTCGATGCGAGGCAGCGGAAATGGATCTTGGGGGCAGAACTTGTTGAGGCTGGTGAAGTCGACGCACATGCGTTCCTTGCCACCTTTCTTGGGGACGACGACTGGGTTGGCGAGCCATTCGGGATGGCGCACCTCGTGGATGACTCCAGCTTCTTGGAGCTTTTGAACTTCCTTGACGATGAAATCTTGCTTCTCTGGCGCCTGGCGCCGTGCTTTCTGCTTGACGGGGCGTGCATTGGGGCACACCGCTAAGTGGTGCTCGATCACCTCCCTCGGCACACCGGACAAGTCAGATGCTTTCCAGGCGAAAACATCCGAGTTTGCCCGAAGGAAGGTGACGGGCGCGCTTTCCTATGCAGGAGGAAGGCATGCACCGATGGTGAAGGCAGGGCCGGAGCCACTGCCGTCCACCGACACCGTCTTCGTCTCGGCGCTGTCCTGAGAGAACAGTTGCCTCTTCTTTGCGGGTGCGGCCTCAGGAGGCTTGGCCGCGTCCTCGTCAGCCGAATGCGCGACGGCGGCGGCCTTGTAGGCGCGCTCGAGGGAGCAGACTGCGTCCTTCTCGTCGCAGGCGATAGTGATGATGCCGCTGTAGCTAGGCATCTTGAGGACGTTGTAGGCGTGATGGGTCGCTGCCATGAACTTGGGGAGAGCTGGGTAGCCCAAGATGGCATTGTAAGGCAGGCCGATGTGCGCCATGTCGAAGTCGATAAGCTCGATGTGGTAGTTCTTGCGGGTGCCAAAGGTGACGGGGAGGCGCACTTGCCCCAGAGGGATGGTGGAGCCATCGGTCACTCCGGAGAAGGGCCTGGTCGGCATCAGTTGGTCGTAGGGCACCTGGAGCGTCTTGAAGGTTTCGATGGAGATCACGTTGAGGCCGGCGCCTCCGTCGATGAGGGTCTTGGTGACCGCGACGTTGCTGATGGTGGGAGTGCACAACAGGGGGAGTGTGCCTGCGGAGGCCGCGGACTTGGGATGATCCTTGGAGTCGAAGGTGATGGCGTACTGCGACCACTTGAGGGGCCGCGCGGCCTCAGGCCTCGGGAGGGCGGCATTCACCTCGCGAGAGAGCTGCTTGAAGTGGTGGTTGGACACAAGGGCCTGAGCCCCGCCAAGGATCCAGGCGACCGCGCGAGGCTCCTGGTAGCCCCCAGCGCCCTCATCAGGCTGGTTGACGTCGTTCCTCTGGGGCGGCGGCGGCAGCGGCGGGAGAGCGGCATTGGCCAGAGGGTTCGCCTCGCGAGGCTGGTCGCGCTAGGCGGCCTCACGAGGCTGGTCGCGCCAGCCCTGGCGGAAGTTGGCATTGCTGTTGCGGTCGTCCCAGCGGTTGCCACTACGGCCACCTCCGCGACCGGCGCCGCGGCCGTTGCGGTCGTCTTGGCGGCCCTGGCACTCGTCACGGAGCAGCTTCAGCTCCTGGCAGTCCTCGATGCTGTGGGAGCCCATGTTGTGATAGGCGCAGAGCGGCCGGCTGTCTTTCCTGGGCTCGTCGCGGTCGCGGCCGCGCTTCTGCTCGGGCTCCGCCGCAAGCACGGCAGGGCCCTTGCGCTTGACGTCCTTGTTCTTGGCCTTGGCAGCCTCGAGCGCCGCATCGGGGTCGTTGTGGACAAAGAGGCGGCCTTCGTCAGCCTTGGCGCACTTGTCGGCAAGGTCGAACAGCTCAAGCACTGAGTCAAGCTCGCCGTTGATGGCGAGCTTCTCGCGCATCTTGACGTCCATGACGCCGGTGGAGAACGCAGAGATGACGGCCGCGTCGGAGGCGCGCGGTATCTTGTTGCGCACTTGGCTGAAGCGCTGGATGTACTTGCGGAGGGTCTCGTCTGGGCGCTACCGCACGTGCCGCAAGTCGTTGATGGTGAGGGAGCGGTCATGCGTGCCCTTGAAGTTGGCGATGAACTGACTGTAGAGCTCGGCCCACGACAAGATAGATGCCTCGGGAAGGTTCATGAGCCAGGAGTGCGGGCCGTCCTTGAGGGCCATGGGGAACCATTTCGCCATGACCTTGTCGTTGCCGTTCGCCGCCTCGACGCTCAGCGCGTAGAGCTGAAGAAACTCTGCAGGGTTGGGGGTGCCGTCGTAGCGCGGAGGCAGCTCAGGCTTGAACTTCGCGGGCCACACCACCCGACGCAGCTCGCGGGTGAAGGCGCGGCAGCCCACGCCGCTTGAGGGGATGCCGCCAGCGAGGACGGCGCGGTTCTGGCGCCCAGCCGCCGCAACTTCCTGGACGGCCTGGTCCTGACGCTGGCGCTGGCGCTCGAGAAGCACTCGCGCATCAGGTGGCGCGTGCCGGATGATCTGGCAGCTGGCCTCGTCTCGGACCGGCGGAGACGCGCCGAGGGATGGCTCGCGCGCCCGCGCGTTGCGTTGGGGCCCGTCATGCTCGTCGCGCAGAGGAGGCGGCGGGGGAGCACCGTGCGCCAGGTCCCCAGCGCGAGACGGTGGAGGGCGGAGCGAGTGGGAAGGCGCCGGAGCATCCCCGGCGGCGTCGACGAGCTCGGTGATGCGACCAAGCCAGGCGTCATAGCCAACGTCGGCTGGACGGTAGCGGAGCAGCTCGCGCGCCATGAGCAGCGTGGCCTGCGCGTTCGGCGGCCCACGACAGGCGAGGAAGGAAGAGGCCGTGGCGGTGTGGCCGTTCGCCTGCACGGAGGGGTGCAGGGAGGAGTCTTGCTGCTCACGGGCAGCGGGGTCGGTGGCGGCAGCGGCCGTGTTGTCGACAGGGCGGCGGCGGTTGCCACGGGCCACCGGCTTCGTCTGAGCCACGCAGCCAGCCCTGCGCTCAGCGCACTCGCGGCATGCGTCGGCCATGGGGCTGGTGGAGCGGAGGATGGAGCGGAAGAACAGTAGCGCACCCCTACCTAGCGCGCCAAATGTCGGAAGTGGGGCTCCGGGGACCCAAGGGTTCGAACACTGGGGTGAGCTAGTCCTACCTCTTCGTCCCCTACCACGGCAAAGCTACGGCGAGGCTACGGCGAGAGCGTGCTAGCGAGGGGCGGACCGTGGACTCGGCGGTTTTACCCAGGTTCGGGCCACCTTGCGGTGTAAAACCCTACTCCTGCTTGGTTTTGATTGTGGTGAGCAAGAAGGTGTTCTCGCATACAAGGTAGGAGAAGGTGGAGTCGATCGAAAAAACCCCTACTATGGTAGCAGCTCTGTCCTTTTATACCCACCTTGGTCCTCTTCCCCCACGAAAACTTAGGCGGGAAGGGATGCCACACTCGGCGGTTTGAAAGGGGACAGGCGCTCAGGCTATTCTGACTAAAGGTGGTCTTCGCCTGCAAAAGCATGATCCATGATGCGCCGGTGGGTTCGGTGATGACCTCCTCCCTGCGCGCCCGCCGTTTTGGACTTCTTTCACCGATCAGGCAACCTTTGGGGGTTGCTTTGGGAAGTGGACTGCTGGCCTTGCTCCCTTAGCACAAAAGGGGAAACCCTCTTCATCCGCGCCTGCCGGCACGGCCTTTGCCGCCGTTCGTCATTGCGCGCGTCACCCACATGATTGGCACGAGACCGCGCTGCCGGACCGAACAACCCCTGTCTTGAGTGCCCTCGGGGGGAAGTCTCGGGAGGCCACCTCGGGAGGCCGCCTCGCGAGAGGGCCTCACGAGGCTGTTGGTGAGGATGCCGAGCCTTGTTCGCCGCTCCCTGAGGAGGGGTTCTCATGAGGCCAAGGCCTCACGAGGGGTCTTGGTGAGATGCTTGGTGATGACGGCCTGCCGGGCCCACGCCAGGCGTCGTGCCCTGGGCCAAAGGCAGGCAGGCCTGGATACCCTGGGTTCCACGGGCCCGACAATGGATGCATTAGAAAGGACCGGCGCCACAACAGCCATGTCAAGATCACCATCAAGGGAGAAGAAAGAGCATCCAGGCAGACCAAGACCAAATTGCTTGAACGGCGGGAACTTGGAACGGTCCTGGCAATCCACCGTAAGGTGGCCCTCAGCTTGGCAAATGAGGCAGAAAGGGGGGAACTTGCATCGAGTTTGGAAATGGCCCGCCCGGTGGCAAGCGAAGCAGGTGAGAGTGGAAGAAGATCCGGATGTGGGAGGGGGCAGCACCCTGTGGTAATGGAGGAGGAGGCGGGAGGATGCCATCACCAGCCGCACCCGAGGAAGAGCACGGATCTGCTGGAGAGAATTTGCGAGCCTTGTAGGGATATGAGGAAGGGCCATACCCACCACACTGAAACTGCCTCTCGCCGTCACCAGCACCGCCGCCACCACCACCAAATGAACAGCTACCGGCCCCCGGCCCCGAAGCACCCGGGCAACCAACAGGACTCGGAGGAGCCCCAGGACCGCGCAGCGGATCAGATCTGGGCGCCGCCGACACCGTAGCCGAGCCAGCAGCCGCCGCCTCCTAGGGATCAGCCACCGCGGATCCCCAGCCCGCCGCCAGAGGGGCCTGTGCCGAACCCGAACCAGCACCTGCGGCAGACTCCAGCATCGCCGCTTCCGCGCGCGCACGCTCGTCATGCTGCAACCACTCCGGGCTAGCCACCCATGCCTCATGCTCCCGATCCGCCTGCGCGGGAGCAGCGCGCTCCGCCTCAAGCTTCGAATGGAGGGCAGCCTCATACTCCAAATCGGAGGCTGCCTCCGTCGAACCCTCACGGCGCCGCTTACTACCGGACACCACATCAGACGAGGAACCACGAGACTTGTCCATGGAGAGGATCTCAACAAACGAGCGCGAGAGAGGAGGAGGGGGGTTAGATCTCACGAGGCGGCGGATGGGGAAAGGATAACGGCGCACGTCAGATCTGGGAGCAGGAAACCTTAGGCAGGTCGCATAGGCCCCTCCGAATCCATATATATCCCCGCACTGCCGGGCCAGCAAGCAAAGGAAGGATAGGAGGACACACAGGCCCAACCCGGCCCGCACTTGACGGCCCACCAGCCGTACCAGGTAAGGGGGAAGTTAGCCAAAGATAACGGGCCCCCAACGGCCCAGCCACAACCACAGGATTGGGCCGGCCCACTAGCCGACCCGAGACACCACCAACGGCCCCAGCCGCAGCCAAGGCTAGGGTTCCACCCACCTCTACCCGCGCCGCCGCCGCCCGGCCACCACCAGATGCCGGCGAAGATGGAATAGAGGAGGACGGCGACCACAAGTCCAGAGACGACACCGAGGTGAGCGGCACCGGCGCACCAACGACACCAACAGACTCCAGACCACAGATTAGGGACGGGGCAGGCCCTAAAACTCCACCGGCCGGGGAAGGGAACGCAAACTTACCAGATCTACGCCCGCGCCGCCGCACGCAGGTCCAGCCCGCCTCAAGGGACGAGGACAAGACCAGGCGCCCACGCCTGCCCGGAGCAAACTTCTGACTTTCCCAACCACCGGAGCAGGAGGCGACCAGCGCGCCCCCAACGGCGGGCCAACATCATCCTCGCCCTCGGAATCAGATTCATCCGCAAGGAGCGCCCAGAAACGGTTGACGGGCGGAGCGGGAAGGGCAGAAGGAGGAGGGGAAGAAGGCAAGGGGGCGCGGGAGGACCAAGGAGAGGGAGGGGGTGGAGCGAGCTCAACGACGGCCGCCGCACCAGAGAGCGCGAGAGGGGAGAGGGGGGAGAGAGGAGAGCAATGAGAGGGGTCACCAACTCTTCGTTTGTCGATGAGTCTCTGGGGTCACCAACTCTTCGTTTGACCATTTAGCCATAAGACTTGTGTGAGATCTCACATTATGTGAGATCAATGAGATCGATTTTTTTGAAAAAAAGATACATGTTCAAACATTCTCAATTTTTTTGTAGACACACATCAATGTTTGATGTACAACCTCAAAACAATTCAGCTCCTAATTCGACTTACATTAATAGAAACAAAAAAGACAAAATCGGATGTGAATAGTGTCAAAGTACCATTCACTCAAAGCTGCCACTATTCACATTCAAATTTGTCTTTTTTGAATCTCTAAATATACATCAAGTTTTGAGCTGGTTTTTTTTTTTTTTGGAGTTGTAGACATACCTCACATGAATGTTGTCAAATAATTTCAGATTTTTTTTTTGAAATGTCTAAATATGAATTTTTGGGGTTAATCTCACGTTCTCACCTAAATGTGAGATCTCACACAAGTCTCCCCCATGTATTGTTTGGCCTTTGTTGGTTGGCTTTGTTAATTCAAAATTGAGCTCGTCTCCAGCCTTTGTGTTTTTCAAAATGAATATGTTCCATGATTGTTTATCCAAAATGAAATGACAATTGAAATAAAATTTTGCCACGTGAGGTGTATCCAATTTCTTAGCTCAGTTGACAGCCGTACCAACGTTTTTTATAGAAGGTATAATAGTTGTACAAGAGTCTTGCGCAAAATGCATAGATTCAACGAAAGGCACACCACACAAACACACTATACTATAGCTAACTTCTCACAAATCTTTCTAAGCTTCCAATCTGCCCACTCCGCGAATATCAGGTCCCCGGATATCGGTGCGTGCATGGGCATGGCTCGTTCCAAAGTACTATATTCACCTCTCGGAACATTCACTCAATCTTCAGTATAGTAACACTAAATCAACCGATCGATCCGGGATCCAGATCTCGACCACAAATATCTCGGCACTCACATCGCCAGTTCGCATGATGGTACTGTACTGTAGCTGCACGATGCATGCACCCACTGGTCGTGCAACTTGCACCAGCTGGGCAGACCCGTTCACCGGTTCACGGCCCATGCCCTGGCGAACGACGTCACGTCCGCAGACGGCGCACCCATCGACGCATGCACCGGGAAGGCCGTCGATCGGTCCCTTGCCGGCGCCGGGCGTTCCCGCCGCGCGTACGTGGGGGCGCGCGAGCTCGCCACGCGCGGTCACCGCGCCACGTGCCGGGGCGGCTGTCATTTTCCTTCGTCGCGCTGGTGTGTTCGCCTTGCCGTTTCGTCTTGCGCGACGGGTTTCCGTCTCTCTGGTCGGGCCAAGGGCTGCTGCACCTGCACAGCCTGGGCAGGGGGCGCGCCTCGGAACCCAGCGCCGGAACACGTCACCGGCTGCGCGCAAGCATGCTCCAACCGGCAACCGCCTGGGATCGACGGTCAACAGCTTGTCAAAAGCCGTTTCCGTGGGTCCTAGGGTCGCCTTTTGCCACCTCACTGCCTCGGTGGCATGTGGTCAGACTATTCCACATTCTTCTCTTCTTTTTTTGGGACGGACTTTCGTGCTCTCAGAATTCAGGGAAGTCATGCTTCGCACCATCCTGCGGGCACGTCTGCGTACTCCGGCATGAGACGTTCTGTGCGCCGTACACCACCGGACATCCACGAGCCCGCGCTGGATCGGTCATGCATGCCCGAGAGCGTGTCAACCGGTGCCAAGGACGAGTCTCACACACTACTGCCAGGTACAAGCGCAGCTGCTTCTCATCGACGTCGGTCATTGCACCATTAACAGCAACATGAAGCTCAATTTAGTTCTGGGGCCGGCTGGAGTTGATGGATCAAGGGCATCTTCATCGTTGACCCTTAAACGGCCCGCATCCCTTTGGATCGGACGGTCCGGACGTAATTTGTCATCCAACGCGGTACTTCATCGGTCCACGGACCGGTCTGGACGTCCGTTTTCCATAAGCCAAAGGCAAATCAGGGGGGCTTTGCAGGTGTCAGAACTGTTGCCACGCACGCGTCCGATAGCCCGGTCCCACCTAAACCCTTGGCCTCGTCCGCGCCCTCTCCCGCATGAAGCGGTTGTTGCGCATTCATGCAGCTCCAGAGCATCAGCGTCACATTCATGTCGGCTCAGAACGGACGCGACCTCTTACGGGTGCCAGCATTGAAGCGGCACGCTGACCGAGAGCGCCACCCGCGCCGCGTCCTGGCGTCCGTGCCTATTCAATGCCGGAGAGACATTATTGGACGGGACGGGACGGATATCTACCGCATTCAAACGGGTTGCCCGTCTGTCCGCCTATCGTCAGTAAACAGGCACGCCGGCCGAGAAACCAACTCCGGCGCCCGCATTGACACACCCCGCCGCTTGGACTGGACGGCACCCGTTATTTAAACGAGGCCACACCCCGCATAAACCGCACCACAGCGCGTCCCGCTTCACATCCTCCTTCGTGCACCACCTCCGCCATGACCGCGAGCTCTGGCACGTTGTGGGAGAGCCTCTCAACGGAGCAGAAACATGAGTTGGTGATAGCCTGGAAGTGCACAGGGTTTAGTTGTAGCCTTTTCGAAGTAAAAGTATCGATCCCACAGGGAGCACAGGAATCAGGCTTTTGCCTCTGGTAGTGAATTCTGGAATTCTGCCTGCAGATAATTGTAAACTCCAAACAAAGTGAGGGCGAAAGTAAATTGTAATTGGGTGGCGAAACAAGCTTTAATGTAAATATCATAAAAGTAAATAGGAAAACTGTAACACCCCGTGTATCATACTACAGTGATCACCTTTTGATAATGTCAAGTCATCATGATTAACAGTGCTTGATCATCATTTAAGTCATATCTCATTTCAAATTACATTTAAATTGAAACTCAAATGCAAGAGAAAATAAAAGTTGTTCAAATTTGAAAACTAAAATGTTCATTAAATAGGAAATAATCCATAACTAATTATGTTCAGGAAAACAACATCACTAAATGACTCAAACATCCTAAAACAGAAACATAACAGCAATATTTAATCCTAGTTTATTTAATTAAAATTCAAATGAAATCATTAGGCCTCAAAACCCTTTTCTGGCAGTGAGATAAATTACAATGTATTTATTTAGGCAAGTCCCATATTTTGCAAAAGTCATTTGGAGTAAAAAGTAAAGACAAAACCGAAATAAAAAAAGAAAATAAAAAGAAAAGGAAAACCCCCCTACTGGGCCTCAGCCCAACAGGCCACCAGGCCGACTAGGCCGGCCCAGCCGCCCCCTGCATATCCCCCCCCCCCCGCTCCCCCGAACCCTAACCCGATCCCCACCCCACTCCTCCTCGTCCCTCCCCTCGTCCCCGATGCCGTCGTTCAACGCCGCCCGTCGCCCGCCCTCGCCGCCGGCGCCGCCTCGCCTCCTCGTCCTCTCCCTCGCCGGACTCCGTCGAGCCTCGCCGGCATACCCCTGCATCGGGGGTGAGGAACCCCGTCGCCCCCTCCCTCTCTCTGTCACCGCCGCCGCAGCCGCGCCGCCCGTGGCCTCCTCCCGCTCGCCCGCCTGCTGCCGCTGCCCGCTGACCCGCTCCGCCGCGCGCCTGCGCTCGCCTCCCGCACCACGCGAGCTCCGGCGCCCGCGCGCCCCCGCATCGCTGTCGCGCCCCGCCTCCGCCTGGCCCGCGCGCCCGCCGCCGCTGCCTCCTGCTGGTGCCCCGCGCGCCGCTCGCCGCCTCGCCCGTGCGCGGCCTCCCCGGCTCTCTGCCGGCGCGCGCGCGGACATGTCTGGCCCTGGCAGGGCACAGCGCGGACATGTCCGGCTGTGCCACTGACCACTGGGGCCAAGCCCCTGTTAAAATGAAAATAATAATAATAATAATAATAATAATAATAATAATAAAATTAAAATAAATAAATCAATAATTAATTAATTAATTTTTGTTTAAATAAACTAATTATTTAATTAGCCTAATTAATCTGTAATTACTTTAATTAAACCCTAATTAGCCTAAACAGACAATGACAGGTGTGACCCACAGGTCCTGTTGACCAGTCAACGGTCCCCGTTGACTACTGACGTCATCATTTCGTCATGCTGACGTCACCGTGCACTGTTTCGGATAATTTGAATTAAATAATTTCAGAAATTCCATAAATTCAACAAAACTTTGAAAAATCATATAAATTAAACTGTAACTCGGATGAAAATAATTTATATATGATAAATGATCAGAAAAGTATGAAGAATCCGAATATGCCACCCACACACCTGCCACACCCCTCTAACATACTGAACATGGAACTTTTTGCCTGTTTTCGATAAATGAATAGTGCATGACCTTGGTAAAATAATTTCAAATAAATTCCTAAATTATCTAAAATATTTAGATAGGCAATATATCACATCTGCATATCATTTAGGCATGTCATGCATCGTTGTTGCATTTGTTGCCATTAATTTATTATTTCTTCCCCCTCCTCCTCTCCCGATAGACGCCGAGAGCGCCGCTGACGCAGCTGAGAACAAATACGCTCCAGACGACCAGCCTTCAGACGACCAGCCCCTCTCAGCAGAGCTTTCAGGCAAGCAAAACCCCCTTTGATCATCCAGATATCGCCCACTCCTTCTCTCTTATGCTTGCATTAGTATTGCTTCTGTTGTTGCTCCGATAGCTCCTATTCTGATGCATAGCCTGTTTTCGTCGTCTACTGTTGATACCTACCTGCTGTCCTATGATGCTTAGATAGCTATGCTGTTGTTCCATCTGTGGCCCTTCACCCTTGTCCGTGTGCCATGCTGGTTACCGGGCCGTGATCACTCTGGGTGATGATCACGGAAATGTACATTACTGCAATACTTTTAAACTATTAAAGTCGGGCCGGCTCCAAGAGTGCTCGCGAGAGGATAATATTAAAGACGGGTCGGCTCCAAGAGCACCCGCGAGCCGTGTGTTACCAAGTCGGAGCGACAGGAACCCTGTTCGTCTCTGCGAGTTACTAAACACGCCCAACGGATTTGGGTATTTGATCTGAATTGGCCACTGGCCTATACGCACTACCACCACGTGGGATAATGGTTTAATGGGGCTCTCTACGCCGTATGTATCAGTCGAAAGCTTTGTCAGACGTCCAGTTCAGCATTGTGGCCGGGTCGGGCCGGCGCCATCCAGGCCAGAGGTGGTGCCTGGACCCACCCTGCACACAACGACCCGGAGTGCACAGGGCGATGGCCCAAGACCCCTGAGCGCTTAGGATGTACACCGGCGGGGACCTCTCTGCTGAGCTCTAGGTGGGGCTGTGGTGTGTCAATCAGCCGAGGCCGGGCATGACCCGATAAAAGTGTGTCCGGCCAGAGTTAATCGAGCGTGTTGGGTAACAGTAGTGCACCCCTGCAGGGAAGTGATCTATTCGAATAGCCGTGTCCACGGTAACAGGACGCTCAGAGTTGTATCCTGATCTGCTACAACTACAAATGGATATTGTTACAATATTAAACTGCTACTACCGCTCTCGGGATCACTTTCTCGCAGGGTAGTCGAGGAAGGATCCCAGGGCATTGCTACTATATGATTGATGATATATATATTACTTGTTCTACTCTTTTCTAATGGTGCAAGAATTGCTTCAAGATGCTAGTCTTCGATAGGCTAGGCCTCTTCCCCTCTGTTCTGGCATTTCTGCAGTTTAGTCCAAAGATATAGCCCCATTCCTTTGATACCGATGCATACTTAGTATAGTTCTGATGTCAGTCTTGCGACTACTTTGGATGAGTACTCACGGTTGCTTTGCTATTCTTTTTCCCCCATACCCGATTGCTGCATTCAGATGCCGGAGTCCAGGAGCAGGAGATCCTCGAAGACACCTACTTCTACGTTGAGTTTATCGACCATGAGTAGTTGGGAGGCCCTAGGCAGGAGGCCTTTGCCTTTCGATCAGTGTCGCTATTGTGTTAGCCTTCTTAAGGCACACTTGTTTAACTTTGTGTCTGTACTCAGATACTTTTGCTTCCGCTGATGCTTGTATGACATCGAGCTTATGTATTCGAGCCCTCGAGGCCCCTGGCTTGTATTATAAAGCTTGTATGACTTTTATTTGTGTTTAGAGTTGTGTTGTGATATCTTCAAGTGAGTCCCTAGGCTTGATCGTGTGCATTTGTGTGTATGATTAGTGCACGGTCGGGCCGGGGGCGTCACAAGCTGGTATCAGAGCCGACTGCTTGTAGGAACCCCCCTTTCCAACTCCTTGGCCGAAGTTGAGTCTAGTCTTCAAAAACTGTTTTACTAACATGGCTGTGTGGCTTACGGGCCCACGTCACCAATGGATGGGATTAGGATCTTTTATTCCTCTTCCTTACTCTGGGACTCTGCTCTCTCTCCTATTCGGGTTAACGATTTTACTCACTCTAACATTAGGTTCTCGTGATCACATCCACCCGGAGTTCTGAATTAACCCCCCCCCCCTTTCTTCGAGATGAGGACCAGGTTCTACTGCACAATGCCCACGGACCGCGGGATCCTTTTATCGAGGGCACCCTGCATCGTCCCCTGCAGATTCCTCGCACCAGTAGTTTTCTCCGACGTTGGTGTAGCCTTTGCTATGTCTCGTTGTTGTATCTCTCCACCGTCTAGTTTGTCTAGTTGCGAGTGTTTCCGAGCTCGTACTATCCGTTTGAATCCAACTCTGTGCATGGATCTGTATGTCTTTAATGACTACTAATTTGTATCTAATGCACTTTTTGTTCATTGCCCATGTTACATCATGAATAACTCCATACACCATGCAGTTGTTCTTGCTAAACTGCCCCTGTTGATTTGGCAGGATGGCTGACGATCCTCCGCCTCCACCCTATATTGCCGCAATGATGCAACAGTTTGAACTGAACCGTCAGCTCAATGAGAGTCTGGTAATTCGATTGGAACGCAACGATGCTCATCAGGAGCCTGGCCCAATATCCCTTCAAGATTTCGTGCGCCTCAATCCATCTGTTTTCCGCAACTCCACCAATCCTATGGATGCTGATGATTGGCTTCGTGACATTCTGTTTGAGATGGAGTCAGCTAATGTTGCCCCTGACAGTTACGTCACCTTTGCGGCATTTCACCTGAAGGGTCCAGCTGCTCAATGGTGGGAAAGCCACAGGCGTATGCTGCCTACTGGAACTGTAACCACTTGGCAGGAATTTCAGTCAGTCTTTCATGCACGGCACATTTCTCAAGGTCTGATGGACCAGAAGAAGAAGGAATTCCGCAAACTCACACAGGGCAAAATGACTGTGGATGCTTATCAGAGGAAATTTCTTGAATTATCCCGCTATGCTGAGGATGACATCTGCACTGATGCTCGTAAGCAGGAGAAATTTTGTGAAGGACTGCATCCTGATTTGAAGCTCGCTCTTGTTGTTCATGAAGCTGCAGACTTTGCAACGCTTGTCAGTCAAGCTTTCCGGGTTGAAACGGGTCTGATTGAGTACCAGGAGTCGCTCAAGCGTACTCGTGATGTTGGCTCATCCTCGGGTCAACCTGCTCAGAAGCGCAGAGTGTGGATTCCGCATAATGTCCATCATCGACATGCCCCTGCACCGAGGCCTTCTTATGTTGCACCTCGTCTGCCTCCACCCCCAAGACAACTGAATATCTCAAGTGGACAGCCCAATACTATGGCTCCTTGCCCCAATGATGAGGATTGCTTCAAGTGTGGACAGCCAGGGCACCGTGCTCTCAACTGTCGCCAGGGTCAGCCACAGAAAACATCGCGTCCTTCTGTTCGCCGTAAGAAGGGCCGTTGAAACCATCATAACACCAGTGATAGTGCCAAGCTGCCTGCTATGAATTGTGGCCAGGTCACTCATGTCAAGATAGAAGAAGCCCGCGAGTCCCCTAAAATCGTGATGGGTACTCTTCCAGTTAATTCAGTGGCAGCTTCTGTTCTCTTTGATTCCGGGGCATCACATTCCTTTGTGTCTCAACAATTTGCTCAGCGGCATGAACTACCTTTAGAGTTGTTGCCCACCCCATTAGAGATTATCACTCCCCGTTCCAGGTGGCAAACCAAGATGGTAAGTCACAACAACCAGATCAAGATTGAAGGGATGATGTTCTCTGCTTCCCTCATTGCTCTCGGACCTTCCAACATAGACATCATTCTCGGTATGGACTGGTTGACCGCCCATAATGCTTTGATTGACTGTGCTGCTAAGAAAGTCCAACTTACACATCCTTCTGGCCAGACAGTCAGTTACTCAGCTCGAACAGTTCAAAATGGCGAGAGCCAGATATATGATCTGAATGCGTTGAATGCTTCACCGCTCGAAGGGATAGAGAACGTTCCGGTCATCCGTGACTTGCAGGACATATTTCCAGAAGAACTTCCAGGAGTGCCCCCTGTTAGAGCAGTCGAATTCGTCATTGACTTGAAACCAGGCACCACTCCTATTGCCAAGCGCCCATACAAGATGCCGCCGCATGAACTCCTTGAACTTAAGGAGGAAATCAACAAGTCACTTAAAAAGGGTTTCAAACGCCCCAGTTCTTCTGCTTGGGGAGAACCTTCGCTCTTTGTTAAGAAGAAGGATGGAACAAATCGATTGGTTCAAGATTACCGACCTATCAACCAAGCAACAATTCAGAACAAGCATCCACTTCCCAGAATCAACGATCTGTATGATCAACTTGCTGGTTCCTCAGTATTCTCTAAACTTGATTTGAGATTGGGATACCACCAGATCCGAGTTCATAAAGAGGACATTCCGAAGACAGCCTTTGTTACTCGCTATGGTTCTTACGAGTACACCGTCATGTCTTTCGGCTTAACCAATGCTCCAGCAACATTCTCTCGATTGATGAACTACATCTTCATGGATTACCTCGACAAGTTCGTCGTGGTTTATCTGGATGATATCCTTATATATTCGAAGAATGAAGAAGAACATGCCGAACATCTTCGGCTTGTACTGGAGAAGCTGCGTGAACATCAACTGTATGCCAAGTATTCCAAGTGTGAGTTCTGGTTATCTGAAGTGACATATCTCGGCCATGTGATTTCCAAAGATGGCATTGCTGTTAACCCAGAACGAGTTCAGGCTATTCTTGAATGGACTCCTCCGAAGAATGTCAAGCAAGTTAGGAGTTTCCTCGGACTCGCCAGCTATTGCCGTCGTTTTGTCGAGAACTTCTCCAAGATTGCCAAGCCTCTGACTGATCTGCTTCACAAAGGCGTCAAGTTTGAATGGACAGAAAAATGTCAGGAAAGTTTTCAAACGCTCAAGGACAAGCTGACATCTGCACCAGTGCTTGCTCCCCCAGATTCTCGCAAGGACTTCGTGATTTATTGTGACGCATCCCGTCAGGGATTAGGCTGTGTCCTAATGCAAGAGCGCAAGGTGATTGCTTATGGCTCTCGACAGTTGCGTCCTCATGAAGAGAATTATCCAACGCATGACCTCGAGCTTGCAGCAGTTATTTATGCACTGAAGTTATGGTGACATTACCTACTTGGTAATCGTTGCGAGATCTACACGGACCATCAAAGTCTGAAGTACTTGTTCACTCAGCCATCTCTAAACCTCCGTCAGCAAAGATGGATGGAGGCCATTACCGACTATGACTTGGGTATTTCTTATACCCCTGGCAAGGCTAATGTAATGGCTGATGCTTTGAGCCGTAAATCCTACTGTTGTGAACTTGAGGTTCAGCTGCAGCAGCCACTCCTGTATGAAGAGCTTCGAAAGCTGAACATCGAGATAGTTCCTCAAGGGTATCTAAATACCTTGGTTGTTGAACCTGATCTTGAGCACAACATCAAGACAAGGCAGAAATATGACTCTGAAGTCGAGAAGATTAAGAAATACCTCTCCAAGGGAAATTCTTCGTTCTACCATGTTGGTGATGATGGTGCCTTGTTCTTCAAAGGCCGCCTAGTGGTCCCCAGAAAGCACAACCTGGACTCTCGTTCGGATGTTATGAAAGAATGACATGATACACCTTTGTCAATTCACCCCGGAAGCACCAAGATGTACCAAGACATTCGACAGAGATACTGGTGGCCTGATATGAAGCACGACATTGCTCGTTATGTTGCTGAGTGTGACGTTTGCCGTCGCATCAAAGCAGAACATCAAAGGCCTGTTGGAACTCTGCAACCACTTGCTATTCCTGAATGGAAATGGGACAAAGTCGAAATGGATTTCATTACTGGTTTTCCCAGATCGCAGAAGGGTCATGATGATATTTTTGTCGTCATTGACCGATTCTCAAAGGTTGCTCACTTTCTGCCAGTCAAGGAGACAATCACTGCTAGTCAGTTAGCAGACTTGTATGTTTCCAGAATTGTGTCACTCCACGGTGTTCCGTTGGAGATCAGCTCAGACCGTGGCAGCCTCTTTACCTCAAGGTTTTGGAACAGTTTCCAAGAAGCTATGGGAACTCATCTATCCTTCAGCACCGCTTTTCACCCCCAGTCCCAGGGACAAGTAGAACGAGTCAATCAAGTGCTTGAAGATATGCTTCGAGCTTGTGTCATCTCATTCGGTAAGAAATGGGAGGAATCTCTCACGTATGCCGAATTCTCTTACAACAATAGCTATCAAGCTAGTCTGAAGATGGCACCATTTGAAGTTCTTTATGGACGTAAGTGTCGAACCCCTCTGAATTGGTCAGAAACTGGGGAACGGTCACTTGTTGGTCCGGACATTATTCAACAAGCTGAAGAACAAGTCCGCATTGTCCGTGAACATTTGAAAACTGCTCAGTCTCATCAGAAGAGCAACTATGACCGTAAACACAAGGTAATGGTCTATCAACCTGGCGAACAAGCTTACCTTCGTGTTACTCCGATGAAGGGCACTCATCGATTTGGAATCAAGGGCAAGTTAGCTCCTCGCTACATTGGCCCGTTCCGTGTCCTCGCCCGACGTGGAGAAGTGGCATATCAAATGCAATTGCCGCCGAACATCTCTCAAGTTCATGATGTCTTCCATGTGTCGCAACTCCATCGCTGCTTCAAGGATCCTATCCGAGCAGTGGATCATGAAATGCTTGACCTTCAAGAGGATCTTTCTTATCAAGAATATCCGATCCGCATTCTTGATCAAGCTGAACGTCGAACCCGTCAGAAGGCAATCAAGTTCCTTAAAGTTCAGTGGTCAAATCATTCTGAAGATGAAGCCACTTGGGATTGCGAAGATCGTCTTCGTGAAGAATACCCCACACTCTTTCAGCCTACCTCTTAATTCTCGGGACGAGAATTTCTTTTAGAGGAGGAGAATTGTAACACCCCGTGTATCATACTACGGTGATCACCTTTTGATAATGCCAAGTCATCATGATTAACAGTGCTTGATCATCATTTAAGTCATATCTCATTTCAAATTCCATTTAAATTGAAACTCAAATGCAAGAGAAAAATAAAAGTTGTTCAAATTTGAAAACTAAAATGTTCATTAAATAGGAAATAATCCATAACTAATTATGTTCAGGAAAACAACATCACTAAAAATCACTAAATGACTCTAACATCCTAAAACAGAACCATAACAGCAATATTTAATCCTAGTTTATTTAATTAAAATTCAAATGAAATCATTAGGCCTCAAAACCTTTTTCTGGCAGTGAGATAAATTACACTGTATTTATTTAGGCAAGTCCCATATTTTGCAAAAGTCATTTGGATTAAAAAGTAAAGACAAAACAGAAATAAAAAAAGAAAACAAAAAGAAAATAAAAAGAAAAGGAAACCCCCCCCTACTGGGCCTCGGCCCAGCAGGCCACCAGGCCGACCAGGCCGGCCCAGCCGCCCCCTGCATATCCCCCCGCTCCCCCCCGAACCCTAACCCGATCCCCACCCCACTCCTCCTCGTTCCCCCCCTCGTCCCCGACGCCGTCGTTCGACGCCGCCCGTCGCTAGCCCTCGCCGCCGGCGCCGCCTCGCCTCCTCGTCCTCTCCCTCGCCGGACTCCGTCGAGCCTCGCCGGCGTACCCCTGCATCGGGGGTGAGGAACCCCGTCACCCCCTCCCTCTCTCTGTCGCCGCCGCCGCAGCCGCGCCGCCCGTGGCCTCCTCCCTCTCGCCCGCCTGCTGCCGCCGCCGCCCGCCCGCTGACTCGCTCCGCCGCGCGCCTGCGCTCGCCTCCCGCACCACGCGAGCTCCGGCCGAGCTCGCGCTCGCCGCGCCATGGCCGCGCCCCGCCTCCGCCTGGCCCGCGCGCCCCCGCACCGCTGCCGCGCCCAGCCTCCGCCTGGCCCGCGCGCCTGCCGCTTGCCGCCTCGCCCGTGCGCGGCCTTCCCGGCTCTCTGCCCGCGCGCGCGCGGACATGTCTGGCCCTGCCAGGGCATAGCGCGGACATGTCCGGCTGTGCCACTGACCACTGGGGCCCAGCCCCTGTTAAAATGAAAATAAAATAAAATAATAATATTAATTAATTAATTAAACTTAATTATTTTTTGTTTAAATAAACTAATTAATTAATTAGCCTAATTAATCTGTAATTAGTTTAATTAAACCCTAATTAGCCTAAACAGACAATGCCAGGTGGGACCCGTTGCTCCTGTTGACCAGTCAACGGTCCCCGTTGACTGCTGACGCCATCATTTCGTCATGCTGATGTCACCGTGCACTGTTTCGGATAATTTGAATTAAATAATTTCAGAAATTCCAGAAATTCAATAAAACTTTGAAAAATCATATAAATTAAACCGTAACTCGGATGAAAATAATTTATATATCATAAATGATCAGAAAAATATGAAGAATCCGAATATGCCACCCACACACCTGCCACACTCCTCTAACATACTGAACATGGAAATTTTTGCCTGTTTTCGATAAATGAATAGTGCATGACCTTGGTAAAATAATTCCAAATAAATTCCTAAATTATCTAAAATATTTAGATAGGCAATATATCACCTCTGCATATCATTTAGGCATGTCATGCATCACTGTTGCATTTGTTGCCGTGAATTTATTGTTTCTTCCCCCTCCTTCTCTCCCGATAGACGCCGAGACAGCCGCCGACGCAGCTGAGAACAACTACTCTCCAGACGAGCAGCCTTCAGACGACCAGCCCCGCTCAGCAGAGCTTCCAGGCAAGCAAAACCCCCTTTGATCATCCAGATATCGCCCACTCCTTCTCTCTTATGCTTGCATTAGTATTGCTTCTGTTGTTGCTCCGATAGCTCCTATTCTGATGCATAGCCTGTTTTCGTCGCCTACTGTTGATACCTACCTGCTGTCCTATGATGCTTAGATAGCTATGCTGTTGTTCCATCTGTGGCCCTTCACCCTTGTCCGTGTGCCATGCTGGTTACCGGGCCGTGATCACTCTGGGTGATGATCACGGAAATGTACATTACTGCAATACTTTTAAACTATTAAAGTCGGGCCGGCTCCAAGAGTGCCCGCGAGAGGATAATATTAAAGACGGGTCGGCTCCAAGAGCACCCGCGAGCCGTGTGTTACCAAGTCGGAGCGACAGGAACCCTGTTCGTCTCTGCGAGTTACTAAACATGCCTAACGGATTTGGGTATTTGATCTGAGTTGGCCACTGGCCTATACGCACTACCACCACGTGGGATAATGGTTTAATGGGGCCCTCTACGCCGTATGTATCAGCCGAAAGCTTTGTCAGACATCCAGTTCAGCATTGTGGCCGGGTCGGGCCGCCGCCATCTAGGACAGAGGTGGTGCCTGGACCCACCCTGCACACAACGACCCGGAGTGCACAGGGCGATGGCCCAAGACCCCTAAGCGCTTAGGATGTAGACCGGCGGGGACCTCTCTGTTGAGCTCTAGGTGGGGCTGCGGTGTGTCGATCAGCCGAGGCCGGGCATGACCCGATAAAAGTGTGTCCGGCCAGAGTTAATCGAGCGTGTTGGGTAACAGTAGTGCACCCCTGCAGGGAAGTGATCTATTCAAATAGCCGTGTCCACGGTAACAGGACGCTCAGAGTTGTATCCTGATCTGCTACAACTACAAATGGATATTGTTACAATATTAAACTGCTACTACCGCTCTCGGGATCACTTTCTCGCAGGGTAGTCGAGGAAGGATCCCAGAGCATTGCTACTATATGATTGATGATGTATATATTACTTGTTCTACTCTCTTCTGATGCTGCAAGAATTGCTTCAAGATGCTAGTCTTCGATAGGCTAGGCCTCTTCCCCTCTGTTCTGGCATTTATGCAGTTTAGTCCAAAGATATAGCCCCATTCCTTTGATACCGATGCATACTTAGTATAGTTCTGATGTCAGTCTTGCGACTACTTTGGATGAGTACTCACGGTTGCTTTGCTATTCTTTTCCCCCCATACCCAATTACTGCATTCAGATGCCGGAGTCCATGAGCAGGAGATCCCCGGAGACACCTACTTCTACGTTGAGTTTATCGACCAGGTGTAGTTCGGAGGCCCTAGGCAGGAGGCCTTCGCCTTTCGATCAGTGTCGTTGTTGTTTTAGCCTTCTTAAGGCACACTTGTTTAACTTTGTGTCTGTACTCAGATACTTTTGCTTCCGCTGATGCTTGTATGACATCGAGCTTATGTATTCGAGCCCTCGAGGCCCCTGGCTTGTATTATAAAGCTTGTATGACTTTTATTTGTGTTTAGAGTTGTGTTGTGATATCTTCAAGTGAGTCCCTAGGCTTGATCGTGTGCATTTGCGTGTATTATTAGTGCACGGTCGGGCCGGGGGCGTCACAAGCTGGTATCAGAGTCGACTGCTTGTAGGAACCCCCCTTTCCAACTCCTTGGCCGAAGTTGAGTCTAGTCATGAAAAACTATTTTACTAACATGGCTGTGTGGCTTACGGGCCCACGTCACCAATGGATGGGATTAGGATCTTTTATTCCTCTTCCTTACTCTGGGACTCTGCTCTCTCTCCTATTCGGGTTAACGATTTTACTGACTCTAGCATTTGGTTCTCGTGATCACATCCACCCGGAGTTCTGAATTAACCCCCCGTTTCTTCGAGATGAGGGCCAGGTTCTGCTGCACAATGCCCACGGACCGCGGGATCCTTTTATCGAGGGCACCCTGCGTCGTCCCCTGCAGATTCCTCGCCCCAGTAATTTTCTCCGACGTTGGTGTAGCCTTTGCTATGTCTCGTTGCTGTATCTCTCCACCGTCTAGTTTGTCTAGTTGCGAGTGTTTCCGAGCTCGTACTATCCGTTTGAATCCAACTCTGTGCATGGATCTGTGTGTCTTTAATGACTACTAATTTGTATCTAATGCACTTTTTGTTCATTGCCTATGTTACATCATGAAGAACTCCATACACCATGCAGTTGTTCTTGCTAAACTGCCCCTGTTGATTTGGCAGGATGGGTAACAGTAGCTGAAGTGGCTGATGGAATAGCAGAGGAGTAAGGCATTCTCAGGGTGTCCGGAATCCCCATTGGTATGTTTCTAACGCACCTATGCGAGGGCATAGTATGGTATGGATACTTGAGCCACTCTTGACGATTATGCTGGGCGGAGCCGGGTACAGCACGTTCTACTCGAAGTAGACTTCGTGCCACGCACGCCACCACCATAGTCTTCCCCATAGGGTTACAACTATGATAATTAAGGGTTTATCCCATGGACGCGGCTTCTCTAAGGGTTCTCCATAATTCCCCTATCAATTGCAAAGGTTAGGAGCAAAGGCTTTTACTGTCACCTCAAATTACCTTCACATCCTAACCCTTTACAACGACAGTGGTATACTTTGTCGCCATAAGACAAAAATGCTGAGTGGGGCCCCTTCACAACATTCACGAAGCATTCAACAGAGGATCTCATATCCAAAATAACGATTCAAATCATATACATACCAAGGTTCATCCATATCCCCGAGAACTAGGGGTCTACTCACACATGGAGACAGCAAACATCATGATGTGGATGACGACAAACATGAGTGAATGATACGAGTAACACACAAGACGATCCACTAGGGTTCCTGATGTTACAATGATAAGGATGTGGATGATGATGACAGTGGTGATGATGTTGATGACGATGACATTGGTGATGATGTTGTAGCCGCCTTGTGCTTGGGGACGAGGAGGCCCTCCTTATCCTTGCCAATCCCTCCTCCGGATGGACTCCGGAGGCTAGGGTTCTGCCTTCTGGATGAGTTTCTGGTCTCTCTGGGTGTCTGATCCCCGATCCGATTTCACGGGTGGAAGTAGTCTATCAGGCGGCGGCGCTAGCACCTCATACGACCGCCTATGCGAGCGGGCGTGGTCGCATGGAACGCCGTCTTTTGCTCTGGAAGCGCGGCGACGATTCCTTCTTTGGCCTCCTTGCTTGATTCTTTTATGGTAAGTGATTATCACTTTAAATACGTGATTCCACTACCATTTATGGGGATTTACTCCATATTATGCTAAAGGGTCCAAAAAACGTTACCTGAGGGAAATCAACAAAAAGAGGTGCGCTAATGCGGTAAATTTCCAACTTTTATTCTTGCGAAAGGATATCTAGGCACAAAATAACTAGCAAAATTATCACATAAGTTGGACTCATCAACTCCCCCAATCTTAAGTCTTCCTCGTCCCCGAGCAAGTACCCTAGCTTGTAAAGAACAAGGTCAACTTGATATTTATGAGATACGGATTTGAGAGAAGCATGAGTCCATCACTGGTTATAGGAACGAATAGGGATAAAAGAACCGTGACAAATGATAGCTCATCCTTACTATGATAATGATCATACAGGCATCCACATGTTGTTACTCAATTTTATTATGGACAAGTAACAACTTCATATCCTAGTTCATCATTGTTTCAACTGCGCAAGCAGAAGAGGGTTCTTTCTCCTCTTTTCTTTTAGAGATTCATTTTTAGATATTTTTATGTCTCTTGTCATAGGAACATGTTAAGAGCTCATCTCACTTTTTATGTGAAATGCAAGCTAAACATGAATCCCGGGAGAACTCTTTTTGTAAAAGCACTTTTCAATTTTAAGAGGATTTGTTTATTTTTCTGCTTGCCCTTTTTATCAGTTGAACCTCCAATGAACTAGCATATATAGTTATTTTTATCTCCTTTCAAAAACTTCGCAAAAGCAATGTGAAGTACTCATGATCATCATGCAAGTAATTATGTGCTGCTATTTGGATCACAATCATCATCTTATACGTTCTCGGGAAAGCAATAATGATCTCACACATCAAGACATCCAAATACTCATCGGAAAGAATCATCCCTTATTCAAAAAGGAAATCGAAAGTTCAACCTTATTGAAAGTAAAAACTGAAAACTAATCTTGACTTGTAAGAAAGAAATGCAGGAAGGTAAAGATACAAAGTGCACGTGAATCTCCCCCAAGCTTACACTCAAGCCGGGGGGATCCAGGCACTTAGCGTTTCATGCTCACTCCTAGGTCTCCTTGCAGGTGGTGAAGATGTTCCGGAAGCGCTCCCTCATCTCCTCGATCACAGCCTGCTGATGATCTACAAACTCGGTTAAAAACTCAAGCTATGCAATATTATGATTACTGGAGTCAGCCATGAGACCGATCTTATGGAACAGTGATAAGTCTCCAACGTATCTATAATTTTTGATTGTTCCATGCTATTATAGTATCAATCTTGGATGTTTTATATGCAATTATATGCCATTATATATCATTTTTTGGGACTAACCTATTAACCCAGTGCCCAGTGCCAGTTGCTGTTTTTTGCTTGTTTTTACCTTTTCAGAAAATCATTATCAAAAAGAGTCCAAACGAGAAAAAAACTTTGGATTAATTTTTTCTGTACCAGAAGAGAACCACGAAGCTTCGGGAGAAGACCAGAGGAGCCACGAGAGGAGGCGGCAAGCCCCAGGCTTGTGGGCCCCTCGTAGCCCCTCCTGACCTAATTCCAGCGCTATAAATTCCCAAATATTCCCAATATACCAAAAAGGCAGAAGAGAAAACCTTTCCGCTGTCGCAAGCCTCTGTTCTTTCACGATCCCATCTGGAGGCCTTTTCCGGTACTCTGCCGAAGGGGGAATCGATCACAGAGGGCTTCTTCATCAACCTTGCTGCCCCTTCGATGATGTGTGAGTAGTTTACCATACACCTACGGGTCCATAGCTAGTAACTAGATGGCTTCTTCTCTCTCTTTGATCTTCAATATCATGTTCTCCTCGATGTTCTTGGAGTTCTATCCGATGTAATCTTCTTTTGCGGTGTGTTTGTTGGGATCCGATGAATTGTGAGTTTATGATCAGATTATTCATGAGAAATATTTGAGTCTTCTCTAAACTCTTTTATGCATGATTATTATAGCTTTGTATTTCTCTCTGATCTATCGATTTGGTTTGGCCAACTAGATTGGTTTATCTTGCAATGGGAGAGGTGCTTTGTGATGGGTTCAATCTTGCGGTGCTCAATCCCAGTGACAGAAAGGGACATGACACGTATTTGTGTTGTTGCCATTAAGGATAAAAAGATGGGGTTTAATCATATTGCTTGAGTTTACTTTGTCTACATCATGTCATCTTGCTTAAGGCGTTACTCTGTTTCATACTTAATACCCTAGATGCATGCTGGATAGCGGTCGACGGGTGGAGTAATAGTAGTAGATGCAGGCAGGAGTCGGTCTACTTGTCTCGGACGTGATGCCTATATACATGATCATTGCCATGAATCCATCATAATTATTTGATTTTCTATCAATTGCCCAACAGTAATTTGTTTACCCACCGTATGCTATGTGTTCGAGAGAGAAGCCTCTAGTGAAAACTATGGCCCCCGGGTCTACTTTTATCATATATTAAAACCAAAAAATACTTTGCTGCAACTTATTTACTTTTATTTTATTTAATATTTTAGTTTATCTATCTATCACTATCAGAATTAATCCTTGCAAATAACCGCTAAGAGGATTGACAACCCTCTTATTTGCGTTGGGTGCAAATGTTTACTTTTGTGTGTGCAGGTGCGTTTAACGGCATTTTGCTTGGTTCTCCTACTGGATTGATAACCTTGGTTCTTAACTGAGGGAAATACTTATCTCTACTATACTGCATCATCCTCTCCTCTTCAGGGAAATACCAACGCAGTCTACAAGTAGCAAAGAGACCATCAACCCTTGCCTCAAGGTCTTTGCTCATCAGCGAGTAAAAGTCAATACCCTCTCCGATTGTGTTCACGCAAACCTTAGAAACTTGCTCCAGATCCTTGATCTTTTCCTTTATCTCCTCCGGGGTAGGTGGTTCCTTTCCCCACTCCTTTTGGGGAGGCCCCAGAGGAAATAATGGAATAGATCCTCAGATGTTGAATTGATAAGGGTTTTGAGGATGCTCATCTGGAGTCGAACCGTCATCTCCTTCCTATTCGGGTGCTTCCTCCTTGATCTCCAGCACCTTCACCTTGTTGCCGGTCTCCTTCTCCAGGCATGGTTCATCCTTGAGGCTCAGCTTCCTCAAGTCCTCCCAACCAGCGGGAATCACCTCATCAAGATTTGGGAAAGGGATGATGCGGTTGGTGGGTGACGAAGACTTGACGTTCATGGCGGCGCCCGTACTTTTCATCTGCAACTAAAGCTTTTTGGAGAAGAAGGCAATCAAAAGAAGATTGAGATTAGATTGGTTTGGGGCTGAGGGACGTGCCTCTCAGCCCTTTATAAAGGTTTAGACCCCTGGTAATCACGAGATTAGGCATAAGAGTTAGTTAGAAAGAGATCAAAACAAAAGCAGGAAAGAATCGCGGTAACAGACCAATCGACGGCCTTCCATACGAGCGGGAGCACTCGCACGGCTGGTCGTATGGCTTGTTGTCGAGCCCCCCCCCCCTTCTTTGCAAACCTGTTACTGCGATGTGTTCATGCAACCGGTCATGTGATCTCGGCTGATCGCATGATACGCCGTCGTTTGTTCTGTCGCCAAACTCGTCGCCGATGAAGAGTTATGCGACCGCCCAGATGCCCGCAAGCGCCAGCATGGAACGCCGCCATTTTCCCTGTGATCATCGTCATTTCTGCCTTCCATCCATGCGACCGCCCATACGACTAGTAGAGGTCGTATGACACGCCGTCTTTTGCTCTATTGGCTTCTTCGTCAAATCCTTCCTTAGAAATTTTTGTCTCCCTGAAAGGTTAGTGACGAAAACCTCCAACCATGGACGAAAACTTCAATGATTTGGGCATAAGATTAAACATGTATAACTCAACAAAAACAACCCTTACGCCAATATTCACATCTATGTTACAAACTTATAATAGTACTTTTTCATACCTTTCGTTTTCTCCTAAGGGATTCAGCTTCCTCGATTGTGATAAAACTTACCTCTTCCACTTCCCATTCTTCTTTTTGTTCATCAGCGAGGTATAGCTTCAAACATTGTCCATTCACGATTCAAGGTCCATCTTTTCCCCCTTTCAATAGAACAGCTCCGGAATTATATACTTCTTCAATCTCATATGGCCCTTCCCAGCGAGACCTAAGTTTCCCTAGAAACAACTTGAGATAAGAGTTAAATAGGAGGACTTTGTCCCCCGCAGCAAATGTTCGTTTTAGTATCTTATGATCGTCCCACATCTTAACTTTTTCTTTAAACAACCGGGCACTCTCGTAAGCACTGTTCCAAAGCTCTCCTAAAGCATGTATATCTAGCAGTCTTTTCTCTCCTACTTCCTTAATATTGAAATTGATATTTTTGACTGCCCAATAAGCTTTATGTTCAAGTTCTAAGGGTAAATGACATGCCTTACCATAAACCATCTTGTACGGTGACATACCCATGGGGTTTTTGTAAGCAGTGCGATAGGCCCAAAGTGTCTCGTTTAACTTGCATGCCCAGTCTTTTCTGGATTTTTGCACCGTCTTCTGCAATATCGTATTTATTTCTCGTTTTGAGAGTTCAACTTGACCACTGGTTTGAGGATGATACGGAGAAGCTATTCGGTGAGTTACTCCATACTTATGGAGTATCCTCCCAAAAATTCCCTGTATAAAATGAGATCCACCATCAGTAATAAGAACTTTAGGGACTCCGAACCTGGGAAGGATGATGTCCTTTATCATCTTCAATGAGGTAGCAGCGTTTGCGTGATGAGTAGGTATGGCTTCAACCCACTTGGTAACATAATCTACAGCCACAAGAATGTGAGTATGCCCATATGAAACAGGGAATGGTCCCAAATAGTCTAGGCCCCAAACATCAAAAGGTTCACAAACTAAACTATATTTCATAGGCATTTCCTATCTCCTACCAATATTACCTGTGCATTGGCACGCATCACAAATTTTAACAAACCTGTGTGCATCTCTGAAGAGTGTAGGCCAGTAGAATCCTAATTAAAGTACTTTGGCAGCAGTTCGGTCCTCTGCGTGATGTCTTGCATACGGGCTGCTATGACATTTATCAAGTATAGCATTCATCTCATGCTCTGGGACACAATGCATAATCATGTCATCCGGTCCATGTCAATAAAGAAAAGGACCATCCTATTGGAAATATGCCCTAGAGGCAATAATAAAGATGTTATTATCATATTTCCTTGTTCATGATAGATGTTTATTATACATGCTTGAGTTGTATTGACCAGAAACTTAAATACATGTGTGGATACATAAACAGACACCGTGTCCCTGGTGAGCCTCTACTAGACTAGCTCATTGATTAAAGATGGTTAAGGTTTCCTAACCATAGACATGAGTTGTCATTTAACAACAGGATCACAGCATTAGGAGACTGATGTGATGGACAGACCCAACCGTAAGCTTAGCATCAGATCGTATCACTTAGTTTATTTGCTATAGCTTTCTTCACATCAAGTATATGTTCCTTAGACCATGAGATTGTGCCACTCCCTAATACCGGAAGAATACTTTGTGGGTAATCAAATGTCACTTCGTAACTGGGTGATCATAAAGGTGCTCTACAGGTATCTCAGAAAGTGTTTGTTGGGTTGCATGGATCGAGACTGGGATTTGTAACTCTGTATGACGGAGAGGTATCTCTGGGCCCTCTCGGTAACACGATATCCAAAGTAGCTTGCAAGCATGTGACTAATGAGTTTAGTCACGGGGATATTGTATTACAGAACGAGTAAAGAGACATGCCGGTAACGAGATTGAACTAGGTATGGCGATACCGACAATCGAATCTCGGGCAAGTAACATATCACTTGACAAAGGGAATTATATACGGGATTAACTGAATCCTCGACATCGTGGTTTAACCGATAAAGATCTTCGTTGAATATGTGGGAGTCAGTATGGGCATCCAGGTCCTGCTACTGATTATTGATTGAAGAGGTGTCTCGATCATGTCTGCATGTTCTCGAACCCGTAGTGTCACACACTTAACGTTCGGTAACGTTATGGTAGTATTGGGATATTCATAGTGGTAAGTCTGAAGGTTGTTCGGAGTCCTAGATGGGATCCGGGACACCAAGAGGAGCTCCGGAATGGTCCGGAGGTAAAGATTTATATAAAGAAAATGGTTTTCTGGGTTCAGAAAAGTTCGGGAATTTTCGGTAGAGTACCGGGAAGGTTCTAGAAGGTTCTGGGGGTTCCACCATGGGGCCCAACGACCCGAGAAGGGCCCATCGAGGGGCGGTGCAACAGCCCACATGGGCTGGCCGCACCAGCCCCACGGCCCATGTTGTTTAAATCTAGAGATAAGGTCTTATCTCTAAATTTAAAGGGATTTCTCGTGGCCGGCCCTACGAGGGTTTTGGTCGCCCCCCTTCCCCCTAGCCTATATAAAGAGAGGGGAGGCACATGGGGGCAGCCACCCCTTGCCTAGGCACCGCCCCCTATCCAACTCCTCCACCTCCTCCGTGTAGCGCTTGGCGAAGCCCTGCCAGAATTCCGCTGCCACCACCACCACCACGCCGACGTACTAGTTCAGATCCCATCTACCTCTTCTCCCTCGCTTGCTGGATCAAGAAGGAGGATACGTCATCAAGCCGTATGTGTGCTCATCTCGGAGGTGCCACTCGTGTGGTGCTTGGATCGGATTGAATCACACCGCGAGTACGACTACGCCAACCACGATCTTTAGATCGTTAACGCTTTTGGTCTACAAGGGTATGTAGACACACTCCCCTCTCATTGCTAGCATCTCCATAGATTAGATCTTGGGTGTTTCGTAGGAAAAAAAAATTGTTTTCCATGCTACGTTCCCCATCAGTGGCATCATGAGCTAGGTCTATGCGTAGATGTTATGCACGAGTAGAACACAAATTGGTTGTGGGCGTTGATATTCAGATTGCTTATCTCCGTTGTTATTTTTGGATTTGGTGGTATTGTGGGATGAAGCGGCCCGTAACAACTTTACTTGTCCTCGCACAAGAGACCGATTCCACGACTGACATGCAACTTGTATTGCATAAAGTGGTTGGCGGGTGTCTATCTCTCCCACTTTAGTTGAATCTGATTTGACAACGGCGATCCTTGTAGAAGGTTAAAAGGCAACTTGTATATCACCGTTGTGGCTTTGCGTAGATAAGAACGGTTCTTATAGATTGCCCCTAGAAGCCACGTAAAAATTGCAACAGCAAAGTAGAGGATGTCTAACTTGTTTTTCAGGGCATGTGATGTGATGTGGTATGGCCATGATGTGATTTGATATACGTGATGTATGATATGATCATGTTTTGCAATAGTTCACGACTTGCATGTCGATGAGTATGGCAACCGGCGGGAGCCATAGGGTTGTCTTAATTTATTGTATGACCTGCAAGTCAATCATTAAACGCCATGTAATTGCTTTACTTTATTGCTATGAGTTAGCAATAGTTTTAGAAGCAATAGTTGGTGGAGACAACTACATGACGACACCTTGAAGATGATGGAGAGCATGGTGTCATGCCAGTGATGATGGAGATCATGCCGGTGCTTCGGAGATGGAGATCAAAAGCACAAGAAGATATTGGCCATATCATGTCACATATTGATTGCATGTGATGTTTATCTTTTATGCATCTTATTTTGCTTAGAACGATGGTAGCATTATAAGATGATCCCTCCACTTAATATCAAGATAAAAGTGCTCTCCCTTAGTATGCACCGTTGTGAAAGTTCATCGTTTCGAAGCACCTCGTGATGATCGGGTGTGATAGACTCTTCGTTCGCATACAACGGGTGTAAGCCAGTTTTACACATGCAGAAATACTTTGGTTAGCTTGATGAGCCTAGCATGTATAGACATGGCCTCAGAACACGGAGGACTGAAAGGTCAAACATGAGTCATATGGATGATATGATCAACATGTAGATGTTCACCATCGAAACTACCCCATCTCACGTGATGATCAGACTTGGGTTAGTGGATTTGGATCATGTATCACTTAACAACTTGAGGGGTGTTGATTTAAGTGGGAGTTTATTAGTAATTTGATTAGTTGAACTAATTATCATGAACATAGTCTAAATATCTTTGCAAATATGTTGTAGATCAATGGCTCGCGTTGTAGCTCCCCTGAATTTCAATGTGTTCCTTGAGAAAGAAAAGCTGAAAGATGATGGAAGTAATTATGCGGAATGGGTTCGTAATCTGAGGATTATCCTCACTGCTGCACAGAAGGCTTATGTCTGCACCGCTAGGTATGCCACCCGCTCCATCGACTGTGGATGCTATGAACATCTGGTAGACAAGGGCTGATGACTACTCGATAGTTCAGTGCGCCATGCTTTATGGCTTAGAACCAGGGCTCCAAACATGTTTTGAGCACCACGGGGCATATCAGATGATGCAGGAGCCGAAAATGATATTTCAGGCTCACGCCCGTGTGGAGAGATATGAAGCCTCAGACAGGTTCTTTACCTGTAAGATGGAGGAGAACAGCTCCGTTAGCGAGCACGTACTCAAAATGTCTGGGTACGCCAATCGCCTCAATTAGTTGGGGGTTGCTATTCCTGATGAAATAGCAATTGACAGGGTTCTTCAGTCACTGCCACCAAGCTACAAGGGCTTCGTGATGAACTATAATATGCAAGGGATGGAGAAGGCACTACCTGAGCTTTTCGCGATGCTTAAGACCGCGGAAGTAGAAATCAAGAAAGAGCATTAAGTGTTGATGGTAAAAAAGACCACCAGTTTCAAAAAGGGTAAGGGAAAGAAAGGGAACTCCAAGAAGAATGGCAAGCCAGTTTCCGCTCCTGTGAAGAAACCCAAGGCTGGACCCAAACCTGAGACTGAGTGTTTCTACTGCAAGGGGAATGGCCACTGGAAGCGGAACTGCCCCAAGTATCGTAGGAGATATGCCCTAGAGGCAGTAATATCAGTTACTTTGTATCTCCGAGTTTGTAATGAATGTTTATGTTCCATGCTATAACTGTAATGATTCCCGAGTCTACAATAACCACGAGGCTCGGAGGGAAACTCATGTGCACGTGTGGTATAATAAACGGAAAATGTATTCCTAGTCATGCCTCTATGACTGGCTCAAGTATTGCATGATGATCCTGTTTTCCTGATCATGGGCATGGCTATGCCGGCAATTTTGAGGGCACAATGTTAGTAGAACACTTGTGTTGAATCGACCCGAATTGATGTTATGCTATGAGATACATTCGTCATGAGTTAATGGTTAATAACACAGAGATAGTTAATGTTTGCATAATTCCTTAGACCATGAGAGTGTCGAGTTTCTTCATGCTTGCTTCATGAACTTTGGGGTTTGTTAAACGTCATCCGTAAATGGGTGGCTATTACGGCGGCTTACGGGTTCATGGAAAAGTATGTCAAGTAACTTGATAGCTCAAGATTGGGATTTGCTCCTCCGATGACGGAGAGATATTCTCGGGCCCTCTCGGTGTTACGATATCCATCATCGTCTGGCCAGACACTTTGTGATTTGATCACTGGGATGCCGGAACACCGAAACGAGTAAAGAGAACAAAACCGGTAACGAGGTAACTTGCATAGTGGACAAGTTGTTGATCCATAGGAATGCATTAAATCTCACCTCGGGTATTTGTAATATATCGTGAAGCAACAGGAATAGCACACGGCAACTGGAGGTTCACTCGAATATTCATTCGTGTGGGTATAGGGGTCAATATGGGTGTCCACGGCTCCGATGTTGATCATTGATCGGAAAGTGTTCCGGGTCATGTCTATATTTCACCGAACCTATAGGGTCACACGCTTAAGGGTCATCTATCTGCTGAATACTAGACGGGGAGTCTGAGAGAAAATCACCGAAAAAGTTTCGGACGAAACGGAAATGTTCCGAAGAGAACACCGGAATAGTTCCGGTGAAACTGAAAAGTTGTTTCAGGGTATTCCATTAAGTCAAATTGGTTCCGGCACATGTCTGGAAATTCTTGGAGGGTGCCAGAATCGTTCTGGTAAATTCTGGAGTTTTTCCGAAGAGAAAACCGAAAATGTTCCGGAGCAGCCGGAACCGCTATGATAGCTTTTCGCTGAAGAAAACATTGTTCCGAATTTGTTTCGGAACGCGTTCAAAATTGTTTGTGTGGGTACTGGAATTGTTCTAGGCACACAGAAATAATTTGGGATTTAACGAACGCAGAAAAATGTCTTCGTGAATAGTGAAAGTGCTTTTTGGATATTTTTGGGAAAGCACCTTTTTGGATATTTCCAAAATGGCTTCTAGATGGACTTGGTGGCCAAGGAAGTCCCCCATGGGGGGGGGCCCAAGATGTGGCCGGCCAAGGGAGGTGGGGCTCCATGGAGCCCCACTTGCCACCCTTCTTTGCTTTATTCTTTTTAGAAAAGGCATAAAGTGGGGGCACTTTTGGTATTTGTGAATACCATCTTTACCCCTTGGCTATCCTATAAATAGAGGTGAGGGGGCAGCCCCATATGCTTCATCCTTGCTCTCATACACATGCCATTTGACTTGTCTGGCTTCTCTCTCCCTCCCACGAAGTAGTTTCGTAGAGCCGAAAGGTTGTCTGGGTTCCGGCAGGAACTAGCTCTGGACGGCGAAAGCCTGCCGGATAGCTGACACCGTATGTGTGCAACCCCGTAGAGAGATTGTAGTTTCGATCTTTTGCCCGAGGGGCTGTTTTCGAGTGTCCTCCCAAAGGGCTGTTCGAGTTACCGTTCGAGTTTCCGGCGTCCTCCCGAAGGGCTGTCCGGGTTACTGTTCGGGTTCCGAGGGTCCTCCCGAAGGGCTGTCCGCGACATCGTCCGGGGGACTGTCCGACCGCCTCCCGAAGGGCTGTCCGGAGTGGGAGTACATCCTTGCGGTTGGGAGGTTGTAAATCCTAGCTGCAGGGATCTGCACCGACGATCTACACCGACTCTTCTTCCGCTGCGCTTCGAGTCGGTACGGATCAGATCAAAGCTTGTATGCAGTCTCCATAGTGATCCTGGGCGTGCTCGCTATACCGAATTTTTTTGTTTTCTGTCGCGATTCCCCTACAGTGGCATCATGAGCCGTGCTATGCGTAGATGCAGGTTATGATCTAGAATACATGGAGATGTATGGGTATTGCATAATATAATTTTGGAGTAGATGAGATCTATTGCTGAAAATTATTTATGCGGGTAACAGATGAAATTTTTACCCGATGTTCTTGTTGCTTCCCTGGAATTTCCGTTTGCTCAATCTCGAGACAGCATGGTGGAATTTCACAAAGTTCTGGCAATCCGCGATCCTGATTGATCAACGAAGTGCTATCAGTTCTTTGGGTTCCGCCATAGTCAAAAGAAAGATGAAATTCGCAGATGAAAGGGCATTGCAGATATGATCTGCATGGGGGTCATGCGTATGACAAAGTTTAGTATGGGGCTCGAGATTTAATTATCTCGTGTTTCATACACCCCGAGATGTTAATCTAGCGATTTGAATTATCATACTTGATGATAAAACGTTGGTAGCTGCGGTTTAAGTCAAAACCTTAGAAGCCACGTAAAATAAAATTTTGCATAAACCGATTAGAGGCGTCTAACTTGGTTTTGCAGGATGTGCATGTGATGTGATGTGGTATAGCAAATCTCATATTAATTCGATTATGTATGAGATGACTATATGATGTAAATTTGTTAACATGACCTGTGTGTCATGATTCGGCATGATGGCTGGAGCCATATGATTGTCACTTTAATGACCTGCGTGTCAACCTTAAGTAATGCACTTATTTTATTAGCTATAGAGATAGCAAATATTATCTGGTGCATCGACAAGGTGGTGGCAATCTTCACGAAGGTGAACACCGACGCAAATGTCGGAGACGAAGAAATTAAAGACTTCTCCGTCAGAAGGGGCTATACCATATCATGTTATTATGAATTGCCTGAGATGTTTATCCCTTATGAATGCACCCTTTGATTGCGCGGTAGTCGCTTTTTATTAGGGTGATCTCTCACTTAAAAATATCAAGTAGTTAGTGTTCTCCCAAGTGTAGCACCGTCACGGCACCTATCTCTTCGGGGCATCACATGATCTCCATGGGTGCGAACGATTAGAGAAGTGTGAGGCGGGTGAGTTGAGACCTCGCAGCAAGATCACTTGGTTGACTTGACGTTCAGGCAGGACAGTCCTGAGCTCGGAACACATGCATCGAAAGATGAACAAGAATCACATAGAGATGTGATCGGCAAGTTTGCCTACCGATTGAAGTTCACGCCATTTGAGTTCATCTCGAACCGTGACGTTGAATTTAAATGCGGATCTTGAATCACTCATAATCAATTTTGAGAGATATTGATTTGAGTGGGAGCGCACTTTAGAATAAAATTGTTTATTCACTCGTGCCAAAAATCATTATGAACAAAGTCTAAGTGAAACTTGTGTTTTCCGTTGTAGATCAAATGGCTCGCAACACCGCGTTCAACTTAGGCCCGATGTTAGAGAAAGAGAAGTTAGCTGCGACTGGAAACAACCATGCGGACTGGGTCCGTAACCTGAGGATTGTCCTCAGGAGCGCTAGGAAAATGTATGTGCTTGAAACTGCTCTTCCAGCTAAACCGGCGGCAGATGCCCCGGAAGTTGAGCAGAATGTTTGGGCCACTAAGGATGATGATCACAACTTAGTGCAGTGCCTCATGTTAGCTTGCATGAGTGCAGGGCTTCAAAAACATTTTGAATTCCATAAACCCCGCGATATGATCCAGGATTTGGATGCCCTGTACAAAGAAACCGCAAGGTCTGAACGATTTGATGTCATGAAGGCCTTGATGGATTGCAAGATGGCTGAGGGTAGTTCAGTTGGCGAACACGTAGTCAAAATGATTGGCTACGCTGAAAGGCTTAAACCCCTGGAGTTTCCACTTCCACCTGACCATATGATGGACATGCTGCTTTCTTCACTCCCCCCGTCTTACGACGGTTTTATCATGAACTACAACATGAGTGGGATGGAGAAGACACCGGAAGAGGTGCTCGCCATGCTAAAAACTACGGAAGGAGGACTGCGGAAAAATCGCAAGCAAGTGTTGCTTGTGAATAAAACCGCCAGTTTCAAAAAGAAAGGCAAGCCAAAGAAGGGCAAGGGCGCCGGTAAGACCGGCTCCTAAAGCAATTCTAAGGGCGGAGCCAAGAATGAAACTGAGTGCTTCTACTGCAAGGGCACAGGACAGTGGAAGAGAAACTGCAAGAAGTATCTGGAAGATAAGAAGTCCGGGAAAACCGGAAAAGGTATAAATGTTATACAAGTTAATGTCATTGACGTTTTGCTTGCTAGCGAAAATTCTAAGTCTTGGGTATTTGATACCGGATCGGTTGCTCACATTTGCAACTCGATACAGGGACTTCAGAAGGTGCGCAAACTAGCAAAGAATGAAGTCGTGATGCGCGTCGGGAACGGCAATGGGATCGCCGCTCAAGCTGTCGGCATTATGCCTCTACGTCTCCCTTCGGGATTTATCTTAGAACTAAATAACTGTTTTTTTGTTCCACTGTTGTGTAGAAACATTATCTCCGGATCATGTTTAGTACACGATGGGTATTCGTACAAGTCTGAGAACAATGGTTGTTCACTTTATTGTAAGGATATGTTTTATGGATTTGCACCCATTGTTGGGGGCCTTTTCATTCTAAATCTTGAATGTGGAAATGATGTCTTTAACGTAAATGCTAAACGCCTTAAGAAGGCTGATACTACCACCACTTACTTGTGGCACTGTCGCCTTGGCCACATCGGAAAGAAACGCATGCAAAGACTCCATAAAGATGGAGTTTTACCGTCCTTTGATTTTGAATCATTTGACACATGTGAAGCTTGTCTGATGGGAAAAATGACCAAGACGCTGTTCATGGGTCATCCTGAACGGGCGGGTGAATTATTGGAAATAATACATAGCGATGTATGTGGTCCAATGAACACAGCCGCGCGGGGTGGGTATTTTTACTTTGTGACTTTTACTGAGGATTTAAGTAGGTATGGATATGTCTACTTGATGAAGCACAAGTCGGAAACCTTTGAAAAGTTCAAAGAATTTCAGCATGAGGTAGAAAATCATCGTGACAAAAAGATTAAGTTTCTGCGATCTGATCGCGGAGGCGAATACCTTAGTCATGAGTTTGGCCAACATCTGAGTGATCGTGGAATCGTTTCACAGCTTACGCCTCCCAGAACTCCACAGCGAAACGGAGTGTCGGAATGACGTAACCGAACCTTGTTAGACATGGTAAGGTCAATGATGTCTCTTATAGATCTACCGATATCTTTTTGGGGTCACGCACTACTCACTGCCGCTTATACATTAAACAAAGCACCGTCTAAGTCTGTTGAGACAACGCCATTTGAATTATGGTATGGGAAGAAACCCAATGTGTCGCATCTCAAAGTTTGGGGTTGTGAAGCTTATGTAAAACGTTTACAACCAAGCAAACTTGATCCCAGATCAGAAAATGTTACTTTGTAGGTTATCCCAATAACACCATTGGGTATTCCTTCTACCAACAGTCCGAAGGCAAAGTGTTTGTCGCAAGAGTTGGACACTTTCTTGAGAAAGAGTTTCTCACCAAAGAATTAAGTGGGAGGACAGTACAACTTAATGAGATTAGTGAATCTTCGGCAACCGTTGATATGGCTAAGGAACCGGAAGTAATTCCGCAAATTATCCTTACAACCGAGCCGGAAGTTGTCGCATATGATGCGGAGACTTCAGACAATGTTGTAACTGAACCGCGCAGATCAGGTAGGGCTATCCAGTCACCTGAGTGGTTTCATAACGAAATCTTCATTCTTGAAGACGATGAACCTGCGCACTACAAGGAAGCGATGGCGGGGACCAGCTCAAGGGAATGGCACAAGGCCATGAAATCCGAGATGGAATCCATGTACGAAAACCAAGTTTGGAACTTGGAAGAACTTCCAGATGGCGTAAAACCCATCGGTTGTAAATGGATTTTCAAAAGAAAGACATACGCGGATGGTAACATTACTATCCACAAAGCTAGACTTGTCGCGAAAGGGTTCACGCAAGTTCCAGGAGTGGACTACGATGAGACTTTCTCGCCCGTAGCTATGCTTAGGTCTGTTCGGATATTACTAGCAATTGCTGCTTATTTCGATTATGAAATATGGCAGATGGATGTCAAAACGGCTTTCCTAAATGGAAACCTCAAAGAGGTTGTATACATGATACAGCCAGAAGGTTTTGTCGATCCTAAGAATGCTGGAAAGGCATGCAAGCTTCAGAAAGCCATTTATGGTCTGAAGCAAGCATCAAGGAGCTGGAACATTCGTTGTGATGAAGTAGTCAAAGAGTTTGGCTTCATTAGGAATGACGAAGAATCTTGTGTTTACAAGAAGTTTAGTGGGAGCGCAAAAGCATTTCTAATCTTGTATGTGGATGACATATTATTGATTGGAAATGACGTGAATTTTCTTAACGAAATAAAAGACTCATTGAAAAAGAGTTTTTCAATGAAAGACTTAGGCGAAGCGGCATATGTATTGGGCATTAGAATCTATAGAGATAGATCAAGACGCCTAATAGCGCTTAGCCAAAGCACGTACATTGACAAGGTGTTGAAAAGGTTCAACATGGAGAACTCCAAGAAAGGCCTACTCCCCATGTCACCTGGCACAGTGCTTTGCAAGAATCAGTGTCCTCGGACACTCGATGAGCGAGTACAAATGAATGATGTTCCATATGCCTCGGCAGTTGGTTCTATTATGTATGCCATGCTATGTACAAGACCGGACGTTTTCTATGCGCTAAGTGTTAGCAGCCGGTACCAAAGTGATCCAGGATTGGAACACTGGGCCACAGTCAAGGGTATTCTTAAGTACCTCAGACGGACCAAGGATTTACTCCTTGTGTACGGAGGTGATGAAGAGCTCATTGTAAATGGTTACACTGATGCAGGCTTCATGACTAACCCAGATGACTTCAAACCTCAATCAGGCTATGTTTTCATATTAAACGGCGGCGCAGTTGATTGGAAAAGTTCCAAACAAAAGGCTGTAGCGGATTCTACGACGGAGGCGGAATATGTTGCTGTTTCAGAAGCCTCCAAGGAGGCGGTATGGATCAAGCAATTTCTTGAAGACCTTGGTGTGGTTCCAAGTGCTCTGGACCCGGTGGAGATCTATTGTGATAATAGTGGCACCGTGGCTCAGGCAAGGGAACCAAGTTCGCACCATAAGACAAGACATATTGAACGCAAATATAAACTCATTCGACATCATGTCGAAGCGCGTTTAGTGAAAGTACGCAAAGTTCACACGGATCTGAACGTGTCAGACCCGATGACAAAGCCTCTACCACGAGCAAAGCATGAGCAGCACCGGACAGCCATTGGTGTTAGGGAAGCCATGTAACTAGATTATGACTCTAGTGCAAGTGGGAGTCTGTAGGAGATATGCCCTAGAGGCAGTAATATCAGTTACTTTGTATCTCCGAGTTTGTAATGAATGTTTATGTTCCATGCTATAACTGCAATGATTCTCGAGTCTACAATAACCACGAGGCTCGGAGGGAAACTCATGTGCACGTGTGGTATAATAAACGGAAAATGTATTCCTAGTCATGCCTCTATGACTGGCTCAAGTATTGCATGATGATCCTGTTTTCCTGATCATGGGCATGGCTATGCCGGCAATTTTGAGGGCACAATGTTAGTAGAACACTTGTGTTGAATCGACCCGAATTGATGTTATGCTATGAGATACATTCGTCATGAGTTAATGGTTAATAACACAGAGATAGTTAATGTTTGCATAATTCCTTAGACCATGAGAGTGTCGAGTTTCTTCATGCTTGCTTCATGAACTTTGGGGTTTGTTAAACGTCATCCATAAATGGGTGGCTATTACGGCGGCTTACGGGTTCATGGAAAAGTATGTCAAGTAACGTGATAGCTCAAGATTGGGATTTGCTCCTCCGATGATGGAGAGATATTCTCGGGCCCTCTCGGTGTTACGGTATCCATCATCGTCTGGCCAGACACTTTGTGATTTGATCACTGGGATGCCGAAGCACGGAAACGAGTAAAGAGATCAAAACCGGTAACGAGGTAACTTGCATAGTGGACAAGTTGTTGATCCATGGGGATGCATTAAATCTCACCTCGGGTATTTGTAATATATCCTGAAGCAACAGGAATAGCACACGGCAACTGGAGGTTCACTCGAATATTCATTCGTGTGCGTATAGGGGTCAATATGGGTGTCCACGGCTCCGATGTTGATCATTGATCGGAAAGTGTTCTGGGTCATGTCTATATTTCACCGAACCTATAGGGTCACACGCTTAAGGGTCATCTATCTGCTGAATACTAGACGGGGAGCCTGAGATAAAATCACCGAAAAAGTTTCGGACGAAACGGAAATGTTCCGGAGAGAACACTGGAATAGTTCCGGTGAAACTGAAAAGTTGTTTCAGGGTATTCCATTAAGTCAAATTGGTTCCGGCACATGTCTGGAAATTCTTGGAGGGTGCCAGAATTGTTCTGGTAAATTCTGGAGTTTTTCCGGAGAGAAAACCGAAAATGTTCCGGAGCAGCCGGAACCGCTATGATAGCTTTTCGCTGAAGAAAACATTGTTCCGAATTTGTTTCGGAACGCGTTCAAAATTGTTTGTGTGGGTACTGGAATTGTTCTAGGCACACAGAAATAATTTGGGATTTAACGAACGCAGAAAAATGTCTTCGTGAATAGTGAAAGTGCTTTTTGGATATTTTTGGGAAAGCACCTTTTTGGATATTTCCAAAATGGCTTCTAGATGGACTTGGTGGCCAAGGAAGCCCCCCATGGGGGGGGGGGCAAGATGTGGCCGGCCAAGGGAGGTGGGGCTCCATGGAGCTCCACTTGCCACCCTTCTTTGCTTTATTCTTTTTAGAAAAGGCATAAAGTGGGGGCACTTTTGGTATTTGTGAATACCATCTTTACCCCTTGGCTATCCTATAAATAGAGGTGAGGGGGCAGCCCTATATGCTTCATCCTTGCTCTCATACACATGCCATTTGACTTGTCTGGCTTCTCTCTCCCTCCCACGAAATAGTTTCGTAGAGCCGAAAGGCTGTCTGGGTTCCGGCAGGAACTAGCTCTGGACGGCGCAGCCCTGCCGGATAGCTGACACCGTATGTGTGCAACCCCGTAGAGAGATTGTAGTTTCGATCTTTTGCCCGAGGGGCTGTTTTCGAGTGTCCTCCCGAAGGGCTGTTCGAGTTACCGTTCGATTTTCCGGCGTCCTCCCGAAGGGCTGTCCGGGTTACTGTTCGGGTTCCGAGGGTCCTCCCGAAGGGCTGTCCGCAACATCGTCCGGGGGACTGTCCGACCGCCTCCCGAAGGGCTGTCCGGAGTGGGAGTACATCCTTGCGGTTGGGAGGTTGTAAATCCTAGCTGCAGGGATCTGCACCGACGATCTACACCGACTCTTCTTTCGCTGCGCTTCGATTCGGTACGGATCAGATCAAACCTTGTATGCAGTCTCCATAGTGATCCTGGGCGTGCTCGCTGTACCAATTTTTTTTGTTTTCTGTCGCGATTCCCCTACAAGTATTTGGCAGATAAGAAGGTTGGCAACGTCAACAAAGGTATATTTGATATACATGTTATTGATGTGTACCTTACTAGCACTCGTAGTAGCGCATGGGTATTTGATACTAGTTCGGTTGCTAATATTTGTAACTCGAAACAGGAGCTGTGGAAAAACGAAGGCTAGCTAAGGACGAGGTGATGATACGCGTTTGAAATGGCTTCAAGGTTGATGTGATCGCCGTCCGCACGCTCCCTCTACGTCTACCTTCGGGATTAGTTTTAAACCTCAATAATTGTTATTTGGTGCCTGCATTGAGCATGAACATTATATCTAGATATTGTTTATTGCGAGATAGTTATTCATTTAAATCCAAGAATAATGGTTGTTCTATTAATATGAATAATATCTTTTATGGTACCCAATGTGAATGGTTTATTCTTGTTGAATCTCGATAGTAGTGATACACATGTTCATAATATTGATGCCAAAAGATGCAAAGTTAATGATGATAGTACCACATACTTATGGCACTGCCGCTTAGGTCATATTGGTGTAAAGTGCATGAAGAAACTCCATACTGATGGACTTTTGGAATCACTTGACTTTGAATCATTTGATACATGTGAACGATGCCTCATGGGCAAGATGACTAAACCCCGTTTTCCGGTACAATGGAGTGGGCAAGTAACTTGTTGGAAATAATACATACCGATGTATGCGGTCCAATGAGTGTTGAAGCACGCGGTGGATATCGTTATTTTCTGACCTTCATAGATGATTTGAGTAGATATGGGTATATTTACTTAATGAAACACAAGTCTGAAACATTTGAAAAGTTCAAGGAGTTTCAGAGTGAAGTAGAGAATCATCGTAACAAGAAGATAAAATTTCTACGATCTGATCACGGGGTTGAATATCTGAGTTACCCAGTTTGGTATGCATTTAAGACAATGTGGAATTGCTTCACAGCTCACACCACTTGAAACACCACAGCGTAATGGTGTGTCGGAATGTCGTAATCGTACTCTATTGGATAAGGTGCATTCTATGATGTCTCTTACCGATTTGCCACTATCGTTTTGGGGTTATGCATTAGAGACAGCCGCATTCAATTTAAGCAGGGCACCGTCTAAATCCATTGAGATGACACTGTATGAATTATGGTTTGGCAAGAAACCTAAGTTGTCATTTCTTAAAGTTTGGGGATGCGACGCTTATGTCAAGAGGCTTCAGCCTGATAAGCTCGAACCCAAAGTGGAGAAGTGCGTCTTCATAGGATACCCTAAAGAGACAATTGGGTATACCTTCTATCACAGATCCAAGGGCAAGATCTTTGTTGCCAAGAATGGATCCTTTCTAGAGAAAGAGTTTCTCTCGAAAGAAGTGAGTGGGAGGAAGGTAAAGCTTGATGAGGTTACCGAAACTTCTCTCGAATTGGAGAGTAGCGCAGTACAGAAAGATGTTCCTGTGATGCCTACACCAACTACAGAGGAAGCTAGTGATGATGATCATGAAACTTCGAATCAAGCTACTACTAAACTTCATAGGTCGACCAGGACATGTACCGCCCCTGAATGGTACGGTAATCCTATCTTGCAAGTCCTGTTGTTGGACAACGGTGAACCTACAAACTATGAGTAAGAGATGATAGGCCCAAATTTCGCTGCCACCACCACCACAACACCGCCGTGCTAGTTCAGATCCCATCTACCTCTTCTCCGTCGCTTGCTGGATTAAGAAGGAGGAGACGTCACCGAGCCGTACGTGTGCTCATGTCGGAGGTGCCGCTCGTGCGGTGCTTGGATCAGATTGGATCGCGACGCGAGTACGACTACGCTAACCACGATCTTTAGATCATTAATGCTTTTGGTCTACAAGGGTATGTAGACACACTCCCCTCTCATTACTAGCATCTCCATGGATTAGATCTTGGGTGTTTTCGTAGGAACTTTTTTTGTTTTCCATGCTACGTTCCCCATCACATTCCAGAAGTAGTATTTCAGCTCACTGAAAAACTTTTTCTCTGGTGATAATTCATATCCGGTGGCATGTACTTTCCTGCAAGAAAGTTAGCATAATCTACAAACCAAGGTTCTATTTTTTTAATCATAGCCAAATTCTCACCTGGATAGGATTCATTTATTGGAACGGGGTTGTAAGGTATTCTTTCCATGCGTGATAGGTGGTCTGCCACTGGGTTGTCCTCACCTTTGCGATCTACTATCTGCAAGTCAAACTCTTGAAGTAGCAATATCCATCAAATCAATCGAGGCTTAGCGTCCTTCTTGGAAAGAAGATAATGTAAGGCACGATGATCCGTGTGAACTATTACTTTTGAATTAGTAATGTAAGGCCTGAATTAATCACAAGCAAAAACAATAGCAAGTAATTCTTTCTCAGTGGTGGCCAAGTGTTTTTCATCCTCATTCAAACTCCTGCTAGCATAAAAGACAACATTAAGCTTCTTATCGTCCCGCTGTCCCAAGACAGCTCCAATGGCATAGTTGCTAGCATCACACATGATCTCAAAGGGTTCATCCCACTTCGGAGGTTGGATGATCGGAGTCGTGATCAAAGCATCTCTAAGTTTCTCATAAGCCTGGATACATCTTTTGTCAAAAGAATACGGTACATCTTTTTGCAAAAGGTCGGTCAAAGGTTTAGACAATATAGAAAAATCCTTAATAAATCTTCTAAAGAAACTAGCATGACCCATGAAAGTTTGCATACCTTTGACATCTTGAGGGTAAGGTAAGTTTTCTATTGCCTCAATTCTTTCTTGATCTACCTCGATGCTCCTACCTGAAACTCTGTGTCCCGGCACTACTCCTTCGGTGACCATGAAGTGACTTTTCTCCCAATTCATAATGAAACCTGTTTCTTCACATCTCTGGAAAACCTTTGTGAGATTTTAGATACAATGATCAAAAGAAGTGCCTTGGACAGAAAAACTATCCATAAACACCTCGACAATCTTCTCCCGAAAGTCAGGAAAGATTCTAGAAATGCATTTATGAAAATAGGGTGGCCCATTACATAAGCGAAAAGGCATTCAACAATATGCATATGTACCGTAAGGACAAGTGAAAGTGGTCTTCTCTTGGTATTCAGGTCGGATGGGTATCTGTGAAAATCCGGAGTATCTATTAAGATGGCAAAAATAGGAGTTGTTAGCCAACCTTTCCAATATCTCATTTATGAACGGAAGTGGGTAGTGATCCTTCTGAGTCCATTTATTTAATTTCCTAAAATCAACACACATTCCATATCCAACAATAGCCCTAGTAGGGACTAGGTCATTATTTTCATTAGTTACTAAGGAGACTCCTCCCTTCTTAGGAATGCAATAAACTGGACTCACCCACTTACTATCTGAGATAGGGTAAATTACCCCAGCGTCAAGAAGACGTATCACCTCTTTGCTTACCACATTCTTGGAAGCAGGATGCAATCTTCATTGACTTTCAATTACTGGTTTAGCTCCTTCTTCAATAGGAATAGCGTGAGAATAAATAGATGGATCTATACCCTTCACATCTTTCATCGAGTAGCCCAAAGCCTTTCGGTGTCTAGTTAGCACCGTCAATAGCTTCTCTTTTTCTTTTCCAGAAAGGTCAACATTAACAATAATATGGACTCTTTCAGTATTATCCATGAACTCATACCTTAGTCCTTTAGGTAATGGTTTAAGGATAGGTGGAGGTAGTTCCTCATCTCCTTTTCGAGAACCTTGTACACTTTATACATGCGAGGGCTCACTATCGGAGTGGCATCCATTATCATTTCAATTTCCTCCTTTTCTTCATCTTCGAATAGAGACTTGGGCCTTACCAGGGCCCTCTCAACTTCGTCACTGGGAGTTTGAAGACGAGTTTCAGCTAATTGATTCAATTTCCGTTCTTCTTCATCTTGATCTTCTCTTTGATATGATTTACTTATCACTGAAGAAAATGGGAATTTAATCGTCTCTTCACCCCATTTCATAGAGATAGTTTTCTTTTTGATATATGCCCCTGCAACATTCAGAAAAGTGGTTCCAAGCACAATAGGACAATCCTTATCCTCTGAAATCATCAGCACATAAATATCAATAGGATACATAAGTGAGCCTATTATGATGTTGACATCCCTTATGATACCACAAGGTACTCTATCAGTCCTATCTGCAAGCTTAATAACAACATCAGTAGGCTCAAGGGTGCATGGAGAAATGTCATCATAGATCTTTGCATAAAGAGTGTAGGGAATTATATTAACTGGGGATCCAGGATCACATAATCCAAAGTAAGACTTGCTTCCGAAGGAACATGAAAAATTTTGTTTACCTGTATCTTTACCTTCAGTACACCCTTTGAGATAAGAGGTGGTATCACAGTCTGGATAGACTTCTTTATTGACCACTGATATGGGTGTAGCAAGTTCTTTTACAATACCATGACTCCTATATTGTTCTACCTCGATACTCTTATTATGCTTAGCTGAAAGTGAATCTCCCTTCTCTTTGGCCTTCTATTTAAAATAAGCTTCTCTCCGGTCGGTGGGTGGAGTGGCTTTCCTCACAATTGCTTCTACCATGCGAATTGCTTTAGCTTCTCTAGTGTGCTTTATATACCCCTCACCTGGTAACTGCAAAAACTCAGAGAAATATTTCAAGATGCGTAAAGCAGGGTCAGTTCCAATATTAAGCTCATGAAGAAGATTTTTCATCTCCTTTGTTCTAAAGAAGGATTTAATACTATCATAACCAGGATCAATTTTTGCCTTCTCTTTTGAACATAGGTACCAACTCTCAGCATTGTGTCGAATCATGTCAAGAAAGCTCCAAGCCTGTGAAATCTCGGTCCCCAGAAAAGAACCTTTGGAAGCAATATCTAATGCATGTTTAATTTGAGAGTCAAGCCAACCATAGAAGAAATTGACGATCAAATAATCAGGATAGTTATGTTCAGGGCATTCAGAGAGTGTACCTTGATACCTTATGTAAGCATCTACCAGTTTTTCACCTAGACGTTGTCCAAAGCTACCAATCTTCCTTCTGATTGTATATAGTTTCCTTTGAGGATAGAAATAAGCATAGAATGCAGAGGATAAATTTTTCCAATTGCTTAAGGTACTTGCAGACTGCTGTAATAGCCATTCGGCGGCTTCCTTTTCAAGTGTGTAAGGAAATAATTTTGCCTTTATCTCATCATTAGTCAAATCTTGCAACTAAAAGGTACCACAAGCAAAATTTAATATTTTAATATGTTTATAAGGACTTTCAATTCCATTACCTCGGAATGTGTTCTTTTTCAACATTTCAAGTAACAGAGGGTTTATCTCAAATACTTTACTAGATAGGTCAGGGCCAATAGATATGAAATTCTCTCCTCGAGCTGGTCCTGCAACTAGTTGCACACTTACCTGATAAATTTGTTCTTGAAGGACCATGGTTGCTCGTAACCTACAAAAATCGTTAGAACACAAAATAATTCAAAACTTAAGACAAAGCCCAAAAGCACTCAGCTCCCCGGCAATGGCGCCAAAAAAAGCTTGATAGCCTGCAAGTGCACAGGGTTTAGTTGTAGCCTTTTCGAAGTAAGAGTATCGATCCCACAAGGAGCACAGGAATTGGGCTTTTGCCTCTTGTGGTGAATTATGGAATTGTGCCTGTAGATAATTGTAGACTCCAAACAAAGTGAGGGCAGAAGTAAATTGTAATTGGGTGGCGAAACAAGCTTTAATGTAAATAGCATAAAAGTAAATAGGAAAACAGTAGTTGAAGTGACTGATGGAATAGCAGAGGAGTAAGGCGTTCTCAGGGAGTCCGGAATCCCCATTGGTATGTTTCTAACGCACCTATGCGAGGTTATAGTATGGTATGGATACTTGAGCCACTCTTGACGATTTTGCTGGGCGGAGCCGGGTACAGAACACGTTCTACTCGGAGTAGACTTCGTGCCACGCACGCCACCACCATAGTCTCCCCCATAGGGTTACAACTATGATAATTAAGGGTTTACGCCGTGGACGCGGCCTCTCTAAGGGTTCTCCATAATTCCCCTATCAATTGCAAAGGTTTGGAGCAAAGGCTTTTACTATCACCTCAAATTACCTTCACATCCTAGCCCTTTACAACGACAGTGATATACTTCGTGGCCATACAGCAAAAATGTTGAGTGGGGCCCCGTCACAACATTCACGAAGTTATTAAACTAAGCATTGAACAGAGGATCTCATATCCAAAATAATGATTCAAATCGTATACATACCAAGGTTCATCCATATCCTCGAGAACTAGGGGTCTACTCACACATGGAGACAACAAACATCATGATGTGGATGATGAAAAACATGAGTGAATGATACGAGTAACACACAAGACGATCCACTAGGGTTCCTGATGTTACAATGATAAGGATGTGGATAATGGTGATGATGACAGTGGTGATGATGTTGATGACGATGACGGTTGTGATGATGTTGTAGCCGCCTTGTGCTTGGGGACGAGGAGGCCCTCCTTCTCCTTGCCAATCCCTCCTCCGGATGGACTCCGGAGGCTAGGGTTCTACCTTCTGGATGAGTTTCTGGTCTCTTTGGGCGTATGATCCCTGATCCAATTTCACGGGGTGGAAGTAGTCGATCAGGCGGCGGCGCTGACACCTCATACGACCGCCCATGCCAGCGGGCGCGGTCGCATGGAACGCCGTCTTTTACTCTGGAAGGGCGGCGACGATTCCTTCTTTGGACTTCTTGCTTGATTCTTTTATAGTAAGTGATTGTCACTTTAAATACATGATTCCACTTCCATTTCTGGGGATTTCCTCCATATTATGCTAAATGGTCCAAAAAGCGTTACCTGAGGGAAATCAACAAAAAGAGGTCCGCGAGCGCGGTAAAATTCCACAAAGCCTACCATGTAGGCACAAAATAACTAGAAATATTATCACATAAATCATCAATTGGATGCCCTTGCGGCCAGCTGGCAAGGCCGCCATGCGAGGCGGATAGAGGTCGGCCTGCCGGCCAGCTCCCCGGAGGTCTCCAGCGACAACCTAACAATGGAGACGGGCTCCGACAATGAGTCGGCAACCCTGCATGCATCGTTCCATGTCTGATAGACCATGGAGCAGGCATAGGCGCACTTCAACGACGCCATGGCGGAGGAGTAGTCGGCGCCACAGCGTTGTCGGCGTTCTGGCAGGCGCAGGAGGAGCAGCGGTACAACCTATCCCTCCTCGAGCAGCACTGCCATAGACGTGGAGAACCCCAACTTCGTCTTCGAGTAGCGGATGATGAGTGGATTTTATGCATACTTTCTAGAGTATATTCTAGTGCCAAAATCCCTCATATCATATCCATCTAGCACTTATTCATGTCTCCAATGCATAGTTTTCGGTGTTTACTTGTTTTACCAAGTTCGTTGCACACTTTTTATTTTTATTTAGTTTTTGTTAGTTTTCCTTTGTTTTGTGGTCTTTGTAAGTGTGTTGACATGTTCATGGACTTGGGACATCAAAAGAATCAAGGTAGGGGTCAAACCGGAGAAGTTCCAGGCACCAGATCAAGGCCCTTTGGAGAGTTTGATGATTTTACATTTATAAATTGTCCAAAATAAATATCCAAGGCCACAAATGCATCGGGCTTTTCTCTAGCAATCCAACGAGCCCAAGAATGTCAAAATCGGAGTTCGTATGAAGAAATGGTGACCAAAATACGAAGCAGCTCCCGAAGTCCAGAATGAAAGACGGCCTTCCATGCGACCGGAGCCGCTCGTTTGAGCCCCAGACAGCCACGAATATTGGCTAGAACTTTCCAAATTTTGCTCCTATTTCCTCCCTGTTTTTCCCTACGAGATCCTTGACGACCAAGGCTTGTTTGGGACATGGATTTGGCTCCCCTTGAGCCCTTGGATGAAAGGGAGGAGGCTAGATCAACGGAGGAGACCCGAGATGGACTCCTATATGAAGACCTTCAACCCTAGCCGCCGGCTCATCTCATCTTCATCCTCCACAAGTTTCATCTACAGCCACCACACCTCCATTGCAGCAAACTCCACCATAGAGAAGGGCCAAGACAAGGAAGGGAGAAGGGAGGAGGCGCCTCCCACGTCCGGCGCCGGCCGGAGGGCCGGTGCCCTCTTCATCGCCACCGCCATGCCTCCCTCCATCTCTGACTCCATGTTGGATTGTAACTCGTCCCTAATCTCTATGTACTCCATCACCATGTTTGAGTAATTCAATAGTTCTTGGGGGAATAAGATGAACTCTAGTATGTGCTAGTATCGATTGTCTTGCGCGATATGATATCCTCTCTGCATGTTTATGTTAGTAGTCTTCTTGACGTTGGGTGAAGTCGACCATCCAATGTATGCCAATTTTGGATGGAAGGTTATTACTGTTGGTGAACCATGTGGTTGGCGAGGTGGGTGAGTGACAGGCCCATCTCCCTTTGTAGCGAATCGTTGCAGCCGGGGGTAAAACGGAGACCACTTTGGCTGCGTCCACGGGGACCTTTTTCCCCTTAATCACCATCTGATAATCGGAGTGGGGAAGGACGGTGGTGGCATATGTGATACGGGGCTGCCGCGTGTATGCACGTATCTGTACCGGCTCCGCCCACAAAGAGAAACATGTAAAGTGGCTTAGTATTGGTAGAACAAACGTGTAGTGATGATTCCGAATACCTCGAGAACGCCCTTATTACTCAAGCGCCGCTCCTTTATTTTACTCGCTATTTTATTTATGATTTTACCTCCACGTAGTTATTTAGTTAAAACCACCCTTATTATCGTTTCCGCTAGCAACCGGCGAATAGACTATTTCCAGATAACACTCTGGGTGTGAACGTAGCCACGTAAGTGACGACGTAGCTGCGGGTTTGGTTGTTATCAATGCAACCACCACTCCCTGTGGGGTCGACATACTCTACTTACCGCGAATTGCAATAGCCTTGTGCCCTTGCAGGTCATCAAGCTTTTCTGGCGCCGTTGCCGGGAGCAAAAGTGCTCGGTTATTACCTTCCCGCTCACACGTAGTTTATTTTGTTAGTTGTTATTTATCTTTTAATTTTTCTCTTAAATCAAAAAGGAAAAAAAATACTAATCATGTCTTCTGAGATGTCTATTGAAGATATTTTGCAGGAGTGGAATAGAGTCTATGAAAATAACAAGCAATTGGCTATCATCAAAAAAGAAGCAGAAGAAAAAGAAGCTAAGACAAAAGAATGGTTGAAATTGGTGAATACCTATTCATCAATGATATGTGTTGCATACCCTCTACCATGTGAAGAATGCCAATCCGAAGAGCACCTAAATTTTCAATGTGAGTATAGTATCGATCCAATACTAGCAACTTATAATAGTGGTGATAAATGTCATGCTAGTATGGAAATCATACAACTAGTGCTTCTTGTTGGTGCCCGTGAAATTCTTAGTAGAATAAGTAATACAAGGGTAAAGTGCATTTTGCTAGAAACCATTTATGAGAAGGTGCACCCTATTCATTGCTTTTGCCTGGATAATTTTTGTGATAATGTAATGTGAAGGATGGACCAGAGCAAATCGCAACCGCCTTGGGAGAAACTAACCTTTTGTAGGACTCACAAAGTGATAAAGAAAAGGATGTACATCATGATGAGCAAGCAGCCCCCTATATTGATGACAAGCTGCAAGAAAGGGTAAGAGAACATGAATTAAATATTTTCCAAACTAACTTGCAGCAAACAAATGGGGATGCCAAAGAACCATCTATCTTGGATGAAGTGTCCCTAGAGGAAGGGAACACAAAGGAAAATGAAGAGGAGGAACGGATTGATCACCCACCCTCATCTTCCACCCATGAGAGTAACCTTTTGCACACTCTTTATATGTTCTTTGATGAAGCAACTATTGGAAAAGATATAACTTCCATGGATATTAAAGAACTACATTTATTCATAGAAGAATGTGTGATACGTCTCCAATGTATCTATAATTTTTGATTGTTCCATGCTATTATAGTATCAATCTTGGATGTTTTATATGCAATTATATGCCATTATATATCATTTTTTGGGACTAACCTATTAACCTAGTGCCCAGTGCCAGTTGCTGTTTTCTGCTTGTTTTTGCCTTTTCAGAAAATCATTATCAAAAAGTGTCCAAACGAGAAAAAAACTTTGGATTAATTTTTTCTGGACCAGAAGAGACCCACGAAGCTTCGGGAGAAGCCCAGAAGAGCCACAAGGAGGCGACAAGCCTGGAGGGCGCGCCCCCCAGGCTTGTGAGCCCCTCGTTGCCCCTCCTGACCTAATTCCAGTGCTATAAATTCCCAAATATTCCCAATATACCAAAGAGACAGAAGAGAAAACCTTTCCGCCACCGCAAGCCTCTGTTCATCCTCGATCCCATCTGGAGGCCGTTTCCGGTACTCTGCCGGAGGGGAAATCGATCACGCAGGGCTTCTTCATCAACCTTGCTGCCCTTCCGATGATGTGTGAGTAGTTTACCACAGACCTACGGGTCCATAGCTAGTAGCTAGATGGCTTCTTCTCTCTCTTTGATCTTCAATACCATGTTCTCCTCGATGTTCTTGGAGTTCTATCCGATGTAATCTTCTTTTGCGGTGTGTTTGTTTGGATCCGATGAATTGTGAGTTTATGATCAGATTATTCGTGAGAAATATTTGAGTCCTCTCTGAACTCTTTTATGCATGATTATTATAGCTTTGTATTTCTCTCCGATCTATCGATTTGGTTTGGCCTACTAGATTGATTTATCTTGCAATGGGAGAGGTGCTTTGTGATGGGTTCAATCTTGTGGTGCTCAATCCCAGTGACAAAAGGGGACATGACACGTATTTGTATTGTTGCCATTAAGGATAAAAAGATGGGGTTTAATCATATAGCTTGAGTTTACTTTGTCTACATCATGTCATCTTGCTTAAGGCGTTACTCTGTTATACTTAATACCCTAGATGCATGCTGGATAGCGGTCGATGGGTGGAGTAATAGTGGTAGATGCAGGCAGGAGTCGGTCTACTTATCTCGGACATGATGCCTATATACATGATTATTGCCATGAATCCGTCATAATTATTTGCTTTTCTATCAATTGCCCAACAGTAATTTGTTTACCCACCGTATGCTATGTGTTCGAGAGAGAAGCCTCTAGTGAAAACTATGGCCCCCGGGTCTACTTTATCATATATAAAAAAACCTAATACCTTGCTGCAATTTATTTACTTTTATTTTATTTAGTATTTTAGTTTATCTATCTACCACTATCAGAATTAATCCTTGCAAATAACCGCTAAGAGGATTGACAACCCTCTTATTTGCGTTGGGTTCAAGTGTTTGCTTTTGTGTGTGCAGGTGCGCTTAACGGAATTTTGCTTGGTTCTCCTACTGGATTGATAACCTTGGTTCTTAACTAAGGGAAATACTTATCTCTACTATACTACATCATCCTCTCCTCTTCGGGGAAATACCAACGCAGTCCACAAGTAGCAGGAAGAATTTCTAGCGCCGTTGCCGGGGAGACATCATCAAAATTACCAAGTACCTTCGCACAAACTAGCATTCACTTCCATTTATTTTATTTGCCTTTTATTTGCATTTGCCTCTAGTTTTCATGTCCCCCACTTCTATTTATTTTTTTTACAAAAACACAAAAATATTTTTATTTACTTGTTTGCTAGTTTGCTTGTTTCGCCGCGATGTCTCAAGAAAATACAAAATTGTGTGACTTTTCTAATACTAATAATAATGATTTTATTAGTACTCCTATTGCTCCTCCCGCCACTAGTGCAGAGTCGTGTGACATTAATGCTGCTTTGCTTAATCTTGTTATGAAAGAACAATTTTCTGGTAGTCCTAATGAAGATGCTGCATCCCATCTAAATACTTTCGTTGAGCTTTGTGATATGCAAAATAAAAAAGATGTGGATAATGATATTGTCAAATTAAAATTAGTTTCGTTCTCACTACAAGATCGTGCTAAAATTTGGTTTTCATCCTTACCTAGAAATAGTATTGATTCTTAGGATTAGTGTAAGGATGCTTTTATTACCAAGTATTTCCTCCCTCTAAGATTATTTCTTTAAGAAATCAAATTATGAATTTTAAGCAACTTGAGCATGAACATGTTGCACAACCTTGGGAGAGAATGAAATTAATGATAAGAAATTGCCCAACTGATGGCTTAAATTTATGGATGATCATACAAAAAATTTATGCGGGGCTAAACTTTGTTTCTAGAAATTTGCTAGACTCTGCCGCAGGTGGTACTTTTATGGAAATTACATTGGGTGAAGCTACAAAACTTCTTGACAATATTATGACAAATTATTCTCAATGGCACACTAAACGAACTCCAACTGGTAAGAAGGTAAATTCTGTCGAAGAAATTAATACTCTGAGTGATAAGATGGATGCTTTATTGAAATTGGTTGCTAGTAAAAATGCTCAAATTGATCCTAATGATGTGCCATTGCCTACTTTGATTGAGCAAAATAATGATGCTATTGATGTGAATTCTGTCTCTAGAAATAATTTCAACAACAATGCTTATAGGGGTAATTTCAATCCTAGACCGTTTCGTGGAAATTCCTCTAATAATTATGGAAATCCTTATGGTAATTCTTATAATAATAATAATAATAATAATAGGATGCCCTCTAATCTTGAAATTAATATTAAAGAATTTATTAATTCACAAAAGAATTTAAATGCTATGATAGAAGAAAAATTGAATAGAGTTGATGAATTGGCTAGGAACATGGATAGAATTGCTCATGGTGTTGAAAATCTCAAAACTAAAATTTTGCCACCCAAGCATGATATAAATGAGTCTATTAAAGCTATCTATGTCTCCATTAATGAAAGTAAAGAAAGGACTGCTAGGTTGAGAGGTAAGCGAGAATTTCTAGAAAAAGTGATTCCACCCGGTTTCTATCGTAGTAATGATTAAGATATTAAAATGATTGGTGCCACTCCTATTGAATCATTATTTAGTAATATAAAACTTGATGAAAAAGGGACTGAAGAAGAGTCAACTTTAGATAGAAGGAGTCCCGATTGCTTGGAGGGTGACAATCTTAATGAAAAAAAAATGAGAAAAGTGGGTTTGGAGAGGTCAAAACTTTAAATAGTAATGCAACCACTACTTTGGATTACAAGGACTTTAATTATGATAGTTGTTCTTTAATTGAGTGTATTTCCTTGTTGCAATCCATGATTAATTCACCAAATGCATATGAACAAAATAAAGCTTTCACTAAACACATTGTAGAAGCCATGATGAAAACGCATGAAGAAAAACTTGAGTTGAAAGTTTCAATTCCTAGAAAATTACAAGATGAATGGGAACCTACTATTAAAGTCAAAATTAAATATTATGAATGCTGGATAGCGGTCGATGGGTGAGGTAATAGTAGTAGATGCAGACAGGAGTCGGTCTACTTGTCTAGGACGTGATGCCTATATACATGATTATTGCCATGAATCCGTCATAATTATTTGCTTTTCTATCAATTGCCCAACAGTAATTTGTTTACCCATCGTATGCTATGTGTTCGAGAGAGAAGCCTCTAGTGAAAACTATGGCCCCCGGGTCTACTTTATCATATATAAAAAACCTAAAAATACCTTGCTGCAATTTATTTACTTTTATTTTATTTAGTATTTTATTTTATCTATCTACCACTATCAGAATTAATCCTTGCAAATAACCGCTAAGAGGATTGACAACCCTCTTATTTGCGCTGGGTGCAAGTGTTTGCTTTTGTGTGTGCAGGTGCGCTTAACGGAATTTTGCTTGGTTCTCCTACTGGATTGATAACCTTGGTTCTTAACTGAGGGGAATACTTATCTCTTATATACTACATCATCCTCTCCTCTTCGGGGAAATACCAACACAGTCTACAAGTAGCAATGTGCAGGTATGATGTGTTCTTTATATCAAAGTCGTTGCTTATATTGTGGTTCTCGCGAGCACGTTGACTTTCAGTGCACGAATGCTTATGACCAAGTGATAGCAAATTATAACAATAATATGACATATGTCACCGAGGAACTCCTATGGTATGTAGTAAGCAAAAGTGCAGGTATATTATTTGCTGAGATCCAAGATGTTTCTTGAGCCCACGACAATGATGCCATAATCGAATGGATGTACGATAAAATGTACTCCATATACGAGTATTGTCAAGAGCATCATTTTGAAGGAGAAGAAGAGGATGAAGAAGAAGAACACGAAGAAAAGGAGTTCACAATAAAAGAATTGCTTCGTACCCCCCATTTATGCAAACTCTTTGAGATACCAGAATCAGAGTATGATAATTCTAGTTTGAATGAACTTGATGCTAATGAATTTGATGTGCAGGAAAGTCATCCTCCAAGTGAGGGGGATAATGATCATGAGTCACTAAGCATCTTATTTGAAGAGCCTAGTATTAGCTATAGTGACAAACTAGATGAAGGAAATACTCTTGATTTATCGATGCTAATGTCCAACTATGCTTCATTGGACAATTTTCTTATGCAGGGGAAACCTATAGGGAGTGTTGAACTATCCGCTCCACAAGAAGAATTTTATGAAGTGTTCCCTTGCAACGATAGCCAAGGTACTATCTTTAAATTTAATCATAAGTCTCTAACCATGGCCTTGCAGAAGAACGAGGAGACATGTACACCCAGCTTGGTGCATCGGTTCCCGCTTGAGGGCGAGGACCTCTTCACATATATGATGCCGATGCACCGCAAGAGGGTACGACTCCGACCACACTTTGTTATGAGATGCTCCAAACAGTGGTCGGAGGCAAGTCCAACTACACACCGGGTCAATATCCCTTGGGATTCGGGTGGATATATGGAGCATCGAAGCCTAGCTATATGGCTCTAAAGAAAGCGCTATCGGGAGGCAGCCTGAAAGTAAGTATGAGTCTTTACTAGTTTTGTGTCTTTTGAGTTTAGTTTGCATTCATATTTTTGCATTGGCACTTTGCATGAATTGCTATTAAAGTTGGTTTGGTTTAAGTCTTCACTAGGTGAAATTTTTCGTCTGCTCAAAATTTTATAAGTGGTACAATTGCACTGTTAGATCTTCTTAATATATGCCTAGTACAAGTGTTGGAGCTAACCCCGCAGAAATTTTCGAAGAAAAAGAAGTTCCAAACGAAACAAGGCAAAAGATGGCATTTTATACGACCGCTTGTGGTCATATGCGCGGTTGTATCGAGCGAGGGAGGCGCCAACACACACAACCAGAGGAAACAGACCCAACGACATCGTATCATACGGGCACATGTATGACGTTCGGGCAGAAAGCGACTGAAGATCCAGAGCGCAAGATGGCGTTTGGAACGAGCGCGAGCGCTCGTATGCGCGCTCGTATGGCTTGGTGCCGACGCCGTGTGCCACAACAGAGCAAAAGACGGCGGACCATACGACCGCAAGCAGTCGTACGAGCGCCCGTATGAAGGTCAGAAAATACCCATTTTGTTTATTTCTTCAAGCCAAGGTTAGTGGGTTATATTTTAACCGTCTGTTTGCATCCCAACTTCAATTATTCACCCTTGAAGCCTCTTAACCAATAAACTTTATAGTTCTTCATGTTTTCTTTTATTTCCTTTGCCCGGTTGGGTATACGAATTCCGTTCGTATACCGAACCGTGTTCTTTTTATCTTGTGTGTTATTTTCGCAGAGGTTTGGACCTAGTGTGGTGACATGTACAGTATGGTGCTAACCATATGCAAACCCACACAAGCCACTCGGTCACTTCGATTCAACAAAGTCTTCAACTACAAGTGCCCGGTTCTACCGGACCATATCAAAAATGTTTGACGAAGCGTTGGTCCATATCCATTAAAGGAGAGGTTATTTGCACCTCATCGGTAAAAAGTCTTATTACCGCTCCCTGTGGGTGTGAGCGTAGCCACGTAAGTGATGATGTAGTTGTGGGGTTGGTAGTTTTCAGTGCAACCACCGCTCCCTGTGGGATCGACATACTCTACTAACTGCGAATTGCAATGGCCATGTGCCCTTGCAGGTCATCAGCGGGCGATGTACGAGGTCGCATGCGCTCACGCCACTTGCAGCACGGTCACGGCGCGGCCGGACGTGGAAGCGACGCTGGTAGCACAGGTGATCGCGGACGAGAAGGCCGGCAGTTGCGCATCCTTTGCGTCGCCAGCGATGTTTCGTTAGCGCCGGTTCCATGACGTGGCTGCCCTGCCCACATCCATCATCGACCTCACGTACATCGACGATGGACAGGTTGCTGACTCCGACGATGAGGAGTAGGGCATGGTAGACGGCAAGGCCTCAAGTCACGTGCATCGGTTCGTGTCTCATGTCCTACTCTTCCTCACCGGCGTCCGCACCTTCACTCTGTGGGGCTCAGCCGACTGCCAGACATGGACACGGACGGGAACAACAAGGACTTGGAGGATGTGTGCCGCCTCAGATTTAGACTAGGTTTTGGCCCGGCCGCTTTTGTTTAATGAAATGTCGAAAATGTAAGGAATGTGCTCCAGTTTAGATGAAAATCATCCGGTTTGCATGTAAGTCGTCCGGTCTGTTCAAATCCGGTTTGAAATGTATGCGGGCATGGTTGGATGGCCGGCTCCTGTATCACTGTCCGCGGACGCGACCGTATGCGTCCGTGGACGGATACTGTGTTCGTTTTAGGGCTCAGCGTTGGAGATGCCATAACTAATACTGATCTTGCTATTGTACCTACTTTTAAGGTAGCACAAATTGTTGACCACTTTGAGGTTAGAGCAGATGGGGTTGTAGATCTAGGGGCACCACGAAAATCTATGAATAGTAAAAAGCTCAAAGGTGTTGATGGTCTGGTGATTGTTAATGGTATGGTTGATATATCACGGTCTCTAAGGGGAAGGACCATCAGGATCAATGAAAATGATAGCCTAAAATTTCCGTGGGATGCTTCCAACCATGGCAGTTCATGAGTTGTTGGACCTTCAAAGACGAATTAAGGCAGATATTATTTTTCTTTCATAGTCACATTTTAAAGAAACTGGATGAGGTGTGCCGTAAGCTAGGTTTTGATTTTATGTTTATGGTAGAGAGTGATGACATCTAGCGGACTTGGGTTATTTTATGAAGAAGAAAATAAAGTGGAGTTAAATTATTTGGGTCCTTATTTGTGTTGCTTATGAAGAGAGGAGAAGTGGATTGGAGGCTAACTGATTTCTATGGTCACCCAGCATGGAATGTAAAACAATTATCATGGATGGATATTTGGATCTTTGTAGCAAAGGAGATTACCCTTGGGCTGTTACTGGCTACTTCAATGAAATATGTTTGCAACAGAGAAAGAAGGGGGCAATGCAAGACCAGAAGCTATAATGAGTCAGTTCAGAGATTACTTGACAAATTGTGGGCTTGAAGATATTCGCTTCCTAGGTGATCCATTCACATGGCATAGGGAAGTCATTAGGGAGAGACTAGACCGTGTCGTATGCAATACATCATGGTTAATGAAGTTTCCTATGGCAGCATTGACGAATTAGTCACATGTCCATTCTCATCATAGGCCGCTGGTTCTGGACACCGAGCACTATGATTCTGCAATGCTTATGCAACCTAGTGAAGGAGGATTTTTTAGGCCAATTTGCTATAGGAGGAGACAATGACAAAAATTTGTGTCCCATTGCATGAGAGCGTGCAAAATTAGCCGGTATCGCCCCATCTCTGGCGACTAGAACCAAAGTACTTCATGTAAATCTTCATAGTTGGGATGGCAAGGTTTGCTGGGCCCTCAACGGAGAATAAACAATATATAACGAGAACTACAGAAAATTCACGGTGGTCCTTTGACTGTTGAGACACGAACGTCTATAATGGAGATGAATGCACTTATTGAAAATATTTTGGACTAGGAAAAAACATACTTGTTGCAAAGGGGGGGCAAACTGGTTGCTACATGGAGATTGCAACACGTCTTTTTTCACCATGATGCGACGGCTAGGAAAAAAAGAAATCAAATTTAAAAACCTCTTAATGATTCTGACGTTTGGCGCCAAGATACAAAGCTACAAGATCATATTGTGAATTATTTTATTAATCTCTTCACACATGAAGTTGATGAGCCTGATCATGTTGTTCTTTGTCGTGTGCAACGGGCTGAAGGGTAATGCAGCAGAAAACAAAAATTTCCGATACTGCGAGCACGCCCAGGATCACCATGGAGATGCATACAGGGTTTGATCTAATCATTATCGACTCGTAGCGCAGTGGAAGTTGAGTCGATGTAGATCGTCAGTGCAGATCCCCGCAGTTAGGATTTACAACCTCCCAACCTCAAGGATGTACTCCCTTGTCTGCCCCCGGATAGTCCCTCGGACAGCCCTTCGGGAGGCGGTCGGATAGTCCCCCGGACGGTGTCACGGACAGCCCTTCGGGAGGCACACACAGAATCTCGAACAGTCACTCGGACAGCCCTTCGGGAGGCACTCTCGAACAGCCCCTCGGGCAAAAAGATCGAACCTACGACCTCTCTACGGGGTTGCACACATACAGTGTCAGCTATCCGGCAGGGCTTTGCCGTCCAGAACTAGTTCTCACCGGAACCCAGACAGCCTTTCGGCTCTACGAAACTATTTTGTGTGCAGGAGAGAAGAAGCCATATCATTGCATGGCATAATGTATGAGAGAAAGAGTGTGTTTTGGGCAGCCCCCTCCACCCCTATTTATAGGCCAAGCCCAAGGGGTAGAGGACCAAAATTTCCTCAAAGGTGGCTTCTCCAAGAAGCCAATAGGGGAAAATACCAAAAGGCCCTCCAGGTGGCTTCTCCAAGAAGCCACCAAAAAGTGCTTTTCACTATTCACGGAAACATTTTTCCGCGACCGTTAAATCCGAAAATATTTCTGTAGGTCTTAGAATAATTCCAGTACCCACTAAAATAATTTTGGACGCGTTCCGAAACAATTCCGGATTAGTGATTTTCATCTGCGAAAAGCAACCAAAGCGGTTCCGACAGCTCCGGAATATTTCCTAGTTTTTTCTCCGGAAAAATCCCAGAAGTTCCCAGAACAATTCTAACACCCTCTAAGAATTTCCAGGCATGTGCCGAAACCATTTTGACTTAATGGTATACTCCGAAACAACTTTTCGGTTTTACCGAAACTATTCCGGTGTTCTCTCTCCGGAACTCTTCCGTTGTCTCCGAAACTTTTCCGGTGACTTTCTCTCAGACTCCCTGTCTAGTATTCAGTAGATAGATGACCCTTAAGCGTGTGACCCTATAGGTTCAGTGGAGTATAGACATGACCGGAACACTTTCCGATCAATGATCAACATCGGAGCCGTGGACACCCATATTAACCCCTATACCCACACGAATAAATATTCGAGTGAACCTCCAGTTGCCGTGTGCTATTCCTGTTGCTTCGCGATATGTTACAAACACCCGAGGTGAGATTTATCGGCATCCCCGTGGATCAACGCTTGTCTACTATGCCAGTTACCTCGTTACCGGTTTTGTTCTTTTTTCTCGTTCCCGTGTTCCGGCATCCCTGTGATCAAATCACATTGTGTCTGGCCAGACGATGATGGATACCATAACACCGAGAGGGCCCAAAGAATATCTCTCCATCGTCGGAGGAGCAAATCCCAATCTTGAGCTATCAAGTCCCTTGACATACTTTTCCATGAACCCGTAAGCCACCGTAATAGCCACCCATTTACGGATAACGTTTAACAAACCCCAAAGTTCATGAAGCAAGCATGAAGAAACTCGATACTCTCATGGTCTAAGGAATTATGCAAACATTAACTTTCTCTGTGTTATTAACCATTAACTTGTGACGAATGTATCTCATAGCATAACATCAATCGGGTCGATTCAACACAAGTGTTCTCCTAACAATGTGCCCTCAAAGTTGCCGGCATAGTCATGCCCATGATCAGGAAAACAGAACCATCATGCAACACTTGAGCTAGTCTTAGAGGCCAGACTAGGAATAGATTTTACCGTTTATTATTCCACACGTGCATATGAGTCTCTCTCCGAGCCTCGTGGTTATTGTAGACTCGAGAACCATAGCAGTTATAGCATGGAACATAAACATAATTATGAACATGGAGATAAACAATAACATTTATTATTGCCTATAGGGCATATCTCCTACAGACTCCCACTTGCACTAGAGTCAATAATCTAGTCAATGCTAATGCACTTTACACCTATGGCATATCGGTGTAAAAAATGCTTCGCTTGTGGTATAGCCTGATGTCCAACAGATCTGACAACTTCAGTTCCGTGTGTATCTTTGTATCTCCTCGCGTTTTCACGCTTTCACAAAATTCATATTTTGTGTGGACTTTGCTTTGTATATATGTGAATCACAGGTCAAACCTTGATTCCTCAGACTGAGCTATGGAGCAACTATCTGCAATAGTGTCCCATTGACCAAAGCCATCTTGGAACCATACTAAGTTCATGAATGAACTATATGATTCAACATCTTCTTTGTCGCTTCCAAAGCGTCAACATACTTAGCCATTTGTTATAGAATTCTCCACAATAACCTGTTTGGAACAATTTCCAACTTACCGTGCCACCATATCGTGTATTACACAAAACACTTAATTTAAATCGAAAATTGCTTGGAGCATTGATGAAGACTCTATTGATGTAACCTTTTACAACAAACTCTTCATGATCTCCGCTTGCGAGAAAACATGTCATCAGTGCTACTTTAGTACTCAATGACCCTTTTTCACTGTTGTCCCATGATCAGTACTTTGATCACTATGGTATCTACACTCGTAACATGCTTGGGAGTATCGGACATATCTGGTTGTTTTACATACCATGGAATACATGATTAATCCAAACATGAAAGTGTGTGGAATCTCCATCATGTATTTTGCTCATCAGTATTTTGGGACACCGAGTCTTGCAAAACTCTTTCCATGTGACTTCGGCAAGAATCACTCCATGGCGTTCTGATGCTAAATGGTTTTAGCATCTTGTCAATATGTATTTTTGGCTTTAGCCTATTAGGCCATATTTATCTCCATAGATAATTATGCCTAATTTCAAGGTTACCTAGCCCAAGCACTTCATTGAAAAACTATTTTCAATGAAGTCCTAATTCGTGTCTAGAAATTTATAATATTTCCAATCAACAATGTATCAAGCACACAAGGTTTTCAGAAATATTATTATGCTCCCACTCACTTTCTTGTAACCACAAACATCTTCATTATCTATTGATGAAATCAAACTCTTTTGACTATTTCATCAAAAACGAAGATTCCAACTCCATTTTGCTCTCTTCAGTCCATTGCTGGAACTCTGAAGTTTGCATACTCACTAGCATCCTCTGGATCGACAAAACACTTTGGACTGTATCACATACAAGTCCTAGTTTGTATTTCCATTTCATGGAAATCCTTTTGGCATCCATGTTTCATATCTCATGATTGAAATATGTATTAGTTGCTAGTTTAACCCGATCTGACTTTAAGCATCGCTACGGTGAGACAATCTCATCGTAGTCAACTCCTTGAATTTGTTATTGCAACAAGTCGAGCTTTATGGATAAAGCATTTTATCCACATCAGTTTATTGTTCCATTAATGTTCGTTAGACTCCAAGTCTTCTGAAGGGTTTATCAATATATAATCTTGAATCATTCATATGGAAACTATCTCGGATTATATTGGCATTTAGCCAATTCCGGAGTCAGGGCCCATCAAGGCTTCCTTGTGTATCGTAGGTCTACTATTGTCCAACAACAATATCTCGTTAGTGCACCTGAGAGGTTTGCACGAGCCTTGCCAACGTGGTTCAGCTGCAAGTTCGACCGAAGTCCATACATTTTATTGTAGAGACTTCCGTATCAGTCGCAGTAGGAAACTCTGGAATTACTTCCAAGGTTTCTTTCCTTTAACCTGATGACGAAGATACTGTTATCTCATCGAGTTGCACTGTCCTCCCACTCACCTTTTTGCAAGAAACATTTTCTTCAAAATCACACCGTTCTTTGTGGCAAACATTTTTGCCTCGGTACAGGGAGGGAGGAATACCCAATAAATTAGGATAACCTACAAAGTAGCACTTGTCTGATTTGGAATAGGTTTGTAAATATTTTACACAAGCCCCATATTCCAAATGTTAAGAAAATATATAACATGGTTGGGGTTACCATACCATGGCGTCATTTCAACAGATCTGATGGCGCTCTTTTCAGTGTAAAAGCCGCAGTCTCTAAAGCATTACTTTAAAAGGGATAATGGCAAATTGATTTATTTCATCTTTGATCTTATCATGTCATAAATGGTTTGATTACATCTTCAGGGACATTCCACTCACAGTGGTGCTCCGGGAGGTGTAAGTTATGAAACTCTTTTCACAACTCATCAGACATTCGCTGAACTTGTAACTCAAATATTCCTTTCCGCAATCAAATTACAGAAACATGATTTTCTTGTTACAATAATTTCTACTTCATTTTGAAACCTTTTGAATGATTTCAAAAGATCCAGACTTACGTCTCATCAAGTAAATATCCATATATCTACTTGAGTCATTTCAAAGGATAGATAAATCCACTGCCAGCAACAACATTTATCGGACTACACACATCATGATGTATGATCACCAATAAGTTCGTTGCTCGTTCCTTATGGCCTGTGAACGGTATTTCAGTCACTTCACTTTTCGGAGGAAAGTTGCAAGTGTCAGATGATTCATAATCAAATGACTTCAAAATTCATCATCATGGAATTTCTCCATGCAGGTTTCTCCAATGTGACCAAATGCAGTGCCAGAGATGTGTGGTATTCTTTTAGTCTTGCGACATTTAGCGTCAGTGTTATGGATGTATCATATTACCATCAATATTCATAACATACATCCCATCGATGATGGAAGTATGGCCCTTATGTTATTCATAATACTGAACAACAATTGTTCTTTTATGAACAACACTCTTGCAACAAACATTATGCAAATGGGCTAGAGTGTATAAAACTCTAAAATGAATTATGAAAGTAAATACAGAGGTAATGTATTATTATCAATATTCATAACATACATCTCATTCATAATGAAAGTATGGCCTTTATGTTAGTCATAACACCGAACATCAAAAGTTCTCTTATGAACAACCTCCTTGCAAGATACCTTATGCAATGGGCTAGAGTGTATGAAACTCCAAAAATGAATTATGAAAATAAATACATAGGTAATACACCGATGGAAGGTATAGTAACATTTACTATGTTCCCAGCGCGTATCTAAACCTCATTTTCGGCAAGTCTTTTAGGCCATAGTAGTTCTTGCATCGAGTCGCAACAGAATGCAATCGAGCGGGTATCTCTGTGATCAACTCACAATACCCAAGAATCAGTGATTAACTTGTTTAATCATAATTCCCAAGAACTATTTCTTTTGACCAGCCTTCTATACATCAATAGCTTGTATGACTTTCATACATGAGCTGGATATTCCAGTCTTCTCTCTTATTGCCTTTATGCTTCTAACAGTTTTAACTTTTAGTATTTCTCCTACTCTCAGAAAAAGCACCCAACTTTAAGAGTGGCGTCAGCCCTGGACTTCCTAGGCATGTGAGTCACACTAACACCCTTTGGACATTTCCTTTCTCTTTGAGTTGTTGTTTTATTCACCATCATCATATGACCGGAGTTCTTCTGGATCCCTCTCTTATCAGTCAAATGCATAGTAAACACTTTACTAATAATTTGCAAAACAAACATTGCTTTGGATATCCCATATCTTCTAGCCTTTGTTTGTATCTGAAACTAATTTTCAGTTCCATGAATATCACATAGCTATCCCAAACTTTTGAAGTTCGGGTCTCATGGAAGCAAACATATTGCACTTGACCGTAACGGAATTCTAGCTTTTGGATCGAAGGACGAGAGTCACATCATCCATAGCATTAGCTGAGAATACCAAAAGCATGCGATAGGACAAAGTCCTTCTCGGCACTCTTGAGGACAATCCTCACATTACGTTACCAACCGTAAAGTTTTAACCAGATATTTAACAGCTATTCAATTTTAATAGGGAAGGTGGAAACGCGAGCCATTATTCTACAACTATTATGCAAATCACACTTAGACAGTGTTCATAATTAATTGCACTGAGAATTAAACAAGTTAATTCTACAGTGCGCTCCCACTCAAATCAATATCTCTCATAATTGATTGTGAGTGATACAAGACCCGCATTTCAATTGTTCGCCATTGGTGTAACACCACTGATGACGAAAATCTCAACCGGTAGGCCAACTTGCCAATCACATCTCTATGCGATTCTTGTTCATCTTTCGATGGGCGTGTTCCGAGCTCATGACGGTCATGCCTGAACGTCAAGACAACCAAGTGATCTCGCTGCGAGGTCTCAACTCACCCACCTCACACTTCTCTAATCATTTGTACCCGTGTGACACGGCGCACCCCGAAAAGATAGGTGCCGTGACGGTGCTACACTTGGGAGAACACTAACTACTTGATATTTTAAGTGAGAGATCACCCTAATAAAAAGCGACTACCGCGCAATCAAAAAGGGTGCATCATAAGGGATAAACATCTCAGGCAATTCATAATAGCATGATATGGTATAGCCCTTTCTGATGGAGAAATCTTTTATTTCTTCATCTTCGGCATTCGCGTCGGTGTTCACCTTCGCGAAGATTGCCACCACCTTGTCGATGCACTAGATAATATTGCTATCTCTATAGCTAATAAAATAAGTGCATTACTTAAGGTTGACACGCAGGTCATTAAAGTGACAATCGTATGGCTCCAGCCATCATGCCGAATCATGACATGCAGGTCATGTTAATTTTACATCATATAGTCATCTCATACATAATCAAATTAATATGAGCACTGCTATACCACATCACATGCACATCCTGCAAAACCAAGTTAGACGCCTCTAATCGGTTTATGCAAAATTTTATTTTACGTGGCTTCTAAGGTTTCAACCAAACCGCAGCTACCAACGTTTATCATCAAGTATGATTATTCAAGTCGCTAGATTAACTTTGCGGGGTGTATGAAACACGAGATAATAAAATATCGAGCCCCATACTAAACTTCGTCATACGCATGACCCCCGTGCAGATCATATCTGCATTGCCCTTTTGTCTGTGAAATTTCATCTTTCTTTTAACTATGGTGGAATTCAATGAACTGTTAGCACTTCGTTGATCAATCAGGATCGCGGATTGCCAGAACTTTGAAACTCCACCATGCCGTTATCAAGATCAGAAATACGCAAATTTTAGGGAAGCAACATGAACATCGGGTAACAGATTTCATCTGCTACCCGCACAAATAATTTTCAGCAATAGTACTCATCTACAACAAAATTATATTGTGCAACACCCATACATCTCTATGTATTCTAGATCGTAACCTGCATCTACGCATAGCACGGCTCATGATGCCACTGAAGGGTAACGCGGCAGAAAACAAAAATTTCTGGTATTGCGAGCACGCCCAGGATCACTATGGAGATGCATACAGGGTTTGATCTGATCGTTACCGACTCGTAGCGCAGTGGAAGTAGAGTCGATGTAGATCGTCGGTGCAGATCCCCGCATCTAGGATTTACAGCCTCCCAACCGCGAGGATGTACTCCCTCGTATGCCCCCGGACAGTCCCTCGGACAGCCCTTCGGGAGGCGGTCGGACAGTCCCCCAGACGGTGTCACGGATAGCCCTTCGGGAGGCACACACAGAATCTCGGACAGCACTCGGACAGCCCTTCGGGAGGCACTCTTGAACAGCCCCTCGGGCAAAAAGATTGAACCTACGACCTCTCTACGGGGTTGCACACATACGGTGTCAGCCATCCGGCAGGGCTTCGCCATCCAGAACTAGTTCCCACCGGAACCCAAACAACCTTTCGGCTCTACGAAACTATTTCGTGTGAGGGAGAGAAGAAGCCAGATCATTGCATGGCATAATGTATGAGAGAAAGAGTGTGTTTTGGGCAGCCCCCTCCACCCCTATTTATAGGCCAAGCCCAAGGGGTAGAGGACCAAAATGCCCTCAAAGGTGGCTTCTCCAAGAAGCCAATAGGGGAAAATACCAAAAGACCCTCAAGGTGGCTTCTCCAAGAAGCCACCAAAAAGTGCTTTTCACTCTTCACGGAAACATTTTTCCGCGACCGTTAAATCCGAAAATATTTCTGTAGGTCTAAGAATAATTCCAGTACCCACTAAAATAATTTTGGACGCGTTCCGAAACAATTCCGGATTAGTGATTTTCATCTGCGAAAAGCAACCAAAGCGGTTCCGGCAGCTCCGGAACATTTCCGGGTTTTTTCTTCGGAAAAATCCCAGAAGTTCCCAGAACAATTCTGGCACCCTCTAAGAATTTCCAGGCGTGTGCCGAAAGCATTTTGACTTAATGGTATACTTCGAAACAACTTTTCGGTTTTACCAAAACTATTCCGGTGTTCTCTCTCCGGAAATCTTCCGTTGTCTCCGAAACTTTTCCAGTGACTTTCTCTGAGACTCCCTGTCTAGTATTCAGCAGATAGATGACCCTTAAGCGTGTGACCCTATAGGTTCGGTGAAGTATAGACATGACCGGAACACTTTCCGATCAATGATCAACATCGGAGCCGTGGACACCCATATTGACCCCTATACCCACACGAATAAATATTCGAGTGAACCTCCAGTTGCCGTGTGCTATTCCTGTTGCTTCGCGATATGTTACAAACACCCGAGGTGAGATTTATCGGCATCCCCGTGGATCAACACTTGTCCACTATGCCAGTTACCTCGTTACCGGTTTTGTTCTTTTTTCTCGTTCCCGTGTTCCGGCATCTTTGTGATCAAATCACATTGTGTCTGGCCAGACGATGATGGATACCGTAACACCGAGAGGGCCCAAAGAATATCTCTCCATCGTCGGAGGAGCAAATCCCAATCTTGAGCTATCAAGTCCCTTGACATACTTTTCCATGAACCCGTAAGCCGCCGTAATAGCCACCCATTTACGGATGACGTTTAACAAACCCCAAAGTTCATGAAGCAAGCATGAAGAAACTCGATACTCTCATGGTCTAAGGAATTATGCAAACATTAACTTTCTCTGTGTTATTAACCATTAACTTGTGACGAATGTATCTCATAGGATAACATCAATCGGGTCGATTCAACACAAGTGTTCTCCTAACATTGTGCCCTCAAAGTTGCTGGCATAGTCATGCCCATGATCAGGAAAACAGAACCATCATGCAACACTTGAGCTAGTCTTAGAGGCCAGACTAGGAATACATTTTACCGTTTATTATTCCACACGTGCATATGAGTCTTCCTCCGAGCCTCGTGGTTATTGTAGACTCGAGAACCATAGCAGTTATAGCATGGAACATAAACATAATTATGAACATGAAGATAAACAATAACATTTATTATTGCCTCTAGGGCATATCTCCTACAGGTGTCAGCGGAGATGAATAATGCTCTTCTAGTGCCTTATTCCGTGATGTTGTCCGTAAAGCACTTTTTGATATTGGTGATATGAAAGCACCAGGACCAGATGGGCTCCATGCCATATATTTTGTAAGAGGTTTTGTCCTGTGTTGGGTGATGATCTAGTGGAGGAGGTGTTGCATGCAATTAATTCCGGTATGATTCCTTTCGGTTGGAATGACACGGAAATCGTGATGATCCCAAAATTTAATTCCCTCGAGAAGGTAACACAATTCAGACCTATATATCCTTGTAACGTGGTCTACAAAGTTATTTCAAAGATGCTCGCTGCCCATTTGCAAATCTTATTACCAGAGATCATTAGTCCATCTCAAAGGGCTTTCGTGCTAGGAAGACTGATAACTGACAATGTGCTTCTAGCCTACGAATGTTACCACACGATAAAAAGTAAACATATTTGAAAGAAGACCGCTAGGCATCAGACTACTAACAATTTACGTCCTATCAAACTAGTGCAGAACCATTGGATAGGTGATTGTTGGGGTGTTGGATTAGAAGGACTCATCACGTGGAAGTTTTCCCTAGTTAGAGAATATAAGTCCTCCACTAATTTAGTCATTTACCTTATTAAATGTTTCCGAAAAATCCGTCCTAATTAAATACTCCCAAGATTCAATTCATGTCCCCAAATATCCGCTCTAGTAGGGTTGTTCTTTTTAGAGTTGGGCATTTGAAGCAAAGCATTGGAATGCAGCTATTCGAAATTTGAGCGTTTGAGGCACAACATACAAATGTTGAAAGCATAGTTGATTAATGTAATGAAAAGTATATCCAACTATGTTGGAAGTGTGATGCACTACTGTGGGAAGCATGATTGATGTGTAACAAAACTTTGTATAGTATCTTCTCATTCTTCCAGCTTCCTTCGTGTCATTCGATGCTTCCTTTTTGTGCTTCGATTCTAAAGGTGCTTCATAGGCATGATATTATTTGAACATGAAAGCATTACATATATGCAAGCACTTGTGTGATGGTGAGCTCGGTAGGAAGCATGTATTATGATAGGGAAACATGGTTTACTAAAGTAGGAAGCGTATATCACTTGAATTGTGTACATAAGCGCTGGTGTGGTAGCAAGGGCTATGAATTAAACCGTTCATTTTGTTTCTATCGCCTAGAGAATTTGCTTCCATGTCAGATGGAGATTCTTTCGATTTGAGGAAAATTTATGGCTATTCTTTTTTGTTTGCGGACCGATGAAGACATGTTTTAGGGGACTAGTGCATTGTTTCCAGTGTGCCATTTAATTGCTTCCAATGAAACAAATATTTGATCCCAAGCATAATTATTTACCATCGAAACTATATTGGTTGAAAGCAAAAGGAACCATTGCTTCCAAAGAAATCAAAATTCCCGACACCACTAGGTCCATGGTCTTGATGATTCCTTTCAATGCATGTTGGCCATGCTTCCTCCTGATGCTAGCCGTGTTTCCCTGCGACGATAGTCGCGCTTCTGTCTGAGGGTGGTCATGCTTCCTTCCTTCTTCCCATGGTGAGAGGCATTAATAAGGAGTGGAATGGATGGAGCGCTGCAACAACAATGCAACGTTAGACGAGGTACTTGTTGACAACAAAGTAGTTAAATTGAGGATGTGAGGCGTGGTTTTCATGTAGCTAGGTGTGCGAGCACCCGTCACTTGATGATCCTCCCCGATGCATGTTGAGCATTCATGCTAGCTAGGAGCACATCGCTGCCATCTACCGAGACAACGACGTCTCAGCGTGGTGGAGGAAGATGTCCCGCAACTTGACTGGAGTACTAGCTTCGGTCGGCAAGAGATGAACTTTGCCGCAGTGAACCGGAGACCGTGGAGTAGGTCACTGGGACGACAATGGGTTGTCAGCTCGCTCATCGTGCGCGTCACGACTAATACTGGGTGCAACCATCGATATTGACGGCGCACCAGTGCGGTGCATCTGACCGCCGCAAGTGACAAGGCCGATTGAATGGAGGAGAGATCGGAGGCAGAGCATATTAACAAGGTCGAAGATAGAGGAGATTTGGAAGGAGTCGAGCGATGGAGATGGAAACGATGGACATATTTTTTTCCTGTTTTGATAGAACGATGGACAGATGGGTTTGGGGGAGGTGAGTTTAATTCGGGAGGAGTTAGTGGTGAGGATGTGTCGAGAAAGTCGGGCTGTTATGGACTAATGACACATGCATTGGAAGCAATTTGGCCGTGAGATGAAAAACGAACCAATGACGCGCGATCGGTTTGATGAATTGCTCCTATCGGACATCAGATAGGAAGTGTTTCCCTATTTGAAAAGAGGGTCTCTATGCAGTTAAGTTGGACATGCATAAATCTTATGACAAAGTTGAGCGGGTCTTTCTCAAAGATATTCTGTTACCACACTACATTAGTTAACGTGGACATGCAATGTGTTTGGTTAGTGGAATATTATGTTCATTTCAATTTTGAAGAATCTCAAAGTTTTAAACCCACAAGGGGACTGAGGCAAGGTGGTCCTTTATCACCTTACTTGTTCCTGCTATGTACTGAGGGATTAATTGCTTTACTCTCTCATGAAGAGCAAAATGGCGACCTGATTGGAGTACAAGTGAGTAGGATTGCACCTTCCATCACAAATCTTCTCTTTGTTGTTGATTCTTCAATACTTGTGAAGGCTACAGTTGAGAATGCAGTATACCTGAAAAAAATTCCTTACACGTATTGTGCGGCATCAGGACAAATGGTGAGTGTGGAGAAATCTAGTGTATTTTTCAGTTCAAATACAAATGTTGGCACAAAAGTACATATTTCCGTTGTTCTGAACATTATGCTCTTAAAGATAAATATATGGATTTGCATGCCACTGTTGGAATGGATAAAACTAGATGATCCATGGAAGATAATCACTTGCCCGAGGGGGTAATTTACTGTCAAAAGTTAGTGATTTAATTTACCCTTCCAGGGGTCTCTAGGATGAAGAATTAGTTAACCAGACACTATGGTCGGTTGATGCCCAACGGGTGTTGTCTATTTCACTCCCATCAAATGGTTTGTCTAATCTTATTGCATGGAACCTCACAAGGAGTGGACTTTTTCAGTAGAATTGGCATATCATGCAGAATGGGACTTCAATGGCTGGAGAATAAGAAGACTTGATGGCGGAGGTGCAATATCTGTTAATAGCATTTGAGGTAAAATATGGAAAGTTATGTGTCCACCAAAAATGAAAGTATTTATATGGTGCACACTTCATGGCACCCTTCCATGTCAAGCCATTCTTGCAAACAGACATCTCAAAGTATCACCTCGGTGCCCAGCCCATGATCAAGGATCTGGGGATGTACACCATGTCTTGTTTCAATGCAAAAAAACAAAGAAGGTCTGGAACCTGCTGGGACTAGCAACCTTGGCCGAAACTGCTTGCGCTAGCGATCGTGCGGGCAAGGTGGCACTGAAATTTTGATGTCATGCAAGCGTGTAGGGTTTAGTTTTAGCCTTTTCGAAATAAGAGTATCGATCCCACAGGAAGCATAGGAAATGGTCCTTGCCTCTTGTAGAAGTTTATTGCGATGTGCCTGCAAGTTAAACGTGCTCCAAAGTAAAAGCATTGCAGAAGTGAAAATCCTGCAAAGGTGTTGTGACTTGAATGTAACAGTGAAAAGTAATAATAGAGCAAGAGAGTAATGGAAAATTATGAAATCAGTAATTGGGCTATGGGGTTCTCAAGGAGTCTCGACTGCCAACTAGTATGTATGTTACTTAATTGCGCTAACGCATAATTCTAGGTTCAGATAACTAATCCACTTTATATGTGTTTATAAGTGGGCGGAACCAAGTACAGACACATGCGTACATGTGTAACTCCGTATCACACACACCACTATCGTTCCTCCCGACGCGGGTGATGCCAACGATAATTAATGGTCTCCCCGTGCACACACTAAAGGGTGGTTTCCGTTATTCCCCTATCAAAGTTTCGTAAGGAGAAAGATACCTTATGTCACCACAATACTCCGCTTCCCCACATCCCTAAGACAGTTACATCATTCTCGTCCATATATGCAAATGTTATGTGGTGCACTTCACACAACATCAGGGAAGATAGTTCACTTTAACATACAAATAGGACATTGTATCTCATTGGAATTCATCTCATACACATACTAGGGTTCCTCCATATCCCTGGGTACTAGGGGGTTTACCCAGACATGGAGACAACAAACATCATCGAGACGATCATGGCAATAACAGATGAATGATTAATGTTATACACGTATGAATCCACACCTAGGTTCGGTAATAGAAAGAGATGAATGGTGATGATAAGGATGTGGATGATGATGATGGAGATTGATGTTGAACTCCACTTGATCAAGGTGATGGTGTGGCAGTGTCCTTCTGCCAATTGCCCCTCCGGATCCCTTTTGGAGCTGAGGATTTCTGGTTCTAGATTGTAGTTCTAGTGTCTCTATTCGTCCTCCCAGATCCGATCATATGGGTTGAACAAGTTGTTCGCGTGAAAGCGGCGCCATGCGGTACGAACGCTAGTACGAGCGTACCGCACGGCATCTTCTCTCCTAGATGCCTCTTTATGGTTGGTTTTTGTCCCACTTGAATGACACTTCATATGGTAGGTCATTATCACATCAATTGACGTGATTTCTAGACATAAATGGGTGCTCCCAATTAATGCTCCAAATATCGATCGTGGTGAAATAGGCAGAAAAAGATGCATGGACGTGGTAAAACTGTGAAAATCCTACAACTAAGATGCAAAATTGAAGGTAAAGAGTGATGCAAAATAGGACTCACCTTAATCTCCTGCTTTTGTAGATAAATAAATACATGCTTAATTTATTTTATTTTTAAAGGATTAAACAGATGCACAAGCGCGGGTGGTGCTATGTATCGCTCCTAGCAAGTGATACAGTAGCACCGCCCCGCGAAGCCCCACGGCCCCACCATGGGCTGACCCAATAGCTCGGCTAACCTTTTATTTTATTTTACGATGTTTCTTTTTTTACTTTATTGTATTTGTTCTGTTTACTTTCTTATTTTTCATTTCCCACCTTTGTATATATTTCAAGATAGTCCAGAAGAGTATATATTTCAAAAATGTTCTGGGTTAAAAGGTTATTTCATGCAACTAAAGAAATGTTCATTGTGTATTAAAAAATGGTCGTTCTTTTTGGAAAAACATATTCGTTGTTTATTTTAAAAAAACATATTGTTTTTAAATGTTCACGGTGTACTAAAAATGTTAAACATTATTTAAAAAATGTTCATTGTGTATTTGAAAAAGGTTCAAAGCACATTTGGAAATGTATTTTTTGACTATTTACTGGAGGGCAAAAGCCCCACAGTCCTTTATTATAAAAAAAATAACTGAAGTTACAGTTGTATATACAAACCTACCTAACCAGGAGAACTAAATGTTCATCATGTATTTGACTTTATTTACCACAAATACATGTCCATCGTAAGAAAAATTGTCGACGTGTATCTGTAAATTGGTCCTCACAGATTCACAAAATATTCATCATGTTTTAGGAAAATATTAATGCGTATTTGAAATTTAGTCACAACATATTAAAAATTATTTATCGCATGGTAGAAAATTGTTCATCAGGCAACCAAAATATTCCTTTTTAACACAATACAGACGCGGACGCTCATACATACACACATACAGTCACCTCTATGAACACACACACGCACACATTACCCTATGAGCACCTTCGAGAGACTGAGCCGGCACATCATCTTGAGATTGACGAAGTCGACACAGGCGTCTCCTCCCACTGAATGCACATCGCCGGAAGATCTGAAATAAATTCAGAAAAAATGCGAGCACCAGTGTCAAGTTTAGGACTTCATCCCTAGTGGGCTGGGGATACCACTGTCCTCCTAACCATCCAACCACAGGGTGGTTCACGGCAACTAAAATATTCATTACGTGTCCATCACATATTTAAAAAATATGAAAAAAAAATCAAGTATTAAAAAAAGATACATTTAGAATAGTATTCAAACAAAGTAAAAAGGAAAATGAAAAGTGAGTTGACAAATGTTCGTACATTTTGTAAACATACTCACATATTGATTAAATGTTCATGCATTTAAAAACGTTCATGAGTTGACAAATGTTCGTACATTTTTAAAAAATGGTCATGAATTCTAAAAAGAAGTTCCATGAATTTGGAAAAAAAAGTCAACAAATGTTCATAGTTTTTAAAACATGGAAATAAGGAAAACCATATAGTAAAGAACAAATGTAAAGGCATCAAAGAACTGGAAAGAGGCACACAAATTTAGCCAACAAAATGAACCTAACAGAAAAATGATGAAACCCAATGGAATGAAGCAGTGGAAAACTAGCCAAGAAAATAAATCGCCTAAAATGGGTCGGCTCATGTCATGTGAAGGATACACATTTTCTACGGATGGCATTCTATTCTACGCTACCCAATAAGCATAGAATAGGAAATATATAGAGATATGTAGCATTTCTTGCAAACATGCACTCTAAAAGGCACGCTCTATTTACTAGACCGTTTCAGATGTTAGATAGTTTTTTGATCTGATTCTTTTGATTTTATGAAAGTTCTAGAAAGTTGTTGTCTGCTAATTTCGCTGTTTTCTCTTTTTGACTTGTTCCTCTTTTGGTTTTATTTTTTTCCGTTTTAATTTCTTTCATTTTCCGTTGCCCTTTGTTTGTCTTCCTTTTTTTCTTTCTTTAGGACAAAGTTTCCAAAAAAATAAAAATGTTCACCGTTTTTTCTGAAGATGTTCTGAATCTAAGAAAATTATAACAAAATTTATAAAAATGTTTCCTTTTTCTAAAAAAAGATCATTCTTGAAAATTGTTAAGAGTCTTAGAGCAAATATTCACAAAAGTTTAAACAAATGTTGAAAAGGTGCTTAAAATCATGTTTTTAATTTTATGACTTTTTAACCTTTTCTACAAGAACTAGTTTTATTGAAGAAAATCGACTAAAATACCGATGTACTCCCTCCGTCCCGTAATATAAGACGCTTTTACAAACTAAAACAGATTACAAAAACATCTTATTTTATAGAACAGAGTGAGTAGTACAAAAAAGAAAACGACTTGACTTGCTACAGTATGTAAATCTAACATGGGTCGGCCCGTGGTGGACATCCACGTCATAATCTTACCTACGAATCATAATAATAATCCAGGCCGAACACGACTGTTTGTCAAAATCACTAATTATGAGGTATCCTTTGCAAAGGTCACTCTCACCTTCCCAGGTTGCGACAAGTGACGCATTGCATGTGCGTCACTTGTTGCAACCTGGTAGTTTCTGTATGGTAACGCAGTAGAAAACAAAAAAATTCCGACCTACGCACCAGCCCAGGACCACTATGGAGACTGCATACAAGGTTTGATCTTTTTCGTTACCGACTCGTAGCGCAGCGGAAGTAGAGTCGATGACGATCGGCGGTGCAGATCCCCGCAGCTAGGATTTACAACCTCCCAACCGCGAGGATGTACTCCCTCGTCAGCTCACCGGACGGATCTTCGGGCAGCCCTTCGGGAGGCCTCGGGACAGTCCCTCGGATAGTCCCACCGGACGGATCCTCGGACAGCCCTTCGGGAGGCCACTGGACAGTCCCTCGGATAGTCCCACCGGACGGATCCTCGGACAGCCCTCCGGGAGGCCTCTAGACAGTCCTTCGGATAGGTCACTCGGACAGCCCTTCGGGAGGACCCTCGAGCAGCCCCTCGGGCAAAAAGATCGAACCTATGACATCTCTATGGGGTTGCACACATACGGTGTCATCTATCCGGCAGGGCTTCGCCGTCCAGAACTAGTTCCCACCGGAACCCAGACAGCCTTTCGACTCTACGAAACTATTTCGCTGGGAGGGAGAGAAGAAGGCCAGATCATGCATGGCTTGTGTATGTTGAGAAAGAGTGTGTCTTTAGGCAGCCCCCTCCACCCCTATTTATAGGCCAAGCCCAAGGGTACCTTCTCCAAGAAGCTAAGGGGGAAAATACCAAAAGGCCCTCAAGGTAGCTTCTCAAAGAAGACACCCAAAAAGCACTTTCACTATTCACGAAAACATTTTTCCGCGATCGTTAAATCCGAAAATATTTCTGTGGGTCTTAGAATATTTCCAGTACCCACACAAATGATTTTGGACGCGTTCCGAAACAATTCCGGATTAGTGATTTTCATCTGCGAAAATCAAACAAAGCGGTTCCGGCAGCTCCGGAACATTTCCGGGTTTTTTCTCCGAAAAATCCCAGAAGTTCCCAGACCAATTCTGGCACCCTCCAAGAATTTCCAGGCGTGTGCCGAAACCATTTTGACTTAATGGTATACCCTGAAACAACTTTTCAGTTTTACCGAAACTATTCCGGTGCTCTCTCTCCGGAACTTTTCCGCTGTCTCCGAAAGTTTTCCGGTGACTTTCTCTTAGACTCCCTGTCTAGTATTCAGCAGATAGATGACCCTTAAGCATGTGACCCTATAGGTTCGGTGAAGTATAGACATGACCAGAACTCTTTCCGATCAATGATCAACATCGGAGCCGTGGACACCCATATTGACCCCTATACCCACACGAATGAATATTCGAGTGAACCTCCAGTTGCCGTGTGCTATTCCTGTTGCTTCGCGATATGTTACAAACACCCGAGGTGTGATTTTATGCATCCCTGTGGATCAACAACTTGTCCACTATGCCAGTTACCTCGTTACCGGTTTTGTTCTCTTTTCTCGTTCCCGTGTTCCGGCATCCCTGTGATCAAATCACAATGTGTCTGGCCAGATGATGGTGGATACCGTAATACCGAGAGGGCCCAGAGATATCTCTCCATCGTCGGAGGAGCAAATCCCAATCTTGAGCTATCAAGTTACTTGACATACTTTTCCATGAACCCGTAAGCCGCCGTAATAGCCACCCATTTACGGATGACGTTTAACAAACCCCAAAGTTCATGAAGCAAGCATGAAGAAACTCGATACTCTCATGGTCTAAGGAATTATGCAAACGTTAACTTTCTCTGTGTTATTAACCATTAACTTGTGACGAATGTATCTCATAGCATAACATCAATTCGGGTCGATTCAACACAAGTGTTCTCCTAACATTGTGCCCTCAAAATTGCTAGCATAGTCATGCCCATGATCAGGAAAACAGAACCATCATGCAACACTTCAGCTAGACTTAGAGGCCAGACTAGGAATACTTTTTACCATTTATTATTCCACACGTGCATATGAGTCTTCCTTCGAGCCACGTGGTCATTGCAGACTCGAGAACCATAGCAGTTATAGCATGGAACATAAACATAATTATGAACATGGAGATAAATAATAACATTTATTATTGCCTCTAGGGCATATCTCCTACAGACTCCCACTTGCACTAGAGTCAATAATCTAGTCAATTCTAAAACACTTTACACCTATGGCATACCGGTGTAAAATATGCTTCGCTTGTGGTATAGTCTGATGTCCAACGAATCTGACAACTTCAGTTCCGTGTGTATCTCTGCATATCCTCGCGTTTTCATGCTTTCACAAAATTCATATTTTGTGTGGACTTGGCTTCGTATATATGTGAATCACTGGTCAAATATTGATTCCTCAGACTGAGCTATGGAGCAATTATCTTCAATAGTGTTCCATTGACCAAAGCCATCTTGGAACCATACTAAGTTCATGAATGAACTGTACGATTCAACATCTTTTATGTCGCTTTGAAAGTGGCAACATACTTAGCCTTTGTTATAGAATTCGCCACAGTAACCTGTTTGGAACAATTTCCAACTAACGTGCCACCATATTGTGTATTACACAAAACCCTTACCTTAAATCGAAAATCGCATGGAGCATTGATGAAGACTGTATCGATGTAATTACTTACAATGAGCACTTCATAATCTCTGCTTGCGAGAATGTAGGGGAACACAGCAGAAAACAAAAATATTCTGACCTACGCACCAGCCCAGGACCACTATGGAGACTGCATACAAGGTTTGATCCTTTTCGTTACCGACTCGTAGCGCATCGGAAGTAGAGTCGATGACGATCGGCGGTGCAGATCCCCGCAGCTAGGATTTACAACCTCCCAACCGCGAGGATGTACTCCCACATCAGCCCCTCGGACAGCCCTCCGGGAGGCGGTCGGACAGTCCCTCGGACGGTGTCGCGGACAGCCCTTCGGGAGGACCTTCGAAACTCGAACGGTCACTCAGACAGCCCTTCGGGAGGACCCTCAAAACTCGGACAGCCCTTCGGGAGGCACTCTCGAACTAAGACCGAAACTATGATCTCTCTACAGAGTTGCACACAGACGGTGTCATCTATCCGGCAGGGCTTCGCCGTCCAGAACTAGTTCCCACCGGAACTCAGACAGCCTTTCGGCTCTACGAAACTATTTCGCTGGGAGGGAGAGAGAAGCCAGAAATGTCATGGCATGTGTATGTGAGCAAGGAGTGAGTGTGGACGCAGCCCCTCCACCTCTATTTATAGGAAAGCCAAGGGGTAGGATGGGCACTTCCAAAAAACCCAAAATGCCCATGAAGGAAAACTTCCCCAAGGGCATAAAAGGAAACTAATGGAGTAAGTGGGGCCCCATGGAGGAGCTCCACATGTGGCCGGCCAACCCTCTTGGGGGGGCCCCCAAGGGGGGTTTCTTAGCCCCCAAGCCTTCTAGAAACCTTTTGGAAAATATCCCAAAAGGTGACTTTCCAAAAAATATCCAAAAAGCACTTTCACTATTCACGAAGACATTTTTCTGCGTCCGTTAAATCCCAAATTATTTCTGTGTGCCTAGAACAATTCCAGTACCCACTAAAATAATTTTGAACGCATTCCGAAACAATTTCGGAACATTGTTTCTTCAGCGAAAAGCAACCAAAGCGGTTCCGGCTGCTCCGGAACATTTCCGGTTTTTATCCCGGAAAATTCCCAGAAGTTTCGAGAACACTTGTGGCATCCTCCAAGAATTTCCAGGCGTGTGCCGGAACCAATTTGACTTAATGGAATACCCTGAAACAACTATTCCGGTGTCCTCTCCGGAACGTTTCCGTTTCGTCCGAAACTTTTTCGGTGATTTTCTCTCAGACTCCCTGTCTAGTATTCAGCAGATAGATGACCCTTAAGCGTGTGACCCTATAGGTTCGGTGAAGTATAGACATGACCGGAACTCTTTCCGATCAATGATCAACATCGGAGCCGTGGACACCCATATTGACCCCTATACCCACACGAATGAATATTCGAGTGAACCTCCAGTTGCCGCGTGCTATTCCTGTTGCTTCGCAATATGTTACAAATACCCGAGGTGAGAAACATCGGCATCCCCGTGGATCAACAACTTGTCCACTATGCCAGTTACCTCGTTACCGGTTTTGTTCTTTTTTCTCGTTTCCGTGTTCCGGCATCCCAGTGATCAAATCACAATGTGTCTGGCCAGACGATGATGGATATTGTAACACCGAAAGGGCCCAGAGATATCTCTCCATCGTCGGAGGAGCAAATCCCAATCTTGAGCTATCAAGTTACTTGACATACTTTTCCATGAACCCGTAAGCCGCCGTAATAGCCACCCATTTACGGATGACGTTTAACAAACCCCAAAGTTCATGAAGCAAGCATGAAGAAACTCGACACTCTCATGGTCTAAGGAATTATGTAAACATTAACTTCTCTGTGTTATTAACCATTAACTTGTGACGAATGAATCTCATAGCATAACATCAATTCGGGTCGATTCAACACAAGTGTTCTACTAACATTGTGCCCTCAAAATTGCCGGCATAGACATGCCCATGATCAGGAAAACAGGACCATCATGCAACACTTGAGCTAGTCTTAGAGGCATGACTAGGAATACATTTTACCGTTTATTATTCCACACGTGCATATGAGTCTTCCTTCGAGCCTCGTGGTTATTGCAGACTCGAGAACCATAGCAGTTATAGCATGGAACATAAACTTAATTACAAACATGGAGATAAATAATAATATTTATTATTGCCTCTAGGGCATATCTCCTAGAGACTCCCACTTGCACTAGAGTCAATAATCTAGTCAATGCTAATGCACATTACACATGTGGAATACCGGTGTAAAAATGCTTCGCATGTGGTATAGCCTGATGTCCAACGGATCTGACAACTTCAGTTCCATGTGTATCTTTGCATGTCATCGCGTTTTCACCATTTCACAAAATTCATATTTTGTGTGGACTCGGCTTCGTATATATGTGAATCACTGGTCAAGCCTTGATTCCTCAGACTGAGCTATGGAGCAACTATCTTCAATAGTGTTCCATTGACCAAAGCCATCTTGGAATCATACTAAGTTCATGAACGAACTGTACGATTCAACATCTTCTATGTCGCTTCGAAAGCAGCAACATACTTAGCCTTAGTTATAGAATTCGCCACAGTTACCTGTTTGGAACGATTTCCAAACACCGTGCCACCATATCGTGTATTACACAAAACCCTTAACTTAAATCGAAAATCGCATGGAGTATTGATGAAGACTGTATCGATGCAATTACTTACAATGAGCACTTCATAATCTCTTCTTGCGAGAAAACATGTCATCAGTGCTACTTTAGTACTCAATGACATTTTTCACTGTTGTCCCATGATCAGTACTTTGATCACTTTGGTATCTATACTCGCAACTCCTTGGGAGTACTGGACATATCTGGTTGTTTTACATACCATGGAATACATGATTAATCCAAACACAAAGGTGTCTGGAATATCCATCATGTATTTTGCTCATCAGTGTTTTGGGACACCGAGTCTTGCAAAACTCTTTCCATGTGACTTCGGCAAGAATCACTCCTTGGCGTTTTTATGCTACACTATTTTAGCATCTTGTCAATATGTATTTTTGGCTTTAGCCTATTAGGCAATTCTATCTCGTAGATAAATATGCCTAATGTCAAGGCTATTTAGCCCAAGCACTTCATTGAAAAACTATTTTTATGCTCCCACTTACTTTCTTGAAACCACAAGCATCTTCGTTATCCATTGATGAAATCAAACTCCTTTGACTGTTTCATCAAAATTGAAGATTCCAACTCCCTTTTGCTCTCTTCCGTCCATCGCTGGAACTCTGAAGTTTGCATACTTACTAGCATCCTCTGGATCGACAAAATACCTTGGACTGTACCACATGCAAGTCCTAGGTTGCATTTCCATCATATGGAAATCCTTTTGGCATCCATGTATCATATCTCAAGATTGAAATATGTATTAATTGCTAGTTTAACCCGATCTGACTTTAAGCATCGCTACGGTGAGACAAACTCATCGTAGTCAACTCCTTGAACTTGTTATTGCAACAAGTCGAGCTTTATGGATAAAACATTTTATCCACATCAGTATATAGTTCCATTAATGTTCGTTAGACTCTAAGTCTTCCGAAGGGTTTATCAAGATATAATCTTGAATCATTTATATGGAAACTATCTCGGATTGTATTGGTATTTAGCCAATTTCGGAGTCAGGGCCCATCAACGCTTCCTTGTGTATTGTAGGTATATTGTTGTCTAACAACAATATCTCGCTGCGCACCTGAGAGGTTTGCACAAGTTTTGCCTACCTGGTTCAGTTGCAAGTTCGACCGAAGTTCATACATCTCATGTAGAGGCTTCCGTATCAGTCGTAGTAGGAAACTCTGGAATTACTTCCAAGGTTTCTTTCCTTTGATCTGATGACGAAGATATTGTTATCTCGTCGAGTTGCACTGTCCTCCCACTCACCTTTTTGCAAGAACCATTCTCTTTAAAAGCATACCGTTTTGTGGCAAAACCTGTTGCCTTGGTATTGTGGTGGGGGAATACCCAACATCTTGGGATAACCTACAAAGTAGCTCTTGTCTGATTTGGAATAGGTTTGTAACCTTTTTACACAAGCCCCATTATCCAAATGTTAAGAAAAGACGAAGCATGGTTGGGCGTACCATATCATGGCGTCATTTCAACAGACCTGATGGTGCTCTTTTCAGTGTAAAAGCCGCAGTCTCTAAAGCATTACTTTAAAAGGGATAATGGCAAATTGATTTATGTCATCTTTGATCTTACCATGTCATAAATGGTTTGAATACATCTTCACGGACATACCACTTACAGTGGAGTTCCGGGAGGTGCAAGTTATGAAACTCTTTTCACAACTCATCAGACATTCGCTAAACTTGTAACTCAAATATTCCTTTTCGCAATCAAATTGCAGAAACATAATCTTCTTGTTACAATAATTTCTACTTCATTTTGAAAACCTTATGAATGATTTCAAAAGATCCAGACTTACGTCTCATCAAGTAAATATCCATTATATCTACTTGAGTCATTTCTGAAGATAGATAAAATCCACTGCTAGCAACAACATCTATTGGACTACATACATCAAAATGTATGATTACCAATAAGTTCGTTGCTCGTTCCTTATGGCCTGTGAACGGTATTTCAGTCACTTCACATTTCCGGAGGAAAGTTGCAAGTGTCAGATGATTCATAATCAAATGACTTCAAAATCCATCATAATGGAATTTCTCCATGCGGGTTTCTCCAATGTGACCAAATGCAGTGCCACACATGTGTGGTATTCCCTTAGTCATGCGACATTTAGCGTCTGTGTTATGGATGTATCATATTACCATCAATATTCATAACATACATCCCATCCACGATGGAAGCATGGCCCTTATGTTATTCATGATTCCGAACAACAATTGTTCTTTTATGAACAACACTCTTGCAACAAACATTATGCAAATGGGCTAGAGTGTATAAAACTCTAAAATGATTTATGAAAGTAAATACAGAGGTAATGTATTGTTATCAATATTCATAACATACATCTCATTCATAATGAAAGTATGGCCCTTATGTTATTCATGATTCCAAACAACAATTGTTCTTTTATGAACAACACTCTTGCATCAAACATTATACAAATGGGCTAGAGTGTATAAAACTCTAAAATGATTTATGAAAGTAAATACAGAGGTAATGTATTGTTATCAATATTCATAAAATACATCTCATTCATAATGAAAGTATGGCCCTTATGTTATTCATAACACCGAACATCAAAAGTTCTCTTATGAACAACCTTTTTGCAAGATTCCTTATGCAAAAGGGCTAGAGTGTGTAAAACTCTAAAACGAATTGTGAAAATAAATACAGACAGAAATACACCGATGGAAGGTATAGTAACTTCTACTATATTCCCAGCGCGTATCTAAACCTCACTCCGGCAAGTCTTTTAGGCCATAGTAGTTTTTGCATCGAGTCGCAACAGAATGCAATCGAGCGGGTATCTCTATGATCAACTCACAATACCCAAGAATCAGTGATTAACGTGTTTAATCATAATCCCCAAGAACAATTTCTTTTGACCAGCCTTTCTATACATCAATAGCTTGTATGACATTCATACATGAGCTGGACATTCCAGTCTTCTTTCTTTTTGCCTTTATACTTCTAACAGTTTAACTTTCAGTATTTCTCCTACTCTCAGAAGAAGCATCCAACTTAAGAGTGGCGTTAGCCCCAGACTTCCTAGGCGTGTAAGTCACACTAACACCCTTTGGACATTTCCTTTAAGTTGTTGTTTTATTCACCTTCATCATATGACAGGCGTTCTACTGGATCCCTCTGTTATTAGTCAAATGCATAGTAAACACTTTTACTAATAGTTTGCAAAACAAACATTGCTTTGGAAATCCCATATCTTTTAGCCTTTGTTTGTGTCTGAAAATGATTTTCAGTTCCATGAATATCACATAGCTATCCCTAAACTTTTGAAGTTCGGGTCTCATGGAAGCAAACATATTGCACTTGACTGTAACGGAATTCTAGCTTTTGGATCGAAGGACGAGAGTCACATCATCCATAGCATTAGCGGGAGAATACTAAAAGCATGCTATAGGACAAAGTCCTTCTCGGCACTCTTGAGGACAATCCTCACATTACGTTACCAACCATAAAGTTTTAACCAGATATTTAACAGCTTATTCAATTTTAATAGGGAAGGTGGAAACGCGAGCCATTCTTCTATAACTATTATGCAAATTTCACTTAGACAAAGTTCATAATTAATTGCACCGAGAATTAAACTAGTTAATTCTACAGTGCGCTCCCACTCAAATCAATATCTCTCATAATTGATTTTGAGTGATACAAGACCCGCATTTCAATTGTTCGCCATTGGTGTAACACCACTGATGACGAAAATCTCAACCGGTAGGCCAACTTGCCAATCACATCTCTATGTGATTCTTGTTCATCTTTCGATGCGTGTGTTCCGAGCTCATGACGGTCATGCCTGAACGTCAAGACAACCAAGTGATCTCGCTACGAGGTCTCAACTCACCCGCCTCACACTTCCCTAATTATTTGTACCCGTGTGACACGGCGCACCCCGAAAAGTTTGGTGCCGTGACGGTGCTACACTTTGGGTGAACACTAACTACTTGATATTTTTGTGAGAGATCACCCTAATAAAAAGCGACTACCGCGCAATCAAGAAGGGTGCATCATAAGGGATAAACATCTTAGGCAATTCATAATAGCATGATATGGTATAGCCCTTTCTGACGGAGAAGTCTTGTATTTCTTCGTCTTCGGCATTCGCGTCGGTGTTCACCTTCGTGAAGTTTGCCACCACCTTGTCGATGCACCAGATAATATTGTTATCTCTATAGCTAATAAAATAAGTGCATTACAAAAGGTTGACACGCAGGTCATTAAATTGACAATCATATGGCTCCAGCCATCATGCCGAATCATGACACGCAGGTCATGTTAATTTACATCATATAGTCATCTCATACATAATCAAATTAATATGAGTACTGCTATACCACATCATATGCACATGCAAACCATCCTGCAAAACCAAGTTAGACACCTCTAATCGGTTTATGCAAATTTTCATTTTACGTGGCTTCTAAGGTTTCGAACAAACCGCAGCTACCAACGTTTTATCATCAAGTATGATTATTCAAGTCGCTAGATTAACATCGCGGGGTGTATGAAACACGAGATAATTAAATCTCGAGCCCCATACTAAACTTCGTCATACGCATGACCCCCGTGCAGATCATATCTGCATTGCCCTTTCGTTTGCGAAATTTCATCTTTATTTTTAACTATGGTGGAATTCAAAGAACTGTTAGCACTTCGTTGATCAATCAGGATCGCGGATTGCCAGAACTTTGAAACTCCACCATGGCGTTATCAAGATCAGAAATATGCAAATTCTAGGGAAGCAACAAGAACATCGGGTAACAGATTTCATCTGCTACCCGCACAAATAATTTTCAGTAATAGAACTCATCTACTACAAATTATATTGTGCAACACCCATACATCTCTATGTATTCTAGATCATAAGCTGCATCTACGCATAGCACGGCTCATGATGCCACTGTAGGGGAACGCAGCAGAAAACAAAAATATTCTGACCTACGCACCAGCCCAGGACCACTATGGAGACTGCATACAAGGTTTGATCTTTTTCGTTCACGACTCGTAGCGCAGCGGAAGTAGAGTCGATGACGATCGGCGGTGCAGATCCCCGCAGCTAGGATTTACAACCTCCCAACCGCGAGGATGTACTCCCACATCAGCCCCTCGGACAGCCCTCCGGGAGGCGGTCGGACAGTCCCTCGGATGGTGTCGCGGATAGCCCTTCGGGAGGACCTTCGAAACTCGAACGGTCACTCGGGCAGCCCTTCGGGAGGACCCTCGAAACTCGGACAGTCACTCGGACAGCCCTTCGGGAGGCACTCTCGAACTAAGACCGAAACTACGATCTCTCTACAGAGTTGCACACATACGGTGTCATCTATCCGGCAGGGCTTCGCCGTCCAGAACTAGTTCCCACCGGAACTCAGACAGCCTTTCGGCTCTACGAAACTATTTCGCTGGGAGGGAGAGAGAAGCCAGAAATGTCATGGCATGTGTATGTGAGCAAGGAGTGAGTGTGGAGGCTGCCCCTCCACCTCTATTTATAGGAAAACCAAGGGGTAGGATGGGCACTTCCAAAAAACCCAAAATGCCCATGAAGGAAAACTTCCCCAAGGGCATAAAAGGGAACTAATGGAGTAAGTGGGACCCCATGGAGGAGCTCCACATGTGGCCGGCCAACCCTCTTAGGGGGGCCCTCCAAGGGGGGTTTCTTAGCCCCAAGCCTTCTAGAAACCTTTTGGAAAGTATCCCAAAAGGTGACTTTCCAAAAAATATCCAAAAAGCACTTTCACTATTCACGAAGACATTTTTCTGCGTCCGTTAAATCGCAAATTATTTCTGTGTGCCTAGAACAATTCCAGTACCCACTAAAATAATTTTGAACGCATTCCGAAACAATTTCGGAACAACGTTTCTTCAGCGAAAAGCAACCAAAGCGGTTCCGGCTGCTCCGGAACATTTCCGGTTTTTATCCCGAAAAATTCCCAGAAGTTTCCAGAACACTTCTGGCATCCTCGAAGAATTTCCAGGCGTGTGCCGGAACCAATTTGACTTAATGGAATACCCTGAAACAACTTTTCAGTTTCACCGGAACTATTCCGGTGTCCTCTCCGAAACGTTTCCGTTTCGTCCGAAACTTTTTCGGTGATTTTCTCTCAGACTCCCTGTCTAGTATTCAGCAGATAGATGAACCTTAAGCGTGTGACCCTATAGGTTCGGTGAAGTATAGACGTGACCGGAACTCTTTCCGATCAATGATCAACATCGGAGCCGTGGACACCCATATTGACCCCTATACCCACACGAATGAATATTCGAGTGAACCTCCAGTTGCCGCGTGCTATTCCTGTTGCTTTGCGATATGTTACAAATAGCCGAGGTGAGAAACATCGGCATCCCCGTGGATCAACAACTTGTCCACTATGCTAGTTACCTCGTTACCGATTTTGTTCTCTTTTCTCGTTTCCGTGTTCCGGCATCCCAGTGATCAAATCACAATGTGTCTGGCCAGACGATGATGGATACCGTAACACCGAGAGGGCCCAGAGATATCTCTCCATCGTCGGAGGAGCAAATCCCAATCTTGAGCTATCAAGTTACTTGACATACTTTTCCATGAACCCGTAAGCCGCCATAATAGCCACCCATTTACGGATGACGTTTAACAAACCCCAAAGTTCATGAAGCAAGCATGAAGAAACTCGACACTCTCATGGTCTAAGGAATTATGCAAACATTAAATTCTCTGTGTTATTAACCATTAACTTGTGATGAATGAATCTCATAGCATAACATCAATTCGGGTCGATTCAACACAAGTGTTCTACTAACATTGTGCCCTCAAAATTGCCGGCATAGACATGCCCATGATCCGGAAAACAGGACCATCATGCAACACTTGAGCTAGTCTTAGAGGCATGACTAGGAATACATTTTACCGTTTATTATTCCACACGTGCATATGAGTCTTCCTTCGAGCCTCGTGGTTATTGCAGACTCGAGAACCATAGCAGTTATAGCATGGAACATAAACTTAATTACAACCATGGAGATAAATAATAATATTTATTATTGCCTCTAGGGCATATCTCCTACAGAGAAAACATGTCATCAGTGCTACTTTAGTACTCAATGACATTTTTCACTATTGTCCCATGATCAGTACTTTGATCACCTTCGTATCTATACTCGCAACAGCTTTGGGAGTATCGGACATATCTGGTTGTTTTACATACCATGGAATACATGATTAATCCAAACACGAAAGTGTGTGGAATCTCCATCATGTATTTCGCTCATCAGTGTTTTGGGACACCGAGTATTGCAAAAACCCTTTCCATGTGACTTCGGCAAGAATCACTCCTTGGCGTTTTAATGCTAAACTGTTTTAGCATCTTGTCAATATGTATTTTTGGCTTTATCCTATTAGGCAATTCTATATCACAGATAAATATGCCTAATGTCAAGGCTACTTAGCCCAAGCACTTCATCAAAAACTATTTTCAAGGAAGTCCTAATTCGTGTCAAGAAATTTATATTATTTCCAATCAACAATGTGTCAAGCACACAAAGTTTTTAGAAAAAATATTATGCTCCCACTTACTTTCTTGAAACCACAAGCATCTTCGTTATCCATTGATGAAACAAACTCTTTTGACTATTTCATCAAAAATGAAGATTCCAACTCCATTTTGCTCTCTTCTATCCATTGCTGGAACTCTGAAGTTTGCATACTTACTAGCATCCACTGGATTGACAAAATACCTTGGACTGTACCACATGCAAGTCCTAGGTTGCATTTCCATCACATGGAAATCCTTTTGGCATCCATGTATCATATCTCAAGATTGAAATATGTATTAATTGCTAGTTTAACCCGATCTGACTTTAAGCATCGCTATGGTGAGACAAACTCATCGTAGTCAACTCCTTGAACTTGTTATTGCAACAAGTCGAGCTTTATGGATAAAACATTTTATCCACATCAGTTTATAGTTCCATTAATGTTCGTTAGACTCTAAGTCTTCCGAAGGGTGTATCAAGATATAATCTTGAATTATTTATGGAAACTATCTCGGATTATATTGGCATTTAGCCAATTCCGGAGTCAGGGCTCATCAACGCTTCCTTGTGTATCGTAGGTATACTGTTGTCTAACAACAATATCTCGCTTGCGCACCTGAGAGGTTTGCACGAGTTTTGCCTACGTGGTTCAGCTACAAGTTTGACCGAAGTCCATACATCTCATGTAGAGGCTTCCGTATCAGTCGCAGTAGGAAACTCTGGAATCACTTCCAAGGTTCCTTTCCTTTGATCTGATGACGAAGATACTGTTATCTCGTCGAGTTGCACTGTTCTCCCACTCACCTTTTTGCAAGAACCATTCTCTTTAAAAGCATACCATTCTTGGTGGCAAACCTTTTTGCCTCGGTATAGTGGTGGAGGAATTCCCAATTACTTGGGATAACCTACAAAGTAGTACTTGTCTGATTTGGAATAGGTTTGTAAATATTTTACACAAGCCCCATATTCCAAATGTTAAGAAAAGACAAAGCATGGTTGGGCATACCATACCATAGCGTCATTTCAACAGACCTGATGGCGCTCTTTTCAGTGTAAAAGCCGCAGTCTCTAAAGCATTACTTTAAAAAGGGATAATGGCAAATTGATTTATGTCATCTTTGATTTTACCATGTCATAAATGGTTTGAATACATATTCACAGACATTCCACTCACAGTGGTGTTCCGGGAGGTGTAAGTTATGAAACTCTTTTCACAACTCATCAGACATTCGCTAAACTTGTAACTCAAATATTTCTTTCCGCAATCTAATTGCAGAAACATAATTTTCTTGTTACAATAATTTCTACTTCATTTTGAAAACCTTATGAATGATTTCAAAAGATCCAGACTTACGTCTCATCAAGTAAATATCCATATATCTACTTGAGTCATTTCAGAAGATAGACAAGTCCACTGCCAGCAACAACATTTATCGGACTACACACATCATGATGTATGATCACCAATAAGTTCATTGCTCGTTCCTTATGGCCTGTGAACGGTATTTCAGTCACTTCACTTTTTGGAGGAAAGTTGCAAGTGTCAGATGATTTATAATCAAATGACTTCAAAATCCATCATAATGGAAATTCTCCATGCGGGTTTCTCCAATGTGACCAAATGCAGTGCCACACATATGTGGTATTCTTTTAGTCTTGTGACATTTAGCGTCAGTGTTATGGATGTATCATATTACCATCAATATTCATAACATATATCCCATTCATGATGGAAGTATGGACCTTATGTTATTCATAACACTGAACAACAATTGTTCTTTTATGAACAACCCTTTTGCAACAAACATTATGCAATGGGCTAGAGTGTGTAAAAACTCTAAAATGAATTATGAAAATAAATTCGGAGGTAATATATTATTATCAATATTCATAACATACATCCCATCCATGATGGAAGCATGGCCCTTATGTTATTCATAACACCGAACATCAAAAGTTCTCTTATGAACAACCTTCTTGCAAGATACTTTTTGCAATGGGCTAGAGTGTATAAAAACTCTAAAATGAATTATGAAAATAAATATATAGGTAATGTACCGAGTATAGCAACTTTTACTATGTTCCCAGCGCATATCTAAACCTCACTCCGGCAAGTCTTTTAGGCCGTAGTAGTTCTTGCATCGAGTCGCAGCAGAATGCAATCGAGCGGGTATCTTTTGTGAACAACTCACAATACCCAAGAATCAGTGATTAACATGTTTAATCATAATTCCCAAGAACTATTTCCTTGACCAGCCTTCTATACATCAATAGCTTGTATGACTTTCATACATGAGCTGGATATTCCAGTCTTCTCTCTTTTTGCCTTTATACTTCTAACAGTTTAACTTTCAGTATTTCTTCTACTCTCAGAAGAAGCATCCAACTTAAGAGTGGCGTTAGCCCCGGACTTCCTAGACGTGTAAGTCACACTAACACCCTTTGGACATTTCCTTTAAGTTGTTGTTTTATTCACCTTCATCATATGACAGGCGTTCTACTAGATCCCTCTGTTATTAGTCAAATGCATAGTAAACACTTTTACTAATAGTTTGCAAAACAAACATTGCTTTGGATATCCCATACCTTTTAGCCTTTGTTTGTGTCTGAAAATGATTTTCAGTTCCATGAATATCACATAGCTATACCTAAACTTTTGAAGTTTGGGTCTCATGGAAGCAAACATATTGCACTTGACCGTAACGGAATTCTAGCTTTTGGATCGAAGGACGAGAGTCACATTATCCATAGCATTAGCGGGAGAATACCAAAAGCATGCGATAGGACAAAGTCCTTCTCGGCACTTTTGAGGAAAATCCTCACATTACGTTACCAACCGTAAAGTTTTGACCAGATATTTAACAGCTTATTCAATTTTAACAGGGAAGGTGGAAACGCGAGCCATTATTCTACAACTATTATGCAAATCACACTTAGACAGTGTTCATAATTAATTGCACTAAGAATTAAAAGAATTAATTCTAAAGTGCGCTCCCACTCAAATCAATATCTCTCATAATTGATTTTGAGTGATACAAGACCCGCATTTCAATTGTTCGCCATTGGTGTAACACCACTGATGACGAAAATCTCAACCGGTAGGCCAACTTGCCAATCACATCTCTATGCGATTCTTGTTCATCTTTCGATGGGCGTGTTCCGAGCTCATGACGGTCATGCCTGAACGTCAAGACAACCAAGTGATCTCGCTGCGAGGTCTCAACTCACCCGCCTCATACTTCTCTAATCGTTCGTACCCGTGTGACACGGCGCACCCCGAAAAGATAGGTACTGTAACGGTGCTACACTTGGGTGAACACTAACTACTTGATATTTTTGTGAGAGATCACCCTAATAAAAGCGACTACCGTGCAATCAAGAAGGGTGCATCATAAGGGATAAACATCTCAGGCAATTCATAATAGCATGATATGGTATAGCCCTTTCTGGCGGAGAAGTCTTGTATTTCTTCGTCTCAGGCATTCGCGTCGGTGTTCACCTTCGCGAAGTTTGCCACCACCTTGTCGATGCACCAGATAATATTGCTATCTCTATAGCTAATAAAATAAGTGCATTACTAAAGGTTGACACACAGGTCATTAAAGTGACAATCATATGGCTCCAGTCATCATGCCGAATCATGACACGCAGGTCATGTTAATTTACATCATATAGTCATCTCATACATAATCAAATTAATATGAGCACTGCTATACCACATCATATGCACATGCAAAACCATCCTGCAAAACCAAGTTAGACGCCTCTAATCGGTTCATACAAAATTTCATTTTACGTGGTTTCTAAGGTTTCGAACAAACCGCAGCTACCAACGTCCATCATCAAGTATGATTATTCAAGTCGCTAGATTAACTTTACGGGGTGTATGAAACACGAGATAATAAAATCTCGAGCCCCATACTGAACTTCGGCATACGCATGACCCCCGTGCAGATCATATCTGCATTGCCCTTTAGTCTGCGAAATTTCATCTTTCTCTCTAACTATGGTGGAATTCAATGAACTGTTAGCACTTCGTTGATCAATCAGGATCGCGGATTGCCAGAACTTTGAAACTCTACCATGCTGTTATCAAGATCAGAAATATGTAAATTCCAGGGAAGCAACAAGAACATCGGGTAACAGATTTCATCGGCTACCCGCACAAATAATTTTCAGTAATAGAACTCATCTACTACAAATTATATTGTGCAATACCCATACATCTCTATGTATTCTAGATCGTAACATGCATCTACGCATAGCACGGCTCATGATGCCACTGTAGGGTAACGCAACAGAAAACAAAAAATTTCCGACCTACGCACCAGCCCAGGACCACTATGGAGACTGCATACAAGGTTTGATCTTTTTCATTACCGACTCGTAGCGCAGCGGAAGTAGAGTCGATGACGATCGGCGGTGCAGATCCCCGCAGCTAGGATTTACAACCTCCCAACCGCGAGGATGTACTCCCTCGTCAGCTCACCGGACGGATCTCCGGGCAGCCCTTCGGGAGGCCTCGGGACAGTCCCTCAGATAGTCCCACCGGACGGATCCTCGGACAGCCCTTCGGGAGGCCTCTGGACAGTCCCTCGGACAGTCCCACCGGACGGATCCTCGGACAGCCCTCTGGGAGGCCTCTGGACAGTCCTTCGGATAGGTCACTCAGACAGCCCTTCAGGAGGACCCCCGAAACTCGGACAGCCCTTCGGGAGGACCCTCGAGCAGCCCCTCGGGCAAAAAGATCGAACCTACGACCTCTCTACGGGGTTGCACACATACGGTGTCATCTATCCGGCAGGGCTTTGCCGTCCAGAACTAGTTCCCACCGGAACCCAGACCGCCTTTCGGCTCTACGAAACTATTTCGCTGGGAGGGAGAGAAGAAGGCCAGATCATGCATGGCTTGTGTATGTTGAGAAAGAGTGTGTCTTTAGGCAGCCCCCTCCACCCCTATTTATAGGCCAAGCCCAAGGGTAGCTTCTCCAAGAAGCTAAGGGGAAAAATACCAAACGGCCCTCAAGGTAGCTTCTCCAAGAAGACACCCAAAAAGCACTTTCACTATTCACGGAAACATTTTTCCGCGATCGTTAAATCCGAAAATATTTCTGTGGGTCTTAGAATAATTCCAGTACCCACACAAATGATTTTGGACGCGTTCCGAAACAATTCCGGATTAGTGATTTTCATCTGCGAAAAGCAAACAAAGCGGTTCCGGCAGCTCCGGAATATTTCCGGGTTTTTTCTCCGAAAAATCCCAGAAGTTCCTAGACCAATTCTGGCACCCTCCAAGAATTTCCAGGCGTGTGCCGAAACCATTTTGACTTAATGGTATACCCTGAAACAACTTTTCAGTTTTACCGAAACTATTCCGGTGCTCTCTCTCCGGAACTTTTCCGCTGTCTCCGAAACTTTTCCGGTGACTTTCTCTCAGACTCCCTGTCTAGTATTCCGCAGATAGATGACCCTTAAGCGTGTGACCCTATAGGTTCGGTGAAGTATAGACATGACCGGAACTCTTTCCGACCAATGATCAACATCGGAGCCGTGGACACCCATATTGACCCCTATACCCACACGAATGAATATTCGAGTGAACCTCAAGTTGCCGTGTGCTATTCCTGTTGCTTCGCGATATGTTACAAACACCCGAGGTGAGATTTTCTGCATCCCCGTGGATCAACAACTTGTCCACTATGCCAGTTACCTCGTTACCGGTTTTGTTCTCTTTTCTCGTTCCCGTGTTCCGGCATCCCTGTGATCAAATCACAATGTGTCTGGCCAGAGGATGGTGGATACCGTAACACCGAGAGGGCCCAGAGATATCTCTCCATCGTCGGAGGAGCAAATCCCAATCTTGAGCTATCAAGTTACTTGACATACTTTTCCATGAACCCGTAAGCCGCTGTAATAGCCACCCATTTACGGATGACGTTTAACAAACCCCAAAGTTCATGAAGCAAGCATGAAGAAACTCGATACTCTCATGGTCTAAGGAATTATGCAAACGTTAACTTTCTCTGTGTTATTAACCATTAACTTGTGACGAATGAATCTCATAGCATAACATCAATTCGGGTCGATTCAACACAAGTGTTCTCCTAACATTGTGCCCTCAAAATTGCTAGCATGGTCATGCCCATGATCAGGAAAACAGAACCACCATGCAACACTTGAGCTAGTCTTAGAGGCCAGACTAGGAATACTTTTTACCGTTTATTATTCCACACGTGCATATGAGTCTTCCTTCGAGCCTCGTGGTTATTGCAGACTCGAGAACCATAGCAGTTATAGCATGGAACATAAACATAATTATGAACATGGAGATAAATAATAACATTTATTATTGCCTCTAGGGCATATCTCCTACAGTTTTCCCTTTTTTCGTAGATTCATTTATTCAAAACGTTTTATCTTTTAAACCTGCGTCCAAATCGCGAACCGTTTTCACCGTTGAATTTCTCGCATCGAGATCTTCGAAACTAGATCCCATTTAATAGGTTTCGGCGAACTTTTTCACGAAAAAACCCGGAAAAACCGACTAAAAAACTGGGGTTGGAAGAACGATTTACCCACTTTTTTCTCCTTTACGAGAGACACACTGTGCCTCTCGCAGAAGCATATCTTTGCCTCCAAGTGAAGCAAATCTGTGGCTCTCATGAAAAAAACATGTTTTTTTTCTTTCTGTGAGGCACAGCAGAGTCTCTCGCGAAAGCAAATCTGTGTCTCCACGAGAAGTAAATCTTTGCCTCTCGCAAAATAAAAAAACACGTTTTCCCCTTTTCCGAGAGGCACAACCGTGCCTCTCACAGAAGCAAACATGTCCCTCCACGAGAAGAAAATCTGTGTCTCTCGCGGAAGAAAAAAAAACACGTTTTTTCTCTTTCCGAGAGGCATAAAGTTATCTCTCGCGAAACCAAACCTGTGCCTCTAGGGGAAGCAAATTTGTACCTCCCATGGAAGAAAAAAAATGTGTTTTTTTGCGTAATTTTTTTCTCATTTTTTTGTCAAAACCTATGGAAAACCGGGTAGAAACCGAAAAGCCGAAAAAACCCATCTAAAACCCGAAAACGCGTACAGAAGAATGAAAAAACAAACTTCTCAGAGAGCGCCCAGCACGCGACATGTGGCGACGGCTGAGAGCGCGTCACTTGGCGCGCTCTCAGCCCACGAAAAGTGACCCTTGAGGGGCTCCCGCAAGGGCTGCCCCTCAGTTAGTTGCTCTCCCTTTTTGTCCTTTTGTGCGACAAGGTATCGCCCAATCGCAAGAGCGAGGCGCGAGTGGGGCGGACCAATACATCTACTGTAGAATACAAAAAAAGTTTCCTTTTTTCTTTTGTTTTCTTTACCGACGTTATGAGTTTCATTTTTATTATTTACTTTTTGTTTTCCACCTTTAATTTTTCTTATTCATTTAAAAACTTATACGAGAATTGAAAAAAGTTTTCAAATTTTAAAAAGTATTCACAAATTTGAAAAATATATGTATTTAAAATTTGTTCATATTTTGAATATATGTTCGCATTTCTACAAAAGTTCCAAAAATACAAAAATAGTTTTCATTTTCTAAAAATATTAGAAAAGATTCTTTTTATAAAAAATGCGTTTGAAAATATTCACTTTTGTAAAGAAACAAAGATATTATAAAAAGTTAAGTTTGTAGATAATTCTTTACATTTTCCAAAATAAGTTCATGTTTTTTGAAACAGTTTCGCGGTTTCCACAAAATTAAATGTTCTAAAAAATCAATTTTGAAAACTAAATAAATATTCTTGCATTTGTGGAAAACAAAAATAAATGCCCAACTTAAAACTTGTAAAACAGGAAGAAGAAAAAAAGCACATCCAACTCGCTACAGCAGTTAGTGATAATGGGCTGCCCCACCGGACCAACCACCTATGCGGCGGTCGATAATTTAACGCAAAGGGCACCGCCGAACAGAACCCTTACTAGGAGCGGAATCCTATTCCCGGCATAGGTCGACAGTTGTTGACCAAACGCGCACCTCCACACACCATGTGATTTGGGTTGGCCAAAGTAGTGCAGATCATTCTTCCAGGTTTTTTCTTTTTCTTTTTATTGTTTTCATTTCTTTTCTTTTTTCATGTTCACTTTTTAGAAAAAAAATCATTTTAATTTTTCATTTTCTTTAAAATTTTCTATTTTTTTCTCATTTTTCATTTTTTGAATTTTATTGAAATCTTGAATGTTTTTCTGTTCATCGAATTCTAAATTTTTTCATCCAATACAAAATTTGGTCATCCAATATAAAAATGTTAATCAGTAGTCAAATAATATTTATAATGCCTTGAAAAAAGTTCAACAAATAAACAAATTGTTCATCCAATTTGAAATTTGGAATAGTGACATTTTTGCAAATACGAAAGCATTTTTTGATGCCATGCACATTTTTTATGAATTCACGAACTTAATTGAAATAATGATTTTTTTTCAAATTATCGATTTTTTTTCAAAACACACAAATATTTTTTAAAATCTGGGAACGTTTTTCAAATTGAGAACACTTTTGAAAATTTGGAATTTTTTTGAAATGCAGGATCAGTTTTTAAATTTTCGGAGTATGTTTTAATTTTTTCTGGAATATTTCTGAAATCCCTTAATTTATTTAAATTAGTAAAAAAACTAAAAACAGGAAAGAAAAACAAAATAGACATGAAAAAGAAAAAATGAAAGAGAAAAAGAAAAAAAAGGAAGGAGCTCACAATGGCTATACGTCGGTCGTAACGTTTCCTAATAAATTAGCTAGGTTCGCATCATTTTGGATTTCTTCGTTTTTTCTTAGGTTTTTATTTGTTTTTTTACTTCACTCTCCGTTTTTTTGTTGTCTTATAAGATTTTTTTTCGGTTTTTTTGTCGCTATACTTTGGTTTTCTTTTATTCCTTCCTGGTTTTCTTTGTTTTCTATGGGGGTTTTTTTTTCTCGATTTTATCGGTTTTCTTCTTTTCAACATATGTCTACTTTTTTATCAATATACAATTTACACTTTTAAAGCACACGTGAAATATTTTCCTGATACTTGTTTGATATTTTGCAATTACAAGGTGTACATTTTCTTAAAATAAATGTTTGAACACTTTTTGGAATACATGCTAACATTTTCAAAATACACATTGTACATTCTTAATTGCAATAATCATTCTGAAACTACGCAAACATTTCTTTTACATTGTATACATATTTTTTAGAATTTCACGGATATTTGTTTGAAACACATGATTATTTCTTTAAAATGCCATGCACATTTTTTAATGGAAATAGACATATTTTTAACCTACGCGATCATTTTTTACATTTTACATAATATATTTTTAAGTGTCGAGAACATTTTTTAAACGCAACAATATTTTCATAAAATGTCACATACGTTTTTTAATGGAACGAAACATTTTTACATTACCCAAAAAATTACATTTTATACATATTTTTTTTAAATGCGTACATTTTCTTGAAACATGAGAACATTTTTTTGAAAGTTATCAACATTTATAAAAATTACCTTAACTAATTTTTATACTGTGTTAACATTTTTTAAAAACAAATGTTTTTAAATTTCTTAAGTAAATTCAAATTTGTGAAATATATGTATTTAAAATATAAATATAAATAAAAAGAGAAAAAATAAATAAATTCAAGTGACATTAGGATGACGAGCCACGTCCTACTGCGCTGACCCACCACCGGCGCCCTGTAGGCGAGGCCGCTGTCTACCTCGCAATAAGCGGCACTTAGTCGCGCCCCTAGGAGTTCTACCATATAAATGGTGTGGGCGAAATAACATGGCCTGTCGGACAAGAGAGCCATTAATGAGAGCATATGGGCTGACTTTTTCAAAGGTTTTCTGAGATTAGTTAGTTGCTAAGGTATTGAACGCTAAGTATTATCCCCATGGACATCTTCTGGACACTGCGTTTTCATAGTCGACGTCAGTTACTTGGCAGGGTATTATGCATGGATTGGATCTGCTTAAGAATGGTGTTATTTGGACAATGGTTGATGGCGCTAATATTAATATTTGGAGAGATGGTTGGCTGTCCAGGAAATCTAGCCTTAAAATTTTCGATAAAATAATAGAACAAGGCTTAAATGGGTGTCTGACTTATATATGAGCGGGTCGAGGAAATGGGATGAGAATTGGATAAAGCATTTGTTCTATCCCCATGATGCCGAGGAGATTTTAAAGATGTGTATTCAATCCTTGGGGATGGTGATTTTATTGCATGGCACTTCGAAAAGAATGATTTATTTTCTGTCAGAAGCGTGTATAAATTGGCATTGAATCTTAAAGATCGTAAGGAAGATTTGGGCAAATCTGGTGGTACTTTGAATGGGAAAAGAAGGCTTTGGGGTATTATTTGGAAGGCCAATGTCCCACGAAAGATCCGAATTTTTACTTGGCGTGCGGCGTCCAATAGTTTGATGGTTTAGGTTAATAGAGTTTCTCACCATCAAACAGGCTCAGGTGTATGTTCTATTTGTGGCGTTGAAGATGAAAAACATTTTCATGAACTATTGACTTGTCTGAAGGCTCGTGCTCTTCGTATGGCATTGGAGGACGTGTGGAATATACAAGGAGAAGAGATCTTCAATTTCTCAGGGCTGGACGGACTTCTTATTTTGTTGGATCAATTGAATTCACATGTACATGAGCAAGTCTTATTCATCTTTTGAAGAGCTCGGCATATAAGGAATGATTTGATTTTTGTAAATGGGAAGGAATATGTCTCTTCTGCTGCTCTTTTGTTAGAAAGTTATTGGGCATCTTTCACATCATGTAATGTAAACAATTGGATATGAGTAAGAAAGGTAAGAGGGTGGTGGATGTCCTGAAGGTCGTTGATATTTCAACGAGGAATTTAGGGGTTTTGCAGCCTCCTACTTCGTATTCGTTTATTCAAAACATTTTATCTCTTAAACCGTGCATCCAAATCGCGAATCGTTTTCACCATTGGATTTCTCGCGTCGAGTTCTTCGAAACTATATCACATGTTAATAGGTTTGGATGAACTTTTTTTTCACGAAATAACCCGGGAAAATCGACAAAAAAAAACCCCAAGTTGGAAGCACGGTTCCCTCCCCCCCCCACTTTTTTTCTTTTACGAGAAGCACATCTCACAGAAGCAAATCTTTGCCTCCAAGTGAAGCTAATTTGTGCCTCTCACGGAAGAAAAAAATGTGTTTTTTCCTTTCCATGAGGCACAGTTGTGCCTCTCGTGAAAGCAAACCTGTCCCTCGACAAGAAGCAAATTTGTGTCTCTCGTAGAAGAAGAAAACACGTTGTTCCCCTTTGCCTCTCACGGAAACAAACCTGTCCCTCCACGAGAATAAAATCTGTGACTCTCACAGAAGAAGAAAAAACACGTTTTTTCTCTTTGTGCCTCTCGCGGAAGAAAACCTATGCCTCCACGAGAAGCAAATATGTGTCTCTCGCAGAAGAAGAAGAAACGCATGCAGAAACAAACCTATGCCTCCAAGAGAAGGAAATTTGTACCGCTCTTGAAAGAAAAAAAACACGTTTTTTCGCGCAAATTGTTTGTTTGCTTTTTTTGCTCAAAACCTAGGGAAACCTAGGCAGAAACCAAAAAGCCAAAAGAACTCACCTAAATCCGAAAACGCGTGCAGAAGAAAAAAACAAAATTTCGAGGGAGCGCCCAGCACACGACACGTGGCGACGGCTGAGAGCGCGCTCTCGGCCCATCAAAAGTGACCCTTAAGGGGCTCCCGCAAGGGGTAACCCCTCAGTTAGTTACTCTCCCTTTTTTTCTCTCTGTGCGACAAGGTATCGCCCAATCGCAAAGAGCGAGGCTCGAGTGGGGCGGCCCAATTACGTCTACTCTAGAATACAAGAAAGTTTCCTTTTCTTTTGTTTCCTTTACCGGTCTTGTGAGGTTCATTTTTACTCTTTTATTTTTCTTTTCTACTCTTTAGTTTTTCATTTTTCATTTAAAAACTTATTTGCTAATTGAAAAAAAGTTTCCAAATTTTCAAAAGTATTCACAAATTTAAAAAATGTATGTATTTAAAATTTGTTCATATTTTGAAAATAGGTTTGCATTTCCACAAAAGTTCCAAGAATACAAAATAGTTTTCATTTCTAAAAACATTTAAAAAGATTTTTTATAAAAAAATGCGTTTGGAAAAATACATTTTTGTAAAAAAAATTATAAAAAAGTTAAGTTTGCACAAAATTCTTTACATTTTTCCAAACTAAGTTTATGTTTTTCAAATTACTTTCACTTTTTCCACAGAACTAAATGTTCTAAAAAAATAAATTTTCAATATTGAAAACTAAATAAATATTCTTGCTTTTCTGGAAAAATGAATAAATGCCCAACTTAAGAATTGTAAAGCAGAAAGAAAGAAAAGCACATCCAACTCACTACAGCAGTTGGTGATAATGGGCTGCCCCACCAGACCAAACACCTAAGCCGGAGGTCGATAATTTGACGCAATGGGTGGCGTTGAACACAACCCGTACTAGGAGCGGGAATCGAATTCCCCGCATAGGTCGACAGTTGTCGACCAAACGCGCACCTCCTGTAGGAGATATGCCCTAGAGGCAATAATAAACGTTATTGATTATCTCCCTGTTCATAATTAGGTTTATGTTCCATGCTATAACTGCTATGGTTCTCGAGTCTGCAATAACCACGAGGTTCGGAGGAAGACTCATATGCACGTGTGGAATAATAAACGGTAAAATGTATTCCTAGTCTGGCCTCTAAGACTGGCTCAAGTATTGCATGATGATCCTGTTTTCCTGATCATGGGCATGGCTATGCCGGCAATTTTGAGGGCACAATGTTGGTAGAACACTTGTGTTGAATCGAACCGAATTGATGTTATGCTATGAGATTCATTCGTCATAAGTTAATGGTTAATAACACAGAGATGGTTAACGTTTGCATGATTCCTTAGACCATGAGAGTATCGAGTTTCTTCATGCTTGCTTCATGAACTTTGGGGTTTGTTAAACGTCATCCGTAAATGGGTGGCTATTACGGCGGCTTACGGGTTCATGGAAAAGTATGTCAAGTAACTTGATAGCTCAAGATTGGGATTTGCTCCTCCGACGATGGAGAGATATCTCTGGGCCCTCTCGGTGTTACGGTATCCATCATCGTCTGGCCAGACACAGGGTGATTTGATCACAGGGATGCCGGAACACGGGAACGAGAAAAGAGAACAATACCGGCAACGAGGTAACTGGCATAGTGGACAAGGTGTTGATCCACGGGGATGCCAACATGTCTCACCTCGGGTAATTGTAACATATCGTGAAGCAACAGGAATAGCACACGGCAACTGGAGGTTCACTCGAATATTCATTCGTGTGGGTATAGGGGTCAATATGGGTGTCCACGGCTCCGATGTTGATCATTGATCGGAAGGGGTTCCGGGTCATGTCTATACTTCACCGAACCTATAGGGTCACACGCTTAAGGGTCATCTATCTGCTGAATACTAGATAGGGAGTCTGAGAGAAAGTTTCCAGAAAAAGTTTTCGGAGACAGTGGAAAAGTTCCGAAGAGAGAGGTCATCGGATGAGTTCCGGTGAAACTGAAAAGTTGTTTCAGAGGATACCATAAAGTCAAATTGGTTTTGGCACATGCCTGATAATTCTTGGAGGGTGCCAGAATCATTCTGGAAACTTTCTGGAATTTTCCGGAATGAAAACCGGAAATGTTCCGGAGCTGCCGAAACCGCTTCAGATGCTTTTCGCAGATGAAAATCACTAAACCGGAATTGTTCCGGCTCGCGTTGAAAATTATTTTGGTGGGTACTGGAAATGTTCTAAGCCCACATGAATATTTTCAGTTCGATCAGACGCTGAAAAATGTCGTCGTGAATAGTGAAAGTGTTTTTTGGGAGAAAATATCTCGTGAATAGTGGAAACACTATTATGAATAGTGGGAAACACTATTGGGAGAAAATATCTCATGACTAGTGAAAACACTATTACGAAATAGTGGAAAACACTATTGTGAATAGTGGGAAACACTATTTATGAATAGTGGAATCACTATTATGAATAGTGAAAACATCTGAGGGCATTTTGGTATTTTTACCATAGTCTCTCACCCTATAAATAAGGGGTGAGGAGGCAGCCCAAAAACTTCACTCTTGCTCTCATACACAAGCCATGCATGATCTGGCATTCTCTCTCCCTCCCAGCGGAATAGTTTCGTAGAGCCGAAAGGCTGTCTGGGTTCCAGTGGGAACTAGTTCTGGACGGCGAAGCCCTGCCGGATAGATGACACCGTATGTGTGCAACTCTGTAGAGAGATCGTAGTTTCGGTCTTAGTTCGAGAGTGCCTCCCGAAGGGCTGTCCATGTGACCGTCCGAGTTTTGGAGGTCCTCCCGAAGGGCTGTCCGAGTGACAGTCCAATTTTCGGAGGTCCTCCCCCGAAGGGCTGTCCGCGACACCGTCCGGGGGACTGTCCGACCGCCTCCCGGAGGGCTGTCCGCGGGGCGGATGAGGGTATACATCCTCGCGGTTGGGAGGTTGTAAAATCCTAGCTGCGGGGATCTGCACCGCCGTTCGTCATCGACTTTACTTCCGCTGCGCTACGAGTCGGTAACGAAAAAGACCAAACCTTGTATGCAGTCTCCATAGTGGTCCTGGGCTGGTGCGTAGGTCGGAAAAATTTTGTTTTCTGCTGCGTTCCCCTACAGTGGCATCAAGAGCCGTGCTATGCGTAGATGCAGGTTGCGATCTAGAATACATAGAGATGTATGGGTGTTGCACAATATAATTAGGTAGTAGATGAGATCTATTACTGAAAATTATTTGTGCGGGTAGCAGATGAAATCTGTTACCCAATGTTCTTATTGCTTCCCTGGAATTTGCATATTTCTGATCTTGATAACAGTATGGTGGAGTTTCAATGTTCTGGCAATCCGCGATCCTGATTGATCAACGAAGTGCTAACAGTTCATTGAATTCCACCGTAGTTAAAAAGAAAGATGAAATTTTGCAGACGAAAGGGCAATGCAGCTATGATCTGCACGGGGGTCACGCGTATGACGAAGTTTAGTATGGGGCTCGAGATTTTATTATCTCGTGTTTCATACACCCCGCAATGTTAATCTAGCGACTTGGATTATCATGCTTGATGATGGACATTGGTAGCTTCGGTTTGTTTCGAAACCTTAGAAGCCACGTAAAATAAAATTTTGCATGAACCGATTAGAGGCGTCTAACTTGGTTTTGCAGGATGGTTTGCATGTGCATGTGATGTGGTATAGCAGTGCTCATTATAATTTGATTATGTATGAGATGACTATATAATGTAAATTGATTAACATGACCTGCGTGTCATGATTCGGCATGATGGCTGGAGCCATATGATTGTCACTTTAATGACCTGCGTGTCAACCTTCAGTAATGCACTTATTTTATTAGCTATAGAGATAGCAATATTATCTGGTGCATCGACAAGGTGGTGGCAATCTTCGCGAAGGTGAACACCAACGCGAATGCCGAAGACGAAGAAACGAAAGACTTCTCTGTCAGAAAGGGCTATACCATATCATGCTATTATGAATTGCCTGAGATGTTTATCCCTTATGATGCACCCTTCTTGATTGCGCGGTAGTCGCTTTTTATTAGGGTGATCTCTCACAAAAATATCAAGTGATTAGTGTTCTCCCAAGTGTAGCACCGTCACGGCACCTAACTTCTCGGAGTGCGCCGTGTCACACGGGTACAAACGATTAGGGAAGTGTGAGGCGGGTGAGTTGAGACCTCGCAGCAAGATCACTTGGTTGTCTTGACGTTCAGGCATGACCGTCATGAGCTCGGAACACGCGCATCGAAAGATGAACAAGAATCACATAGAGATGTGATTGGCAAGTTGGCCTACCGGTTGAGATTTTCGTCATCAGTGGTGTTACACCAATGGCGAACAATTGAAATGGGGGTCTTGTATCACTCACAATCAATTATGAGAGATATTGATTTGAGTGGGAGCGCATTGTAGAATTAATTCTTTTAATTCTCAGTGCAATTAATTATGAACACTGTCTAAGTGTTATTTGCATAATAGTTGTAGAATAATGGCTCGTGTTTCCACCTTCCCAATTAAAATTGAATAGCTGTTAAATATCTGGTTAAAACTTTACGGTTGGTAACGTAATGAGAGGATTGTCCTCTAGAGTGCCGAGAAGGACTTGTCCTATTGCATGCTTTTGGTATTCTCCCGCTAATGCTATGGATCATGTGACTCTCGTCCATCGATCCAAAAGCTAGAATTCCGTTTCAGTCAAGTGCAATATGTTTGCTTCCATGAGACCCGAACTTCGAAAGTTTGGATAGTTATGTGATATTCATGGAATCTGAAAATCATTTTCAGAGACAGACAAAGGCTAAAAGATATGAGATATCCAAAGCAATGTTTGTTTGCAAACTATTAGTAAAGGAGTTTACTATGCATTTGACTGATAAGAGAGGGATCCAGAAGAACGCCTGTCATATGATGATGGTGAATAAAACAGACAACTTAAAGAGAAAGGAAGTGTCCGAAGGGTGTTAGTGAAACTTTCACGCCTAGGAAGTCCGGGGCTATCGCCACTCTTAAGTTGGGTGCTTCTTCTGAGAGTAGGGGAAATACTGAAAGATAAACTGTTAGAAGTATAAAGGCAAAAGGAAAGAAGACTGGAATATCCAGCTCATGTATGAATGTCATACAGGTTTTTGATGTATAGAAGGCTGGTCAAAGATATAGTTCTTGGGAATTATAGTTAAACATGTTAATCACTAATTCTTGGGTATTGTGAGTTAATCACAAAGATACCCGCTCGATTGCATTCTGTTGCAACTCGATGTAAGAACTACTATGGCCTGAAAGACTAGCCAGGAATGAGGTTTAGATACACGCAGGGAACATAGTAAATGTTACTATGCCTTCCATAGGTGTATTCCCTATGTATTTACTTTCATAAATCATTTTAGAGTTTTACACACTCTAGCCCATTGCATAAAGTATCTTGCAAGAAGGTTGTTCATAAGAGAACTTTTAATGTTCGGAGTTATGAATAACAAAAGGGCCATACTTTCATTATGAATGAGAAGTATGTTATGAATATTGATAATAATACATTACCTCTGTATTTACTTTCATAATTCATTTAGAGTTTCATACACTCTAGCCCTTTGCATAAGGTATCTTGCAAGGAGGTTATTCATAAGAGAACTTTTGATGTTCGGTGTTATGAATAACATGAAGGGCCATGCTTCCATCCAGGATGGGATGTATGTTATGAATATTGATGGTAATATGATACATCCATAACACTGACGCTAAATGTCGCAAGACTAAAAGAATACCACATATGTGTGGCACTGCATTTGGTCACATTGGAGAAACCCGCATGGAAAATTCCATTATGATGGATTTTAAAGTCATTTAATTTTGAATCATCTGACACTTGCAACTTTCCTCCGAAAAGTGAAGTGACTGAAATACCGTTCACAGGCCATAAGGAACGAGCAACAAACTTATTGGTGATCATACATTTTGATGTGTGTAGTTCAATAAATGTTGTTGCAAGTAGTGGATTTATCTATCTTCTGAAATGACTCAAGTAGATATATTGATATTTACTTGATGAGACGCAAGTCTGGATCTTTTGAATTCATTCATAAGGTTTTCAAAAATGAAGTAGAAGTTGTTGTAACAAGAAAATTATGTTTCTACAATTCGATTGCAGAAAGGAATATTTGAGTTACAAGTTTAGCGAATGTCTGATGAGTTGTGAAAGGGGTTTCATAACTTGCACCTCCCGGAACACCACTGCAAGTGGAAAGTCCGTGAAGATGTAATCGAACCATTTATGACATGGTAAGATCAAAGATGACATAAATAGATTTGCCATTATCCCTTTTAAAGAGTAATGCTTTAGAGACTGCGGCTTTTACACTGAAAAGAGCTCCATCGGGTCTGTTGAAATGACGCCATGGTATGGTACGCCCAACCATGTTATATCTTTTCTTAACATTTGGAATATGGGGCTTGTGTAAATGGTTACAAACCTATTCCAAATCAGACAAGTGCTACTTTGTAGGTTATCCCAAGTCATTGGGTATTCCCCCACCACTATACCAAGGCAAAGGATTTTGTCACAAAACGGTATGCTTTTAAAGAGAATAGTTCTTACAAAAGGCGAGTGGGAGGACAGTGCAACTCGACGAGATAACCAGTATCTTCGTCATCAGATCAAAGGAAAGAAACCTTGGAAGTGATTCCGGAGTTTCCTACTGCGACTGATACGGAAGTCTCTACAATAAAATGTATGGACTTCGGTCAAACTTGCAGCTGAACCACGTAGGCAAAGCTCGTGCAAACCTATCAGGTGCGCAAACGAGATATTGTTGTTAGACAACAGTATACCTATGATACACAAGGAAGCGTTGATGGGCCCTGACTCCGGAATTGGCTAAATGCCAATACAATCCGAGATAGTTTCCATATAAGTGATTCGAGATTAAAATCTTGATACACCTTTCGAAAGACTTAGAGTCTAACGAATATTTATGGAACTAAAAACTGATACGGATAAAAAAAATTATCCATAAAGCTCGACTTGTTGCCATAACAAGTTCAAGGAGTTGACTACGATGAGATTGTCTCACCGTAGCGATGCTTGAAGTCGGTTCGGGTTGAACTAGCAATTAATACATATTTCAATCATGAGATATGAAACATGGATGACAAAAGGATTTCCATCTGATGGAAATGAAACCTAGGACTTGTATGTGATACAGTCCAAAGTAATTTATCGATCCAGAGGATGCTAGTAAGTATGCAAACTTCAGAGTTCCAGCAATGGACAGAAGAGAGCAAAGTGGAATTGGAATCTTCATTTTTGATGGAATGGTCAAAAGGGTTTGACTTTATCAAATGGGTATCGAAGATGCTTGTGATTCAAGAAAGTAAGTGGGAGCATAATAATATTTGTAAAAACCGTGTGTACTTGACACATTGTTGATTGGAAATAAATTTCTTGACACGAATTATTACTTCATTTGAAAATAGCTTTTCGATGAAGTACTTAGGCTCAATAGCCTCAATATTAGGCATGATGATCTATGGAGATAGATTTACCTAATGGGGCTAAGCAATGAATACATATTGACAAGATGCTAAAACCTTTTAGCATTTAAAACGCCAAGGAGTGATTCTTGCCGAAGTCACATGGAAAGAGTTTTTGCAAGACTCAGTGTCCCAAAACACTGATGAGTGAAATACATGATGGAGATTCCACACTCTTGTGTATGGATTAATCATGTATTCCATGGTATGTAAAAACAACCAGATATGTCCAATACTCCAAAGTTGTTGCGAGTATAGATACCATAGTGATCAAAGTACTGATCATGGGACAACAGTGAAAGATGTCATTGAGTACTAGAGCAGTACTGATGACATGTTTTCTCGCAAGCGGAGATCATGAAGAGTTCGTTGTAAAAGGTTACATCGATACAGTGTTCATCAATGCTCCATGCGATTTTCGATTTAAGTTAAGGGTTTTTGTGTAATACACAACCTGGTGGCACGGTAGTTGGAAATCGTTCCAAACAAGATACTGTGGCGAATTCTATAACAAAGGCTAAGTATGTTGACGCTTTAGAAGCGACAAAGAAGATGTTGAATCATATAGTTCATTCATGAACTTAGTATGGTTCCAAGATGGCTTTGGTCTGTGGGACACTATTGCAGATAGTTGCTCCATAGCTCAGTCTGAGGAATCAGGTTTCGACCAATGATTCACACATATGCAAAGCCAAGTCCACACAAAATATGAATTTTGTGAAAGCGTGAAAACGCGAGGATATGCAAAGTTACACACGGAGCTGAAGTCGTCAGATCCGTTGGACATCAGGCTATACCACATGCGAAGCATATTTTACACCAGTATGCCATAGGTGTAAAGTGCATTAGCATTGACTAGATTATTGACTCTAGTGCAAGTGGGAGTCTGTAGGAGATATGCCCTAGAGGCAATAATAAATGTTATTGATTATCTCCCTGTTCATAATTAGGTTTATGTTCCATGCTATAACTGCTATGGTTCTCGAGTCTGCAATAACCACGAGGTTCGGAGGAAGACTCATATGCACGTGTGGAATAATAAACGGTAAAATGTATTCCTAGTCTGGCCTCTAAGACTGGCTCAAGTATTGCATGATGATCCTGTTTTCCTGATCATGGGCATGGCTATGCCGGCAATTTTGAGGGCACAATGTTGGTAGAACACTTGTGTTGAATCGACCCGAATTGATGTTATGCTATGAGATTCATTCGTCATAAGTTAATGGTTAATAACACAGAGATGGTTAACGTTTGCATGATTCCTTAGACCATGAGAGTATCGAGTTTCTTCATGCTTGCTTCATGAACTTTGGGGTTTGTTAAACGTCATCCGTAAATGGGTGGCTATTACGGCGGCTTACGGGTTCATGGAAAAGTATGTCAAGTAACTTGATAGCTCAAGATTGGGATTTGCTCCTCCGACGATGGAGAGATATCTCTGGGCCCTCTCGGTGTTACGGTATCCATCATCGTCTGGCCAGACACAGGGTGATTTGATCACAGGGATGCCGGAACACGGGAACGAGAAAAGAGAACAATACCGGCAACGAGGTAACTGGCATAGTGGACAAGGTGTTGATCCACGGGGATGCCAACATGTCTCACCTCGGGTAATTGTAACATATCGTGAAGCAACAGGAATAGCACACGGCAACTGGAGGTTCACTCGAATATTCATTCGTGTGGGTATAGGGGTCAATATGGGTGTCCACGGCTCCGATGTTGATCATTGATCGGAAGGGGTTCCGGGTCATGTCTATACTTCACCGAACCTATAGGGTCACACGCTTAAGGGTCATCTATCTGCTGAATACTAGATAGGGAGTCTGAGAGAAAGTTTCCAGAAAAAGTTTTCGGAGACAGTGGAAAAGTTCCGAAGAGAGAGGTCATCGGATGAGTTCCGGTGAAACTGAAAAGTTGTTTCAGAGGATACCATAAAGTCAAATTGGTTTTGGCACATGCCTGATAATTCTTGGAGGGTGCCAGAATCATTCTGGAAACTTTCTGGAATTTTCCGGAATGAAAACCGGAAATGTTCCGGAGCTGCCGAAACCGCTTCAGATGCTTTTCGCAGATGAAAATCACTAAACCGGAATTGTTCCGGCTCGCGTTGAAAATTATTTTGGTGGGTACTGGAAATGTTCTAAGCCCACATGAATATTTTCAGTTCGATCAGACGCTGAAAAATGTCGTCGTGAATAGTGAAAGTGTTTTTTGGGAGAAAATATCTCGTGAATAGTGGAAACACTATTATGAATAGTGGGAAACACTATTGGGAGAAAATATCTCATGACTAGTGAAAACACTATTACGAAATAGTGGAAAACACTATTGTGAATAGTGGGAAACACTATTTATGAATAGTGGAATCACTATTATGAATAGTGAAAACATCTGAGGGCATTTTGGTATTTTTACCATAGTCTCTCACCCTATAAATAAGGGGTGAGGAGGCAGCCCAAAAACTTCACTCTTGCTCTCATACACAAGCCATGCATGATCTGGCATTCTCTCTCCCTCCCAGCGGAATAGTTTCGTAGAGCCGAAAGGCTGTCTGGGTTCCAGTGGGAACTAGTTCTGGACGGCGAAGCCCTGCCGGATAGATGACACCGTATGTGTGCAACTCTGTAGAGAGATCGTAGTTTCGGTCTTAGTTCGAGAGTGCCTCCCGAAGGGCTGTCCATGTGACCGTCCGAGTTTTGGAGGTCCTCCCGAAGGGCTGTCCGAGTGACAGTCCAATTTTCGGAGGTCCTCCCCCGAAGGGCTGTCCGCGACACCGTCCGGGGGACTGTCCGACCGCCTCCCGGAGGGCTGTCCGCGGGGCGGATGAGGGTATACATCCTCGCGGTTGGGAGGTTGTAAAATCCTAGCTGCGGGGATCTGCACCGCCGTTCGTCATCGACTTTACTTCCGCTGCGCTACGAGTCGGTAACGAAAAAGACCAAACCTTGTATGCAGTCTCCATAGTGGTCCTGGGCTGGTGCGTAGGTCGGAAAAATTTTGTTTTCTGCTGCGTTCCCCTACAGTGGCATCAAGAGCCGTGCTATGCGTAGATGCAGGTTGCGATCTAGAATACATAGAGATGTATGGGTGTTGCACAATATAATTAGGTAGTAGATGAGATCTATTACTGAAAATTATTTGTGCGGGTAGCAGATGAAATCTGTTACCCAATGTTCTTATTGCTTCCCTGGAATTTGCATATTTCTGATCTTGATAACAGTATGGTGGAGTTTCAATGTTCTGGCAATCCGCGATCCTGATTGATCAACGAAGTGCTAACAGTTCATTGAATTCCACCGTAGTTAAAAAGAAAGATGAAATTTTGCAGACGAAAGGGCAATGCAGCTATGATCTGCACGGGGGTCACGCGTATGACGAAGTTTAGTATGGGGCTCGAGATTTTATTATCTCGTGTTTCATACACCCCGCAATGTTAATCTAGCGACTTGGATTATCATGCTTGATGATGGACATTGGTAGCTTCGGTTTGTTTCGAAACCTTAGAAGCCACGTAAAATAAAATTTTGCATGAACCGATTAGAGGCGTCTAACTTGGTTTTGCAGGATGGTTTGCATGTGCATGTGATGTGGTATAGCAGTGCTCATTATAATTTGATTATGTATGAGATGACTATATAATGTAAATTGATTAACATGACCTGCGTGTCATGATTCGGCATGATGGCTGGAGCCATATGATTGTCACTTTAATGACCTGCGTGTCAACCTTCAGTAATGCACTTATTTTATTAGCTATAGAGATAGCAATATTATCTGGTGCATCGACAAGGTGGTGGCAATCTTCGCGAAGGTGAACACCAACGCGAATGCCGAAGACGAAGAAACGAAAGACTTCTCTGTCAGAAAGGGCTATACCATATCATGCTATTATGAATTGCCTGAGATGTTTATCCCTTATGATGCACCCTTCTTGATTGCGCGGTAGTCGCTTTTTATTAGGGTGATCTCTCACAAAAATATCAAGTGATTAGTGTTCTCCCAAGTGTAGCACCGTCACGGCACCTAACTTCTCGGAGTGCGCCGTGTCACACGGGTACAAACGATTAGGGAAGTGTGAGGCGGGTGAGTTGAGACCTCGCAGCAAGATCACTTGGTTGTCTTGACGTTCAGGCATGACCGTCATGAGCTCGGAACACGCGCATCGAAAGATGAACAAGAATCACATAGAGATGTGATTGGCAAGTTGGCCTACCGGTTGAGATTTTCGTCATCAGTGGTGTTACACCAATGGCGAACAATTGAAATGGGGGTCTTGTATCACTCACAATCAATTATGAGAGATATTGATTTGAGTGGGAGCGCATTGTAGAATTAATTCTTTTAATTCTCAGTGCAATTAATTATGAACACTGTCTAAGTGTTATTTGCATAATAGTTGTAGAATAATGGCTCGTGTTTCCACCTTCCCAATTAAAATTGAATAGCTGTTAAATATCTGGTTAAAACTTTACGGTTGGTAACGTAATGAGAGGATTGTCCTCTAGAGTGCCGAGAAGGACTTGTCCTATTGCATGCTTTTGGTATTCTCCCGCTAATGCTATGGATCATGTGACTCTCGTCCATCGATCCAAAAGCTAGAATTCCGTTTCAGTCAAGTGCAATATGTTTGCTTCCATGAGACCCGAACTTCGAAAGTTTGGATAGTTATGTGATATTCATGGAATCTGAAAATCATTTTCAGAGACAGACAAAGGCTAAAAGATATGAGATATCCAAAGCAATGTTTGTTTGCAAACTATTAGTAAAGGAGTTTACTATGCATTTGACTGATAAGAGAGGGATCCAGAAGAACGCCTGTCATATGATGATGGTGAATAAAACAGACAACTTAAAGAGAAAGGAAGTGTCCAAAGGGTGTTAGTGAAACTTTCACGCCTAGGAAGTCCGGGGCTATCGCCACTCTTAAGTTGGGTGCTTCTTCTGAGAGTAGGGGAAATACTGAAAGATAAACTGTTAGAAGTATAAAGGCAAAAGGAAAGAAGACTGGAATATCCAGCTCATGTATGAATGTCATACAGGTTTTTGATGTATAGAAGGCTGGTCAAAGATATAGTTCTTGGGAATTATAGTTAAACATGTTAATCACTAATTCTTGGGTATTGTGAGTTAATCACAAAGATACCCGCTCGATTGCATTCTGTTGCAACTCGATGTAAGAACTACTATGGCCTGAAAGACTAGCCAGGAATGAGGTTTAGATACACGCAGGGAACATAGTAAATGTTACTATGCCTTCCATAGGTGTATTCCCTATGTATTTACTTTCATAAATCATTTTAGAGTTTTACACACTCTAGCCCATTGCATAAAGTATCTTGCAAGAAGGTTGTTCATAAGAGAACTTTTAATGTTCGGAGTTATGAATAACAAAAGGGCCATACTTTCATTATGAATGAGAAGTATGTTATGAATATTGATAATAATACATTACCTCTGTATTTACTTTCATAATTCATTTAGAGTTTCATACACTCTAGCCCTTTGCATAAGGTATCTTGCAAGGAGGTTATTCATAAGAGAACTTTTGATGTTCGGTGTTATGAATAACATGAAGGGCCATGCTTCCATCCAGGATGGGATGTATGTTATGAATATTGATGGTAATATGATACATCCATAACACTGACGCTAAATGTCGCAAGACTAAAAGAATACCACATATGTGTGGCACTGCATTTGGTCACATTGGAGAAACCCGCATGGAAAATTCCATTATGATGGATTTTAAAGTCATTTAATTTTGAATCATCTGACACTTGCAACTTTCCTCCGAAAAGTGAAGTGACTGAAATACCGTTCACAGGCCATAAGGAACGAGCAACAAACTTATTGGTGATCATACATTTTGATGTGTGTAGTTCAATAAATGTTGTTGCAAGTAGTGGATTTATCTATCTTCTGAAATGACTCAAGTAGATATATTGATATTTACTTGATGAGACGCAAGTCTGGATCTTTTGAATTCATTCATAAGGTTTTCAAAAATGAAGTAGAAGTTGTTGTAACAAGAAAATTATGTTTCTACAATTCGATTGCAGAAAGGAATATTTGAGTTACAAGTTTAGCGAATGTCTGATGAGTTGTGAAAGGGGTTTCATAACTTGCACCTCCCGGAACACCACTGCAAGTGGAAAGTCCGTGAAGATGTAATCGAACCATTTATGACATGGTAAGATCAAAGATGACATAAATAGATTTGCCATTATCCCTTTTAAAGAGTAATGCTTTAGAGACTGCGGCTTTTACACTGAAAAGAGCTCCATCGGGTCTGTTGAAATGACGCCATGGTATGGTACGCCCAACCATGTTATATCTTTTCTTAACATTTGGAATATGGGGCTTGTGTAAATGGTTACAAACCTATTCCAAATCAGACAAGTGCTACTTTGTAGGTTATCCCAAGTCATTGGGTATTCCCCCACCACTATACCAAGGCAAAGGATTTTGTCACAAAACGGTATGCTTTTAAAGAGAATAGTTCTTACAAAAGGCGAGTGGGAGGACAGTGCAACTCGACGAGATAACCAGTATCTTCGTCATCAGATCAAAGGAAAGAAACCTTGGAAGTGATTCCGGAGTTTCCTACTGCGACTGATACGGAAGTCTCTACAATAAAATGTATGGACTTCGGTCAAACTTGCAGCTGAACCACGTAGGCAAAGCTCGTGCAAACCTATCAGGTGCGCAAACGAGATATTGTTGTTAGACAACAGTATACCTATGATACACAAGGAAGCGTTGATGGGCCCTGACTCCGGAATTGGCTAAATGCCAATACAATCCGAGATAGTTTCCATATAAGTGATTCGAGATTAAAATCTTGATACACCTTTCGAAAGACTTAGAGTCTAACGAATATTTATGGAACTAAAAACTGATACGGATAAAAAAAATTATCCATAAAGCTCGACTTGTTGCCATAACAAGTTCAAGGAGTTGACTACGATGAGATTGTCTCACCGTAGCGATGCTTGAAGTCGGTTCGGGTTGAACTAGCAATTAATACATATTTCAATCATGAGATATGAAACATGGATGACAAAAGGATTTCCATCTGATGGAAATGAAACCTAGGACTTGTATGTGATACAGTCCAAAGTAATTTATCGATCCAGAGGATGCTAGTAAGTATGCAAACTTCAGAGTTCCAGCAATGGACAGAAGAGAGCAAAGTGGAATTGGAATCTTCATTTTTGATGGAATGGTCAAAAGGGTTTGACTTTATCAAATGGGTATCGAAGATGCTTGTGATTCAAGAAAGTAAGTGGGAGCATAATAATATTTGTAAAAACCGTGTGTACTTGACACATTGTTGATTGGAAATAAATTTCTTGACACGAATTATTACTTCATTTGAAAATAGCTTTTCGATGAAGTACTTAGGCTCAATAGCCTCAATATTAGGCATGATGATCTATGGAGATAGATTTACCTAATGGGGCTAAGCAATGAATACATATTGACAAGATGCTAAAACCTTTTAGCATTTAAAACGCCAAGGAGTGATTCTTGCCGAAGTCACATGGAAAGAGTTTTTGCAAGACTCAGTGTCCCAAAACACTGATGAGTGAAATACATGATGGAGATTCCACACTCTTGTGTATGGATTAATCATGTATTCCATGGTATGTAAAAACAACCAGATATGTCCAATACTCCAAAGTTGTTGCGAGTATAGATACCATAGTGATCAAAGTACTGATCATGGGACAACAGTGAAAGATGTCATTGAGTACTAGAGCAGTACTGATGACATGTTTTCTCGCAAGCGGAGATCATGAAGAGTTCGTTGTAAAAGGTTACATCGATACAGTGTTCATCAATGCTCCATGCGATTTTCGATTTAAGTTAAGGGTTTTTGTGTAATACACAACCTGGTGGCACGGTAGTTGGAAATCGTTCCAAACAAGATACTGTGGCGAATTCTATAACAAAGGCTAAGTATGTTGACGCTTTAGAAGCGACAAAGAAGATGTTGAATCATATAGTTCATTCATGAACTTAGTATGGTTCCAAGATGGCTTTGGTCTGTGGGACACTATTGCAGATAGTTGCTCCATAGCTCAGTCTGAGGAATCAGGTTTCGACCAATGATTCACACATATGCAAAGCCAAGTCCACACAAAATATGAATTTTGTGAAAGCGTGAAAACGCGAGGATATGCAAAGTTACACACGGAGCTGAAGTCGTCAGATCCGTTGGACATCAGGCTATACCACATGCGAAGCATATTTTACACCAGTATGCCATAGGTGTAAAGTGCATTAGCATTGACTAGATTATTGACTCTAGTGCAAGTGGGAGTCTGTAGGAGATATGCCCTAGAGGCAATAATAAATGTTATTGATTATCTCCCTGTTCATAATTAGGTTTATGTTCCATGCTATAACTGCTATGGTTCTCGAGTCTGCAATAACCACGAGGTTCGGAGGAAGACTCATATGCACGTGTGGAATAATAAACGGTAAAATGTATTCCTAGTCTGGCCTCTAAGACTGGCTCAAGTATTGCATGATGATCCTGTTTTCCTGATCATGGGCATGGCTATGCCGGCAATTTTGAGGGCACAATGTTGGTAGAACACTTGTGTTGAATCGACCCGAATTGATGTTATGCTATGAGATTCATTCGTCATAAGTTAATGGTTAATAACACAGAGATGGTTAACGTTTGCATGATTCCTTAGACCATGAGAGTATCGAGTTTCTTCATGCTTGCTTCATGAACTTTGGGGTTTGTTAAACGTCATCCGTAAATGGGTGGCTATTACGGCGGCTTACGGGTTCATGGAAAAGTATGTCAAGTAACTTGATAGCTCAAGATTGGGATTTGCTCCTCCGACGATGGAGAGATATCTCTGGGCCCTCTCGGTGTTACGGTATCCATCATCGTCTGGCCAGACACAGGGTGATTTGATCACAGGGATGCCGGAACACGGGAACGAGAAAAGAGAACAATACCGGCAACGAGGTAACTGGCATAGTGGACAAGGTGTTGATCCACGGGGATGCCAACATGTCTCACCTCGGGTAATTGTAACATATCGTGAAGCAACAGGAATAGCACACGGCAACTGGAGGTTCACTCGAATATTCATTCGTGTGGGTATAGGGGTCAATATGGGTGTCCACGGCTCCGATGTTGATCATTGATCGGAAGGGGTTCCGGGTCATGTCTATACTTCACCGAACCTATAGGGTCACACGCTTAAGGGTCATCTATCTGCTGAATACTAGATAGGGAGTCTGAGAGAAAGTTTCCAGAAAAAGTTTTCGGAGACAGCGGAAAAGTTCCGAAGAGAGAGGTCATCGGATGAGTTCCGGTGAAACTGAAAAGTTGTTTCAGAGGATACCATAAAGTCAAATTGGTTTTGGCACATGCCTGATAATTCTTGGAGGGTGCCAGAATCATTCTGGAAACTTTCTGGAATTTTCCGGAATGAAAACCGGAAATGTTCCGGAGCTGCCGAAACCGCTTCAGATGCTTTCGCAGATGAAAATCACTAAACCGGAATTGTTCCGGCTCGCGTTGAAAATTATTTTGGTGGGTACTGGAAATGTTCTAAGCCCACATGAATATTTTCAGTTCGATCAGACGCTGAAAAATGTCGTCGTGAATAGTGAAAGTGCTTTTTGGGAGAAAATATCTCGTGAATAGTGGAAACACTATTATGAATAGTGGGAAACACTATTGGGAGAAAATATCTCATGACTAGTGAAAACACTATTACGAAATAGTGGAAAACACTATTGTGAATAGTGGGAAACACTATTTATGAATAGTGGAATCACTATTATGAATAGTGAAAATATCTAAGGGCATTTTGGTATTTTTACCATAGTCTCTCACCCTATAAATAGGGGTGAGGAGGCAGCCCAAAAACTTCACTCTTGCTCTCATACACAAGCCATGCATGATCTGGCATTCTCTCTCCCTCCCAGCGAAATAGTTTCGTAGAGCCGAAAGGCTGTCTGGGTTCCAGTGGGAACTAGTTCTGGACGGCGAAGCCCTGCCGGATAGATGACACCGTATGTGTGCAACTCTATAGAGAGATCGTAGTTTCGGTCTTAGTTCGAGAGTGCCTCCCGAAGGGCTGTCCATGTGACCGTCCGAGTTTTGGAGGTCCTCCCGAAGGGCTGTCCGAGTGACAGTCCAATTTTCGGAGGTCCTCCCGAAGGGCTGTCCGCGACACCGTCCAGGGGACTGTCCGACCGCCTCCAGGAGGGCTGTCCGCGGGGCGGATGAGGGTATACATCCTCGCGGTTGGGAGGTTGTAAAATCCTAGCTGCGGGGATCTGCACCGCCGTTCGTCATCGACTTTACTTCCGCTGCGCTACGAGTCGGTAACGAAAAAGATCAAACCTTGTATGCAGTCTCCATAGTGGTCCTGGGCTGGTGCGTAGGTCGGAATTTTTTTTTTTTTTGCTGCGTTCCCCTACACCTCCCCCCTCGCTACATGATTTGGGTCGTCCAAAGTAGCGCGGATCATTCTTCCGGATTTTTTTCTTTTATTTTTGTTTTTTCGTTTCTTTTCTTTTTTTCATGTTCACTTTTTCCAAAAAAAATCATTTTAATTTTTCATCTTCTTTTAGCTTTTCCCATTTTTATTTTATTTTCCTTTTTCATTTTATCATTTTTTAAATCTTGAATGTTTTTTGTTCATCGAATTTAAAAAATGTTCAATCAATACAAAATTTGTTCATCAAATATAAAAATGTTAATCAGTATTCAAATAATATTTATCAAGTTTGGGAAAATGTTCATACAATTAACAAATTGTTCATCCAATTCATATTTTGGAATCATCAACATTTTTACAAATACGCAAGCATTTTTAGAAGTCATGCACATTTTTTTTGAATTCACGAAGTTAATTCAAATGACGATTTTTTGGAATATTTTATTGATATTTCAAAAAAAACTTAAATTCGTGAACTCTTTTTATAATTTGGAAATAATTTGAAATTCGGGACCAATTTTCGAAATTCCGGAGTATATTTTATTTTTTTGGAATATTTTTTGGAATCCCTTAATTTATTGAAATTAGCAAAAAACTAAAAACAAAATAGACATGAAATAGAAAAAATGACAGAGAAAACGAAAAAAAGAGCTTCTTGCCAAAGCACATGGGCCGGCCCAAAATTTGGCGCGTGGCGAGCAGTGGGTGTGCGTTTGCTTGACGCCCGTCGCGCAACGCAATAAATAGGAAGGAGGTAGGAAACGGAGCTTGGGAGCTCGTACGTTCCGCTTGTTGCGGCACACAGTCGGGACTTCGCACAGGTGGGCCCCCAACTGGGCCGGCCCAGCAAGGCGTGCGTGTAATGTAGCATGTAGTGGATGAATAATACGCAAAAAATTGTGCGTGTTGGCATGCAATCGAACCGGAGACCTACTATGGTGGTAGATACTCCCTCCGTTCCTAAATATAAGTCTTTTTAGAGATTTCAATAAGGAAATACATACGGAGCAAAATGAGTGAATGTACACTCTAAAATATGTCTATATATATATCTGTATGTAGTTTGTATTGAAATATATAAAAAGACTTATATTTAGAAACAGAGGGAGTAGTTCATAGCCACCAGACCTGACAACGTTTAATCACTAGAAGAGCAGAGCAAAACTGTAAGAAGGAACGTCAGCCACAGATCCGATTTTTTTTAAGTTCAAACGCGAACTTTTCTCTGCAAACATGAATAATATTTTGAAACGTGAACATTTTTTTAAATTGTGAACAGTATTTCAAACATTTTTTTATTTTTTTTAATGCTAACCTTTTCAAAATTGTGAATGCTTTTTAAAAAATCGAATAGTTTTCTAAAACACAAAACATTTCTTAAAAATCTAGATTATTTTTTGAAAACATCAATATTTTTTAATGATTGATCAATTTGTGAGAAAACGGATTTTTTTTTGAAAATTTGAACAAAGTTTGGATAAAGGAATATTTTTGAAACTACAAACAAATTAAAAAGCATGAACATTTTTAGGATCTACAAAAAAAATTGAAATGAGGAATATTTTCCGAAATTCAGAGAAAAATTTGAAAACGAGAACATTTTTTGAAAACGGAAACATTTTTGAAACTCCTGAACAAAATTCAAAAACGCGAACAATTTTGGTAAACATAAACATTTTTTGAAAACCGAACATATTTTGGAAACACGAACATTTTTTGAAATTCCCGAACAAATTTTGAAAGGGAACATTTTTTTAAACTCCCGAGAAAATTCAAAAATGCGAACAATTTTTGAAAAAGATAACATTTCTTGAAAACGGGAATATTTTCTAAAACTCCCGAATAAAAATCAAAAACACGAATAAAATTTTGAAAATACGAACATTTCTTGAAAAAGGAACATTTTTGTATTTCATGAACATTTTTTTTGGGGAACATTGATTTCTTGAAATTCTAAACAACTTTTGAAAAAGGAAAATAAACTATATAAAAAAAAGCAAAATGAAAAAGGAACAAAAACAGAAACGGAAAAAGGAAAAAGAAAGGGAACAAAAAAAAAGAAATAAATAGGAAAACAAAAAAACCCGGTTCAGGAACCTTCTAGTAGGTTCCCAAAACCGGTAAAAACCAGCTTGGGACAATCTAGAAGGTTCCCAAAACAGTTTACTAGAAAGCTACGCGTAATGCTATACCGACGACAGTATGACGGAGAGGCTGCATGTGCGAACCGACGACAGTATGACGGAGAGAGCGGCAAATAGGGAATTATCGCTCATATATCGTCTCGTTTTTTTGTTTTTTGTTTTTTGAGAAAAATATATCGTCTGGTACGCGCTGAGTTCCGATCAAACGCACACCCCTCGCTCCCACAGGCTCGAACTTAGGCCGGCCCAGATGCGGGGCGGGGCTCCCCTGTTTATGTTTTTTCGTACTTTTAGTTTTTAGTTTTTGCTTTTTACTCGTGAATTCGAAAATTGTTCACGAATTGCAAAAATTGATTGCGAATTCAAAAATTATTTAAGAAATCATAAAAATGATCGTGAAATTTGTAAAAATGTTCATCACTATGAAAAATGTCTGAGAAACCATAAAATGTTCGCAGATTAAAACGATGTTCATGATTTTAAAAAACGATCACATATTCAAAAAATGTTCATATATTCAAAAAATGTTCATGAATTTCAAAAAAAAATCAAGAGTTCAATGATGTTAACGAATTTTGTAAAACTGTTCAAAACATCAGATATGTTCCTGAATTTTAAAAATTGTTCTCGAATTTCAACAAATGTCATGAATTCGAAAAATGTTCATGCATTTCGAAAAATTGTTTGCGAAAAAAAATTCTTGAATTTCAAAATATGTTTTCTGTTCAGAAAATGTTCAGGAGTTAAAAAAATGTTCAAAATTTCTAAAAATCTTCATGCAATTTTTAAAAAGTTTACAAATTCGAAAAATATGCACGACTTTAAATTAATATTCGAGAATTTGCAAAAAATATACACAATTTTGAAAAAAAGCGGGATTTCAAAAAAATATTAATGATTTCGAAAATTGTTCACAAATTTCAAAGATGTTCCAAAAATGAAAAGGAAAATGGAAGAAAAAATTGGAAAATAAAGAAAAAACAGAAAGGAAAAAAATAAAAAGAAAAAAGAAAAAGAAACGTAAAAGAAATAGAAAAATGAAAAGAATGAAAAAGAGAAAAAAAACAAAAGAAAAAACAAAGGAAAAACGAGAAAACCGTTTCAACAGAGGACCAAAACCGGTATGGTGCAGAACCCGGAATGGGCCGCCCTACAGAGGACCAGACGGGCGAGGGGGGTACGCGCTAGGTCATTAAGTGGCGAGCTGCGCGTGGAATAGGCTTCCCCGGTAGGAAGGAGGTCGCAAGGACTACATGAAACGCCTACGGCGATGACTAGTGGTCCAGCCCATTAGTTAGGTTAGCATCATTTTGGATTTCTTCATTTTTTTTCTCGGTTTTTTCGTTTTCTATTAGGTTTTTATTTTTTTTCATTGATTTTTTCGTTTTTGTTTTTTTCTTCATTTTTTCGGTTTTCTTTGTTGTCTTATTGGATTTTTAAGGGTTTTTTTGTCGTTATACTTTGGTTTTTTGTTTTTTCTCGGGTTTATCGGTTTTCTTCTTTTCAACAAATGTCTACTTTTTTCTCAGTATTCAATTTACGCTTTTAGAGCACACGTGAAATATTTTTCTGATACTCGTTTGATATTTTGCAATTACATGATGTACATTTAAAAAAAATAGATGTTTGAACACTGTTTTGAATACATGGTAACATTGTCAAAATAGACATTGTACATTCTTAATTTCAATAATCATTTTTCTAAAACTATGCAAACATTTATTTTTATAATTTCATGGTCATTTTTTTGAAACACGTGATTATTTCTTTAAAATGTCATGTACATTTTTTTTAATGGAAATAGACATATTTCTAACCTACGCAGTCATTTTTTACATTGTATAGAATATATTTTTAAATTCATGAACATTTTTTTAAACACGAGAATATTTTCATAAAATGTCACATGCATTTTTAATGATACGAAACATTTTTTACATTACCCAAAAAAAGTACATTTTATACATATTTTTTAAAAAAATTGTGCACATTTTCTTGAAATGCGTGAACATTTTTTTTGAAAGTTATAAACATTTTCAAAATTTATCTTAACTAATTTTTATACTGTGTTAATATTTTTTTAAAGACATGTTTTTAAATTTCTTAAGTAAATTTAAATTTGTAAAATATATGTACTTAAAATATAAATATAAATAAAAAGGAGAAAAAGAAATTCGAGTGACATTAGGATGACGAGCCACGTCCTACTGCGCGAACCTACCATCGGCGCTCTATAGGCGAGGCCGCCATCTACCTCGCAATAAGCTGCACTTAGTCGCGACCCTAGGAGGTTCTACCATATAAATGGCGTGGGCCTACTACCGAAATAACATGGCATGTCGGACAAAAGAGCCATTAATGAGAGCATATGGGCTGACTTTTTCAAAGGTTTTCGGAGATTAGTTAGTTGCTAAGGTGTTGAACGCTAAGTATTATCTCCATGGACATCTTCTGGGCACTGTATTTTCGCAGTCGACGTCAGTTACTTGGCAGGGTACTATGCATGGCTTGGATCTGCTTAAAAATGGTGTTATTTGGAGAGTGGTTGATGGCGCTAATATTATAATATATGGAGAGATGGCTGGCTGTCCATGGCTGTCCAGGAAATCTAGCCTTAAAGTTTTGGATAAAATAATAGAACAAGGCTTAAATGGGTGTCTAACTTATATATGAGCGGGTCAAGGAGATGGGATGAGAATTTGATAAAGCATTTGTTCTATCCCCATGATGCTGAGGAGATTTTAAAGATGTGTATTCAATCCTCGGGGATGGTGATTTTATTGCGTGGCACTTTGAAAAGAATGATTTATTTTCTGTCAGAAGTGTGTATAAATTGGCGTTGAATCTTAAAGATTGTAAGAAATCTTTGGGCCAATCTAGTGGTGCATTGAATGGGAAAAGAAGGCTTTGGGATATTATTTGGAAGGCCCGTGTGCCACGAAAGATCAGAATGTTTACTTGGCGTGCGGCGTCGAATAGTTTGGCGGTTTAGTTAATAGAGTTTCTCACCATCAAACTGACTCTAGTGTATGTTCTATTTGTGGCGTTGAAAACGAAAACATTTTTCATGCACTACTGACTTGTCCGAAGGCTCATGCTCTTCGTATGGCATTGGAGGACGCGTGGAATATTCCAAGAGAAGAGATCTTCAATTTCTCAGGGCCGGACTGACTTCTTATTTTGCTGGATCAATTGAATTCACATGTATGTGAGCAAGTCTTATTCATCTTTTGGAGAGCTTGGCATCTAAGGAATGATTTGATTTTTGTAAATGGGAAGGAATATGTCTCTTGTGCTGCTCTTTTTGTAGAAAGCTATTGGGCATCTTTCACGTCGTGTAATGCCTGTACACAATTGGATATGAATAAGAAAGGTAAGAGGGTGGTGGATGTCCCGAAGGTCGTTGATATTTCAACAAGGAATTTGGGGGTTCGACAGCCTCCTACTTCTGAGTTCATAAAAGATAAAAGTTGACACTAGTTTTGTGGAGAGCCTTAATGTAGCTAGCTAGCGTGGGGTTATTGCCCGAAATCATACTGGCCAAGTCATCATTTCCTCTTGGGATTTTATTGGGTCGTGCTCTTGTGCTTATGAAGCGGAATTTCGTGTGTGTCTCACCGGTCTTTATGTCGGTATCAGCCTTAGCAAGCTCATTATTTTAGAATCTAATTGCTCTTTGTGATTTTCAATCTTGCAAATGAAACTTTTGACAAGTCCCCAATTGTTGATCTTAAGATATAAGCGCTTAGCATCACTAAGCTTATTAAAGATTTCAAGATCTTGAAGATCAATCGTCAGGCAAACATGGTGGCTCATGAGATTGCGAAGTTTAGTTTTGATAATAGGTCAGACGGTGTCCTTCTTAATAGTGTTCCACCCTACGTGGCGTATGCTGTAATGAACGATTTTACGAATATTTTAAACTGGTTAATATATGTGGGGTGTTTAAAAAAACTATGCGGGCTGCAAGTTAGAATTATTTTTAAAAAAAAATACAAAAACATCAATGAAGTTTCCGTTACCCAAAATAAATAAAAATAAAGAAAAGGATTAGCTACCAAAATCATCCACTAGAAAGTCCATTACCCAAAATACATATAAATAAATATAAAGTTAATAAACCACTCATAGTAAGAATACATCTTACATGATTTCAAAGCCTAAACCACAATGTTGTTTTCCCCGATTTACATATTCTGGATCTTGTAAAAGCTAGTATAACGGATTATAACTTATTCTAGATGAAGAACTTGAACAACAAACATAAGAAACATCTAGTCTACATGATTTCAAAATTAATCACAACATTCTTTGCTTTGGAGATCAAAGCCTTGAGAGAGGCTCCAGAGTTTATTCCTCAAAAGCTTCATCGTAGTCAGAATAGAGTAGCAGATTGTCTGGCGAGATACAACCACATTGAATGTACCACAGCTATGTGGCTACATAGAGTCCCCCATGTACTGACGTATTTTTTATCTTAACTGTAGCTCTATTCTCATAGAATAAAACTCCCTTTAGCCCACAAAAAAAACTAATCACAACATTTCTTGATTTACATATTCCAATATATCTAGAATCTAGTGTAATAGGATGCAACTTGTTCCAGACATAATACCCCACGAATGAACTAGGGCCGCGGGCGGCGCTTGACAAACAAGAAAATCGACAACAGAGACGAACTTCAAGAGCCGCTGCCCCCGCCGCTTTTGTCTTGCTCAGTCCACACCTTGCTCTCTCCATGTGTGGGGTAATCCTGAGAGCACATGGCTGCTCTCCATTCCTTCTCTCTCTCTTCCTCCCTCCCTCCTTCCCTCAATATCTATCTCTACCCCCCTCTCTCCGAGTCACACACACACAAACGTATGTGAGTCTTCTCACCGGTCCATACTAGACAAAGCTTGGTAGGTTAGAGCAACTCTAGCAGAGTTGCCATATCTCTGATGGTCATATGTGATATTGAGCGCGCTCCATATAGATATGGAGGTCGAGACCACTGTGCACAAACATAGAGTCGCCATAATGCGGCATCCATAGATTTCATTTTATTTGTTCTTTTTTGTCATTTTGTTCAATTTTATAGGGGCAATTTAAGCTCAAATTCGTTTAACCAAACACATGTATCAACATGATAACTTAATATCAACTATATTTAGTGGCCAAAATGCGCCACTTTACATATAATTTACGACATGAAATGTCGTTTAATGACATTTTCAAAACAATCAATGACGCTATTCGAGCGACATTTCTACCTAGTACTACCTACACTAGTTGGTGGTCGGCGCCATCTAGTCAGGGCCCTCTTGTCATCGTCGTTGTCCTCCTCCTCCACCCCCTCCTCCTCCTCCTCATCCTCCTAGTCTTCGTCCTCTGAGAGATCCTTGAGGTAGGCGTAGGGTTCGGACTCCGAGCAGCAACCGCGAGCTTCCGCTGCCCCTCCTCTTCGGTGAGTGCGGGAGCGTACTCTCGGAGGATGTGCTCCTCGTTTGGATCTTCGAGGGCGAAGAACCACAAAACGGTGTCGATCGGTTCCTTAGGCTCCGGCATGTACTCCGGCTGGGCCTCGATGGGGACGGTGTTGTTCACTGGGACAAGGGGGGCAGCGGGGCCGATGGGAACATCCTCATTCTTCTCCTTCACCCCAAACGAGGGGACTGGATCCTCCTCATCCGCCAGACCCCACTCCCGCAGGAGGAGGATCCGGCGGCTTCCACGGCTAGTGCGTCGCATGGAGAGATCGCGTCGGTGCACGTTGTCTGGGATAGGAGGTTCCGCTCCACCATCAATTTGAGCCAATAGGCTGTGTTCTTGCACGACGACATTGTCTCGTATGGTGAAGGAGATGGCGGCCGGGGGGGGGGGGGGCAGGTGGCTAGGGCTTTGGTGATGGGGACGCCTCGCCACCAAAATTTTATAGCCGGGGATGAAGCCGTGTGGTCATCCAAATGGCCGCCTTGGAACGTGCCGGGGGGGGGGGGGAGGTGCGGTTGAGGCCATCAATGAGCAAGTGGCTATCGGTCACGTCACCCTGCTCGTCGATGATTAATCAAAACACGAAGATGAGTGTACGGGCGGCACGCTGCTTCAAACCCGGTCATGGCGCGATGAGGAAGAAGCTGAAACTTCCCTTCCGGGTTTGCTGCTGAATATGGAGCAAGCTTCATACTGGGGCTCCCCAGTCTCCAAATATGAATGCTACGAGGTCGTTTATGGAGCGAGCTTCATAAATTATGGTGATCGAGAGCCATATGGCGACTCTGTTAAAGTGTCATTTTGACCCAAAATCACCATAGTGCCAGCTATTATGGCGATCCAGGCCATATGACGACTATGCTAGAGTTGCTCTTACAAGTTAACGTTGGAGAAAAACTGCAACCGGTTCCATAAAACAACAACACTCCCTCCGATCCATATTAATTGTCGCTGATTTAGTACAAAGTAAACTTTGTACTAATTCATTCCAAACAACTGAGCTCTTTGACTAAACCGCTTTAGGTCAAGGTTAGAAACTACTCCCTCCGCCCCGAATTGCTTGTCGCAGAAATGGAGTACTAATTAGGAAATAATTGGACCTGAAATAGACAAATGGACATGAGCCAGTGACAAAGCAGATGGTACAAGAATTTGAATGAAGCCAAAAAAGAAACCAGTCGACTGTAAAATAGCATAAGGGCATCTCCAACGCCGACCCTCAAACCTCCCGCAACCGTCCGGACTGTGCTGTCTAGATCGCGGAAGCCATCCAACGTGGTCCTGTATCTGTCCGTGCGCGGTCCGAACGTGTTTTCTCCCGCAAACCGGAGACAAACGTGGGGGGGGGGGCTTTGCGGGAGTCCGGACCGCTACTACGCCCGCTTCTGACCGCCATGGCCCACCCAAATCCCCTCCTCCCTCCCGCGAGCGCTTCTTGCCCGGCGCCAGCTGCCCGCATTCATGCCGCTGTAAAGTGCGCCGCTACACATTGAAAACGGCTCAGGGCGGACGCGACTTCTCACTGCCTCCGCCATTGAAGTGGCACACCGGCCGAGGGCGCCGCCCGCTGCACGCCCAGGTGAACACGCCTCCTCGCCGTGTTTCAGACGCCTCCATTAAACCTGCGTGGAAGCCAAGAAACCTACTCCGGTCACACGTCCGTTCACGAGCGGGCCGGCATTAAACACAACGCCGGGCAAGCTCCTCCCGTCCGCCCGCTATTTAAAGGAGGCCAGACGCCGGGCAAGAATTCCACCACTCCACCGCTCCCCATCTCATCCTTCCACCATCTTCTCCACCCTTTCGATGGCATCCGACGAGCAGGAAGAGCAGTTCTCCAGCATAAAAGCCGGCTGGGTGGCTCGCCGAGCCCGCCGGATACGAGCGAGGCAGGCCCCTGCTCCACCTCCCTCGCCTAGCCCGATGGAACAAGTTGCCGTTCCAAGCCGGCGCGTGGTTCTGCAAGTCGCCGCTCCAAGCCAGCTCACGGAGGAATGGCGAGTTGCTCCATGTTGGGGAACGCGACAGAAAACAAAAAAAATTGATACAGCGAGCACGCCCAGGATCACTATGGAGATAGCATACAAGGTTTGATCTGATCATTACCAACTCGTAGCGCAGCGGAAGTAGAGTCGATGTAGATCGTCGGTGCAGATCCCCGCAGCTAGGATTTACAACCTCCCAACCGCGAGGATGTACTCCCTCGTCGGACAGCCCTTCGGGAGGCGGTCGGACAGTCCACCGGACGATGTCACGGACAGCCCTTCGGGAGGACCCTCGAAGCTCGAACGGTAACTCAGACAGCCCTTCGGGAGGACCCTCGAACAGCCCCTCGGGCAAAAGATCGAACCTACGACCTCTCTATGGGGTTGCACACATACGGTGTCAGCTATCCGGCAGGGCTTCGCCGTCCAGAACTAGTTCCCACCGGAACCCAGACAGCCTTTCGGCTCTACGAAACTATTTCGCTGGGAGGGAGAGAGAAAGCCAGATCATGCATGGCATGTGTATGTGAGAAAGAGTGAGTGTGGAGAGTGTCTCTCCACCTCTATTTATAGGAAAACCCAAGGGGTAGGGTGGCACTTGAAATACCCAAAAAACCCATCACATGGAGTTTCAAAAGGGGCATAATGGGAAGGCTAGAGGAGCTCCATGGAGGAGCTCCTCCCTTGGCCGGCCACTTCAAGTGGGCCCCCCCATGAGGGGCTCTCATCCATCCATGTCACCCCTAAGATATTTTGGGACAAAGCCCAAAAAGGTGGCTTTCCATAAAATAACCATAAAGTGATTTTCACTATTCATGAACCCATTTTTCCGCGACCGATAAATCCGAAAATATTTTTGTGGGTCTTAGAATAATTCCAGTATCTACTAAAATAATTCTAGACGCGTTCCGAAACATTTTCAGATCAATGATTTTCATCAGCGAAAAGCAACCAAAGCGGTTCCGGCAGTTTCGGAACATTTCTTGTTTTTTTCTCCGGAAAAATCCCAGAAGTTCCCAGAACAATTCTGGCACCCTCTAAGAATTTCCAGGCGTGTGCCGAAATCATTTTGACTTAATGGTATACTCCGAAACAACTTTTCGGTTTTACCGAAACTCTTCCGGTGTTCTCTCTCCGAAACTCTTCCGTTGTCTCCGAAACTTTTCCGGTGACTTTCTCTCAGACTTCCTGTCTAGTATTCAGCAGATAGATGACCCTTAAGCGTGTGACCCTATAGGTTTGGTGAAGTATAGACATGACCGGAACACTTTCCGATCAATGATCAACATCGGAGCCGTGGACACCCATATTGACCCCTATACCCACACGAATAAATATTCGAGTGAACCTCCAGTTGCCGTGTGCTATTCTTGTTGCTTCGCGATATGTTACAAACACCCGAGGTGAGATTTATCGGCATCCCCGTGAATCAACACTTGTCCACTATGTCAGTTGCCTCGTTACCGGTTTTGTTCTCTTATCTCGTTTCCGCATTCCGGCATCCCCGTGATCAAATCACTTTGTGTCTGGCCAGACGATGATGGATACCGTAATACCGAGAGGGCCCTAAGAATATCTCTCCATCGTCGGAGGAGTAAATCCCAATCTTGAGCTATCTCGTTCCTTGTCATACTTTTCCGTGAACCCGTAAGCCGCCGTAATAGACACCCAGTTACGGATGACGTTTAACAAACCCCAAAGTTCACGAAACAAGTACGAAGGAACTCGATACTCTCATGGTCTAAGGAATTATGCAAACGTAAACTTCCTCTATGTTATTAACCATTTACTTGTGACAAATGTATCTCATAGCATAACATCAATTCGGATCGATTCAACACAAATGTTCTTCTAACATTGTGCCCTCAAAATTGCCGGCATAGCCATCCTATGATCAGGAAAACAGGATCATCATGCAATACTTGAGCCAGTCTTAGAGGCATGACTAGTAATACATTTTACCGTTTATTATACCACACGTGCACATGAGTTTCCCTCCGAGCCTCGTGGATATTGTAGACTCGAGAATCATTGCAGTTATAGCATGGAACATAAACATCCATTACAAACTTGGAGATACAAAATAACTGTTATTACTGCCTCTAGGGCATATCTCCTACAGACTCCCACTTGCACTAGAGTCATAATCCAGTTACATGGCTTCCCTAACACCAATGGCTATCCGGTGCTACTCATGCTTTGCTCGTGGTAGAGGCTTTGTCATCGGGTCTGACACGTTCAGATCCGTGTAGACTTTGCGTACTTTCACTAAACCCGTTTCGACATGATGTTGAATGAGTTTATATTTGCGTTCAATATGTCTTGTCTTATTGTGCAAAGATGGCTCCCTAGCCTGAGCCACGGCGCCACTATTATCACAATAGATCTCCACCGGGTCCAGCGCACTTGGTACGACACCAAGGTCTTCAAGAAACTGCTTGATCCAGACCGCCTCCTTGGATGCTTCTGAAGCTGCAACATATTCCGCCTCCGTCGTAGAATCCGCCACAGTCTTTTGTTTGGAACTTTTCCAATCAACTGCGCCACCGTTCAATATGAAAACATAGCCTGATTGAGATTTGAAGTCATCTGGGTCAGTCATGAAGTCTGCATCAGTGTAACCACTTACAATGAGCTCTTCATCACCTCCGTACACAAGGAGTAAATCCTTGGTCCTTCTGACGTACTTAAGAATATTTTTGACTGCGGCCCAGTGTTCCAATCCTGGATCACTTTGGTACCGGCTGCTAACACTTAGCGCATAGGAAACATCCGGTCTTGTACATAGCATGGCATACATAATAGAACCAACTGCCGAAGCATATGGAACATCATTCATTTGTACTCGCTCATCGAGAGTCCGAGGACACTGATTCTTGCAAAGCATTGTGCCAGGTGACATGGGGAGTATGCCTTTCTTGGAGTTCTCCATGTTGAACCTTTTCAACACCTTGTCAATGTACGTGCTTTGGCTAAGCGCTATCAGGCGTTTTGATCTATCTCTATAGATTCTGATGCCTAATACATATGCCGCTTCACCTAAGTCTTTCATTGAAAAACTCTTCTTCAATTAGTCTTTTATTTCGCTAAGGAAATTCACGTCATTTCCAATCAACTATATGTCATCCACATACAAGATTAGAAATGCTTTTGCGCTCCCACTAAACTTCTTGAAAACACAAGATTCTTCATCATTCCTGATGAAGCCAAACTCTTTGACTACTTCATCAAAACGAATGTTCCAGCTCCTTGATGCTTGCTTCAGACCATAAATGGCCTTCTGAAGTTTGCATACCTTTCCAGCATCCTCATGAACGACAAAACCTTCAGGCTGTATCATGTATACATCTTCTTTGAGATTTCCATTTAGGAAAGCCGTTTTAACGTCCATCTGCCATATTTCATAATCGAAATAAGCAGCAATTGCTAGTAATATCCGAACAAACTTAAGCATAGCTACGGGCGAGAAAGTCTCATCGTAGTCCACTCCTGGAACTTGCGTGAACCCTTTTGCAACAAGTCTAGCTTTATGGATAGTAATGTTACCATCCGCGTCTGTCTTTCTTTTGAAAATCCACTTACAACCAATGGGTTTTACGCCTTCTGGAAGTTCTTCCAAGTTCCAAACTTGGTTTTAGTACATGGATTCCATTTCGGATTTCATGGCTTTGTGCCATTCCCTTGAGCTGGGCCCCGCCATCGCTTCCTTGTAGTGCGCAGGTTCATCGTCTTCAAGGATGAAGATTTTGTTATGAAACCACTCAGGTGGCACGATGGCCCTACCTGATCTGCGCGGTTCAGATACAAGCTTGTCAGAAGTTTCCGCATCACATGCGACAACTTCCGGCTCGGTTGTAGGGATAATTTGCGGAATTACTTCCAGTTCCTTAGCCATATCAACTGTCGCCGAAGATTCAATAATCTCATCAAGCTGTACTGTCCTCCCACTTGCTTCTTATGCGAGAAATTCTTTCTCGAGAAAGTGTCCAACTTTTGTGACAAACACTTTGCCCTCGGACTGGTGGTACAAGGAATACCCAATGGTGTTATTGGGATAACCTACAAAGTAACATTTGTCTGATCTGGGATCGAGTTTGCTTGGCTGTAAATGCTTTACATATGCCTCACAACCCCAAATTTTGAGATGCGACACACTAGGTTTCTTCCCATGCCACATCTCATGTGGTGTCATCTCAACAGACTAAGACGGTGCTCTGTTTAATGTATAAGCGGCAGTAAGTAGTGCGTGACCCCAAAAAGATATTGGCAGATCTGTAAGAGACATCATCGACCTCACCATGTCTAACAGGGTTCGGTTATGTCATTCCGACACTCCGTTTCGCTGGGGAGTTCCGGGAGGCGTAAGCTATGAAACGATTCCACGGTCACTTAGATGTTGGCTAAACTCATGACTAAGATATTTGCCCCTGCGATCTGATCGTAGAAACTTAATCCTTTTGTTACGATGATTTTCTACCTCATTCTGAAATTCTTTGAACTTTTCAAAGGTTTCCGACTTATGCTTCATCAAGTAGATATATCCATACCTACTTAAATCATCAGTAAAAGTCACGAAGTAGAAATACCCACCCCGTGCGGTTGTGCTCATCGGACCACATACATCACTATGTATTATTTCCAATAATTCACCCGCCCGTTCAGGATGACCCGTGAATGGCGTCTTGGTCATCTTCCCCATCAGGCAAGCTTCACATGTGTCAAATGATTCAAAATCAAAAGACGGTAAAACTCCATCTTTATGGAGTCTTTGCATGCGTTTCTTTCCGATGTGGCCAAGGCGACAATGCCACAAGAATGTGGTGGTGGTATCAGCCTTCTTAAGGCGTTTAGCATTCACGTTAAAGACATCATTTCCACATTCAAGATTTAGTATGAAAAGGCCCCCAACAATGGGTGCAAATCCAGAAAACATATCCTTACAATAAAGTGAACAACCATTGTTCTCAGACTTGTAAGAGTACCCATCGTGTACTAAACATGATCTAGAGATAATGTTTCTACACAATGCAGGAACAAAATAACAGTTACTTAGTTCTAAGGCAAATCCTGAAGGGAGACGTAGAGGCATAACGCCGACGGCTTGAGCGGCGGTCCCATCACCGTTTCTGACGCGCATCACGACTTCATTCTTTGCCAGCTTGCGCACCTCCTGAAGCCCCTGTATCGAGTTGCAAATGTGAGCAACCAATCCGGTATCAAATACCCAAGACTTAGAATTTTCGCTAGCAAGCAAAACGTCAATGACATTAACCTGTATAACAATTATACCTTTTCCGGTTTTCCCGGACTTCTTATCTTCCAGATACTTCTTGCAGTTTCTCTTCCAGTGTCATGTGCCCTTGCAGTAGAAGCACTCAGTTTCATTCTTGGCTCCGCCCTTAGATTTGCTTTGGGAGCCGGTCTTACTGGCGCCCTTGCCCTTCTTGGACTTGCCTTTCTTTTTGAAACTGGCGGTTTTATTCACAAGCAACACTTGCTTGCAATTTTTCCGCAGCCCTCCTTCCGCAGTTTTCAGCATGGCGAGCACCTCATTTGGTGTCTTCTCCATCCCACACATGTTGTAGTTCATGATAAAACCGTCGTAAGACGGGGGGAGTGAAGCAAGCAACATGTCCATCATATGGGCTGGTGGAATTTGAAATTCCAAGGTTTTAAGCCTTTTAGCGTAGCCAATCATATTGACCACGTGTTCGCCAACTGAACTGCCCTCAGCCATCTTGCAATCCATCACGGTCTTCATAATATCAAAACGTTCAGACCGTGCGTTTTGCTTGTACAGAGCATCCAATTTCCGGATCATATCACGAGCATTATGGAATTCAAAACATTTTTGAAGCTCTGGACTCATGCAAGCTAGCATAAGGCACTGCACTAAGTTGTAATCATCATCCTTAGTGGCCCAGACATTTTGTTCATCTTCTGGGGCAGTTTCCGCCGGTTTAGCCGGAAGAGGAGTTTTAAGCACATATATTCTCTTAGCAGTCCTAAGGACAATCCTCAGGTTACGGACCAAGTCCGCATAGTTGTTTCCAGTCGTAGCTAACTTCTCTTTCTCTAACATCAGGCCTAAGTTGAACGCGGTGTTGCGAGCCATTTGATCTACAACGGTAAACACAAGTTTCACTTAGACTTTGTTCATAATTAATTTGCACTAGTGAATAAACAATTTTATTCTAAAGTGCGCTCACACTCAAATCAATATCTCTCAAAATTGATTATGAGTGATACAAGACCCAAATTGTAATTCAACGCCAAGGATGTATCCATCTCAAGTGACGAGAATTTCAATTGGTAGGCCAACTTGCCAATCACATCTCTATGTGACTCTTCTTCATCTTTCGATGGGCGTGTTCCGAGCTCAGGACGATCCTCCGTAACGTCAAGACAACCAAGTGATCTCGCTGCGAGGTCTCAACTCACCCGCCTCACACTTCTCTAATCGTCCGTACCCATGTATCCATGTGGTACCCCTAAGAGATAGGTGTCGTGACGGTACTACACTTGGGAGAACACTAACTACTTGATATTTTTAAGTGAGAGATCACCCTAATAAAAAGCGACTACCGCACAATCAAGAAGGGTGCATCAAGAGGGATAAACATCTCAGGCAATTCATAATAGCATGATATGGTATAGCCCTTTCTGACGGAGAAGTCTTTCATTCTTCGTCTTCGGCATTTGCGTCGGTGTTCACCTTCGCTAAGATTGCCACCACCTTGTCGATGCACCAGATAATATTGCTATCTCTATAGCTAATAAAATAAGTGCATTACTTAAGGTTGACACGCAGGTCATTAAAGTGACAATCATATGGCTCCAGCCATCATGCCGAATCACGACACGCAGGTCATGTTAATTAATTTACATCATATAGTCATCTCATACATAATCAAATTAATATGAGCACTGCTATACCACATCACATGCCATCCTGCAAAACCAAGTTAGACGCCTCTAATCGGTTTATGCAAAATTTTATTTTACGTGGCTTCTAAGGTTTTGACTTAAACCGCAGCTACCAACGTTTATCATCAAGTATGATTATTCAAGTCGCTAGATTAACTTTGCGGGGTGTATGAAACATGAGATAATAAAATCTCAAGCCCCATACTGAACTTCGTCATACGCATGACCCCCGTGCAGATCATATCTGCATTGCCCTTTCGTCTACGAAATTTCATCTTTTTTTAACTATGGTGGAACCCAAAGAACTGATAGCACTTCGTTGATCAATAAGGATCGCGGATTGCCAGAACTTTGTGAAATTCCACCATGCCGTTTCAAGATCAGAAATAAGTAAATTCTAGGGAAGCAACAAGAACATCGGGTAACAGATTTCATCTGCCACCCGCATAAATAATTTTCAGCAATAGATCTCATCTACTACAAAATTATATTATGCAATGCCCATACATCTCTATGTATTCTAGATCGTAACCTGCATCTACGCATAGCAAGGCGCTTGATTCCACTGTTGGGGAACGCGACAGAAAACAAAAAAATTCGGTACAACGAGCACGCCCAGGATCACTATGGAGATAGCATACAAGGTTTGATCTGATCATTACCAACTCGTAGCACAGCGGAAGTAGAGTCGATGTAGATCCTCGGTGCAGATCCCCACAGCTAGGATTTACAACCTCCCAACCGCGAGGATGTACTCCCTCGTCGGACAGCCCTTTGGGAGGCGGTCGGACAGTCCCCCGGACGATGTCATGAACAGCCCTTCGGGAGGACCCTCGAAGCTCGAACGGTAACTCAGATAGCCCTTCGGGAGGACCCTCGAACAAAAGATTCGAACCTACGACCTCTCTACGGGGTTGCACACATACGATGTCAGCTATCCGGCAGGGCTTCACCGTCCAGAACTAGTTCCCACCGGAACCCAGACAGCCTTTCGGCTCTACGAAACTATTTCGCTGGGGGGGAGAGAGAAAGCCAGATCATGCATGGCATGTGTATGTGAGAAAGAGTGAGTGTGGAGAGTGTCTCTCCACCTCTATTTATAGGAAAACCCAAGGGGTAGGGTGGCACTTGAAATACCCAAAAAAACCATCACATGGAGTTTCAAAAGGGGCATAATGGGAAGGCTAGAGGAGCTCCATGGAGGAGCTCCTCCCTTGGCCGGCCACTTCAAGTGCCCCCCCCCCCCCATGAGGGGCTCTCATCCATCCATGTCATCCCTAAGATATTTTGGGACAAAGCCCAAAAAGGTGGCTTTCCATAAAGTAACCATAAAGTGTTTTTCACTATTCATGAACCCATTTTTCCGCGACCGATAAATCCAAAAATATTTCTGCGGGTCTTAGAATAATTCCAGTACCCACTAAAATAATTCTGGACGCGTTCTGAAACATTTTCAGATCAATGATTTTCATCAGCGAAAAGCAACCAAAGCGGTTCTGGCAGCTCCGGAACATTTCCCGTTTTTTTCTCCGAAAAAATCCCAGAAGTTCCCAGAACAATTCTGGCACCCTCTAAGAATTTCCAGGCGTGTGCCAAAACCATTTTGACTTAGTGGTATACTCCGAAACAACTTTTTGGTTTTGCCGAAACTCTTCCGGTGTTCTCTCTCCGGAACTCTTCCGTTGTCTCCGAAACTTTTCCGGCGACTTTCTCTCAGACTCCCTGTCTAGTATTCAGCAGATAGATGACCCTTAAGCGTGTGACCCTATAGGTTCGGTGAAGTATAGAAATGATCGGAACACTTTCCGATCAATGATCAACATCGGAGCCGTGGACACCCATATTGACCCCTATACCCACACGAATAAATATTCGAGTGAACCTCCAGTTGCCGTGTGCTATTCCTGTTGCTTCGCGATATGTTACAAACACCCGAGGTGAGATTTATCGGCATCCCCGTGAATCAACACTTGTCCACTATGTCAGTTGCCTCGTTACCGGTTTTGTTCTCTTATCTCGTTTCCGCATTCCGGCATCCCCGTGATCAAATCACTTTGTGTCTGGCCAGACGATGATGGATACCGTAATACCGAGAGGGCCCTAAGAATATCTCTCCATCGTCGGAGGAGCAAATCCCAATCTTGAGCTATCTCGTTCCTTGTCATACTTTTCCGTGAACCCGTAAGCCGCCGTAATAACCACCCAGTTATGAATGACGTTTAACAAACCCCAAAGTTCACGAAGCAAGTACGAAGGAACTCGATACTCTCATGGTCTAAGGAATTATGCAAACGTAAACTTCCTCTATGTTATTAACCATTTACTTGTGACGAATGTATCTCATAGCATAACATCAATTCGGGTCGATTCAACACAAATGTTCTTCTAACATTGTGCCCTCAAAATTGCCGGCATAGTCATGCTCATGATCAGGAAAACAGGATCATCATGCAATACTTGAGCCAGTCTTAGAGGCATGACTAGTAATACATTTTACCGTTTATTATACCACACGTGCACATGAGTTTCCCTCCGAGCCTCGTGGATATTGTAGACTCGAGAATCATTGCAGTTATAGCATGGAACATAAACATCCATTACAAACTTGGAGATACAAAATAACTGTTATTACTGCCTCTAGGGCATATCTCCTACACTCTAGGCCGGCGCGGGGCAGGGGGGGGGGGAGCACGGCGGCACGGGCATCGTCGCCGCGTCGTACCGCGCCTCCCGTGCCTGCGACCGCGCCATCCGCCGTCAACGCGCGCATAGCCGCGCCCTGCTGGCAGAGAAGGAAGCCGGCTGCGCAGAGATCGAAGAGTCAGCGGCCAGGGCGTCCGCGTCCGCCGCCAACATCGAGGGAAAGTAGAACATGGGAGGCCGCCGCCGCTTGGGTCCCAGGAAGGCCACCGTCAGCGCGTTGCCGGCTTGTACAACCGGTGACCTGTCCGGTTCTTTATCTCAGACCATCCTGGGCCCCGTCTGAGCTCCACGGAAGCACCCTTCCCCTCCGGCTGAAGCACCCACTTTGCCACTCCGATGAGCGGCGCAGCCGGACATAGGGAAGATACGGGGGAAGAATATGCCTCCGGGGCTCCCGGCAGTCCGGTTAGCAGGCTGCCGGACATGGGGAAGACAAAGGGATCCGCCGCGGCCGGCCGTAGACTAGTGTAGTGTATCCGTGTCGTGGGAGTGGAGCTCCATGCGACCGTACGTGCACATAGTTTTACTTTTGTAGTTAAAATATGTCCAAAATGTAACCGTTTTCGTCCGGTTTGTATGAAATCCGTCATGTTTGTATGAAATCCAGCCGTGTTTGCATGAATTTCATCCGGTTTGTTGAAAAAGAGTTTGAAATGTATGCGGGCAGCGTTGAGTGGCGGCCTCCCGCATCCATGTCCACAGACTGGTCCCCCCCTATCCGCGGACGGATGCGGGAGGAAATTTGCGGGTTGCCGTTGGAGATGCCCTAACCGAATTCTTTTGGTGCAATCTTTACCCACATGGTACAAATGGGATGTTTTTTGTTCGGAATTCTACTTCTCCCCATTTCCTCCATAATTCCTCTTATCCACAGAGGTTATGCAAAATTGCAGTTGTATGGTTCAAAGTTCAAACTTGAGAGCAACGAGAGCTCATGACACAAGCAAGCTCATCACAAGGTCATGCTGGGTTGGGTTTAGCCACTAGTTGAAGATGGTTGCTGAGTATTGATGCAGTAGTTGAAGAGTAGACGTGCAGTAGCATTGTCAAGCAGGTGCGCGCTTGTTTAATCGAGGCGGTCGAGTTAATTGATTCCGAGCAATTCTCCATGAGCCAACTGGCGCCTACATTAAGCTAAAGAGTGTCCTGCCTTTACGTTGCACCATACAACTGCAGGTAGCAGTACTCCACTGGTCTTAACAATTGTGCAGTGGCAACAAAAAGGTTTACGTAACCTAACCAGTAACCACTGATCATGGACCGGCCAGTAGTTGCATCAGCCATCAGCAAGCCTCACAGCCGTTTGCACGTTTGCCATATTATATTTAGATTGCCTACCGATCTTTTTCATGATCCCTGCGGGTAGTAGTACGTAGCACCACTGTACTATTGATACCGCTGATTTCAAGGAAAGGTTGATTGGATTCCTGCAAAGCAGAGAAGGTTGATTGATAAGCTCGTGATCCTGAAATTTGACCGGAAGAACTAGCTTGTAGTAAGACAACACGTCTCCAGATTATAAAATTACTTCTCTGTAGGGGTGGAAACGGATCGGACAGTGCTCTTACCACTTTCATTTTCATATTTTCAAAACGAATACGGATGTTATCGGATACGAATGCGGATCGGATATTACTCGAATACGGATACATATTGGATATTTACTCGATTCGGAATGGATACGAATAATAGGGACATATTGCTTAAGAAAATTAGTCAATAGCTATGTGACATGAAATAATAAACTTGCGACATACAATAAGTCAATGATAAATAGGTTTTTGAATAAATACTACTGTAATCATAGTTTTAAATAGCCGGCTATAGCCAGGCTATAGCCCCGCTATAGCCTTTGGCACATGCTGCGGCTAAGTGCATTAGCCCAGCTATGTAGTGTTAGAACTTTTAAATAGCCGGCTATAGCCAGGCTATAGCTGTTTTCACAGGGTGCGGCTATTTGGCTTAGCCGGCTATTTAAAACTTTGACTGTAATGCATAATAATTTCTAAGTTTAATCATACAAAGATTAAAATTTGACCACTTATTTGGCTTTTATGTTGGATAATTGGCATATTAAGGTTAGAATTTTGAAAATTACCTCCCATAATCTTATTCGGATACGGATATATCCACTTCCATATCCATATTTGTGTCAAAATCTCATACCATATTTATTTTTTATTTTTTAAATAAATTCGGATACGGATAATTTCCATTTCCATTTTAGTTCGGATGCGGATGTTTCGGATACGAATAGGCATTTTCTCAAATACGAATATCGGATATTTCGGATTATCCACTGCCAGTTTCCACCCCTACTCCTCTGCGTGGGGCAGGTTGATTGGTAAGGTTTCAGTTTGACAGATCAGTTGATGTTAAAATGGGACATGCAAAAGCTTGACAGCCAGTACATATGCTTCTTTTAATTTACTCGTCGTCTAACCATGCTTAGCTGCAATCCACCACGTACACGGTTGCTAAAGTGCACACGATAACTTATTCAAACAGAAGCACACCAGGTTTCCAGCTCATGGACCTCCTGAGTCCTGATGCTACTCATTAAACATTGGTGATTCAGCCTGCACAACTAGATGCGATTTTGCATCATGGCAGAGGGATGCGTCGGGATTAGGTCAAAAGAAAATGGGGGAGAAAGTGGGCGGAAGGAAAATTTGCTGCTGCTAGATCTTAGACATCTTCCTTTCTCTGTAGACTTGAGTTCTCTGGGGTAGGATTAGGTGTTTAATAGTAGAAAGAGACATGTCATGGTGCAGAAAGGGGCGTGGTATATAGCGGAGAAAGTTTTTTTTTTTTTTTTGAAACGATAGCGGAGAAAGTAAAGTGCATACTACAAGACCGTGCTGCGAAAAACACATTTCATTTCATCAGCCTGTCGGTGGGTTAGGTTAGTCGATTAGGTAGCACACGGAAACTAAACCATACTGCGAGCTGCAGTGGTACAAGTACAACATGTCCTCTTATTTACTATTCCCTCCGTCCATAATATAAGAGCGTTTTTGACACTAGGACGGAGGGAGTACAAGGCAAGGCAAGGTAAATAACACATTTCGTGATGCAGCTTACCGGGCTGTTTTCAAGTAGTTTCAAGGATAAATTCAGAGTGTTAACGTCCATTGAATTTTTTGCAAACGTCTAGGTGACACGGGCAGGGCCAGAACACAGGTGGAATTCCCATGAGAGACAAAAACTGCATGGCAGCAATATTCTCTGCCGGGCTGCTGAGTGCCCCTGGCCAGTCAATCGGCCCTGCTAGATTAAGGAGCAGGAACAACAGAGACGCATCAGCATCAGAGACTGGAAAGGAGGAAATTGAAAACGAGGCATCAATGAGAAAAAGAGAGAGAAATTGACAGAGTGGCTAAACAAACAAATCTGGAGGAGTGGTGCCAACAAAGGCAAAGGCGAAGCTGAAAGCTGCCTTCCCATCCATCCATCCGCGCGCTTTCTTTTCTTTTAAAGCGCCTCTTCTCCCTCCTCCTTCCCTTTCCCTGAAGCTACCGGCCGCCACTGCTGCCCGCAGGAGCAATGAAGAGGATCAAGGCGGCGCGCGGGGGCGGAGCGGCGACGGCGCCGACCGACCTGCTCGTCTGCTTCCCCGGGCGGCAGCACCTGGCGCTGATGCCCAAGTCGATGTGCAGCCCGTCCAGGGCCACCCTGGACAAGGCGGTGGCCGCGCGCCGGAGACAGCTGCAGCTCCCGCCCGCGCCCGCCACGCGGTATGGCGGCAGCGGTACTGGCGCCGGAGGAGGGCGTGGTAGTAGCCCGCTGTTCCGCGGCTCTAAGGCGAAGCAGACCGTAGAGGACGACGAGCCGCAGTCGCCCAAGGTGACGTGCGCCGGGCAGATCAAGGTCGGCCGGCCAAAGAAGCCGAGGCCGGTAGTGGAGAAGAACGGCAAAGGCGACGGCGGCAGTGGGAGCAGGTGGGCCACCGTGGCGGAGGAGATCGAGCGGCTGCAGGAGCAGAGGAAGAAGGCGAGCTGGCTAGAGGCCGTCGGGATCAGGAGGGACGCGCTGCCCTTCCTCGGCGGCGCGCTCTGGAGCCTTCGGCACAAGGTGAGGTGCTTCGGGTCGTCGCTCCCCGCCGTGGTGGACTCCTCGACGGACGACGACGATGATGCGGGGGAGCACGAGCGCGGATCAGCCGCCGTTGGAAGCAGCGCCGCCGCGAGCGTGTTCTCCAAGTGGCTCATGGTGCTGGAAAGGAGCCATGAACCCCACGAGCAAGACGCCGGAGATGACAACGACGACGAGCTAGACAAAGAAGACGGGCGGCCGAGCAATGAGGCGGGAGACGACTGCTCCAAAGTGCCGTCCGTGCCGCCGCCGCCGAACGCGCTGCTCCTGATGCGGTGCCGGTCGGCGCCGGCGAAAGGCCTGGCGAGGAAAGGAGCAGAACCGGCCGGCGAGGAGGCCACGCAGGACAAGGGGGGCGTTGAGGAGAAGATGGACGAACTGGTGTTCATGAGAACGGCGCCGGACTTCCTGAAGCTGTCCATCGACATCGCCAAGGAGACGTGGGTCGTCGGCGGCGTGGACCCACTCGCGCGCAGCCGGAGCTGGAAGAGGTGACCTCTAGTCGCGGTAGCCGTTGTACAGAGCTCTACATGCACTACCTTTCTTGTGCCTCGCCGGTTCCAATGTTTATTTTTCGCTTTGCAAAATATAAATCCAGGCTACAGAAAATGTTGTAGTAGTATGTTTCTTCGAGATTCAGTGTCGACACGATCGCAAGAGAATCTCTGATTGATGCACACAATTGACGCGGTTGTGAAAGGGACATGGCTTGTTGCTCTAGGCCCCGCGCATTGGAATGCTAATCAATCTAGGCATCTAGTGATCTGCACGCATCACAATCACAACCAAAAGAAACAGAGCAGAAATCAGAATTGCAGAATGTGAAGGTCGTCGGACGCTGCAGAGTGAGAACCTGACTGTCCTGCATCAGAATTACTAGTGCGGTAGCCGGTAGAACGCCATCGCAAGATGACTAAATAATCAACATATGATAACGGATGGTCTCTCAATCTACAAGCCAAAAGTTTACACCAAACGCACGGCCACAGGTTAATTAATCCTACACCGAAGGGTGGCTAAAGATGAAAAGAGTGGCATATCCGCATATATGTCAACACCTAGCATAGCAAAAGTAGCGTAAAGAAATGAGTACGCCGAACTGCTCCTGCGGCAATCGTAATGGCGGCAGGTGGAGTATGTCCAGCTGTGGCCAGACACGACATATAGATATACTATGCAACTTCTCTTCGAGTACCTGCAAAAGGGAAACGGCAGAGAAAGCTACGTATGTTCTAGTACTTCTAGCCCTAGTCACTGCACTGGAAGAACCTACACACCCTTGAAAAGCTAATTTGCTTACCCGCAACAAAAAAGAAAAAAAAAGCTAAATTGCTCACAGATGGGAGTGCTTGTGCTAAACATTTGTTTCTCTGAAGATATTATCACATGACAGAACATGTGCAGTGCTGTAAAGTTTCTTGTTCACCTGTTCATCCAAAAGGCGTTAATGAGTTCCCGAGTCCGTGCCATGGAACATGATTAGTACATCTAGTTTCAGCACATCGAGCTAGATGCGGACACGATAGGGTGAAAATCACTCAGGCATTGCCAAACTGCAGGCAGTTTGTAACTTCGTAAAAACATTCGTCGCGTGAGGCACTCTACACTTCTGCTCAAGTTTAGTTATACAGCAAAGAGCGAGGATAGGAATAGGATCCTGAATCACTTGAAGGCAGAGCTAAATGAAGGGTACGCCATGTCACCGGCAAGGCTGCACAGGGGTAGGGTAGGGGATGACCTTCAGAGCAGACACTAGAAACTACGGAACCGATACCGAAGAATTAGGCCCTGCAAAAAAATTTGTAGCAAAACTGTGTTAGCAGCATCACTTAAACTTATGCATCAAACTCTTTCATGCACACACAAAAAAATTGTGCAGAATAGGCTGCGTGATGTATCTACACTACATCACAGTATGCATTTTAGATGAAAATCATAAAGATTGTACGGAAAATCATGAAGTCTTCATTTTAGATGTATCTACACTACAGCACAGTATGCATCTTGATCAAAATAACAAGAATAAATGAAAATAATGTGAAAAAAACACACGCTGCCAACAAAAATTGGATGACACTGACATAGTACAATTTTTTCAGCTGGCAGCAGGGTCTAAAACCTAGAAGTAGGAATTACACAAGTAATTTGTGGTAAAAATAATAATAACAAGCACTTATTTACAAGTATTACCAATTAACCATCAGAAGATAAATTCTTTCACCATCACATTTGCGAAGCTACCTAAGATAAGAAAGGTTAAAAATCTATTAGTACACCGCTACATGCTACTTCCAGAAAGGAAAATAGTCAGCAAATACAAAAAATACAGGTATGCTTTAATATCTCGATAGCAAATTAAAATCAAGAGGTATACCACAGGCAACATACTAGACTACTTCGCTGCTGAACTAGATGCTTTCTGGATCTCCGTTGTTACTGCCTCAGCAAGGTCTGATGCCTTATACTCAGCTCCAAAGCATCTTACTGTCTCCAGGCATGGATCTAGCAAGTACCTGTAATTCAGACAGTCAAGTTCTTGAAGCTTTATCAAAAAAGGAAGTTATAGGAAGACTCTCATGTGCTCTTACATGTTATGAGAACTTTCTACAATATAATCCTGACCAACTTCACCAACTTTTTTGAAGAAAATGCGGTATTCTTGTGCCATCTGTCTTATTGCATCGACTGAGCCTGTTAATCCTATTATTCTTGGGTCAAATTCTGCAGTTCAAATGAGACAAATCATCACTTCCAAATATAGTGCAAAACTGAAGGTTCCAGTGACATGAAACAAGCAGATAGGCTTACCACTAAGATATGCCTTAAGCTGAGCAGGTGAATCACGTTGAGGATCAAGTGTGACGAAGAGTGGCTTAATCTTGCTATCATACTTTGACTCTATGAAACAAAAAATAAAGGTTTGTAAGAGACCATGAAGATAAGAAACCAATAAGCAGAATATAGCACACAGAAAGTCAATGCTTTAAATTGTGGATTGTCAGCAATTTTAAGCTCAGCAGACAATAAGTAGTTCAGACTGGAGCACGGCTGAGATAAGAAAAGGATTAGTTAAAAACTTAAAATAGCTTCGACAACATAATTGTTACAAAGAACTTAATACTAAGTTTACGCAAAGAACTACTCCCTCCGTCCTACTCCCTCAGTACCGAAATATATGTCGTTGAAGCAACTGTAGTTCAACTTCTCCAGCGACATATATTTCGGTACGGAGGGAGTATAATATAAGATGTTATTACAACCAATGTACTCATATATTGGTTGTAATAACATCTTATATAATGGGACGGAGGGAGTATATATCATTGGGAATTAGCATAAAATGTTTTAGCGAAATTGGATGCTTTTAGCCCAAATGTAATGAACAAAACATGCATTTGTGCACTCATAGACCAAAATAATCATATGCAGTACGCATAATAAGGTTTAACTGCTACAATCTGTACGAGAAGAACAGAGAGATAATGATATGATAAAACAATAACAATAAGCAATTTCAAACGATGAGGTGCCTCCAATAGTTTATTCAGGATGTGGTATATAGCAACACACCTAACAGCTTAACAACATCAGCGATCTTCTGAACTTCTTTCGGCCCCACATCTGGGGATGATGTGTAGCCAAAATACATCAGCGTCCAATTCCCTCGAAGCTTTGATTCAGTCACCACATTGTTCTCCGTATCATAGAGCTTAAATGGTCCTCCGATTGCAGGTCTGTTGGTAGTGCACCTTTTGGGAATACTGGTCTGTTCTGCTTGTTTACCTGGAAACACCATGATATGAATTATACAAAAATAATAAACTCAATAAGACACAATAAAAGGGTTAATGAAAACTGTTTTTCGTTCAATCTAAGGTACGATGTAAAGCTGAAAAGTAATAATGAAAACTGCATCTCATTGAAATTAAGAAACTCTTGTATTCTAATATCGATTTTTTTTAAAAGCAACACTGACTACCATAGTTGAACTGACTGAACTGAAAAAATTAATACATTAAAATGTATTACTTCAGGAATAACAAGAAACATCACTTCTGAAGAATTTGTAAGTACCTAAGGGAACCGCACGCTTCTCATCATTATAGTGAACATAAGTGGCTAGTCCAGCAAAGGCTAGAATGGCAGATGGCTGCAAAATCAACATTTACATGTACATAAGAATATTGATCCTACAGATCATGTTAGACCAAATCACAGTGCACATGTCCAATAAGAAAACTATCAAAGTTCACCAATAAGCCATGATAATAGTTAGCAATATCGTAAAACGTATGATAAATCGTAGTTAAGGGAAAGATAAAAGAGGAAGATTGGGCAGGCCAGAAAAGCAACATACGACAATGTAATATACTAGTGGCCGAGAACTTGACTCATTCTCTTCAACAAACTGTCTCATCGGTTTATCATACTTGGAGCTTCCTCCGGTAGAATAACCTCGAGACTGGTAACCCCGCACCGGAAATAGCCTGCAGAACCAAACTCTAAGAATTACAAGAACCACAGAGTTAAACAAACAGAAAATGCCTAGGTTGAACAACATACATGCAAACAGGCTTGTGAGAATATCCACACGTAGGTAGCATTCAGATAATTCAGGATTTAAATTAAAGCTTCGAGTGATAAAATGATGAGTAATGGCATTCGATCCGAGGTCTATCATCCATAAGGGGCAGGGTAATGATTATCAAATGAAATTCGCTATGGTATAGCTTCAATAATTCATTCATACCATGATGTAGGCACTTATGCCAGTCAGAGCCATCAACAACAGAGCATGTAAAGCAACTAGTAATGTTAAACAGCAATGCAGCGAAACTGAACAGCATGATCATAACCGACCCACATATCAAAAGCTATTTTTAAGCAATCACTAATCGCATACACACACAAAATGCAGGATCTGAATAAAGAACACAGACTGCATAGTGAGCCATAAAGCGTGCAGGGCACACACAATTGCGGTGATTCACTAACCATACTTGACAGAAATTTCCCCTCTAGTTAATTTACTCCCAATTCCGACGAGTCTACACAGCGATGTGACAGGCCCGAATCCTCCGCGTTCCTACAACGTACAGACGGCTCACGTTCTTCCCCAGGCAGAGCACCCTACATACAGGCCTAACCAGCAACCGAAACGAGGACCGGACGAACTAAGGACGCCAGCGCGGAAACGCCCGATGAGGCAACAGCACAAACAGGTAGCGCGCGCAGGACAGGAGCATCAAGCGCAAAAACTGACCGAGACACGAGGTAGCCAGCCGTACCTGGTCTGCCACGGCGGGGGCACTCCGGCCGCACGGGCGGCGCCGAGGCGGCGTAGCAGCGAGAGCTTGAGGAAGCGCGCGGGCAGCATGGCGGTGGCCGGGGAGGAGGCTCTCCGGAGCGAGGCGGGGGCAGGGGGGTCGACAAGGGATGGAGTGGAACTGTGGGAGGGGAGGAATTGGAATTTGTTTGGAGGTTTTGGGGGGCCTCGGCTCGGTCGGGCGTGTTCGACTTCTTCTGGTCCAAGAAAACAGGTTTGATCTTCGTGCAGCCCAAGGTATCGTTTTGCTTTGTGGGCTGGTCGGTTCATTTTCACTGTCCGCTTATTCTTCTTTATCTTAAAGAAAAGAAAAGGGCGAGCTCATTTGAGCTCGCGGTGAACAGTAAAATCCGAAATATTTGAAAAAAATATTAAAAAATTCTGATTTTTTTGGTGCAAACATTGACAAATGTTTTCCTCGGTGCTTGCAAACTTTCATAAAAAAATTACATCCGTGTAAGTCGTGGTAAAAAAACAAAATCAACACTCAAAATGCTTTTGAAAATAGCACTTTTGGAGCATCAATTTTTTTTTGCCACGCCTTCCACGAATGTTATTTCATGATGAAATTTTGCAAGCACTGGAACATTTGTCAATGTTTGCACCAAAAAAAATTCAGAATTTGTTGATATTTTTTAAAGTTTTTAGCATTTTACTATTCACCCGAGCTCATTTGAGCTCGAGCTCAGAAACACCACGTCCTTAATCTTCAATATTCCTTAGTAAGGGATGCCCTCAGTTGATCAAATACAGTGTCAAAAACTCTATCAATGTGCAGAATGAGTCCGTCAATGACAGAATCTGGAAATGCCCACTGATGTTGGACACTCAAAAAACGAAACTCCGAAATACCGGTCTACTCCATCATTGCAGGGTGGATGGAAAAATTATTATCTATTGCAGGTAAGGAAATTTTAATAAAAATCAGTGGCATAGGCTATACCAGTCTACTCCATGTCATGCTTCAGACTGCCAAGGGGCCTATGTGAGAACGTCACTTTAATTATTCGCCAGTTTTGGTGGGGGTAAGCAAGGAAAGAGGAGACCATGTTGGGTATCATGGGTTGTCTTAACACGTCCGAAAAACATGGGGGGGGGGGGCTTGGCTTCCGGGATCTTGAGATATTCAATATGGCATTGCTAGATCGGCAAGCATGGCAATTGCTGCAGGATCCTCTGTCTCTCAGTGCCAAAAGTTTGAAGACAATATACTTCCCCTCAGTTTCCCTATTTGAGGCTGATAGGGACCCATCCTTCACAGGTTTGGAGAGCCATCTTGGATGGCAGGGATGTGCTAGCACATGGTGTTGTTAGGGGAACTGGTGACGGCCGAACAACGAAAATTTGGGATCAAAACTGATTTAGAGGGACATGGTCATGAAACCAATTACCTCACTTGTGGCGGACCCGTCAGTTCAAGTGACAAATTTGATTGACGACACCTCAGCATCATGGCGTGAAGATCGCCTCAGGGAAGTGTTTGATGGCTCGAGAAATTATGATTATTTGCAAGGAGTTTCCATTTAGTTTTCACCAGATTTCTGTAATTTCTCGGTTATTTCTAACGTTAATCCTTCGAGAGAGAAGAAAACCCGTTTTTCCATTGTTTCACAGGAAAAAGCACATATGGAAGGAAACCAAGGCGAATTACTGCAAATCAAGCCAAATGGAGCAACTTCCATGTTGGGAGTTGACGGTGTCCTGGATTAGGGGGTGCTAACCTAGCCAGCCCGTCTCTTCGGTTGGGCCGATGGGCCCTCGTGCGTGATCAAGGTGGACTCCGGAGGCCGCGTACAGGAGGCGTGATCAAGACTGTCTCTACCGAAGACTTGACGTACACTCCAAGATCTCTCCTGCCGCCCTGCTCCTAGATACCGACTTTGTAACCCTAGATACCCTCCTTGGCGTGTATATAAGCCATAGGTTTAGCCCATAGAGGGGACATCAACGCAATCTTATTCACCTAGCTCTAGAACTAGAACACATCTGAAGATCTCGAGGTAGATCGACTCTGTACTTGTCACACCTCCATTGGTATAAACAAGAGCAGGACGTAGGGTTTTACCTCCATCAAGAGGGCCCGAACCTGGGTAAAACATCGTCTCCCTGTTCCTGTTACCATTGATCCGAGATCCACAGCTTGGGACCCCCTACCCCGAGGTCTGCCGGTTTTTACACCGACACTGGTGCTTTCATTGAGAGTTCCGCTGTGCGATCACCATAAGAATCGATGGCTCACCTGCAAATCAATTGCGCCAATGGCCATGGGAGCGTTTATGCACCCAGCCAGCTTTTTGTTTTCGGCAGCATGGTGTTTTGCGCCGACTCGACGGGACATCTGGCCTCTGTCGAGAACTACGCCCCAGGTCGGATCGTGACCTTCGGTGGCCTCGAATACACCGCGGATTCCCACGGCGAACTCGTCCTATCGGGATGGACTCCCGGCCGAATAGAGAGCTTGCCCGGCTCCGGAGGCTCGACTCCGGAACCGATCTCCGTCATGGCGCCTTTAGAGACCCCCGACGCAACCACTCCGGCCAGTCCCCTTCCGATCTCCAGTCCGGACATAAATCCGGCTCCCACCTCCAAAATTACGTCAGTATCAGAACTGACCTTGGCGCAGAACCCGAAATTTTGTTCAGACTCCCTTCGCGCCGAAGACGCGTCAAGTTACACGCCGGGCATACTACGAGTCAGCCCTGCTTATAGCGCAGCAATGAATCCCGAAGAGCTATCTCACCTCAATGAGATGCTTGACCGCATCCAGAGTATGTCCATCTCGGACGGCAAGACTGCGGTTTACGATCAGATCGGACTTAAAGCCGACGATCGGGAAATTTACATCTCTCCCACCACCCACCTAGTCGCCACGGTCGATGACTTAACCGACGTGTTGGACTATGGTGAGGCCACAGACATGGATGAAGATGCTGATGGCCCTATCGAAAACACCTCGCCCTCGGTAATCCCGGGCAGGTGGACCGCCACGTCCACCTATGATGTCTACATGGTGGACACTCCCAAATCCCCTCCAAGACGTCGGCGAAGACGCCGAAGAGGCAATAATGGGGAACCCATTGGTAATAACATGACAGCCAATAACGGCGACGCAGAGGACGGTGATGCCGATAACCCTGAGGAGGACCTTCAAGCCTTCCCAGTGAGGAACGGCACACCCGACCGACATCTCAGGGACTCAGATCCCGACGACCTCTTTGAAGGGGCCGACAATAACTATATGCCGGAATCTGAGGAGGACGAGAGCCTCAGTACCGAGGACTACATCGTTCCCGAAGACCCTTTTGAACAAGAGCGCTTCCGGCGGCGCCTCATTGCGACGGCCCGGAGCATGAAACGCAAGTAGCAGCAGCTGCAGGCCAATACCGACGCACTGAATGAAAAGTGGGTCGAAGTGCTCTTCGCCGAGCAAAACATGGAAGACTGGCGCCATAGCGGGCCGAAATCATACCCACGCAGGCGTCTCTTGCCGGAGTTTGATGAGCAGCTCGCTGACGACCACGACCGACCCCCTAGAGGTCGGGACAGGCCAAGACGAGAAAACCTCAACGATCGGCCACCTCCACGCCGTTATGGCAAGGACCCCGTGGATTACCTAGATCCTCACGACGCTAGACGTCGCATTGAGGAAAACAGGGCACCTCCTCGGTCCATTTATGGATCAAGGGGACGCGCGCCCGCCGGGCTTGACGGCTACGACGCCTGGATGGACAAGAACGGCCGTGCCCGAGATCAGGCCTACTCATGGCTCTCTCCCGATCTCTGACGAGATGCTCCTCGGTTCCGAGGTCCGGCTCACCCAATCTGCTTTACAGACAGGGTGATGGAACATCAATTCCCGGAAGGATTCAAGCCCATCAATATAGAATCATACGATGGCACTACCGACCCAGCAGTATGGATCGAGGACTTCCTCCTCCACATACACATGGCCAACGGAGATGATCTCCACGCCATTAAATACCTGCCACTCAAGCTAAAGGGGCCGGCAAGGCATTGGCTTAACAGCCTACCTCCTCACTCTATTGGTAGCTGGGAGGCCCTAGATGACGCTTTTCGAGCAAACTTCCAGGGCACGTACGTCCGACCTCCGGACGCTGATGACCTCAGCCGCGTCACCCAGCAGCCAGGCGAATCAGCCCGAAAATTTTGGAACAGGTTCCTCACCAAGAAGAACCAGATCATAGACTGCTCTGAAGCCGAGGCCATCGCCACATTCAAGAACAATATACGAGACGAATGGCTGGCCCGCCAACTCGGCCAGGATAAGCCAAAGACTATGGCGGCCCTCACCTCGCTGATGACTCGCTTTTGCGCGGGAGAGGACAGTTGGCTCGCCCGTAGTACTCACAACGGCGAGGCAGGCACCTCAGAAACACGCGACGCCAATGGAAAACCCAAGCGCAACAAAAATAAGCGCAGGTATAAAAATGGCAGAAGCGATACGGAAGACGCTGCGGTCAACGCGGGGTTCACCGGACCTAAGTCCGGACAGAAAAGAAAACCCTCTAAAGGGAACAAGGACGGACCTAGCCAGCTCGATAGACTCCTAGACCACCCATGTGGAATCCATGGCACTCAGGACAAACCAGCAACCCACACTAACAGGAATTGCTGGGTCTTTAAACAAGCCAGCAAGATTGCGACAGAGGGTCAAAATAAAACCCAAAATCGCAGCGAAGACGAGGAAGAACCTCGATGGCCTAATAACGGAGGCCAAAAGAAGTTTCCTGATGAGGTTACAGAGGTCAATATGATCTATGTCACCCACATCCCTAAAAAGGAGAGGAAGCGTGTGCTCCGGGATGTCTACACGCTAGAGCCAGTCGCCCCGAAGTATAACCCATGGTCGGCTTACCCGATCACATTTGACAAGCATGATCATCCGACCAGCATCAGGCATGGCGGATCGGCGGCACTCATCCTGGACCCTATTGTTGATGGTTATCATCTGACACGTGTCCTGATGGACGGTGGAAGCAGCCTCAACCTCATCTACGAGGATACGATTCGCAAGATGGGCATCGACTCATCCCGGATCAAGCCGAGCACCACCACCTTTAAAGGTGTCATCCCAGGCGTCGAAGCCCGCTGCTCCGGAACGGTCACCCTGGAGGTAGTCTTCGGCTCGTCCGAGAACTTCAGAAGTGAGGAGTTAATCTTCGATATCGTGCCTTTCCGAAGTGGATACCATGCACTCATAGGGCGCACGGCCTTCGCACGCTTCAACGCAGTCCCGCATTATGCCTATCTCAAGCTCAAAATGCCAGGACCCAACAGCGTTATCACAGTCAATGGTAACACCGAACGCTCACTCCGGACGGAGGAGCAGACCGCGGCTTTCGCAGCCAAGGTACAGGCGTCCGAGGAGGCAGCCCGCTGCGACAAACGCGTGCTACTTGTGATCTGCGTTGGTTTTTATCCCCGAAGAGGAGAGGATGATGCAGTACAGTAGAGATAAGTATTTCCCTCAGTTATGAAACCAAGATTATCAATCCAGTAGGAGAATCACGCAACACCTCGTTAGCAGTACCTGCACACAAACAACAAACCCTTGCACCCAACGCAAACGAGGGGTAGTCAATCCCTCGGCGGTAAATTGCAAGATTAAATTGTATGTGATAGACAGATAGATTAAACAAAAATACAAAATAAAATAAATAAGATAAAAGTGCAACAAGGTATTTTTAGGATTTTCAATATATGATAGGAGTAGACCCGGGGGCCATAGTTTTCACTAGAGGCTTCTCTCGTAAAAATAGCATACGGTGGGTAGACAAATTACTGTTGGGCAATTGATAGAAAAGCAAATAATCATGACGATATCCAAGGAAATGATCATGTATATAGGCATCATGTCCGAGACAAGTAGACCGACTCCTGCCTGCATCTACTACTATTACTCCACACATCGACAGCTATCCAGCATGCATCTAGTGTATTAAGTCCATAAAGAACGGAGTAACGCCTTAAGCAAGATGACATGATGTAGACAAAGTAAACTCACGTATGAATAAACCCCATCTTTTTACCCTTAATAGCAATGATACATACGTGTCATGTCCCTTTCTGTCACTGGGATTGAGCACCGCAAGATCGAACCCATTACAAAGCACCTCTTCCCATGGCAAGATAAATCAATCTAGTTGGCCAAACCAAATCAATAGATCGGAGAAGAAATATGAGGCTATAATAATCATGCATAAAAGAGTTCAAAAAAGACTCAAATAATATTCATGGATAATCTGATCATAAACTTACTATTCATCGGATCCCAACAAACACACCGCAAAAAGTGATTACATCGGATAGAACTCCAAGAACATCGAGGAGAACATTGTATTGAAGATCAAAAAGAGAGAAGAAGCAATCTAGCTACTAACTATGGACCCGAAGGTCTATGGTAAACTACTCACGCATCATCGGAAGGGCAGCAAGGTTGATGTAGAGCCCCTCCGTGATTGATTCCCCCTCCGGCGGAGTGCCGAAAAAGGCCTCCAGATGGGATCTCTCGAGAACAGAAGCTTGCGGCGGCGGAAAAAGTATTTCATGGACTCCCCCGGTGGTTTCCCGATTTTTGGGAATTTATAGTGGTGGAATTAGGTCAAAAGAGGCAGAGGTGGGCCCATGAGGCACCAGGGCGCGCCAGCCCCCCCAGGCGCGCCCTGGTGGCTCGTGGCCACCTCCTGGGGCTTCTGGCCTTCTCCCGAAGCTTCTAGTGTTTGTTATGTCCAGAAAAAAATCTCCAAAAAGTTTCATGGCATTTGGACTTCGTTTGATATTGATATTCTGTAAAACAAAAAATAGGCAGAAAACAACAACTGGCACTGGGCACTAAGTTAATAGGTTAGTCCCAAAAAATGATATATATAATTGCTTGTAAATGTATATAAAACATCCAAGATTGATAATATAACAACATGGAACAATAAAAAATTATAGATACGTTGGAGACGTATCAGCATCCCCAAGCTTAATTCCTGCTCGTCCTCGAGTAGGTAAATGATGAAAACAGAATTTTTGATGTGGAATGCTGCCTATCATATTCATCATATATTCTTTTCTTTTGTAGCATGGACATATGAACTTGAATGATTCAAAGCAATAGTCTATAGTTTGACATGAAGATATAAATACTCAAGCATACTAACAAGCAACCATGCCTTTCAAAATATCAACGCTAAAGAAAGTTATCCCTAGCCCATTATGCTCAATCATTGATCCATTCATGAAACACACTCCATATTAGCTACATCCAATGCACAAGTATGACAATAGTGCTCTCTGGTTGGTGCTTTGTAAGAGAAGATGGAGACTCAAAATAAAAATAAAAATTGCATAAAAGTAAATAGATAGGCCCTTCGCAGAGGGAAGCAGAGATTTGCTAATGTGCCAGAGCTCAAAGCTTAAATTAGAGAGATAAAAATTTTGGGAGGCATGCTTTTCCTGTCAACGAAAACGAACGAGAATTCCCAATATCTTCCATGCTAGATACATTATAGGCGGGTCCCAAACAGAAAATAAAGTTTATTCCTTTTCCACCATTCTTTCACAATCCATGGCTAGCCGTATCCACGGGTGCCCTCCATACCAACACTTTCCAAGGAATTTATTATTATCATCATATAAGATCTTTTCATTTCATTTCATTTCATTTCGGGACTGGGCATCCCTATTACCTGCCACACTCTCGTGCAATGACAAGTGAATAAACACTCATCGTGAGAATAACCCACCTAGCATGGAAAATATTGGCCACCCCCTACCGCCTCATGAGCGGTACGGGCACACAAAACAGAAAATTATTTTGAAAATTAAAGTTGGCACATGCAAATTTACTTGGAACGGCATGGAAATACCGCATATAGGTAGGTATGGTGGACTCATCTGGCAAAAGTTGGGTTTAAAGAGTTAGGATGCACAAGCAGTATTTCCGCTTAGTACAAATGAAGGCTAGCAAATAGATTGAGAAGCGACCAACCAAAAAGCGAAAACGGTCATAAACATGCATTGAACATAACTAACACCGAATAATGCACCATAAGTAGGATATAATTTAGTTGCATAACTATTGACTTAACATGCATGCATAGGGAATCACAAACCTTAACACCAATATTCTTACTAAATCACAATTACTCACTAACATGACTCACATACTATCATCTCCATATCGCAAAACTATTGCAAGGAATCAAGCTTATCATATCCAATGATATATATGAAAGTTTTTATTATATCCCTCTTGAATATTCATCACTTTGGGACAAAATTCATATCTTGTGCAAATTACCATTACTATTATCAACTCTCAAAATAATTTGAGTGAAGCATGAGAGTGCAAATATTTCTTCAAAATTTCAATCTTATCAACTCTCAAAATAATATAAGTGAAGCATGAGAGTTTATTTCTTCAAAATTTTAATCTTGTCAACTCTCAAAATAATATAAGTGAAGCATGAGAGTTTATTTCTTCAAAATATAGCCACCACCGTGCTAAAAAAGATTTAAGTGAAGCACTAGAGCAACTGCCTAGCTCAAAAAATTTAAGTGAAGCACATAGAGTATTCTAACAAATCATGATAACGTGTGGCTCTCTCAAAATAGGTGTGTTCAGCAAGGATGATTGTGACAAACTAAAAAGCAAACAAAGCAAAGACTCATATCATACAAGACGCTCCAAGCAAAACACATATCATGTGACGAATAAAAATATAGCTCCAAGTAAAATTACCGATGGTTGGTAGAAGAAAGAGGGGATGCCTTCCTGAGCATCCCCAAGCTTAGCCGCTTGAGTCTTCCTTGAATATTACCTTGGGGTGCCGTGGGCATCCCCAAGCTTAGGCTCTTGCCACTCCTTATTCCTTCATCCATCGTGATCTCACCCAAAACTTGAGAACTTCAATCACACAAAACTCAACAAAACCTTCGTGAGATCCGTTAGTATAACAAATAAATCACTACTTTAAGTACTGTTGCAAACCCATTCATATTTTATATTTGCATTATACCTACTGTATTCTAACTTCTCCATGGCTTATACCCCCCGATACAATCCATAGTTTCATCAAAACAAGTAAGCAACACATCAAAAACAGAATCTGTCAAAAACAGAACAGTCTGTAGTAATCTATTTAAAAGCCATACTTTTGTAACTCCAAAAATTCTAAAAAATTAGTAAAACGTGGGAAATTCATATACCAATACTGTGTAAAAATTTCAGATTTTTTTGACGCTCCAGTACAGAATCAAAATTCCAGCACTGGACGCAAAACTTTCTGTTTTCCAAACAACATCAATTATACTATCTTCCAAATCATCCCAAAGGCATTACTTGGCACAAACTCTAATTAAAACACAAAAAACACAATCATAATAGAAGCATAATTGTGTATACACACAAGAACAGAAATTAATAGTAAAAAATTATTTTATTCATTGGGTTGCCTCCCAACAAGCGCTATTGTTTTATGCCCCTAGCTAGGCATAATGCATAGTTTCAAGTATTGTCATCCTTCAAGTTGATTCCATAAGTGGCCCTCATAATGGATTCATATGGTGCTTTAATTCTTTTCCTAGGGGAGTGTTCCATACCCTTCTTTAGTGGAAACTGAAATTTTATATTCCCTTCTTTCATGTCAATAACGGCATCTATAGTTCGTAAAAATGGTCTACCAAGTATTATGGGGCAAGAAGGATTGCATTCAATGTCAAGTACTATAAAATCAACGGGCACATAATTCCTATTTGCAAGAATAAGAACATCATTAATTCTACCCAAAGGCTTTTTAATAGTGAAATCTGCCAGATACAAATTAAGAGAACATTCATCTATATTAGTAAAGCCTAGCACATCACATAGAGATTTTGGAATTGTGGAAACGCTAGCACCCAAATCACATAAAGCATTGCACTCATAATTTTTAATTTTAACTTTAATGGTGGGTTCCCATTCATCATATAATTTTCTAGGAATTGAAATTTCTAACTCTAGCTTTTCTTCTAACGCTTTCATCATTGCTTCTACTATGTGTTTAGTAAAAGCCTTATTTTGCTCATAAGCATTGGGTGAATTTAGCATGGATTGTAACAAACAAATGCACTCAATCAAAGAACAACTATCATAATTAAAATCTTTGTAATCCAAGAGAGTGGGCACATCACTAGTTAAAGTTTTTACCTCTCCAGACCCACTTTTATCAATTTTTTCATTAAGATTTTCACCCTCCGAATTTTGAGGACGCCTTTTAGCTAAAGTTGACTCTTCTTCAGTACCCTTTTCATCAAGTTTTATATTGCTAAACAAAGAATCAATAGATGAAACACCAATCATTTTAATATCCTCATCATTACTAAGTTCTAATGATTCCGGCTTAGCTGCCATTTGATTTACTAGAGTAGCTTGTGCATCAGAAATCTTTCCTAGCAAATTTTCAGTAAGAGAAAATTGAGATTGAAGATTAGCAACTTCTTTACTAACATAATCGAGTTGTTTTGCAATAGCATCCAACAAAGTAGAATGTTCTTTTAGTTCTTCGGTAAAAAATTTGTTGTGCTCAAATTGAGTAGTCATGTAATCTTTAGTATTTTTCTCGATTTCGGACAAAATTTTATAATAAGAGGTACCATGATAATTTTCTCGGGGCATCATATTTAAGCAAACAAGATAACAAGCAGGCAAAGAAGCAAACAAGAAAAAGGCAAACGAAAAATATTTTTGTATTTTTGTAAAAACTTTTTAGAAGTGGGGGAGATGAAAAAGAGAGGCAAATAAAATAAATGCAAGGAGATGTAAGTTTATGCGAAGGTACTTGATAGATGTTGATGATGTCTCCCAGGCAACGGCGCCAGAAATTCTTCCTGCTACTTGTGATCTGCGTTGGTTTTTATCCCCGAAGAGGAGAGGATGATGCAGTATAGTAGAGATAAGTATTTCCCTCAGTTATGAAACCAAGGTTATCAATCCAGTAGGAGAATCACGCAACACCTCGTTAGCAGTACCTGCACACAAACAACAAACCCTTGCACCCAACGCAAACGAGGGGTTGTCAATCCCTCGGCAGTTAATTGCAAGATTAAATTGTATGTGATAGATAGATAGATTAAACAAAAATACAAAATAAAATAAATAGGATAAAAGTGCAGCAAGGTATTTTTAGGATTTTTAATATATGATAGGAGTAGACCCGGGGGCCAGAGTTTTCAATAGAGGCTTCTCTCATAAAAATCGCATACGGTGGGTAGACAAATTACTGTTGGGCAATTGATAGAAAAGTAAATAATCATGACGATATCCAAGGAAATGATCATGTATATAGGCATCATGTCCGAGACAAGTAGACCGACTCCTGCCTGCATCTACTACTATTACTCCACACATCGACCGCTATCCAGCATGCATCTAGTGTATTAAGTCCATGAAGAACGGAGTAATGCCTTAAGCAAGATGACATGATGTAGACAAAGTAAACTCACGTATGAATAAACCCCATCTTTTTACCCTTAATAGCAATGATACATACGTGTCATGTCCCTTTCTGTCATTGGGATTGAGCACCGCAAGATCGAACCCATTACAAAGCACCTCTTCCCATGGCAAGATAAATCAATCTAGTTGGCCAAACCAAATCAATAGATCGGAGAAGAAATATGAGGCTATAATAATCATGCATAAAAGAGTTCAGAAAAGACTCAAATAATATTCATGGATAATCTGATCATAAACTCACAATTCATCGGATCCCAACAAACACACCGCAAAAAGTGATTACATCGGATAGAACTCCAAGAACATCGAGGAGAACATTGTATTGAAGATCAAAAAGAGAGAAGAAGCCATCTAGCTACTAACTATGGACCCGAAGGTCTATGGTAAACTACTCACGCATCATCGGAAGGGCGGCAAGGTTGATGTAGAGCCCCTCCGTGATCGATTCCCCCTCCGGCGGAGTGCCGGAAAAGGCTTCCAGATGGGATCTCTCGAGAACAGAAGCTTGCGGCGGCGGAAAAAGTATTTCGTCGACTCCCCTGGTGGTTTCCGGATTTTTGGGAATTTATAGTGGTGGAATTAGGTCAAAAGAGGCAGAGGTGGGCCCCGGAGGCACCAGGGCGCTCCTGGCCCCCCAGGCGCGCCCTGGTGGCTCGTGGCCACCTCCTGGGGCTTCTGGCCTGCTCCCGGAGCTTCTAGTGTTTGTTATGTCTAGAAAAAAAATCTCCAAAAAGTTTCATGGCATTTGGACTTCGTTTGATATTGATATTCTGTAAAACAAAAAACAGGCAGAAAACAACAACTGGCACTGAGCCCTAAGTTAATAGGTTAGTCCCAAAAAATGATATATAATTGCTTGTAAATATATATAAAACATCCAAGATTGATAATATAACAGCATGGAACAATAAAAAATTATAGATACGTTGGAGACGTATCAACGCACCACTCGCTCTTCGAAGCGCACCCGGGTCACACAAGTCGACCTCGGCCACATACCCTCGCACCCTAAATAGGGATACGGGCTCCTCGCGTGCCCTCTCTGGATGGGGCACTACGTCCCCAGGGTGCACAATTTTGCACTCAAGATTCCTTTGGTCGCCGAGGAGCCAAAATTTTTATTAAAAACGTCGGCACGGTTCGACCAAGCACCGACGTGGCTTCGAGCCCCTGTAAAGGCAAGTCTCTGTCAAAGAAACAGCCAAACATGACTACGTCAAGGTGGCTTCAACCACAGCACGGACTTCGGCAACACCTCCTTCAAGGAGCCCGGTCAACCAAACGCGTTGAGCGTATAAGGGGCCGGAAAGGCTTCAGCCTCCGAAGTCCTCACCATTAATGGTGACCAGCTGGTCAACAGCTCGGAAGCGCAGACGTGCGGCACGAAGCGGCCCGGGTTCCTAAAAATTCGAGGACAAGTATCCGCCCTGTTTCTTCCCTCCTTCTTTACTTTTTACATTGTATTCTTTCAGTTCTTCTTGTTGCAGCTGGACATGTAGAGGCTTGAAATTATGAAACAAAGAAACCATGCCCTTTAAAGGTCTTTATCGTTTTTTTAAGCATAGCCCCTGCGCTACAAAGAAGTTCTCTACAAAAGATACAATTGTATTACAAGTCCGAAGTATTCGGCATCTCAGATTTTGGCTTTATATGCATCGGTTTTGAACCTAGATTTTGGTCAATAGTTGGGTTGCCCGGCTCCTATGTGTACCCCTTACGTTCCCGATGAATTCGGCTAAGGGTGTAACGGGAGAACCACTGCGATTGTGCCGCCAGGTTAATTGGCAGAGCACCTCAGTGGAGAAAGCCAAAAACTGACCATCTAGGTAGGCGCAAACTGGTCGGCCATCCGCGGACCGCGTCAAGCGACATGACGATAGAGATCACCCATGTTAAATGAAGGGCTTCACTTGTTTTAGCCAAAGTGTGTCACGGTTTAGACCTCGGCTTATGAAGCTGACCACTCCCCACACCGGGGGCTCATTATCAGCCCCCACAGTCAAACTCCCTAGACTAAGTGAAAGTTATCAAGCCATTATAATCTGATTGCCTAGTTCCCATGAGCAGAGACCACCTCCGGGCACCGAGACGTCGGCTAAGGATCAAAACTGCATCTTGGAACACCCTTTTGTATATTGTACATCAGGGGCAGAAGCCGAGGACTGGCCACTTTCAGTTTAAAACGGTCACACAGGAGGTAAAATAATTAAAAAGAGCACATATGAAGGGATTTGAAACCATGCTCATTTCATTAAATCATTAAGTTTTGTACACTTCATAAGTTCGGTATTCCGAAGTGTAACCTAGTAATACAAGGTGTCCTTGAGACACAGGGCATCGGTAATCCGAGCTCCTTCCTCCACCTCGGGATAGAACTGCTCCGCAGTGCGAGGCTTGTCCGCAGGAGGACCCATGGCCACCGTCACCGCCTCGACCTTGCGGAAGTGTGTCTTCACGCAGGCGTACACCCTCCGTGCTCCTTCAAAGCACGCGGACCTCCTCCAGCTATCGGCACGCGAGACAACCTCTCACAGGCGCATCACGAGGCCGAAGAGGCTGGTTGGAAGGGCTTCGGTTGGCCACAGCGCGACGCAGAGATCTTGAAGAGCCGGCCTCGCCATGCAGAGTAGCTCCGCCAGCTGCTTCATCCGATTGTTTAGCAGCTACGACGCCAGAGTCCCCGGGAAGTGTTCCCAGAAGGCCTTCTCCTCCTCATGACCCACCAACGGGCCGAAGTGCGCAACGGCATCCACCACGCTCTGTGGGAGATCCGCGAAGACTTCTGCATAATGCCATAGCTGGGTGAACTCGACACGCCCTTTGCTGCCAAACACACACTGCAATAAGTATTGCTTACCCGAGGTGATTTGCTCCAACTGCTGGAGCAACTCTCGGTCCGCCCAGGACACGGTCTTGAGGTCGGAATAAGCAAGCTGGAGCTTTTCAAGATCCTCCTTCGTTTGTTGCCCCTCCGCCTGAAGCTTGTCGCGTGCTTCAAACACGCCCTTCAGGGTCTCTTCGACCTCAAGGACCCACGCCCGATCCTTCTCCCCTGCCACCTTCTCGGCGGCCCGGGCCTTCTCTGCCTCTGCGGTCGCAGCCTCATGTTGCTTCACCTCCCGTCGAGCCTTTTCGAGCTCGGCCTTGAGCATCTCAAGCTCCGCTAACGCTGCTGTCATTGAAACAGTTCGGCCTTAGTTTTTAAATTAGCAAAACACATCATAACTCTTTCATACAAAGTATAATGCAAGTTCAAATTGCTTACCTTGAGACTGCTCGAATTTCTGGTTCACCAGGTTGAGGTCCTTCTGGGACCTCTCGAGCTTCCGGTTTATCTCCGCAATCTCCTCGGAGATGGAGTCCGGAACCGAAGTCGAAACCTGGCAGTAAAAATCCTTATTACAAATGCAACGGTCGAATTATTAGAGTTCCAGGATGGTCGCCTTGAGCAATGCCCTGGGGGCTACCTGACAGGCTCCCACTAAATTATACAACCCCAATGTCGGTTTCTTGAAACCGACTTCGGGCTCGGGGGGCTACTCACTCACTAAGCCGTTTAGCAGGCCGTGCCATTATGTCCCCGGACAAATACATAAATCAGATAGCTCAAATAGACAAGTTAAACTTGCTGCGAGGATAAGAAGCGTACCTCGAAACTCGCTATGAGGTTCTTAAAAACCTCATGCAGGCCGGCCTCTGCAGACAGGAAGCCCTGCAGCGCCGCGCCTATCAAGGCACGGTGCTCTTCCTTGATGGAGGAGCCCTTCAGGGTGTCCTCCATCTCCTCGGTCCACCCCGTGCCAGCCCATCCTTGGGCAGTTGGCGGGGGTGGAGGGATGACCTCGGATGTGCCGATCCGGGTAGCCTCCACCTGCGGTGGCCGAGCCAAAGCAGATATCGGCTGGACTGATGACTAGCTCAGCGCCTCTCCGATGACCTCGGGGGATTTCTCCCCCGGATCTTGTTGGGCCGAGGTGTCGACCTCGTCCGTGACGGCCGCCTCCCCGACCCTCGTCATGTCGACATCGGGAGCTAGGGTGGATGTTGCCTCCCCTAGCCCGTCATGCGCCAGGGGAGGAACAGCGGGCTCTGGAGTCCCGCTGGCGGATGGCAACCCGCTCGAGGAACCACTGGGGATTAACCTCGGCGGACTGCGTGAGAAAAGGCACTCTATGAGTTTTCCCTTGTTTAAAAGAACTTGGCAAATTTAAAGACGGGATATAAAGACGATGGCTTACCCTCGAGGCGTCGGTCTTCCTCCCCATCACGAGGAGATCTTCTTCTGAGTCACCAGAGAGCTCGACCCTCTCCGACATTTGGCCGGCGGCCCCGGACGAGGTTCTCCTCGGCCTCTTCGGGCCCTTGGGCGGCATACCAGCTTCGGCGTCCTCTGACGCCGACCTCTTCCCTTTCGGGAGAGGGATCTCCTCGACCTCAACCGCCTCTGCATCGCCGTCATGGGCAGCGGAGGTGTGGGTCTTTTCGGACCGGGTGACTGAGGTCTCCCGAGTCCGAGCACTTGACTTACCCCTCTGGGACCTCGTCCCTTTGGGGGCCACCACATGCGGCTCTTCGGTCAGGAGCGCCGAGAGCAGGGGAGTCGGGGGCTCCTTTGGCAGTGGAGCTGGGCATTGCACTCCTTGTACCCAGGCCAGCCACTTCTGCAAAATGTCAAGCATAATGATTCATCAAAACTCTACTACGGAGGACAAAAATAACAGTTGGCAGGAAGGATCACTTACCGGGGGGCTTCATAGCCGTCCTCGAGGCCGCGGTCCTCCCCTTCCATGGGGATCTTGTCCTTGGCCAGCTTCATGAGCGTCGTCCACATGGCGGCCATGGTGGAGTGGAAGAAGGTGGTGATGGAGTCCATGTCCTCGGGCTTTTGTGCCCACATCGGGGTAGCCCAAAGCTAGAGGGGGAGTATGCGGCGGTTAAGCATGACGTTGATGACGTCGGCAAGCTCGACCTTTCCCGTGGTGGACCACCATTTGATCCTCTCGATCAAGGCCTCCACCTCTTGTGGGTTCCCCCAGGCGATGCCCTTCTTCTTCCAGGACTTGAGCTTCTTTGGAGGCCCGGCTGAGAAGGCTGGGACATCGGCCTGACCAGGGGCGAGCGGTTCGGTGATGTAAAATCACTCCCGCTGCCACTCCTTCACCGTTTCGATGAAGGTACCCTTGAACCAGGCGGCCCACTGGTTTTTGCTGATCATGGCCCTTCCGCACTCCGCGAGGTCGGAGCCCCTGGACTTCGGCTTGATCCCGAAGAGCTTCAGCCATAAGCCGAAGTGCGGCTCACAGCGGAGGAAGGCCTCGTAGACCGTGATGAAGGAGGCGAGGTGAAGAATGGAGTTTGGGGCCATATGGTGGAAATCGAGCCCGTAGTAGTACATCACCCCACGCACAAAGGGGTGCAGCGGGAACCCCAGGCCTCGGACAAGGTGGGGGACGAAGACTACCCGCTCCCCGGCATTGGGAGCGGGCACTTGTTGGCCAGTGGCTGGAGCACGGGCGGCGGTGGTGGAGCTCAGATACCCCGCACTGCGCAGCTCATGTATGGTGCCATCTGTCACGATGGAGCCACCCCAATGCCCCTTGAGGGTGTCGGCCATGGCTGTTGGGGGAGGTTGGACTCGTTAAAGGAAGAAGATGGGATCTGGGCGCTGGAGCTTGATGGAGCGGTAGATGGGGAAAATGGGACCGTAGTAGGTTGCGCTTTCCTCCCTTTCGCTCTTATAAGCGTGTGAAAGGCTAAGAGTCCCCCTCGCTGCGCCGGTAAACTCGCCACTCCCATCAAAGATGCCATTGAGCATATGGGGGGAAACAAAATCGTAATGATATCCCTGAGAAAACGGGCACGATCTCCACCTCGATGGGATGTGCCAGTAGAAAGGCTGCCTCGAACCACGATTTAAGGGAAGCAGTAACTGCCCGACCTGTCGTGGGGCGTGCCATTTCGATAAAGCTGTCAGGCCGGATTGGATCGTTCATACCTAGACGGCAGGCCTTCGAGGCTAAGATATCTACCCCCTTCAAGCAGGGTACAAGCTCGGTTGGGCCTCGGATGACATCGCTCAACTAGAAAGAGTAAATTATAAAGGGGAACTCGTCTGTCAAGCCAAGGACTCCGGATCCGAGGTGGCGTCTGTTAAGGAAATCATCCTCGGCATAGAAGACTAGTTCAGGGGCTACTGACGGTGTCCTGGATTAGGGGGTGCTAACCTAGCCAGCCCGTCTCTTCGGTTGGGCCGATGGGCCCTTGTGCATGATCAAGGTGGACTCCGGAGGCCGCGTACAGGAGGCGTGATCAAGACTGTCTCTACCGAAGACTTGACGTACACTCCAAGATCTCTCCTGCTGCCGTGCTCCTAGATACCGACTTTGTAACCCTAGTTACCCTCCTTGGCGTGTATATAAGCCATAGGGTTTAGCCCATAGAGGGGACATCAACGCAATCTTATTCACCTAGCTCTAGAACTAGAACACATCTGAAGATCTCGAGGTAGATCGACTCTGTACTTGTCACACCTCCATTGATATAAACAAGAGCAGGACGTAGGGTTTTACCTCCATCAAGAGGGCCCGAACCTGGGTAAAACATCGTCTCCCTCTTCCTGTTACCATTGATCCGAGATCCACAGCTCGGGACCCCCTACCCCAAGGTCTGTCGGTTTTTACACCGAAAGGAGTTTTGCCACCTGACGCACCAGAGTGAAAGACAACCTTCCGTATGAGCTCAAGCGCTCGTATGGCCAGTCGTGTGAAGTGCCAGGGGCGCCCCCTCATCTATAGAAGACACTTTCGTGAAGGACAGATACGCATTGGAGAAACCTGACCGCCGCCACCACATCCAGAACACAGAGAGAAGAGATCCGAAGAACCACCGGGGATTCCTTCTAGTTTTGTTCTTCCATCTCCATAATCATTTCACCTTCGCTATTGTAAGAGGAATTCCAAGTTGTAAGATCAGGGTGTAAAACTCTATTCATACTCATTTGGAGATTGAGACTTGTTTGATCATTCATCATATTGTGGATCTTAACGGTATTATCGATATGGTTTTCCTGGGTTTATTCTCTGAGATGATTGGTTATTCTCTTTCAATGTGTGAGTAATTCCCCCTAGGCGTGGGAGATGTAGGTGAGTGGTAAGATTCATTTCTGCCTATTCTATATGTCGTCATTCGTGTTTGTAGTCTTATGATCTGTTTAGTAAGTTGTTATTCTGTGGAAAACTCTATGCGTGTTGTCCAATTTAAGGGCCCAGGCAATATGATCTCAAGACCTACATAGGTAACACATATTGTTTATGAAATTTCCGACCTCTAACATGACAGGTGGAGACATCTGATAACCCACAAGTATAGGGGATCGCAATAGTCTTCGAGGGTTGTATTTCACCCAAATTTGTTGATTCGACACAAGGGGAGCCAAAGATTATTTATAAGCCTTAGCAGTTGAGTTGTCAATTCAACCACACCTGAGGGATAACTTTTCTGGTAGCAATTTATTAGTAGCATAGTAATATGATAGCAATAGTGATAAAGTAACAGTGGCAGTAGCAATAGTAACAAATCTGTAGAACAGTAGCAGTAGCAACTTTAGCAAGACAATAGCACTAAAGCGTAGGCATGGTGTAGCGATGGATATTCGGATGAAATTCAATATGTAATTATCACAACCTAGAGCGATACACAATAGCTCCAATTCATCAATCATATATAGGCATGTATTCCGTATATAGTCATACGTGCTTGCGGAACTTGCATGACATCTTTTGTCCTACCCTCCCATGGCAGCGGGGTCCTAATGAAAACTATGGGTAATATTTAAAGCACTCCTTTTAATAGAGAACCGGAACAAAGCATTAACACATAGTGAATACATGCACTCCTCGTTATAGTCATCCCCGTAGATATCCCAATCAGTGTCACCTTGGGGGTCTAAGGTTCAGAACAATAACAGGCGCATACAACTTGCAGGTAAGGTCAAGAACAAAAATATATTCATGAAAACATAACATGTTCAGATATGAAATCATGGCACTCGGACCCTAGTGACAAACATTAACCATAGCAAAGTCATACAAACATCAATCTCAGAACATAGTGGATACTAGGGATCAAGCCCTAACAAATTGACATGATTACATATGAAATTTCATCCAATCTCATCTACCTCCAATATGCCTACAAGAGAATTACTCACACATGATTGTGAGCATCATGAAATTGTTGACGGGGAAGAGTTAATGATGACGATGGTGATGAATCCCTATCTTTGGAGCCACAAACGGACTCCAGGTCAGGGCTCCCGACGAAGAACAGGAGGCGGCGGCGGCTTGCTACTTGTGATCTGCGTTGGTTTTTATCCCCGAAGAGGAGAGGATGATGCAGTATAGTAGAGATAAGTATTTCCCTCAGTTATGAAACCAAGGTTATCAATCCAGTAGGAGAATCACGCAACACCTCGTTAGCAGTACCTGCACACAAACAACAAACCCTTGCACCCAACGCAAACGAGGGGTTGTCAATCCCTCGGCGGTTAATTGCAACATTAAATTGTATGCGATAGATAGATAGATTAAACAAAAATACAAAATAAAATAAAGAAGAAAAAAGTGCAGCAAGGTATTTTTTAGGATTTTTAATATATGATAGGAGTAGACCCGGGGGCCATAGTTTTCACTAGAGGCTTCTCTCATAAAAATAGAATACGGTGGGTAGACAAATTACTGTTGGGCAATTGATAGAAAAGCAAATAATCATGACGATATCCAAGGCAATGATCATGTATATAGGCATCACGTCCGAGACAAGTAGACCGACTCCTGCCTGCATCTACTACTATTACTCCACACATCGACCGCTATCCAGCATGCATCTAGTGTATTAAGTCCATAAGAACGGAGTAACGCCTTAAGCAAGATGACATGATGTAGACAAAGTAAACTCATGTATGAATAAACCCCATCTTTTTACCATTAATAGCAATGATACATACATGTCATGTCCCTTTCTGTCACTGGGATTGAGCACCGCAAGATCGAACCCATTACAAAGCACCTCTTCCCATGGCAAGATAAATCAATCTAGTTGGCCAAACCAAATAAATAGATCAGAGAAGAAATACGAGGCTATAATAATCATGCATAAAAGAGTTCAGAGAAGACTCAAATAATATTCATGGATAATCTGATCATAAACTCACAATTCATCGGATCCCAACAAGCACACCGCAAAAAGTGATTACATCGGATAGAACTCCAAGAACATCGAGGAGAACATTGTATTGAAGATCAAAAAGAGAGAAGAAGCCATCTAGCTACTAACTATGGACCCGAAGGTCTGTGGTAAACTACTCACGCATCATCGGAAGGGCAGCAAGGTTGATGTAGAGCCCCTCCGTGATCGATTCCCCCTTCGGCGGAGTGCCGAAAAAGGACCCCAGATGGGATCTCTCGAGAACAGAAGCTTGCGGCGGCGGAAAAAGTATTTCGTGGACTCCCCTAATGGTTTCCCGATTTTTGGGAATTTATAGTGGTGGAATTAGGTCAAACGGAGCTCTGTGGGCCCCAAGAGGTACCAGGGCGCGCCAGCCCCCCCAGGCGCGCCGTGGTGGCTCGTGGGCCACTGCTTCATCTTCTGGCCCTCTCTCGAACCTTCCAGTACTTGTTATGTCTAGAAAAAAATCTCCAAAAAGTTTCGTGGCATTTGAACTTCGTTTGATATTGATATTCTATAAAACAAAAAACAGGCAAAAAACAGCAACTGGCACTGGGCACTAAGTTAATAGGTTAGTCCCAAAAAATGATATATAATTGCTGTAAATGTATATAAAAACATCCAAGATTGATAATATAATAGCATGGAACAATCAAAAATTATAGATACGTTGGAGACGTATCAGCATCCCCAAGCTTAATTCCTGCTCGTCCTCGAGTAGGTAAATGATAAAGACAAAATTATTGATGTGGAATGCTGCCTATCATATTCATCATATTCTTTTTCTTTTGTAGCATGGATATATGGACTTGATGTAGGGGAACGCAGCAGAAAACAAAAAATTTCCGACCTACGCACCAGCCCAGGACCACTATGGAGACTGCATACAAGGTTTGATCTTTTCGTTACCGACTCGTAGCGCAGCGGAAGTAGAGTCGATGACGATCGGCGGTGCAGATCCCCGCAGCTAGGATTTACAACCTCCCAACCGCGAGGATGTACTCCCTCGTCAGCTCACCGGATGGATCTCCGGGCAGCCCTTCGGGAGGCCTCGGGACAGTCGCTCAGATCGACTGCCCTTCGGGAGGCCTCTGGACAGTCCCTCGGATAGTCCCACCGGACGGATCCTCGGACAGCCCTTCGGGAGGCCTCTGGACAGTCCCTCGGATAGTCCCACCGGACGGATCCTCGGACAGCCCTTCGGGAGGCCTCTGGACAGTCCCTCGGATAGTCCCACCGGACGGATCCTCGGACAGCCCTTCGGGAGGCCTCTGGACAGTCCCTCGGATAGTCCCACCGGACGGATCCTCGGACAGCCCTTCGGGAGGCCTCTGGACAGTCCCTCGGATAGTCCCACCGGACGAATCCTCGGACAGCCCTTCGGGAGGCCTCTGGACAGTCCCTCGGATAGTCCCACAAGACGGATCCTCGGACAGCCCTCCGGGAGGCCTCACGGACAGCCCTTCGGGCGGGTCACTCGAACAGCCCCTCGGGCAAAGGATCGAAACTACGACCTCTCTACGGGATTGCACACATACGGTGTCAGCTATCCGGCAGGGCTTCGCCATCCAGAACTAGTTCCTGCCGGAACCTAGATAGCCTTTCGGCTCTACGAAACTATTTCGCGGGGAGGGAGAGAGAAGGCCAGATCATGCATGGCTTGTGTATGTTGAGAAAGAGTGTGTCTTTAGGCAGCCCCCTCCACCCCTATTTATAGGCCAAGCCCAAGGGTGGCTTCTCCAAGAAGCCAGGGGGAAAAATGCCAAAAGGCCCTCAAGGTGGCTTCTCCAAGAAGCCACCCGAAAAGCACTTTCACTATTCATGGAAACATTTTTCCGCGACCGTTAAATCCGAAAATATTTCTGTGGGTCTTAGAATAATTCCAGTACCCACTAAAATGATTTTGGACGCGTTCCGAAACAATTCCGGATTAGTGATTTTCATCTGCGAAAAGCAACCAAACCGGTTCCGGCAGCTCCGGAACATTTCCAGTTTTTATCCCTGAAAAATCCCAGAAGTTTCCAGAACAATTCTGGCACCCTCCAAGAATTTCCAGACGTGTGCCGAAACCAATTTGACTCAATGGTATACCCTGAAACAACTTTTCAGTTTTACCGAAACTATTCCGGTGCTCTCTCTCCGAAACTTTTCCGCTGTCTCCGAAACTTTTCCGGTGACTTTCTCTCAGACTCCCTGTCTAGTATTCAGCAGATAGATGACCCTTAAGCGTGTGACCCTATAGGTTCGGTGAAGCATAGCCATGACCGGAACTCTTTCCGATCAATGATCAACATCGGAGCCGTGGACACCCATATTGACCCCTATACCCACACGAATAAATATCCGAGTGAACCTCCAGTTGTCGTGTGCTATTGCTGTTGCTTCGCGATATGTTACAAATACCCGAGGTGAGATTTATTGGCATCCCCGTGGATCAACAACTTGTTCACTATGCCAGTTACCTCGTTACCGGTTTTGTTCTCTTTTCTCGTTCCCGTGTTCCGGCATCCCTGTGATCAAATCACATTGTGTCTGGCCAGACGATGATGGATACCGTAACACCGAGAGGGCCCAGAGATACCACTCCATCATCGGAGGAGCAAATCCCAGTCTTGAGCTATCAAGTCCCTTGACACACTTTTCCATGAACCCGTAAGCCGCCGTAATAGCCACCCATTTACGGATGACGTTTAACAAACCCCAAAGTTCATGAAGCAAGCATGAAGAAACATAAATGCTTGTGGTTACAAGAAAGCGGCAACATACTTAGCCTTTGTTATAGAATTCGCCACAGTAACCTGTTTGGAACGATTTCCAAACACCGTGCCGCCATATCGTGTATTACACAAAACCCTTAACTTAAATCAAAAATCGCATGGAGCATTGATGAAGACTGTTTCGATGCAATTACTTACAATGAGCACTTCATAATCTCTGCTTGTGAGAAAACATGTCATCAGTGCTGCTTTAGTACTGAATGACATTTTCCACTATTGTCCCATGATTAGTACTTTGATCACTTTGGTATCTATACTCGCAACAGCTTTGGGAGTATCGGACATATCTGGTTGTTTTACATACCATGGAATACATGATTAATCCAAACACGAAAGTGTGTGGAATCTCCATCATGTATTTTGCTCATCTGTGTTTTGGGACACCGAGTCTTGCAAAACTCTTTCCATGTGACTTCGGCAAGAATCACTCCTTGGCGTTTAAATGCTAAACTGTTTTAGCATCTTGTCAATATGTATTTTGGCTTAACCCCATCAGGCAATACTATCTCTGTAGATAATAATGCCTAATATCAAGGCTACTTAGCCCAAGCACTTCATCGAAAAACTATTTTCAATGAAGTCCTAATTCGTGTCAAGAAATTTATATTATTTCCAATCAACAATGTGTCAAGCACACAAAGTTTTTAGAAATATTATTATGCTCCCACTTACTTTCTTGTAACCACAAGCATCTTCGTTATCCATTGATGAAATCAAACTCTTAAGTTTGCATACTTACTAGCATCCTCTGGATTGACAAAATACTTCGGACTGTATCACATGCAAGTCCTAGGTTGCATTTCCATCACATGGAAATCCTTTTGGCATCCATGTATCATATCTCAAGATTGAAATATGTATTAATTCTTAGTTTAACCCAATCTGACTTTAAGCATCGCTACGGTGAGACAATCTCATCGTAGTCAACTCCTTGAATTTGTTATTGCAACAAGTCGAGCTTTATGGATAAAACATTTTATCCACATCAGTTTATAGTTCCAATACAATCCGTTAGACTCTAAGTCTTTCGGAGGGTTTATCAAGATATAATCTTGAATCATTTGTATGGAAACTATCTCGGATTATATTGGCATTTAGCCAATTTCGGAGTCAGGGTTCATCAACGCTTCCTTGTGTATCGTAGGTATACTGTTGTCTAACAACAATATCTCGCTTGCGCACCTGAGAGGTTTGCACGAGTTTTGCCTACGTGGTTCAGTTGCAAGTTCGACCGAAGTCCATACATCTCATGTAGAGGCTTTCGTATCAGTCGCAGTAAGAAACTCTGGAATTACTTCCAAGGTTTCTTTTCTTTGAACTGATGATGAAGATACTGTTATCTCGTCGAGTTGCACTGTCCTCCCACTCACCTTTTTGCAAGAACCATTTTCTTCAAAAGCATACCGTTCTTTGTGGCAAACCTTTTTGCCTCGGTATAGTGGTGGAGGAATTCCCAATAACTTGGGATAACCTACAAAGTAGCACTTGTCTGATTTGGAATAGGTTTGTAAATATTTTACACAAGCCCCATATTCCAAATGTTAAGAAAAGATATAACATGGTTGGGTGTACCATACCATGACGTCATTTCAACAGATTTGATGGTGCTCTTTTCAGTGTAAAAGCCGCAGTCTCTAAAGCATTACTTTTAAAAGGGATAATGGCAAATTGATTTATGTCATCTTTGATCTTACCATGTCATAAATGGTTTGATTACATCTTCACAGACATTTCACTCACAGTGGTGTTCCGGGAGGTGTAAGTTATGAAACTCTTTTCACAACTCATCAGACATTCGCTAAACTTGTAACTCAAATATTTCTTTCCGCAATCAAATTGCAGAAACATAATTTTCTTGTTACAATAATTTCTACTTCATTTTGAAAACTTTTTGAATGATTTCAAAAGATCCAGACTTACATCTCATCAAGTAAATATCCATATATCTACTTGAGTCATTTCAGAAGATAGACAAATCCACTGCCAGCAACAACATTTATCGGACTACATACATCAAAATGTATGATCACCAATAAGTACGTTGCTCGTTCCTTATGGCCTGTGAACGGTATTTCAGTCACTTCACTTTTCGGAGGAAAGTTGCAAGTGTCAGATGATTCATAATCAAATGACTTCAAAATCTATCATTATGGAATTTCTCCATGCGGGTTTCTCCAATGTGACCAAATGCAGTGCCACACATGTGTGGTATTCTCTTAGTCTTGCGACATTTAGCGTCAGTGTTATGGATGTATCATATTACCATCAATATTCATAACATACATCCCATCCACGATGGAAGCATGGCCCTTATGTTATTCATGACACTGAACAACAATTGTTCTTTTATGAACAACCCTTTTGCAACAAACATTATGCAATGGGCTAGAGTGTGTAAAACTCTAAAATGAATTATGAAAGTAAATACAGAGGTAATGTATTATTATCAATATTCATAAGATACATCTCATTCATAATGAAAGTATGCCCCTTAAGTTATTCATAACATCGAACATCAAAAGTTCTCTTATGAACAACCTTCTTGAAAGATACCTTATGCAATGGGCTAGAGTGTGTAAAACTCTAAATGAATTATAAAAATAAATACATAGGTAATACACTGATGGAATGTATAGTAACATTTACTATGTTCCCAGCGCGTATTTGAACCTCACTCCGGTCAGTCTTTTAGGCCGTAGTAGTTCTTGCATCGAATTGCAACGGAAAACAATCGAGCGGGTATCTCTGTGATCAACTCACAATACCCAAGAATCAGTGATTAACATGTTTAATCATAATTCCCAAGAACTATTTCTTTAACCAGCCTTCTATACATCAATAACTTGTATGACTTTCATACATGAGCTGGACATTCCAGTCTTCTTTCTTTTTGTCTTTATACTTCTAACAGTTTTACTTCCAATAATTCTCCTACTCTCAGAAGAAGCACCAACTTGAAGAGTGGCGTCAGCCCCGGACTTCCTAGGTGTGTAAGTCATACTAACACCCTTCGAACATTTCCTTTCTCTTAAGTTGTTGTTTTATTCACCATCATCATATGACAGGCGTTCTTCTGGATCCCTCTCTCATCAGTCAAATGCCCAGAAAACACTTTACTAATACTTTGCAAAACAAACATTGCTTTGGATATCACATATCTTTTAGCCTTTGATTGTGTCTGAAAATGATTTTCAGTTCCATGAATATCACATAGCTGTCCCAAACTTTTGAAGTTCGGGTCTCATGGAAGCAAACATATTGCACTTGACCGTAACGGAATTCTAGCTTTTGGATCGAAGGACGAGAGTCACATCTTCCATAGCATCAGCGGGAGAATACCGAAAAGCATGCGATAGGACAAAGTCCTTCTCGGCACTCTTGAGGACAATCCTCACATTACGTTACCAATCGTAAAGTTTTAACCAGATATTTAACAGCTTATTCAATTTTAACAGGTAAGGTGGAAATGTTGGAAATATGCCCTAGAGGCAATAATAAATTAGTTATTATTATATTTCCTTGTTCATGATAATCGTTTATTATCCATGCTATAATTGTATTGATTGGAAACTCAAATACATGTGTGGGTACATAGACAACACTGTGTCCCTAGTAAGCCTCTAGTTAACTAGCTCTTTGATCAAAGATGGTTAAGGTTTCCTAGCCATGGACATGAGATGTCATTTGATAACGGGATCACATCATTAGGAGAATGATGTGATGGACAAGACCCAAACTACGAACGTAGCATATGATCGTGTCAGTTTATTGCTATTGTTTTCTGCATGTCAAGTATCTGTTCCTATGACCATGAGATCATGCAACTCCCTGACATCGGAGGAGTACCTTGTGTGTATCAAACGTCGCAACATAACTGGGTGACTATAAAGGTGCTCTACAGGTATCTCCGAGGGTGTCTGTTGGGTTGGCATGGATCAAGACTGGGATTTGTTACTCCGTATGACGGAGAGGTATCTCAGGGCCCACTCGGTAATACAACATCACAATGAGCCTTGCAAGCAATGTGACTAAAGTGTTAGCCACGAGATCTTGTATTACGAAACGAGTAAAGAGACTTGCCAGTAACGAGATTGAACTAGGTATAGAGATACCGACGATCGAATCTCGGGCAAGTAACATACCGAAGAACAAAGGGAACATCATACGGGATTAACTGAATCCTTGACATTGAGGTTCGACCGATAAAGATCTTCGTAGAATATGTAGGAGCCAATATGGGCATCCAGGTCCCGCTATTGGTTATTGATCGTAGAGGTGTCTCGGTCATGTCTACATAGTTCTCGAACCCGCAGGGTCTACACACTTAACGTTTGGTGACGATTAGTATAGTTGAGTTATTATGTTGGTGACCGAAGGTTGTTCGGAGTTCCGGATAAGATCCCGGACATGACGAGGATCTCCGGAAGAGTCCGGAGGTAAAGATTGATATATGTGATAATAGTGTTTTGATCTCCGGAAGGGTTCCGGAATTCACCGGAAGGGGTTCCGGGTGTTTACCGAAGTGTTCGGGTGCAGCAACACTTTATATGGGCCAAAGGGGTAAAACCCACGAGGTATTGGAAAGTGCAAAAGGAAGTTTTGCTGCTGCCTTAAGCGGTACTACCGCTTGTGTGAAGCGGTACTACCGCATAAGCGGTACTACCGCTTGTGTGAAGCGGTACTACCGCTCAAGCGGTATGACCGCTCGTGAGCGGTACTACCGCTTGTGCGCGGTACTGCAGGGATCCGAGTTGGACTCTTTCCCTGCGGGCCAAACTGACCTTGTGCGGGCAAAACCGACCTGGAGGAGGCTTTTACTCCAAGTTTAGACCCCAAGTCTCAACATATAAATAGAGGGGCAGGGCTAGCACACGGGACACATCAAGAATTCCCAAGCCGTGTGTCGGCAACCCTAACCCTCTAGTTCTCCCGTCATAATCTCCGTAGTGCTTGGCGAAGCCCTGCAGAGATTGTTCCTCACCACCATCACCACGCCGTCGTGCTGCTGGAACTCATCCACTACTTCATCATCGCTCGCTGGATCGAGGAGGTGAAGGCGCCATCAAGCCGTACGTGTGTTGAACGCGGAGGTGCCGTCCATTCGGCACTAGTTCGTGATCGGATCGAGGGACGACTTGCGATTTGGATCTAGGAGACGTTCGACTACATCAACCGCGTTTCTTAACGCTTCCGCTTAGCGATCTACAAGGGTATGTAGATTCACTCTCCCTCTCGTAGATGCTCATCACCATGGATAGATCTTGTGTGTGCGTAGGAAAATTTTTGTTTCCCATGCAACGTTACCCAACAGTGGCATCTGAGCTAGGTATATGCGTAGATGAGATCTCGAGTAGAACACAAACGAGTTGTGGGCGTGGGTGTATACATATTGCTTGCCGTTACTAGTTGATACTTGATTCGGCGGTATTGTGAGATGAAGCGGCCTGGACCGACATTACGCGTACGCTTACGCGAGACAGGTTCCTTCAACTGACATGTAACTTCGTTGCATAAAGATGGCTAGCGGGTGTCTGTCTCTCTCACTTTAGTTGAATCGATTTCAATGAAGAGGGTTCTTTTAGAAGATCAAAAAGCAATCACTACACCACGTTGTGGTTTTGCGTAGGTAAGAACGGTTCTTGCAAACCCGTAGCAGCCACGTAAAATTTGCAACAACAATTAGAGGACGTCTAACTTGTTTTTGCAGGGTATGTTGTGATGTGATATGGCCAATTACATGATGAGATATATGTGATGTATGAGATGATCATGTATTGTATAGAATATCACGACTTGCATGTCGATGAGTACGGCAACTGGCAGGAGCCATAGAGTTGTCTTTAATTATTTTCGCCGTTTTTGCTTTACTTTATCGCTATGAGTTAGCAATAGTCGTGGAAGCAACAGTCGGCGCGACAACCTCATGGCGACACGTTGATGGAGATCAAGATGATGGAGATCATGGTGTCATGCCGGTGATGATGGAGATCATGCCGGTGCTTTGGAGATGGAGATCAAAAGCACAAGTTCATGGCCATATCATGTCACTTATGAATTGCATGTGATGTTAATCCTTTTATGCATCTTATTTTGCTTAGGACGACGGTAGCATTATAAGGTGACCCCTCACTTAAATTTCAAGATAAATTGTGTTCTCCCCGAGTGTGCACCGTTGCGAAAGTTCGTCGTTTCGAGACACGCCGTGATGATCGGGTGTGATAGACTCTACGTTCACATACAACGGGTGTAAGCCATGTTGCACGTGCGGAACACTCGGGTTAAACTTGACGAGCCTAGCATGTACAGACATGGCCTCGGAACACAAGAGACCAAAAGGTCGAACATGAGTCATATAGTAGATATGATCAACATGAAGATGTTCACCATTGAAACCACCTCAACTCACATGATGATCGGACTTGAGTTGGTGGATTTGGATCATGTTACACTCGAATGATCGGAGGGATGTCAATTTGAGTGGGAGTTTTTAAGTAATATGATTAACTAAACTCATTATCTAGAACAATAGTCTAAGTTGTCTCTGCTATATTTATGTTGTAGATCATGGCTCGCGCAGTAGCATCCCTGAATTTTAATGCGTTCCTAGAGAAAGCTAAGTTGAAAGATGATGGAAGTAACTTTGTGGACTGGGCCCGTAATCTAAGGATTATCCTTACGGCTTCCCCGAAGGCTTATGTCCTTGATGCACCGCTTGGTGATCCACCCGCTCCAGTTGAGTCTCTAGACGTTGTGAACGCCTGGGAGGCTCGTTCTGAAGATTACTCAATAGTTCAATGTGCAATATTGTATGGCTTAGAACCGGGACTTCAAAGACGTTTTGAACGTCATGGAGCATATGAGATGTTCCAGGAGTTGAAGTTTATCTTTCAGAAGAATGCCCGGATCGAGAGATATGAGATCTCTGATAAGTTCTATGCTTGCAAGATGGAGGAGAACGGGTCTATCAGTGATCACGTACTCAGAATGTCTGGGTACTCCACCCGTCTGGTTGAATTGGGGATGCCCCTTCCGCCAGAGGCTATCACTGACAGAGTTCTTCAATCATTGCCACCTAGCTACAAGAGCTTCGTGTTGAACTATAACATGCACGGGATGAACAAGTCAGTCGTCGAGCTGTTTGCGATGCTAAAAACTGCTGAGTCTGAAATTCAGAAGGAGCATCAAGTGTTGATGGTCAATAAAACCACTAGTTTCAAGAAAAATGGCAAGGGTAAGAAGGGTAACTCCAAAAGGAGTGGCAAAGCAGTTGCTCCTCCCGTGAAGAAACCCAAGGCTGGACCCAAACCAGAAACTGAGTGCTTTCATTGCAAGGGAACTGGACACTGGAAGCGGAACTGCCCCAAGTATTTGGCTGACAAGAAGGCGGCCAACAACAAACAAGGTATATATGATATACATGTTATTGATGTGTACCTTACCAACTCTCGTTGTAGTGCCTGGGTATTTGATACCGGTGCGGTTGCTCATATTTGCAACTCAAAACAGGAACTGCGGAATAGACGGAGGCTGGCAAAGGACGAAGTGACGATGCGCGTGGGAAATGGTTCCAAGGTTGATGTGATCGCCGTCGGCACGCTCGCTCTTCGATTACCATCGGGATTAGTGATGAACCTGAATAAATGTTATTTGGTGCCTGCGTTAAGCATGAACATTATATCTGGATCTTGTTTATTGCGAGACGGTTACTCATTTAAATCAGAGAATAATGGATGTTCTATTTATATGAGTAATATCTTCTATGGTCATGCACCCGATGTGAGGGGTTTATTCTTATTGAATCTCGATAGTAATGATACACATGTTCATAACATTGATGCCAAAAGATGTAGAATTGATAATGATAATACCACTTTCTTGTGGCACTGCCGTTTAGGTCATATTGGCGTAAAACGCATGAGGAAGCTCCATGCTGATGGACTTTTGGAGTCACTTGATTTTGAATCACTTGACACATGTGAGCCATGCCTCATGGGCAAGATGACTAAAACGCCGTTCTCTGGAACAATGGAACGGGCAAGTGACTTATTGGAAATCATACATACTGATGTGTGCGGTCCGATGAGTATTGAGGCGCGCGGTGGTTATCGTTACTTTCTCACCTTCACTGATGACTTAAGTAGATATGGGTATATTTACTTAATGAAACACAAGTCTGAAACATTTGAAAAGTTCAAACAATTTCAGAGTGAAGTTGAGAATCATCGTAACAAGAAGATTAAATTCCTACGATCTGATCGAGGAGGAGAATATCTGAGTTATAAGTTTGGCAGTCACTTAAGACAATGTGGAATTGTTTCACAAACTGACACCGCCTGGAACACCACAGCGTAATGGTGTGTCCGAACGTCGTAATCGAACCTTATTGGATATGGTGCGATCTATGATGTCTCTTGCCGATTTGCCACTATCGTTTTGGGGTTATGCATTAGAGACAGCTGCATTCACTTTAAATAGGGCACCATCGAAATCCGTTGAGACGACGCCATATGAACTTTGGTTTGGCAAGAAGCCAAAGCTGTCGTTTCTTAAAGTTTGGGGATGTGATGCTTATGTCAAAAAGCTTCAGCCTGAAAAGCTGGAACCCAAAGCGGAAAAATGCGTCTTCATAGGATACCCAAAAGAGACAGTTGGGTATACCTTCTACCTCAGATCCGAAGGCAAAGTGCTTGTCGCTAAAAACGGAACATTTCTTGAGAAAGAGTTTCTCTCGAAAGAATTGAGTGGGAGGAAGATAGAACTTGATGAGGTTGTAGAACCTTTACTTCAACCTGAAAGTAGCGCAACGCAGAAAGACGTTTCTGTAGAGCCTACATCAGCTGAAGAGGAAGTTAATGATGATGATCATGAAGCTTTGGATCAAGTTGCTATCGAACCTCGTAGGTCGACAAGGACGCGTACTGCTCCTGAGTGGTACGGCAACCCTGTCTTAGAGGTCATGTTGTTGGACAACGATGAACCTACGAGCTATGGAGAAGCGATGATGGGCCCGGATTCCGAGAAGTGGTTAGAGGCCATGAAATCCGAGATGGGATCCATGTATGAAAACAAAGTATGGACTTTGGAAGTATTACCTGAAGGGCGTAAGGCCATTCAGAACAAATGGATCTTTAAGAGGAAGACAGACGCGGACGGTAATGTCACCGTCTATAAAGCTCGACTTGTGGCAAAGGGTTTTTCACAAGTTCAAGGAGTTGACTACGACGAGACCTTCTCACCCGTAGCGATGCTTAAGTCCGTCAGAATCATGTTAGCAATAGCTGCCTTTTTCGATTATGAAATTTGGCAGATGGATGTCAAAACAGCGTTCCTTAACGGTTTCCTTAAGGAAGAGTTGTATATGATGCAACCAGAAGGTTTTGTCGATCTAGAGAATGCTGACAAAGTTTGCAAACTCCAGCGATCCATTTATGGACTGGTGCAAGCATCTCGGAGTTGGAATCTTCGCTTTGATGAGGTGATCAAAGCGTTCGAGTTTATACAAGTTTACAGAGAAGCTTGTATTTACAAGAAAGTGAGTGGGAGCTCTATAGCGTTTCTAATATTATATGTGGATGACATATTGCTTATTGGAAACAATATAGAAATGTTGGAAAGCGTAAAGGAATATTTGAACAAGAGTTTTTCAATGAAGGACCTAGGAGAAGCTGCTTTCATATTAGGCATCAAGATCTATAGAGATAGATCGAGACGCTTAATAGGACTTTCACAAAGCACATACCTTGACAAAGTTTTGAAGAAGTTCAAAATGGATCAGTCCAAGAAGGGGTTCTTGCCTGTTTTGCAAGGTGTGAAGTTGAGTAAGACTCAATGCCCAGTGACTGTAGAAGATAGAGAAAAGATGAATGTCATCCCCTATGCTTCAGCCATAGGCTCTATCATGTATGCAATGCTGTGCACAAGACCCGATGTCAGCCTTGCCATAAGTATGGTCGGAAGGTTTCAAAGTGATCCAGGAATGGAACACTGGACGGCGGTCAAGAATATCCTGAAGTACCTGAAAAGGACTAAGGACATGTTTCTCGTTTATGGAGGTGATCAAGAGCTCGTCGTAAAGGGTTACGTCGATGCAAGCTTTGACACTGATCCGGATGACTCTAAGTCACAAACCGGATACGTATTTATTCTTAACGGGGGTGCGGTTAGCTGGTGCAGTTCCAAGCAAAGCGTGGTAGCTAATTCTACATGCGAAGCGGAGTACATCGCTGCCTCGGAGGCGGCGAAGGAAGGTGTCTGGATGAAGGAGTTCATGACAGATCTTGGAGTAGTGCCTAGTGCGCTTAACCCAATGACTCTGTTTTGTGATAATACTGGTGCCATTGCTCTAGCCAAGGAACCAAGATTTCACAAGAGGACCAGACACATAAAGCGACGTTTCAATTCCATCCGCGATTACATCAAGGAGGACGACATAAATATTTGCAAAGTAATCACGGATCTGAATGTTGCAGATCCGATGACTAGACCTCTTCCAAGGGCTAAACATGAACAACACCAGAACTGCATGGGTGTTCGATTCATTACAATGTAAATCACATAGTGATGTGAACTAGATTATTGACTCTAGTGCAAGTGGGAGACTGTTGGAAATATGCCCTAGAGGCAATAATAAATTAGTTATTATTATATTTCCTTGTTCATGATAATCGTTTATTATCCATGCTATAATTGTATTGATTGGAAACTCAAATACATGTGTGGGTACATAGACAACACTGTGTCCCTTGTAAGCCTCTAGTTAACTAGCTCTTTGATCAAAGATGGTTAAGGTTTCCTAGCCATGGACATGAGATGTCATTTGATAACGGGATCACATCATTAGGAGAATGATGTGATGGACAAGACCCAAACTACGAACGTAGCATATGATCGTGTCAGTTTATTGCTATTGTTTTCTGCATGTCAAGTATCTGTTCCTATGACCATGAGATCATGCAACTCCCTGACATCGGAGGAGTACCTTGTGTGTATCAAACGTCGCAACGTAACTGGGTGACTATAAAGGTGCTCTACAGGTATCTCCGAGGGTGTCTGTTGGGTTGGCATGGATCAAGACTGGGATTTGTTACTTCGTATGACGGAGAGGTATCTCAGGGCCCACTCGGTAATACAACATCACAATGAGCCTTGCAAGCAATGTGACTAAAGTGTTAGCCACGAGATCTTGTATTACGGAACGAGTAAAGAGACTTGCCAGTAACGAGATTGAACTAGGTATAGAGATACCGATGATCGAATCTCGGGCAAGTAACATACCGAAGAACAAAGGGAACAGCATACGGGATTAACTGAATCCTTGACATTGAGGTTCGACCGATAAAGATCTTCGTAGAATATGTAGGAGCCAATATGGGCATCCAGGTCCCGCTATTGGTTATTGATCGTAGAGGTGTCTCGGTCATGTCTACATAGTTCTCGAACCCGCAGGGTCTACACACTTAACGTTTGGTGACAATTAGTATAGTTGAGTTATTATGTTGGTGACCGAAGGTTGTTCGGAGTCCCGGATAAGATCCCGGACATGACGAGGATCTCCGGAAGAGTCCGGAGGTAAAGATTAATATATGTGATAATAGTGTTTTGATCTCCGGAAGGGGTTCCGGGTGTTTACCGAAGTGTTCGGGTGCAGCAACACTTTATATGGGCCAAAGGGGTAAAACCCACGAGGTATTGGAAAGTGCAAAAGGAAGTTTTGCTGCTGCCTTAAGCGGTACTACCGCTGGTAAGGCAGTACTACCGCGTAAGCGGTACTACTGCTTGTGTGAAGCGGTACTACCGCATAAGCGGTACTACCGCTTGTGTGAAGCGGTACTACCGCTCAAGCGGTACTACCGCTCGTGAGCGGTACTACCGCTTGTGCGCGGTACTGCAGGGATCCGAGTTGGACTCTTTCCCTGCGGGCCAAACCGACCTTGTGCGGGCAAAACCGACCTGGAGGAGGCTTGTACTCCAAGTTTAGACCCCAAGGCTCAACATATAAATAGAGGGGCAGGGCTAGCACACGGGACACATCAAGATTTCCCAAGCCGTGTGTCGGCAACCCTAACCCTCTAGTTCTCCCGTCATAATCTTCGTAGTGCTTGGCGAAGCCCTGCAGAGATTGTTCCTCACCACCATCACCACGCCGTCGTGCTGCTGGAACTCATCCACTACTTCATCATCGCTCGCTAGATCGAGGAGGTGAAGGCGCCATCAAGCCGTACGTGTGTTGAACGCGGAGGTGCCGTCCATTCGGCACTAGTTCGTGATCGGATCGAGGGACGACTTGCGATTTGGATCGCGGAGACGTTCGACTACATCAACCGCGTTTCTTAACGCTTCCGCTTAGCGATCTACAAGGGTATGTAGATTCACTCTCCCTCTCGTAGATGCTCATCACCATGGATAGATCTTGTGTGTGCGTAGGAAATTTTTTGTTTCCCATGCAACGTTACCCAACAGGAAACGCGAGCCATTCTTCTATAACTATTATGCAAATTTCACTTAGACAAAGTTCATAATTAATTGCACTAAGAATTAAAGAAGTTTTAATTCTAAAGTGCGCTCCCACTCATATCAATATCTCTCATAATATATTGTGAGTGATACAGGACCTGCAATTGAATTGTTCGCCATTGGTGTAACACCACTGATGATGAAAATCTCAACCGGTAGGCCAACTTGCCAATCACATCTCTATGCGATTCTTGTTCATCTTTCGATGGGCATGTTCCGAGCTCATGACGGTCATGCATGAACGTCAAGACAACCAAGTGATCTCGCTGCGAGGTCTCAACTCACCCGCCTCACACTTCTCTAATTGTTCATACCCGTGTGACCCGGCGCACCCCGAAAAGATAGGTGCCGTGACGGTGCTACACTTGGGAGAACATTAACTACTTGATATTTCAAGTGAGAGATCACCCTAATAAAAGCGACTACCGCGCAATCAAAAAGGGTGCATCATAAGGGATAAACATCTCAGGCAATTCATAATAGCATGATATGGTATAGCCCTTTCTCACGGAGAAGTCTTGTATTTCTTCGTCTTCGGCATTCGCTTCGGTGTTCACCTTCGCGAAGTTTGCCACCAACTTGTCGATGCACCAGATAATATTGCTATCTCTATAGCTAATAAAATAAGTGCATTGCATAAGGTTGACACGCAGGTCATTAAAGTGACAATCATATGGCTCCAGCCATCATGCTGAATCATGACACGCAGGTCATGTTAATTTACATTGTATAGTCATCTCATACATAATCGAATTAATATGAGAACTGCTATACCACATCACATGCACATCCTGCAAAACCAAGTTAGACGCCTCTAATCGGTTCATACAAAATTTCATTTTACGTGGCTTCTAAGGTTTCGAAACAAATCGAAGCTACCAACGTCCATCATCAAGTATGATCATTCAAGTCGCTAGATTAACTTTACGGGGTGTATGAAACACGAGATAATAAAATCTCGAGCCCCATACTGAACTTCGTCATACGCATGACCCCCGTGCAGATCATATCTGCATTGCCCTTTCGTCTGCGAAATTTCATCTTTCTTTTTAACTATGGTGGAATTCAAAGAACTATTAGCACTTCGTTGATCAATCAGGATCGCGGATTGCCAGAACTTTGAAACTCCACCATGCTGTTATCAAGATCAGAAATATGCAAATTCCAGGGAAGCAACAAGAACATCGGGTAACAGATTTCATCTGCTACCCGCACAAATAATTATCAGTAGTAGAACTCATCTACTACAAATTATATAGTGCAACACCCATACAACTCTATGTATTCTAGATCGTAACCTGCATCTACGCATAGCACGGCTCATGATGCCACTGTAGGGGAACGCAGCAGAAAACAAAAAATTTCCGACCTACGCACCAGCCCAGGACCAGTATGGAGACTGCATACAAGGTTTGATGTTTTCGTTACCGACTCGTAGCGCAGCGGAAGTAGAGTCGATGATGATCGGCGGTGCAGATCCCCGCAGCTAGGATTTACAACCTCCCAACCGCGAGGATGTACTCCCTCATCAGCTCACCGGACGGATATCCGGGCAGCCCTTCGGGAGGCCTCGGGACAGTCCCTCAGATCGACAGCCCTTCGGGGGGCCTCTAGACAGTCCCTCAGATAGTCCCACCAGACGGATCCTCGGACAGCCCTTTGGGGGGCCTCTGGACATTCCCTCGGATAGTCCCACCGGACGGATCCTCGGACAGCCCTTCGGGAGGCCTCTGGACAGTCCCTTGGATAGTCCCACCGGACGGATCCTCGGACAGCCCTTCGGGAGGCCTCTGGACAGTCCCTCGGATAGTCTCACCGGACGGATCCTCGGACAGCCCTTTGGGAGGCCTCTGGACAGTCCCTCGGATAGTCCCACCGGACGGATCCTCGGACAGCCCTTCGGGAGGCCTCTGTACAGTCCCTCGGATAGTCCCACCGGACGGATCCTCGGACAGCCCTCTGGGAGGCCTCACGGACAACCCTTCGGGCGGGTCACTCGAATAGCCCCTCGGGCAAAGGATCGAAACTACGACCTCTCTACGGGGTTGCACACATAAGGTGTCAGCTATCCGGCAGGGCTTCGCCGTCGAGAACTAGTTCCTGCCGGAACCCAGACAACCTTTCGGCTCTACGAAACTATTTTGCGGGGAGGGAGAGAGAAGGCCAGATCATGCATGGCTTGTGTATGTTGAGAAAGAGTGTGTCTTTAGGCAGCCCCCTCCACCCCTATTTATAGGCCAAGCCCAAGGGTGGCTTCTCCAAGAAGCCAAGGGGAAAAATGCCAAAAGGCCCTCAAGGTGGCTTCTGCAAGAAGCCACCCGAAAAGCACTTTCACTATTCATTGAAACATTTTTCCACGACTGTTAAATCCGAAAATATTTCTGTGGGTCTTAGAATAATTCCAGTACCCACTAAAATGATTTTGGACGCGTTCCGAAACAATTCCGGATTAGTGATTTTCATCTGCGAAAAGCAACCAAACCGGTTCCGGCAGCTCCGGAACATTTCCGGTTTTTATCCCTGAAAAATCCCAGAAGTTTCCAGAACAATTCTGGCACCCTCCAAGAATTTCCAGACGTGTGCCGAAACCAATTTGACTCAATGGTATACCCTGAAACAACTTTTCAGTTTTACCAAAACTATTCCGGTGCTCTCTCTCCGAAACTTTTCTGCTGTCTCCGAAACTTTTCCGGTGACTTTCTCTCAGACTCCCTGTCTAGTATTCAGCAGATAGATGACCCTTAAGCGTGTGACCCTATAGGTTCGGTGAAGCATAGACATGACCGGAACTCTTTCCGATCAATGATCAACATCGGAGCCGTGGACACCCATATTGACCCCTATACCCACACGAATAAATATTCGAGTGAACCTCCAGTTGTCGTGTGCTATTCCTGTTGCTTCGCGATATGTTACAAATACCCGAGGTGAGATTTATTGGCATCCCCGTGGATCAACAACTTGTCCACTATGCCGGTTACCTCGTTACCAGTTTTGTTCTCTTTTCTCGTTCCCGTGTTCCGGCATCCCTGTGATCAAATCACATTGTGTCTGGCCAGACGATGATGGATACCGTAACACCGAGAGGGCCCAGAGATATCTCTCCATCGTCGGAGGAGCAAATCCCAATCTTGAGCTATCAAGTCCCTTGACACACATTTCCATGAACCCGTAAGCCGCCGTAATAGCCACCCATTTACGGATGACGTTTAACAAACCCCAAAGTTCATGAAGCAAGCATGAAGAAACTCGACACTCTCATGGTCTAAGGAATTATGCAAACATTAACTTTCTCTGTGTTATGAACCATTAACTTGTGACGAATGTATCTCATAGCATAACATCAATCGGGTCGATTCAACACAAGTGTTCTTCTAACATTGTGCCCTCAAAATTGCCGGCATAGCCATGCCCATGATCAGGAAAACAGGATCATCATGCAATACTTGAGCCAGTCATAGAGGCATGACTAGGAATACATTTTTCCGTTTATTATTCCACACGTGCATATGAGTCTTCCTCCGAGCCTCGTGGTTATTGTAGACTCGAGAACCATAGCAGTTATAGCATGGAACATAAACACAATTATGAACATGGGGATAAATAATAACATTTATTATTGCCTCTAGGGCATATCTCCTACACTTGAATGATTCAAAGCAATAATCTATATTTTGACATGAAGATATAAATACTCAAGCATACTAACAAGCAACCATGTCTTTCGAAATATCAACGCTAAAGAAAGTTATCCCTAGCCCATTATGCTCAATCATTGATCCATTCATGAAACACACTCCATATTAGCTACATCCAATGCACAAGTATGACAATAGTGCTCTCTAGTTGGTGGTTTATAAGAGAAGGTGGAGACTCAAATAAAAATAAAAATTGCATAAAAGTAAATAGACAGGCTCTTCGCAGAGGGAAGCAGAGATTTGCTAATGTGCCAGAGCTCAAAGCTTAAATTAGAGATATAAAAAATTTGGGAGGCATGCTTTTCTTGTCAACGAAAATGAACGAGAATTCCCAATATCTTCCATGCTAGATACATTATAGGCGGTTCCCAAACAGAAAATAAAGTTTATTCCTTTTCCACCATTCTTTCACAATCCATGGCTAGCCGTATCCACGGGTGCCCTCCATACCAACACTTTCCAAGGAATTTATTATTATCATCATATAAGATTTTTTCCATTTCATTTCATTTCGGGACTGGGCATCCCTATTACCGGCCACACTCTCGTGCAATGACAAGTGAATAAACACTCATCGTGAGAATAACCCACCTAGCATGGAAAATATTGGCCACCCCCTTCCGCCTCATGAGCGGTACGGGCTCACAAAACAGAAAAATTATTTTGAAAATTAGAGTTGGCACACGCAAATTTACTTGGAACGGCATGGAAATACCGCATATAGGTAGGTATGGTGGACTCATCTAGCAAAACTTGGGTTTAAAGAGTTTGGATGCACAAGTAGTATTTCCGCTTAGTACAAATGAAGGCTAGCAAATAGATTGAGAAGCGACCAACAAAAAAGCGAAAACGGTCATAAACATGCATTGAACATAAGTAACACCGAATAATGCACCATAAGTAGGATATAATTTCATTGCATAACTATTGACTTAACGTGCATGCATAGGGAATCACAAACCTTAACACCAATATTCTTACTAAATCACAATTACTCACTAACATGACTCACATATCATCATCTCCATATCGCAAAACTATTGGAAGGAATCACACTTATCATATCCAATGATCTATATGAAAGTTTTTATTATATCCCTCTTGAATATTCATCACTTTGGGACCAAATTCATATCTTGTGCAAATTACCATTACTATTATCAACTCTCAAAAATATTTAAGTGAAGCATGAGAGGGCAAATATTTTTTCAAAATTTCAATCTTATCAACTCTCAAAATAATATAAGTGAAGCATGAGAGTGCAAATATGTCTTCAAAATTTCAATCTTATCAACTCTCAAAATAATATAAGTGAAGCATGAGAGTTTATTTCTTCAAAATATAGCCACCACCGTGCTAAAAAATATTTAAGTGAAGCACTAGAGCAACTGCCTAGCTCAAAATTTTGAAGTGAAGCACATAGAGTATTCTAACAAATCATGATAACGTGTGGCTCTCTCAAAATAGGTGTGTTCAGCAAGGATGATTGTGACAAACTAAAAATCAAACAAAGCAAAGATTCATATCATACAAGACGCTCCAAGTAAAACACATATCATGTGACGAATAAAAAGATAAATCAATCTAGTTGGCCAAACCAAATCAATAGATCGGAGAAGAAATATGAGGCTATAATAATCATGCATAAAAGAGTTCAAAAAAGACTCAAATAATATTCATGGATAATCTGATCATAAACTTACTATTCATCGGATCCCAACAAACACACCGCAAAAAGTGATTACATCGGATAGAACTCCAAGAACATCGAGGAGAACATTGTATTGAAGATCAAAAAGAGAGAAGAAGCAATCTAGCTACTAACTATGGACCCGAAGGTCTGTGGTAGACTACTCACGCATCATCGGAAGGGCAGCAAGGTTGATGTAGAGCCCCTCCGTGATCGATTCCCCCTCAGGCGGAGTGCCGGAAAAGGACCCCAGATGGGATCTCTCGAGAACAGAAGCTTGCGGCGCCGGAAAAAGTATTTCGTGGACTCCCCTAATGGTTTCCCGATTTTTGGGAATTTATAGTGGTGGAATTAGGTCAAACGGAGCTCTGTGGGCCCCACGAGGGACCAGGGCGCGCCTGCCCCCCCAGGCGCACCGTGGTGCCTCGTGAGCCACTGCTTCATCTTCGGGCCCTCTCCCGAAGCTTCTAGTACTTGTTATGTCCAGAAAAAAATCTCCAAAAAGTTTCGTGGCATTTGGACTTCGTTTGATATTGATATTCTGTAAAACAAAAAACAGGCAAAAAACATCAACTGGCACTGGGCACTAAGTTAATAGGTTAGTCCCAAAAAAATGATATATAATTGCTATAAATGTATATAAAAACATCCAAGATTGCTAATATAACAGCATGGAACAATCAGAAATTATAGATACGTTGGAGACGTATCACGGCTCCGTATCATAAAATGCGATGAAACTTTCTCTCTGATTTTTTCTCTGAAGATGTGGATTTTCTTGGAGGTATGCCCTAGAGGCAATCATGTATGATGATATTTTCGATGTGTTTATGAATCAATATAGTCCTTGAATGATATCAATGAAGCATGTTGGCTATGTGACTTGTCTGTGAGGTCTTACATTGTATGATACGTTCTAAAAGGTCCTCGGTCGGAAAGTGATGTGTGGACGCACATTATACTAGACCAACATGTTATACAGTGGATGGCTTGATCTCACTAGCCATGCAACATTGGATGCTGACCGGACTACATGGATCTGATCGGATCCGGGGGCGGATATGGGTGACCAGATCCGAACTCGGATGGATATTAGACCAGACAGACCCAACCACGAGACGCAGCGATAGGTTATCTATAAGTCTCTAGTACAACATGTGTCCTAAGACCTGAACTCGCGCATGGACTCGGGATGGTGATAGACCTGCTTTGGGCCGACCAAACGCTACTCCGTAACTTGGTAGTTAAAAAGGTAGGTTTTGGGCTTGTCAAGACCCATGCTGCAAGACATGGTCGAGCAAGATGGTATTTGCCCCTCCGATCCGAAGAGATATACTCTGGGCCCCTCGGGTGATCCGCCCTGGATAAGCATACGGCCATGCGATGAGGATTATGAGATAATCCAAAGTGTTGGTCGGATTCACCGGAAGGAGAACGAGGTCGGGCTGCAACAAGGATGACTATATCGCCTTGAGCCAGACAACATATATCATGTGGAAAAGGGAAAACAAATGTGATGTATAGGTTCGCCAAACCGGCTTCATAGTATGCTTGGTGGTCGGCATGCTTTGCTAGAGGCCACTACCAACCGAGCAGGTCAGATGTGATCCGACCTGCGACCGATGGCTCGAGAATTTGTGATTATTTGCAAGCAATTCTTATTTGGTTTTCACCAGATTCATACCACTTGGTTATTTCTAATGCTAATCCTTCAAAAGAGAAGAAAATCTGTTTTTCCCATTGTTTAGTAGGAAATATCATATATGGAAGGAAACCAAGGGGGATTGCTACAAATCAAGTCAAATGGAGCAACTTCCATCTGGAGGGCCAAGCCATCAGGCGCAGTAGAGCAAAAGAAGACCTTCCATGCGAGCGCACCCGCTTGCATGGACGGTCGTATGAAGTGCCCCGCAGCTCCACCACGTCTATACAAGACACTTTCATGAAGGGACAAATAGCATTGGAGAACCCTAGCCAGCGCCACAACTAAAACAGAGAAAGGAGAGATCCGGAGAACCACCCGAGTTCTTCTTAGTTTTGATCCTTTCACCTTCATCATCATTTCATCCTTCACTATTGTAAGAGGAATTCCAAGTTGTAAGAACAAGTTGTAAACTCTTGCTACTTGTAGCTTGCGTTGGTATTTCCCCGAAGAGGAAGGGATGATGCAGCACTGTAGAGATAAGTATTTCCCTCAGTTATGAAACCAAGGTTATCGAACCAGTAGGAGAATCACACAACACCTCGTTAGCAGTACCTGCACACAAACAACAAACCCATGCACCCAACGCAAACGAGAGGTTGTCAATCTCTCGGCGGTAAATTGCAAGATTAAATTTTATGTGATAGATTGATAGATTGAAACAAAAATACAAAATAAAATAAATAAAAAGAGATGGCAGCAATATTTTTAGGGTTTTAGTACTATGATTTTGATAGACCCGGGGGCCATAGATTTCACTAGAGGCTTCTCTCGAGAAAATAGCATACGGTGGGTAGACAAATTACTGTTGGGCAATTGATAGAAAAGCAAATAATCATGACGATATCCAAGGCAATGATCATGTATATAGGCATCACATCCAAGATTAGTAGACCGACTCCTGCCTGCATCTACTACTATTACTCCACACATCGACCGCTATCCAGCATGCATCTAGTGTATTAAGTCCGATAAAGAACAGAGTAATGCCTTAAGAACGATGACATGATGTAGACAAGACAAACTCACGAATTAATAAACCCAATGAATAGATCCCATCTTGTTATCCTTAGTAGCAATGATACATACGTGTCATGTCCCTTTCTGTCACTGGGATTGAGCACCGCAAGATCGAACCCACTACAAAGCACCTCTTCCCATGGCAAGATAAATCAACTCAGTTGGCCAAACCAAATCAATAGATCGGAGAAGAAATACGAGGCTATAATAATCATGCATAAAAGAGTGCAGCAAAGACTCAAATAATTTCATGGATAATCTGATCATAAACTCACAATTCATCGGATCCCAACAAACACACCGCAAAAAGAGATTACATCGGATAGATCTCCAAGAATATCACGGAGAACATTGTATTGAAGATCAAAAAGAGAGAAGAAGCCATCTAGCTACTAACTATGGACCCGAAGGTCTGTGGTAAACTACTCACGCATCATCGGAGAGGCAGCAAGGTTGATGTAGAGCCCCTCCGTGATCGATTCCCCCTCCGGCAGATCACCAGAGAAGGACCCCAGATGGGATCTCTCTGGAACAGAAGCTTGCGGCAGCGTCAAAAGTATTTCGTGGACTCCCCTGAGGGTTTCTGATTTTTCTAGAATTTATAGTGCTGGAATTAGGTCAAACCGAGCTTGGTGGGCCCCACGAGGCACCAGGGCGTGCCTGCCCCCCCAGGCACGCCCTGGTGGCTCGTGGGCCCCACCAGGGTCTTCTGGCCTCCTCCCGAAGCTTCTAGTGTTCTTCTGGTCCAATAAAAAATCTCCAAAAAGTTTCGTTGCATTTGGACTTCGTTTGGTATTGATTTTCTGTAAAACAAAAATAGGGCAGAAAACAGCAACTGGCACTGGGCACTAAGTTAATAGGTTAGTCTCCAAAAATGATATAAAATTGCTGTAAATGATTATAAAAACATCCAAGATTGATATTATAACAGCATGGAACAATAAAAAATTATAGATACGTTGGAGACGTATCAGCGTCCCCAAGCTTAATTCCTGCTCGTCCTCGAGTAGGTAAATGATAAAAACAGAATTTTTGATGTGGAATGCTGCCTAACATATTCGTCACATATTCTTTTCTTTTGTAGCATGGACATTGGACTTATATGATTCAAAGCAATAGTCTATAATTTGACATGAAAACATAGATACTCAAGCATACTAACAAGCAACCATGTCTATCAAAATATCAACGCTAAAGAAAGTTATCCCTAGCCCATTATGCTCAATCATTGATCCATTCATGAAACACACTCGAATATTAGCTACATTCAATGCACAAGTATGACAATAGTGCTCCCTAGTTGGTGCTTTTGTAAGAGAAGATGGAGACTCAAATAAAATAAAAATTGCATAAAAGTAAATAGATAGGCCCTTCGCAGAGGGAAGCAGAGATTTGTCAAATGTGCCAGAGCTCAAAGCTGAAATTAAAGAGATAAAAATATTTTGAGAGGCATGCTTTTCCTGTCAACGAAAACGACCGAGAATTCCCAATATTTTCCATGCTAGACACATCATAGGTGGTTCCCAAACAAAAAGTAAAGTTCATTTCCTTTCCACCATTTATTTCACATTCCATGGCTAGTTGTATCCACGGGTGCCCTCCATACCATCACTTTCCAAGGAATTTTGTTGTTATTAATTTCATTTCATGCGGGACTGGGCATCCCTATTACCAACCATACTCTCGTGCAATGACAAGTGAATAAACACTCATCGTGAGAATAACACACCTAACATGGAAAATATTGGCCACCCCCTGCCGCTTCATGAGCGGTACGGGCACACAAAACAGAAAAATTATTTTGAAAATTAGAGTTGGCACACGCAAATTTACTTGGAACGGCATTGAAATACCGCATATAGGTAGATATAGTGGACTCATATGGCAAAACTAGGTTTAAGGATTTTGGATGCACAAGCAGTATTTCCGCTTTGTACAAATGAAGGCTAGCAAAAGATTGAGAAGCAACCAACCAAAAAACGAAAACGGTCATAAACATGCATTGAACATAACTAACACCGAATAATGCACCATAAGTAGGATATAATTTCATTGCATAACTATTGACTTAACGTGCTTGCATAGGGAATCACAAACCTTAACACCAATATTTTTACTAAACCACAATTACTCACTAACATGACTCACATACCATCATTTCCATATCGCAAAACTATTGCAAGGAATCACACTTATCATATCCAATGATCTATATGAAAGTTTTTATCTATATTCCTCTTGAATATTCATCACTTTGGGACCAAATTCATATCTTGTGCAAATTACCGTTACTAAGGATCAACTCTCAAAAAGATTTAAGTGAAGCATGAGAGTGCAAATATTTCTTCAAAATTTCAATCTTAGCAACTCTCAAAATGATATAAGTGAAGCATGAGAATTCATTTCTTCAAAATTTTAATCTTGTCAATTCTCAAAATAATATAAGTGAAGCATGAGAATTCATTTCTTCAAAATTTTAATCAACTCTCAAAATAATATAGGTGAAGCATGAGAGTTTGTTTCTTCAAAATTTTAATCAACTCTCAAAATAATATAAGTGATGCATGAGAGTTTGTTTCTTCAAAATATAGCCACCACCGTGCTGAAAAAGATTTAAGTGAAGCACTAGAGCAACTGCCTAGCTCAAAAAATTTAAGTGAAGCACATGGAGTATTCTAACAAATCATGATGATAAACGTGTGGCTTTCTCAAGATAGGTGTGTTCAGCAAAGATGATTGTGACAAACTAAAAAGCAAATAAAGCAAAGACTCATATAATACAAGGCGCTCCAAGCAAAACACATATCATGTGACGAATAAAAATATAGCTCCAAGTAAAATTACCGATGGTTGGTAGAAGAAAGAGGGGATGCCTTCCGGGGCATCCCCAAGCTTAGACGCTTGAGTCTTCCTAGAATATTACCTTGGGGTGCCTCGGGCATCCCCAAGCTTAGGCTTTTGCTACTCCTTATTCCTTCATCCATCGTGATCTCACCCAAAACTTGAAAACTTCAATCACACAAAACTTAACAAAACCTTCGTGAGATCCGTTAGTATAACAAAACAAATCACTACTATAAGTACTATTGCAAACCCATTCATATTTTATTTTCTCATTATACCTACTGTAGTCTAACTTCTCCATGGCTTATACCCCCCGATACACTCCATAGATTCATCAAAACAAGCAAGTAGTGCAACAAAAACAGAATCTGTCAAAAACAGAAAGTCTGTAGAGATCTGAATTATGGTCATACTTCTGTAACTCCAAAAATTCTGAAAAATTAGGGCAACGTCTAAAATTCATATACCAATACTGTGTAAAAAATTCAGAAGGTTCTGACGTTCCAGAGAAAAAACAAAATTCCAGCACTGGATGCAAAACTTTCTGTTTTCAAACAATATCAATTATACTATCTTCCAAATCATCCTAAAGGCTTTACTTGGCACAAACACTAATTAAAAACACAAAAACACCATCATACCAGTAGCATGGCAGTAAAAACACACCATAACAGAAACTTATAGCAAAAAATTATTTTATTCATTGGGTTGCCTCCCAACAAGCGCTATTGTTTTATGCCCCTAGCTAGGCATAATGCATAATTTCAAGTATTGTCGTCTTTGGTTTTGGTAACCTTAATGGGAGTTTTCTCAAGCCCGGGAGGTTCTTTACGCTTCCCATTATTCTCAGAAAAAGAGGCAATTTTAAGATCCAAAATATCCAATCGCTTGTTGCATAAAGAAATCAAAGTGTTCGTGCGGTTGAGATTTCCCCTAATATTTTTAAGAGGCTCATTAGACTTTTGCAACTCAACCAATTTTTTCTGCATATCACCCAATTTATCTAGTATTTGAGCCCCCTCTTGAGTAAAAACAAAACCATTTTGTGGTGGAGGAATACCCAATATGCCTTCTATTATTTCATAGGCGGTATTGGCCTCACTCTCAATAAAATTCCCTTTTGCGGCAAAATCCAAAAGTTGTCTATGGTGCATGGTTAGCCCTATATAGAAATTGCGAACCAAAATTTTTAAATCCCCTTTTACAGAGCAAACACGGTAGGATTCCATTAACCTATACCAAGCATCTTTAAGATTTTCTCCTTGTTTTTGTTTGAAGTAAAGTACTTCAAAATCCGGCGACAAAGAAGGGATAGTCATGCTAGTCATGATGGCAAAAGAGCAAACAAGAAAAAGGCAAACGAAAATATTTTTGTATTTTTGTAAAAACGTTTTAGAAGTGGGTGAGATGAAAACGAGAGGCAAATGGCAAATAAAGTAAATGCAAGGAGATGAGAGTTTGTGCGAAGGTACTTGATAGATGTTGATGATGTCTCCCCGGCAACGGCGCCAGAAATTCTTCCTGCTATTTGTAGCTTGCGTTGGTATTTCCCCGAAGAGGAAGGGATGATGCAGCACAATAGAGATAAGTATTTCCCTCAGTTATGAAACCAAGGTTATAGAACTAGTAGGAGAATCACACAACACCTCGTTAGCAGTACCTGCACACAAACAACAAACCCTTGCACCCAATGCAAACGAGAGGTTGTCAATCTCTCGGCAGTAAATTGCAAGATTAAATTGTATGTGATAGATTGATAGATTGAAACAAAAATACAAAATAAAATAAATAAAAAGAGATGGCAGCAATATTTTTAGGGTTTTAGTAATATGATTTTGATAGACCCGGGGGCCATAGATTTCACTAGAGGCTTCTCTCGAGAAAATAGCATACGGTGGGTAGACAAATTACTGTTGGGCAATTGATAGAAAAGCAAATAATCATGACAATATCCAAGGCAATGATCATGCATATAGGCATCACGTCCAAGATTAGTAGACCGACTCCTGCCTGCATCTACTACTATTACTCCACACATCGACCGCTATCCAGCATGCATCTAGTGTATTAAGTTCGATAAAGAACGGAGTAATGCCTTAAGAACGATGACATGATGTAGACAAGACAAACTCACGAATTAATAAACCCAATGAATAGATCCCATCTTATTATCCTTAGTAGCAACGATACATACGTGTCATGTCCCTTTCTGTCACTGGGATTGAGCACCGCAAGATCGAACCCACTACAAAGCACCTCTTCCCATGGCAAGATAAATCAACTCAGTTGGCCAAACCAAATCAATAGATCGGAGAAGAAATACGAGGCTATAATAATCATGCATAAAAGAGTGCAGCAAAGACTCAAATAATTTCATGGATAATCTGATCATAAACTCACAATTCATCGGATCCCAACAAACACACCGCAAAAAGAGATTACATCGGATAGATCTCCAAGAACATCAAGGAGAACATTGTATTGAAGATCAAAAAGGGAGAAGAAGCCATCTAGATACTAACTATGGACCCGAAGGTCTATGGTAAACTACTCACGCATCATCGGCGAGGCAGCAAGGTTGATGTAGAGCCCCTCCGTGATCGATTCCCCCTCCGGTAGATCACCGGAGAAGGACCCCAGATGGGATCTCTCTGGAACAGAAGCTTGCGGCAGCGTAAAAAGTATTTCGTGGACTCCCCTGAGGGTTTCCAATTTTTCTGGAATTTATAGTGCTGGAATTAGGTCAAACGGAGCTTGGTGGGCCCCAAGAGGCACCAGGGCGCGCCTGCCCCCCCCACGGCACGCCCTGGTGGCTCGTGGGCCCCACCAGGGTCTTCTGGCCTCCTCCCGAAGCTTCTAGTGTTCTTCTGGTCCAATAAAAAATCTCCAAAAAGTTTCGTTGCATTTGGACTTCGTTTGGTATTGATTTTCTGTAAAACAAAAACAGGGCAGAAAACAGCAACTGGCACTCGGCACTAAGTTAATAGGTTAGTCTCCAAAAATGATATAAAATTGCTGTAAATGATTATAAAAACATCCAAGATTGATATTATAATAGCATGGAACAATAAAAAATTATAGATACATTGGAGACGTATCAACTCTATTCATACTCATCTGAAGATCAAGACTGTTTGGATCATTCATTGTGGATCTTCCGTATGTTATTGACATGATTTCCATTGGTTTAATCTCCAAGATGATTGGATATTCTCATATGATGTGTGAGTACTTTCCCCTAGGCGTGGGAGCTGTAGGTGAGTGGTGAGATTCATTTGTGCCTGATCTATATGTTGTCATTTGTGTTTGTAGTCTTATGATATGTCTAGTAAGTTGTTATACTATGGTGAACTCTATGCGTGTTGTCCAATTTAAGGGCCAAGGCAACATGATCTCAAGAACTACACAGGTAACACATATTGTTTAGGAATTCTGCGACCTCTGACGTGACATGTGGAGACATCTATGAGGACCGAAGACAATATGAGATAACGGTGATCCATCAAACTTAATGCTTGGTTCCGGTCTGAGGAACTTAATTGTGGAGATGACCACTCTGTGGCAATGGGGAAACATGACCATAGAATGGAATGTAATCCCACCAGGAGGAGTTCCATGACCTTAGGGTGACCCGCCTACTGAACAAACAAATTAAATACTATGACCACGATACAAGGTAACTGGTATTACCAACGCACTAGCACACTTGATGTATACCATGAGCTGAATTCTCTCCGCGCCTAACTGACAGAGCGAATTCCCATCAGATCCCTCGGTAGGGGTTCAAGCGCAGTTGGAAGTCTTGGATCAGAGGTCACACAAGGGGTTTATCCAGGTTTGGGCCTCCGGAGAGTAATACCCTACGTCCTGCTGGTTTTGATGATTCATAGTGGAGGGATACCTCGTGCGAGGGGTTACAATGGTGTATGAGATTTCTACCGAGAGTTTGCCTATCTATTGATAGGTGATCAATGGGTATCCTAGACCTCCCTTTATATTGGCAGGAGAGGTCTGGGGTTTTACAGGGCAGATGCCATCTGGGACGCTGCCGCCCTCTAGTCTTGGGCGTCAAGAAGGTCATCCTGCCTCCTAGAGTTTCCGCATCTTGGGCCTAGCGGCCCCCCTGTGGTTGAGGAGGCCGGGCTCCTGGTCGTCATCCACCCCTGGTACAGGACCCCGTCAGTAGCCCCCGAGTGTGGCGGAGGTCGCAGAAGGTGCTGTCGAGACCTCCGGCGGGCTCTTTTATCTTGCTTTGTCCTCTCGGGAGCCCGGCTGAGAGGTTGATGTTTCTTTGCGCGGACCCCCGGAGGTCCGTCCTCTGGGTCATTGTTTTGGTCTTCTGGCTATTCCTCCAATCTTTGTGTTCCGGATGTAGGCCTCCATGCCCTCCCCGCTACTTTTGGTCTTGTGGGGAGGGGGCCCACCACCTCTTACCTTTTCTGAAGAGTTGCTCTAGTGAGCCGTCTTGTCAGCATGAAGCGAGAGGCCAGTTGAGCCCTGGCTCTTTATGGCGAGTATGCCCAAATTCCCGCGCCCGCGGGCCGTGAGTGGTTACCGCCCATGGAAAGCGGGGTACGTGGCGCATGAAAACGCCTCGATTCTCAGCCCGCACGTCGTGGGACATAAGAGAGGCAAGGAGGAGGAGTGGGATTCACTTTGACTCCGTATCCTTACTCGCGCCCTTGCCTCCTCTGCTTTCTCCCATTCCGCCATCATCATTGCAACGTTCATTGTCTTTGGGCCCGTCGTTTCCTCCCCCGAGCGCCCAGAGATGGGTCGGACCAGTTCCTTGACCGGTGCCCGCGGCATGCAGGCGACCAAGGAGGCGGAGACGAGACGGAAAATGAAGGGTTCCTGCGCCGCCATGGAGCCGCTGCCTCACGGTGACGTCTTTGTGAGCCGATGGACTCGGTCCATCGTTTCTAATGGAGATGTCTAGAAGCTGGTGGCCGAGGGCTCCTTCCCTTTCGATCTCCGGTACCAAATCCCTCTGTCCATGCAGAGTTTTCTGGAGCCACCGCCCGGCGCGCGCGTGCTCCATCTTGATTTTTTCAGGCAAGGCCTCGGCTTTCCCCAGCATCCATTCGTGCGGGGGCTCCTTTTCTTCTTTGGAATTCAGCTCCATCACCTTAAACCCACTAGCATCCCACACCTCGCGAATTTCGTGACATTCTGCGAGTGCTTCCTCGAGGCCGCCCCCCATTTCTACCTCTTACGGCGTCTCTTCAGCGTCAAGGGGCAAATGGACGGCAACGTCGTTCGTGAGATTGGTGGGGTTAGCCTTCAGTTACAGCCTCATTCTCCCTTCTTTACCATGGCCCTTCCGAAGTCAATGTGGGCCTGGCAGAAGAAGTGGTTCTACGTGTTCGGGCTCGAGGCTGATCTGCCGGCCTTCTCCGGCGAGCCCCTGATACGTCTCTAACGTATCTATAATTTTTGATTGTTTCATGCTATTATATTATCATTCTTAGATACTTTATATGCAATTTTATATCATTTTTGGGGACTAACCTATTAACTCAGTGCCTAGTGCCAGTTGCTGTTTTATGCTTGTTTTTGGTTTTACAGAAATCTGTACCAAACGGAGTCCAAACGCTATGAAACTTTTTGATGATTTTTTCTACACATAAGAGACCCTAGAACCTTCGGTGGAGGACCAGAAGACCTACGAGTAGACGACAAGACAACAGGGCGCGCCCTGGGGGGTAGGCGCACACTGATGTCTTGTGGGCTCCGTCTGACCTAATTCCAGCGCTATAAATTCCCAAATATTCAAAAAAACCAGAGAGACACCGAAAAAAAAATCCTGCCGCCGCAAGTCTCTGTTCTTCCGCGATCCCATCTGGAGGCCTTTTCCGGTACTCTGACGATCGCGAAAGGCTTCTACATCAACCTTGTTGCACCTCTGATGATGTGTGAGTAGTCCACCACAGACCTATGGGTCCATAGTATTTAGCTAGATGGCTTTGTCTCTCTCTCTGATCTTCAATACAATGTTCTCCTCGGAGATTGATCTGATGTAATCTTCTTTTGTGGTGTGTTTGTTGGGATCCGATGAATTGTGGGTTTATGATTTGAATATTCATTGAAAGTAATTGAGTCTTTTCTGAACTTTATTGTGTGTGATTGTTATAGCTATGCAATGCTTTTCGATCTATCCGTTTGGTTTGGCCAACTAGATTGATTTATCTTCAGTGGAAGTGGTGCACAGTAGTAGGTTCAATCTTGCGGTGTCCTCACCCAATGACAGCAGGGGTAGCGAGGCATGTATTGTATTGTTGCTACTAAGGAGAAAATGATGGGGTTTAATCATATTGCTTGGTTTTATTCTGTTTACATTATGTCATCTTGCTTAAAGCGTTACTCTGTTTGTCATGAACTTAATACCATAGATGCAGGCAGGAGTCGGTCGATTGGTGGTAATAGTTGTATATGCAGGTAGGAGTCGGTCTACTTGTCACAGACGTAGTGCCTATATACATGATCATGCCATGAATATCATCATAACTATGCACTTTTCTATCAATTGTCCAACAGTAATTTGTCTACCCACCGTATGCTATTTTTATGAGAGAGATGCCTCTAGTGGAAACTATGGCCCCCGGGTCTATTTTAATCATATTACAAAAACCAAAAATACCTTGCTGCAATTTTCTTTCTTTTTATTTACTTTGCAATTTATTTATCTACCACTACCAGATTTAATCCTTGCAATTAACGAGTACAAGGTGATTGACAACCCTCTTGCCCGCGTTGGGTGCAAGTATTTGCTCTTGTGTGTGCAGGTACTATTGATGGGTGTTTGCGTGGTTCTACTATTGGTTCGATAACCTTGGTTCTCTACTGAGGGAAATACTATCTGCTACTATATTGCTTCACCCTTCCTCTTCGGGGAAAATCCCAACGCAGCTCACAAGAACACTTACAGGTTCCTACATTCACATTATCATTTACTTGTTCAACTTTTTATTTGCTTTTATTTGCCTTCTCCTTTTCATCTCCCTCCACTTATCTAAAAGAATTAAAAACACAAAAATATTTTATTTTGCTTGTTTGCTCTCTTGCTTAATTTGCCACCATGTCTCAAGAAAACACTAAGTTGTGTGACTTCTCGAATACTAATAATAATGATTTTATTAGTACTCCAATTACTCCTCCCGCCACTGGTGCGGAGTCATATGATATTAATGCTGCATTGCTAAATCTTATGATGAAAGAACAATTTGCTGGAAATCCTAATGAAGATGTTGCATCCCATCTTAATACCTTCGTTGAATTATGCGATATGCAAAAGAAAAAAAAGATGTGGATAGTGATATTGTTAAGTTGAGATTATTTCCTTTCTCGCTAAGAGATCGTGCTAAAACTTGGTTTTCATCCTTACCTCACAATAGTATTAATTCATGGGATAAATGTAAGGATGCTTTTATTGCTAAGTATTTTCCTCCCGCTAAGATTATATCTCTTAGAAATCAAATCATGAATATTAAGCAACTTGAGCAAGAACATGCTGCACAATCTTGGGAGATTATGAAATTAATGATTAAAAATTGTCCCACTCATGGATTAAGCTTATGGATGATAATACAAAATTTCTATGCGAGACTAAACTTTGTGTCGAGAAATCTTCTAGACTCTGCTGCAGGTGGTACCTTTATGGGAATTACATTAGGTGAATCCATGAAGCTTCTCGATAATATGATGACAAATTATTCTCAATGGCACACCGAACGAGCTCCAACCAGTAAGAAGGTAAACTTTGTCGAAGAAGTTTCTACTTTGAGTGATAAAATGGATGCTCTTATGAATATGCTTATTAGTAAAAATGCTAAAGTTTATCCAAATGATGTTCCATTATCTACTTTGTTTGACAAAAATAATGATGCTATTGATGTGAGTTTTGTCCCTAGAAATAATTTCAACAATGGTAATCCCTCTAATAATTATGGGAATTCCTATGATAATTCATATAATAAGAATAATAGGATACCTACTAAACTTGAGAACAACATTAAAGAATTCATTAGTTCTCAAAAGGTTTTTAATGCCATGGTAGAAGAAAAACTACATAAAGTTGATGATATGGCTAGAAACATGGATAGAATTTCTCACGATGTGGATGCTCTTAAAATTAAAATTATGCCACATAAAAATGATGTTACTTAATCTCTAAAGTCTATTCAAGTCACCATGGATGAAAGTAGAAAGAATTGAACGGATTAGAGCTAAGCGTGAATTCCTAGAAAAAGCTCTCGCACCAGGTTTTTATCTTAATCATGATGAAGATATTAAAATGATTGGTGTGACACCTATTGAATCTTTCTTTAGTAATATAAAAATTGATGAAAAAGGGACTGGAGATGAGTCAACTTTATCTAGAAGGCGTCCCAATTAATTGTTCGGAGGGTGATGATCTTAATGATAAAATTATTAAAAGTGGGTTTGAAGAGGTCAAGACTTTAGATAGTGATGTGCCCACTACTTTGGATTACAAGGACTTTAATTATGATAATTGCTCTTTGATTGAATGTATTTCCTTGTTGCAATCCATGATAAATTCACCTAATGCTTACGAACAAAATAAAGCTTTTACTAAACATATTGTAGAAGCTATGATTAAAGCTCATGAAGAAAAGCTAGAATTAAAAGTATCTATACCAAGGAAATTACATGATGAATGGGAACCTACTATTAAAGTAAAGATTAAAGATTATGAATTTAATGCTTTGTGTGATCTAGGTGCTAGCGTCTTTACTATACGAAAATCTTTATGTGACGTTCTAGGTCTCACCGATATGGATGAATGTTCCCTCAACTTGAATTTAGCGGATTTGACTATTAAGAAACCATTGGGTAGAATTAATGATGTTCTCATACTTGCTAATAGAAATTATGTACCCGTGGATTTTATTGTGCTTGATATTGAATGCAATCCGTCTTGTCCTATAATACTTGGTAGGCCTTTCCTACGAACCATAGGTGCCATTATTGATATGAAAGAAGGAAATATAAGGTTCCAATTTCCAATAAAGAAAGGGATGGAACACTTCCCAAGGAAGATAATTAAACCACCATATGAATCCATTATGAGATCTATCTATGGAATTACTTTGAAAGATGATAATACTTGAAATCTAGGGGCATAAAACAATAGCGCTTGTTGGGACGCAACCCAATATTTATCTTTTGCTTTCATTTTATTTTTATTGAGTCACACAATTATTGCTACTGTAATTATTGTGTTTTTATCTTTTAATTAGTGTTTGTGCCAAGTAATGCCTTTGGGGTGATTTGAATGATAGTATAATTGATGTTGTTTGAAAACAGAAAGTTTTGCACCCACTATTTGATTTTACATTTCTTACTGCAATGTTAGAAAAATCTGAAGTTTTTAAATATTATTGGGATACAAATTGTTTATGTTTTCCTAATTGTTCAGAATTTTTTGAGTTACATAAGTATGGATAAATATTCTGTCATTACGTATTGTTCTGTTTTAGATAGATTTTGTTTTTATTGCATAGTGTGCTTGTTTTAATGATGCTATGGATTATATCGGGGGGGGCGTATAATGTAGGAGATATGCCCTAGAGGCAGTAATAACAGTTATTTTGTATCTCCAAGTTTGTAATGAATGTTTATGTTCCATGCTATAATTGCAATGATTCTCGAGTCTACAATATCCACGAGGCTCGGAGGGAAACTCATGTGCACGTGTGGTATAATAAATGGTAAAAACTATTCCTAGTCATGCCTCTAAGACTAGCTCAAGTATTGCATGATGATCCTATTTTCCTGATCATGGGCATGACTATGCCGGCAATTTTGAGGGCACAATGTTAGAAGAACACTTGTGTTGAATCGACCCGAATTGATGTTATGCTATGAGATACATTCATCACAAGTTAATGGTTTATAACACAGAGAAAGTTAATGTTTGCATAATTCCTTAGACCATGAGAGTGTCGAGTTCCTTCATTCTTGCTTTGTGAACTTTGGGGTTTGCTAAACGTCATCCGTAACTGGGTGGCTATTACGGCGGCTTACGGGTTCACGGAAAAGTATGACAAGGAACGAGATAGCTCAAGATTGGGATTTGCTCCTCCGATGATGGAGAGATATTCTCGGGCCCTCTCGGTGTTACGGTATCCATCATCGTCTGGCCAGCCACAATGTGATTTGATCACAGGGATGCCGGAACACGGAAACGAGAAAAGAGAACAAAACCGGTAACAAGGTAACTGGCATAGTGGACAAGTTGTTGATCCATGGGGATGCAGATAAAATCTCACCTCGGGTATTTGTAACATATCGCGAAGCAACAGGAATAGCACACGGCAACTGGAGGTTCACTCAAATATTTATTTGTGTGGGTATAGGGGTCAATATGGGTGTCCATGGCTCCGATGTTGATCATTGATCGGAAAGTGTTCCGGTCATGTCTATACTTCACCAAACCTATAGGGTCACATGCTTAAGGGTCATCTATCTGCTGAATACTAGACAGGGAGTCTGAGAGAAAGTCACCGGAAAAGTTTCGGAGATGACGGAAAAGTTCCGGAGAGAAAACCGGAAGTGTTTCGGAGCTGCCGGAATTGTTTCGGAGAAAAACGAAAATGTTTCGGAATAAAACCATCATACCGGAAATGTTCCGAAAAGTGTCCAGAATAATTTTAGAGGGTGCTGGAATTGTTCTGGGACCTTCTGGAATTTTTCATAAGAAATAGTCGCGGAAAACATCTTGTCCCAGCGTGAGGGGACAAGATCCCACGATACGTGGGGGTTGTTTTGGGCTGTTTTGGGGGCGCCCCCCTTTAGGGGGCAGCCCCTTGTGGCTGGACAAAGGTGTTGGGCCCTCCCCATGGTGGGGGGCAGCCCCCACAAATGGTGGAAAGTGTTGGGAGGTGGTGGGGCCCCATGTGGGAACACCATGTTGGGAAGCCATGGACACGGGGACATGCTTTCTCCTTGTTTGGTGGGTGCATGTTTAGTGGGCTGAAATTTCAGCCCCCTCCACCCCTTCCACCACTATATAAAGAGGAGGAGATGCGCTCTCCAACTCCACTCAAATTTTCTCACAAATGCCATGCATGATCTGGCTTTCTTCTCTCCCTCCCACCAAATAGTTTTGTAGAGCCGAAAGGCTGTCTGGGTTCCGGTGGGAACTAGTTCTGGACAGCGAAGCCCTGCCGGTGTAACACCCCCAGGGGTTAGCTATAGTGACCACATGCTAATCATGCCATGACATCTAATTTTACTAAACCAAAATGCCACTAGTCTCAAATCAAACTTAAATTTAAATTCAAATATAAGTCAAATTATTATTTCCTCAAACATGTAAAGTAAAGTTGACCAAACAATGTGGCCCGGCCCATTTGGGTCCGCCTTTCCCTAACCTCCCGCCGCGCGCGCGCCCGAGCGCCTGTGCGCCGTCCACAACGCTGGATGCTCGCTGTGGAGCATCCGCACCCCCTCTCGATGGATAAGGAGCCCCCTGGTCTCTCTCTCCCTCCCCGAAACCCTAGGCCCTCTCAGATCTTCCCCATCGCCTCTCCCTCACTCTCCCCACCTCACCCAAGCGCAGCCATGTCCACGCCAACGTGAACGCCGCGGCCACCATCGTCCCCAAGTCCCGCTAGCTGGTCCAGGAGCTCCGCAGGTGAGCGCTACTTCCTCCTCGCCAACGGATCAAAGCTCAGGAGCGCCACTGCCGTCGCACGTGTCCACTCCTTCCTCCTCGGACTCCGGCAACCACCGCGTCGATCCGCCGCCCTCCGACCATCCCGGGCCTCCCCGAGCTCTTCTCTGCCCTCAAAGTGAGCGCCACCTCCTTTCCCCTCGTTTTCCCCTCTCTTCCCGTGCGTGTAGACATCGTTACCGCCATGGCCGAGCCCGCCGCCACTCGAGCTCATCGCCGGCGTGGTTCCGGTGACCCATTGGTCACGCGCGCATGTCCACTCGCTTAGTTGGCCCGCGTAGACGCCGTAGGAACCTCACGCTGCTCGTTTTGCTCGCCGTAGCCTAGATTCCGACGATGCCCGAAGTCCGGCATCCGCTGCGGTGCTCGCCGCCGTCGCTGCACGCCGTCTCCGGCCACGGCACCACCGCCATTCGACGCGGCTCGAAGTGCCCGATCGAACGCAAGTGGAACCGCGCAAAATGACCCACCGTAGCGGATTTCCGAGCTCGCCGGAGTTCGGCCGCTGCGTTCGGGCTCGCCGGCGTGATTCCGGCGACGACGCCGACGTGGCGCTGACGCGGCAGCCACTGGGCCCACCTTGTGCCACTGACGGATGGGCCCAGTTAACCCGTTGACTTGGTCAACTGCTGACTAGGCTGGCCCAACCACTGACATGTGGGCCCGCACTGTTTAAACATTTTTTTAAAATAAATAAAATGCTAATTATTTCGTTAATTAAATTAATTAACTAATCAGTCTCTAACTAATGAGGCCCACCCCCCTAATTAATATGTAATTAGTTTAATTAATCCCTAATTCGCTACTGTGTCATTGACCAGTGGGACCCACTGGTCAGGTTTGACCCTGGTCAGCCGGGTTTGACCGATGACGTCATGCTGACGTCACATGTTACTGTTTCAGATAATTCTAATTAAATAATTCCAAAAATTCTAGAAAATGATTAAACCTTTGAAAAATCATATAAAATAAACCATAACTCGGATGAAAATAATTTATATATGAAAAATGATCAGAAAAATATGAAGAATCCGAATATGCCACCCACATACCTGCCACGCCCCTCTAACATGATGAACATGGAACTTTCCCCTCCGATTCATTTGTCCAATAATTGCCCGGAGCTGGTAAAACACCTCCAGATATTTCCCGCTCTGACTAACTTGTGTAATACTGCATTAGGGCACCCCTCAAATAACGTGCTGCCATGCCATGCATCTGTGTTGCATTTTTTGCTTGTATTTATTGTTTCTTCCCCCCTCTTCTCTCCGGTAGACCCGGAGACCGACGCTGCTGTCGAGTACGACTACGCCCCTGACGACCAGCCCCTTTCACCAGGGCTTCCAGGCAAGCAAAACCCCCTTGATCATTCCTATACCGCCTATTCCTTCTCCCTGATGCTTGCATTAGATTTTGCTACTGTAATTGATTGTTCCTATTCTAATGCATAGCCTGTTTTTGTAACCTACTGTTGCTACTTTACCTGTCATCCTAAACTGCTTAGTATAGGTTGGTTAGTGATCCACCACTGACCCCTCACCCTTGTCCATGTTGCCCTGCTTTGTTACCAGTGCCTTGATCATTCTGATCGAAGTGCAGAGATCGACACATCACCGCACATCCCCTTTAGATGTACGACTCTGCAGGGCTACTATCGAGTGCCGAGGGTGATACCTCGTACTGCACTCCTGATGATATCTCTGTAGTATAGCACATCGGTGGTGATTGCAGAGGGTGATTCCTCGCTCTCCCCTTCCCGATGATGACTCTGTCGTGCAACCCCGCAAGTGGGGACCATCGAGGGTGATTCCTCCTGGTTCTCCTTAACGGATTACATCGAGTAGGAATCCATCGAGGGTGATTCCTCGGGTTCCCTTGATGTTTTGGACACACGGTTACCATGACTATTACCTCAGACCTTTGTTGCAGGCGGGTCGACCCCGAGGGGTACCCGCGGGAAATGTGGAGTCGGGTTGACCTGGAGGGTACCCGCGAGATAATTACGAGGCGCGGCCGGGTAGGCAGAGACCGCCCTAGAGAGGGATGGGCCTGACCCTTGTTGCACTTCCTCGAGACGGGGCGACAGGAGTACTGATCGTCACTGCGAGTTACTAATAACACACTTAACGGATTTGGGTATTTGATCTAAGTTGGCCACTGGCCTATACGCACTACCACCACGTGGGATAATGGTTTAATGGGGCCCTCGGCGCCGTATGTATCAGCCGAAAGCTCTGTCAGATGTCCAGTTCAGCATTGTGGCTGGGTCGGATCGTGCCTTCCAGGAGAGGGATGGCGCTGGTATCCACCCTGCGCACAACGACCCGGAGTGCGAAGGGCGATGGCCCCAAGACCCCTGAGCACTTAGGATGTAGACCGGCGGGGACCACTCTGCTGAGCCTAGGTAGGACTACGTCGTATCGATCAGCCGAGGCCGGGCATGACCTAGAAAAGTGTGTCCGGCCAGAGTTAATCGAGCGTGTTGGGTAACAGTAGTGCACCCCTGCAGGGAAGTTATCTATTCGAATAGCCGTGTCCACGGTAACAGGACGCTCAGTGTTGTGTCCCGATCTACTACAACTTGAACTGAATACTTGTTATTTTAACTGTAAGCTCCGAGATCGCTTTCTCGCAGGGAGTCGAGGAAGGATCTCTGGGCTTTGCTTCTACATGCTTGTTACTTTATGTTATGCTACTAATCTGCACTCTTCTAATGCTGCAAGACGCTGTAGATGCTAGTCTTCGATAGGCTAGGCTTTTCCCCCTCTGTTCCGGCATTTCTGCAGTTTAGTCCAAAGATATAGCTCCATTCCTTTGATACCGATGCATAAGTAGTATAGTTCTGATGTCAGTCTTGCGAGTACTTTGGATGAGTACTCACGGTTGCTTTGCTACTCTTTTCCCCCATACCCGATTGCTGCGACCAGATGATGGATCCCAGGAGTCAGCTGCTACCGTCGACGACTGCTACTACACTTCCGGTGGAGCCTACTACTATGTGGAGACCGACGACCAAGAGTAGATTCGGAGGCTCCCAGGCAGGAGGCCTGCGCCTTTTCGATCAGTGTCGTTGTTATGCTAGCCTTTTTAAGGCAAACTTGTTTCCCTCTTATGTCTGTACTCAGATATTATGTTGTTTCCGCTGACGCTTGATCGTGAGCTTATGTATTCGAGCCCTCGAGGCCCCTGGCTTGTAATATAAAGCTTGTATGACTTTTATTTGTGTTTAGAGTTGTGTTGTGATATCTTCCCGTGAGTCTCTGATCTCGTTCGTGTGCATTTGCGTGTATGATTAGTGCACGGTCGAGCAGGGGCGTCACAGTCGGATAGGTGACACAGTATGTGTGCAACCCCGTAGAGAGGTCGTAGGTTTGATCTTTTGCCCGAGGGGCTATTCGAGGGTCCTCCCGAAGGGCTGTCCGAGTTACCATTCGAGCTTCGAGGGTCCTCTCGAAGGGCTGTCCGTGACATCGTCCGGGGGACTGTCCGACCGCCTCCCGAAGGGCTGTCCAACGAGGGAGTACATCCTCATGGTTGGGAGGTTGTAAATCCTAGCTGCGGGGATCTGCACCGATGATCTACATCGACTCTACTTCCGCTGCGCTATGAGTCGGTCATGATCAGATCAAACCTTGTATGCAGTCTCCATAGTGATCCTGGGCATGCTCGCTGTAACAAAATTTGTTGTTTGCTATCGCGTTCCCCAACAGTGGCATCATGAGCCTTGCTATGCGTAGATGCAGGTTACGATCTAGAATACATAGAGATGTATGGGTATTGCATAATATAATTTTGTAGTAGATGAGATCTATTGCTGAAAATTATTTATGCGGGTGGCAGATGAAATCTGTTACCCGATGTTCTTGTTGCTTCCCTAGAATTTGCGTATTTCTGATCTTGAAATGGCATGGTGGAATTTCACAAAGTTCTAGCAATTCGCGATCCTGATTGATCAACGAAGTGCTATCAGTTCTTTGGGTTCCACCATAGTTAAAAGAAAGAAGAAATTTCGCAGACGAAAGGGCAATGCAGATATGATCTGCACGGCGGTCATGCGTATGACGAAGTTTAGTATGGGGCTCGAGATTTTATTATCTCGTGTTTCATACACTCCGCAAAGTTAATCTAGCGACTTGAATAATCATACTTGATAATAAACGTTGGTAGCCGCGGTTTAAGTCAAAACCTTAGAAGCCATGTAAAATAAATTTTTGCATAAACCGATTAGAGGCGTCTAACTTGGTTTTGCAGGATGTGCATGTGATGTGGTATAGCAGTTCTAATATTAATTCGATTATGTATGAGATGACTATATGATGTAAATTATTAACATGACATGCGTGTCATGATTCGGCATGATGGCTGGAGCCATATGATTGTCACTTTAATGACCTGCGTGTCAACCTTAAGTAATGCACTTATTTTATTAGCTATAGAGATAGCAATATTATCTGGTGCATCGACAAGGGCTATACCATATCATGCTATTATGAATTGCCTGAGATGTTTATCCCTTATGATGCACCCTTTTTGATTGCGCGGTAGTCTCTTTTATTAGGGTGATCTCTCACTTAAAAATATCAAGTAGTTAGTGTTCTCCCAAGTGTAGCACCGTCTACAACACGTATCTTTTCGGGGTGCGCCATGTACACATGAGCACGAACGATTAGAGAGGTGTAAGGCGGGTGAAGGTTAGACCTCACTGCGTGATCACTTGGTTGTCTTGACGTTCAGGCAGGACAGTCCTGAGCTCGGAACACGTGCATCGAAAGATGGACAAGAGTCACATAGAGATGTGATTGGCAAGTTGGCCTACCGATTGAAATTCACGTCATCAGTGATGAACCCGTCAATGGCGTCGAATTGAAATGCGGATCTTGAATCACTCACAATCAATTATGAGAGATATTGATTTGAGTGGGAGCGCACTTTAGAATAAAATTGTTTATTCACTAGTGCAAATTAATTATGAACAAAGTCTAAGTGAAACTTGTGTTTACCGTTGTAGATCAAATGGCTCGCAACGCCGCGTTTAACTTAGGCCCGATGTTAGAGAAAGAGAAGTTAGCTGCGACTGGAAACAACTATACGGACTGGTTCCGTACCCTAAGGATTGTCCTCAGGGATGCTAAGAAAGACTATGTGCTTGATCAACCTCTAGGTGATTCCCTTACGCCAAAAATGGCTCAGGATATCATACATGTGTTTGACTCACGAAAAGATGATTTCAGTGTTGTTAAAGAACTTATGTTATCTTGCATGGATCCTGTGCTACAGAAATGTTATGAACGACTTAGTACCGTCGAGATTATCGAGGCACTAGATGTTCTGTATCACAAACAAGATTCAGTTGAAGTTCATGAGATGACTGAAGCTATGGAAGAATGCAATATACATAAGGAATCTCTAGTAAATGAGCAAGGTGTCAGACTAGCAAACTATTATGGTGGTATTGCTGAAAAGGGAATTAATTTTCCAAAGACACCCGGTAATGATTTGATCCTTACCTCGCTTTTTGAAGCGATACTCAAATAAAATGAGATAGGACTGCAGAATCAGCAAAAGTTGCTGGTGAATAAAACCGCCAGTTTCAAAAGGAAAGGCAAGCCTAAGGGCGGAGCCAAGACTGAAATTGTGTGTTTTCACTGCAAAGGCACTAGACACTGGAAGAGGAACTGCAAGATATACACGGCAGATAAGAAGAAAGGTATAACTGTTATACGGGTTAATGTCATTGACGTTTTGCTTGCTTGCGAAAATTCTAAGTCTTGGGTATTTCATATCGGATCGGTTGCTCACATATGCAACTCGATACAGGGGCTTCAGAAGGTGCGCAAGCTCGCAAAGAATGAAGTCGTGATGCGCGTCGGGAACGGTGCTAGGATCGCCGCTCAAGCCGTCGGCATTATGCCTCTACGTCTCCCTTCAGGATTTATCTTAGAACTAAATAACTGTTATTTTGCTCTGGGATTGTGTAGAAACATTATTTCTAGATCATGTTTGGTACACGATGGGTATTCCTACAAGTCTGAGAGCAATGGTTGTTCACTTTATTGTATGGATATGTTTTATGGATTTGCACCCATTGTTGGGGGCCTTTTCATACTAAATCTTGAATGTGGAAATGATGTCTTTAACGTAAATGCTAAACGCCTTAAGAAGGCTGATACCATGTGACACCCTGGTTTTGGCAACTTTTTCTTTTGAAAATTTTTCTGGATTTATTTGCAAATTGGTTGGTTTTTGAATCTTTTCAGTTGACTTTGGACTTGGGAAACTTTTGAATTTTCTCTAGGTGATCCAAAGCCTCAATATCTTGTCAAAATCTTGATCAAATTCCAATTCTCATTCTTTTCAAAATAATTCATTTTCTCCTTTGGGAAAATTTGTCTTCACTATGGGTTGTGAAGCAACCTATAGTTTTGATGATCAGAAAAATCCCAAATTAATACCACGCCTTCTTGTCATCATCTACTTCCACAATCTTCAAAAACATTTCATGGTCCAGTATAAAATTTGGTCCAGAATATTCTATTTATCTTCTGGACAGCACTGGCCCTTTGTGAAGCAACCCATATTTCCTCAACTCAGAAAGTTCTCAAATAATTCCCTGAGACACTAGGGAACATATTTTCCCACAATATCCAAAAACATCTCCTTGTCCAGTATAAATTTTCAGCAGAAATATTCTGCCAAGTTTCTGCTCGTTTCAAACCTCTGTGAAGGAAGTACCAGCTAGAGGTATCCATTTGAGCTGAAATTTTTTATGACATCTTGGCATTACCAAATAACCCCCACACACCAAATTTTAGCTCCAAAAGATCACCCATGTGAGTGCAACAACCTCACTTAGTTTCTGGTTTAGTACAACATTTGTACAGGAACTATGTTCAAATCTTGGTCAAAGTTTCTCAAATTTGGCCAGCTTGTAGTCCTTCCAATGTAGATCACTCCAGACATCTCCATTGGTTTCATCTCCAGCTCATCTTCTCTCCAGATCCCTCCCAAGTTTCTGTGCAGAAACTGTTGCTGATGCTTGGCACGAGAGGGTTCCAGGGTGCAAGGACGATGCACCAGACACGGCCTGGCAGGCCAGCTCGCGCCGCGTGTGCCTGTGCATGCGGTGACCGCGTAGTCAGCCCTGCCAAAACCGCGCTCTGGGTGCCGCCAGGCACGGGTCTCGTCGGAGGCCGACTACCGCAGCGCCGCACCATGTCCCTTCGCGCCGACTAACTCCCCACGGTCCACCTCACCACTCCAGACCCTTCCCTTCGCCGGAGAAGCCCTCGCCGACCGCCACCGAGCACCGCACTGTTGCGCCCATGCGGCCACAGTGGGGTGAGCTGGCTGGCTCCTCCCTCGTGACCCGTCTTCTCGCGCATTAACTCCTCCTGCCTCCTCCATCGCGTCGCCCGCGCCGCGCCAGCCAGCTAACCGTCCTTGCTCCGGCGACGTGGCCGCGGCGCCGCCCGACTCCAGAAACTCCGCCCCGCCTATAAAAGCCCCTCCCCGACCTCTCCCAGCTCCTCACCCCACTCACTCCACCTCCTATTGACCACCAGAGCACCGAGCCACGGCCGAGAGGCCCTCTGGCCTCGCAGCTCGCCGGCATTCTGCCGCCAAGCCCACTCCACCGTCCGCTCGATTCACCCCACCCCAACTCTGCCCGACCACATAGCTGAGCTCAGTGTACTCCCACGACCTCCCCTGACCTCTTGGCTAGCCGAGACTCTGCCGGATTCGCCGTCGCCGACGACCCCCGAAACCAGTCGTCACCGGAGAGGAAGGGGGCGACGCCGTCAGGCCGTCCCCGGAGACGCTGCTGGTACAGGGAGGACCGCCGTCGTGCGCTCTTTCCATCCCTGCAGTCGCCCGAGCTCGCCGCCGTCGCTAACTCCGGCTATCGCCGTCGGTGAGCCGCCCTTCTACTGTTCCCCTCTTTTTCTTTTTAAATATGACAGCTGGGGCCCGCACGTCAGTGACCCAGCCGCGTCCGAACCGGTATCTAAGTGGAAGCGTCTTCGGGAAATATGCCTTCGACGTGGCCTAGCCAGAGAATTTAGAATTACTATTAAAATCCAACTTTGACCAGTAACTTTGACCATCCATAACTTTTTATCCACAAGTCCAAATCAATTGATTCTTTTTGCATTGTCTTTGTCTTGAGCCCCTCTATTTTCTGGTAAATTTTGGTATTTTTCTCATATGTACAGAATTTCTGGTGAACAAAAATGTATTATGTGACATTTTCTTTTGCTATTTTAAAATACTTTCAGAAGGAAATCCTTTTGGTTTTGAAGACCAGGAGTTTGTGGACAACCCAACAGAGCAAGGCAAGCCACATCATCCATTACATGAAGCATTTCAATAGTATTGGTTTATTAATTGAATTATTTGCATTATTTTAATATGTGATAATTCATAGTAAATTATATTGTTGCATAGTTGCTGCCATATTAATTTATTCATAGTAAACAACCTTGCTTGTCATGTAAGTATTAAAACTAAGCTGAATGGTTGATCAAGTGCCACCGACCCGGACTTACCCGTCTAGCCATATCTGCCGGTATGGGACGGCCTTGACTTGGTCTGACCGCGTGCTCTTTTATCGGTACCACCAAAGAGGGAGGGTTATGCGTGCGTGCTACCCTGATCAGGTAGGCGACGATAACCCTATGAGCCAGTTGAGTTATTTGCCGGCGTCCCCGTTTGGGACAGTTTAGTTGGCCACGACGGTGGCAGGTGTCATGGGGTGACACAGGGGCCACCCAGGGCATGACTCGGGGGGAGGATGATTGTCGGTGGTACGATGGAGGAGTCACGGGTTAGGCAAGTTTCGTTGGAGCAGCACCGGTCCACCCGGAAGGGAAGTGTACCGAGGTACGGGACAAGGAGCTCCATGGTGTGGGAAAAGTGCGCAACCTCTGCAGAGTGTAAGAATCTATTCGAATAGCCGCGTCCACTGTATTGGACACAGTCCGCACTAGGTCACACTGAGTGGTCAACCGTAATAATAATAATGATGGAAGAACTCGTCTCATGCTCGGAAGTGATCGATGGGTCACGAATGTTCTGGGGATCACGTGTGAACCCGGAAGAGAGTAAGTTGAAGTTCGGTAACAGTAAGTAAGCAACTTAAGCATTTAACATAATCTTTGCCATGCTGTTGTTTGCTGCATTGTTGTGGTTGCTGTGAGCTTGCGAGTACATTCCAAGTACTCACCTGGCGTATCATGCCAGATGCAGGAGAAGCCGAGAACGAAGGTCCCGACGGTTCGTGCTACGCTAACTAGGCCGTGTCCCAGCAATGTCCCTATGGGAGGGAGTTTCCCGCACGATGTTCCGCTACGCCGTAGAATCACCTAGTAGTGCTGAGGCCTTGCTATGTTCCATAAATAATGTAGATACTGTCATAGCACGTGTAGTGCTTCTGGCCTCGCTACCCGATGTAATTCCCGAGCTTGTACTTGTACAATATTAATAAAGATCAGTTCTGTTCTGTTCCAAGTTGTTGTGTGTTTCCAGAAGACATGATCTCTGGGTTGGAAACACTGGGTAAACCGGTCCTTTGAGCCGGGGTGCCACATACCACCACCACTTTCATGTGGCACTGTCGTTTTGGCCACATAGGAAAGAAGCGCATGCAAAGACTCCATAAAGATGGAGTTTTACCATCTTTTGATTTTGAATCATTTGACACATGTGAGGCTTGTCTAATGGGAAAAATGACCAAGATGCCATTCACGGGTCATCCTGAACGGGCGGGTGAATTATTGGAAATAATACATAGTGATGTATGTGGTCCGATGAGCACAGCCGCACGGGGTGGGTATTTCTACTTCGTGACTTTTACTGATGATTTGAGTCGGTATGGCTATATCTACTTGATGAAGCATAAGTCGGAAACCTTTGAAAAGTTCAAAGAATTTCAGAATGAGGTAGAAAATCATTCTCGGGGGGATGACCCCCGGGTAGGCAACGGAGCCCGAATCCCTTTTGGAAAATCATCCGAACAAGACAAGTCCCTCTGGCCGGCTGGCCAGGCACGCCGGCTTCCCGGCGCGAGCCGGCTCGGCGTGGCAACCCGGCCTGGCCGGCTGGCCCATGCCGGCTGGCCGTGAGGCGGCGAAGCCTTAGCGACGAAGCAAGCGGTGCTACAGCGCTCCTCCCTTTACCCTGACAGAGCAGGTGAGGCTGCAGCTTTCCTTGCGCCCCTGCCCGAGGCGGGCGGTGTCAGTGAGGCGTGGTCCTGTAGAAACGGTGGCGCCGACCTCCCTCTGACGATGGACAAGACGCGCCACAGTGCCTCGAACCCAGACTGACGAGACAAGACCCGTCACGATGCCCGTGCCAGGCAGGTGCGGCGCACCTGGCGACCCGGCACCCGGCGACCCGGCATCCCGGCATCTGGCAACCCGGCGACCCGGCGACCCGGCCACCGGATCCTGGTCAATGACACCAGGGGCCCGCGCCTCTGGTACGTTACCGTTGTAACCCTGGGGGTTGGCCTATAAGACCCCCAGGGAGGCCTCCGTACAGGGGGATTGGGTTTTAGTGGCTGAGAGTTCGAGTTAGTACGGTAAGATCAGTTCTCACCCTAGCTAGCTCTCTCCAGATCACGAACACTCGCACGGGAGAGGCAGAACGGTGGCTTCACCCCTTCTCCCTCCTCCGTCTAAACAGCTCCAGGAGCGACTCTGTAACCTCTGTGCTTATCAGCTCACACGGCAGGAGTAGGGGTGTTACCTCTCCAGAGGGCCCCGAACCTGGGTACGTCTTGTGTCCCGCACTCGCTCATGCCAACCTCGCCTCCGGAACCCACCGGCGTCCTATCGTAGCCCCACCTCACAAGCCATCTCATGGCATCTGCCGTGAATCACGCACCCCCTGCGAGAATACCACGACAGTTGGCGCCCACCGTGGGGGTAGCTGCTGTTGGAACTGCGGTCCGGGCGGGACCCTTTTCGTCACCACCACCGTGACGCCGGCCGCCGGTCACGGCTCCTGCGCTGCTCCGCCCTCGTCCGTCTCCCTGGTCGTCGGCTCCGGCCTCGTCTCGGCCACACCTCCGCGCGCGGATTTGCTGGCCACCTCCGTCCATGTGCGTGCATGTTCTCGTGCCCAGCTAGCTAGCTAGCCAACAGAGCCAATCGATTTGGCTACGTATGTGCTAGCTAGCTAGCTTGGTTCGTATTCGCGCAGGCCAGCCACGCTCCATTGCCGCATCCTCGCCGTCGGCCTCGGCACCATCCGCCTCCCGTGCCTTCCTCGAGCTCGCCCCGGCATCCCCCGCGCTCGACCGCACCTGCTCTGCCCTGCGGCCGGCTCGCCGCCCGCCTCGCCCAGCCGGCCTCCCGCACGCTGGCTAGCCGGCTCCGCCCGCTCACCGGCCCGCGCCTTCACATCCGCCGCCTGCGCGTCCGCGCGCCACGGCCGGCTGCGCCTCGCTCGCCTCATCGTCGCCTGGCCGCCTCGCCGCCCTGGCCGGCTTCCTCGCCGTCCCGGCCGGCTCCGGCCGGCTCCGCCCTCTCGCGGCTTCGCCCGCAGCCGTGCCTCTCCGCCGCCTCCACGGCCGCGTCCCGCCCGCGTGCCGGCTCGCCCCCGCCGCGTCCGGCCTCCCACGGCTCGCCGCGTCTGCCCCGCGCCTCCGTCCGGCTCCGCGGCTGTCCGGCTCCGGCTCCCGCACGCCTGCGCACCCGTCTCCCGAGCCGCCCGCTCGCCGTCTCCGCCCCGCCGGGCCGCCTCCGCCCGCGGCCGGGTGCTCCGCACCCGCCCGCGTCGCCCCGCCTGGCCGTCTGCTCCGCTCCCTCCCGCGCGTGGCCACGCGCGAGCACGGCCGGCCCCGCGCCCGTGCCCCCCGCGGCTCCGCCCCGGCTGCACCCCGCGCGCCGCTGCCGATCCGCCCGCGCGGCCGCGCGCCCCGGCCGCCGGGCCTCGCTCCGCCGCCAACCCGGCCCGGGCCGGCTCCGGCTCGCCTGTGCCGCCCCGCCTCGCGGCGCCCAGCTCCGCGCCGCCCGACTCCCGCGCCGGCTGCTCCCCCCCGCCGGGTCCACCGCCTCCTCTGCGCCCGCAGCCGGTCCGCCTGCTCCCCTCCCCACGTGCCCACACCGCCTCAGGCCGGTCGCCGATTCGGGCCGGCTCGTGCCTCCAAGCTCCCGTGGCCGGCTGCCCCACGCAGAGAAAAAAAAGTGTGGCCGGCTGGATATAAAAAAGAAGAACAAAAGACGTCCGGCTGGCCCGTCTGCCTACTTCGCCACTCAGACGGCCAGCCGTGCCCCGCCTCGGCCGGCTCCGTCGCCGCCTCGCCCGGCCGGCTCCGCTCTGCCTGTCCGGTTCGGCCCAGGCCGACTGGGGCGATCCGTCGACCGCCCGGAGGCTCGGGCCGTCTGCCGACGGACACCTCCGCCCCGTCTACGCGAAAAGCAATGTGAGCTCCCCATTCGCATACCTTCGTATCGCTACACAGCGCACAAGAGGGATAACCCCGAGCGACCCTCGGGGGCCACCTCCGCTCTTTTCCAGTTGCGTTGCTGTTCGCCCCGGCGCCAGCTAGTCTTGGCCCGGAGGCTTGCCGTTTGGCCCCATTCGTCCTTCCCCGTAGACGGCTTAGTAGTGTGCGCGGTACCGAAGGCCCACTCTTCGTCTCAGCCACAGACCGGCTCCCGGCTATCCGGCTAGCAAGAGCAAAAGCTGTAGGTCACCCCACGCGAAAAACGTCCGGGGAAGGAAATGGCTTGGGCGACCCGGTCATTTCCTTTATGAGTATCTGCTCGGTCAAATCTGCTCCCAGAGTCCGAGTACTGTATGCTCCACTCCGCGGCCCACTCTTCGCCTCAGCTACAGACCGGCTCCCGGCTGTCCGGCTGGCAAGAGCAAAAGCCAAAGGGCGGAGGGGACACGAAAAAGACTGAAGGGGGCTCGGACGAGTCGGCACCCTCTGCATAAAACTTGCGCTGCCAAAAGCTAAATATTTGATATATCTGCACTGACTAACTTTGTCTTTTGCATAACCATTTCCGTGGGTAACCCTCCCTCCTCGCCCGGAGGCTCGGAGGATACACCCAGTGGGTGTGCCGGCGCGCCCCGCTGGGAAAACGCCACGCCGGTTCGGCTCAGTCGCCGCCTCACCCGGCCGGCTCCGTCGCCGCCTCGCCGGCTCCGGCCTCGCCCGCGCCCGCGCCCTCGCGCTCCTCGCCGGCTCCATCGCCGCCTCGCCGGCTCCGGCCTCGCCCGCCCCCGCGCCCTCGCGCTCCTCGCCGGCTCCATCGCCGCCTCGCCCGGCCGGCTCCGTCGCCGCCTCGCCGGCTCCAGCCTCGCCCGCGCCCGCGCCCTCGCGCTCCTCGCCGGCTCCGTTCGTCGCCTCGCCCGGCCGGCATCCTCGACGCCACCGTCTGCTCCAACATCAGCATATACCCTCTGCACGACTCTTCGAGTCGCCCGAAGGCTCGGAGGCTACACCCAGTGGGTGCGCTAGCGCGCCCCCACTGGAAGCAAGCCGCGCCGGCTGCCGCCCGCAGCCGGCTGTCATCGACGACATTTGCCACATCAACGCCAGCAAATACCCTCCGCACGACTTTCCAAGTCGCCCGGAGGCTCGGAGGCTACTGTCGGGGGGATGACCCCCGGGTAGGCAACGGAGCCCGAATCCCTTTCAGAAAATCATCAGAACAAGACAAGTCCCTCTGGCCGGCAGGCCAGGCACGCCAGCTTCCCGGCGCGAGCCGGCTCGACGTCGCAACCCGGCCTGGCCGGCTGGCCCATGCCGGCTGGCCGCGAGGCGGCGAAGCCTTAGCGACGAAGCAAGCGGTGCTACAGCGCTCCTCCCTTTACCCTGACAGAGCAGGTGAGGCTGCAGCTTTCCTTGCGCCCCCGCCCGAGGCGGGCGGTGTCAGTGAGGCGCGGTCCTGTAGAAACGGCGGCGCCGACCTCCCTTTGATGATGGACAAGACGCGCCACAGTGCCTCGAACCCAGACTGACGAGACAAGACCCGTCACGATGCCCGCGCCAGGCAGGTGCGGCGCACCTGGCGACCCGGCACCCGGCATCTGGCAACCCGGCGACCCGGCGACCCGGCCACCGGATCCTGGTCAATGACACCAGGGGCCCGCGCCTCTGGTACGTTACCGTTGTAACCCTGGGGGTTGGCCTATAAGACCCCCAGGGAGGCCTCCGTACAGGGGGATTGGGTTTTAGTGGCTGAGAGTTCGAGTTAGTACGGTAAGATCAGTTCTCACCCTAGCTAGCTCTCTCCAGATCACGAACACTCGCACGGGAGAGGCAGAACGGTGGCTTCACCCCTTCTCCCTCCTCCGTCTAAACAGCTCCAGGAGCGACTCTGTAACCTCTGTGCTTATCAGCTCACACGGCAGGAGTAGGGGTGTTACCTCTCCAGAGGGCCCCGAACCTGGGTACGTCTTGTGTCCCGCACTCGCTCATGCCAACCTCGCCTCCGAAACCCACCGGCGTCCTATCGTAGCCCCACCTCACAAGCCATCTCATGGCATCTGCCGTGAATCACGCACCCCCTGCGAGAATACCACGACAGTTGGCGCCCACCGTGGGGGTAGCTGCTGTTGGAACTGCGGTCCGGGCGGGACCCTTTTCGTCACCACCACCGTGACGCCGGCCGCCGGTCGCGGCTCCTGCGCTGCTCCGCCCTCGTCCGTCTCCCTGGTCGTCGGCTCCGGCCTCGTCTCGGCCACACCTCCGCGCGCGGATTTGCTGGCCACCTCCATCCATGTGCGTGCATGTTCTCGTGCCCAGCTAGCTAGCTAGCCAACAGAGCCAATCGATTCGGCTACGTATGTGCTAGCTAGCTAGCTTGGTTCGTATTCGCGCAGGCCAGCCACGCTCCGTTGCCGCATCCTCGCCGTCGGCCTCGGCACCATCCGCCTCCCGTGCCTTCCTCGAGCTCGCCCCGGCATCCCCCGCGCTCGGCCGCACCTGCTCTGCCCTGCGGCCGGCTCGCCGCCCGCCTCGCCCAGCCGGCCTCCCGCACGCTGGCTGGCCGGCTCCGCCCGCTCACCGGCCCGCGCCTTCACATCCGCCGCCTGCGCGTCCGCGCGCCACGGCCGGCTGCGCCTCGCTCGCCTCATCGTCGCCTGGTAAGCTCGATGATGTCTCTTACAGATCTGCCATTATACTTTTGGGGTCACGCACTACAAACTGCCGCTCACACACTTAACAGAGCACCGTCTAAGTCTGTTGAGACGACACCATATGTGTTATGGAACGGGAAGAAACCCGGTTTGTCGCATCTCAGGATTTGGGGTTGTGAGGTATACGTAAAACATTTACAACCTACCAAACTCGATCCCAGATCAGACAAATGTTACTTTGTAGGTTATCCCAAGGAAACAATTGGGTATTCCTTCTACCACCCGTCCGATAACAAAGTGTTTGTTGTCAGAAATGGACAATTTCTTGAGAAAGAGTTTCTCGCTAAAGAAGTGAGTGGGAGGACAGTACAACTTGATGAGATTAGTGAATCTTAGGCAACCATTGATATGGTTAAGGAACCGAAAGTAATTTCGCAAATTATCCCTACAACCGAGCCGGAAGTTGTCTCATGTGATGTGGAAACTTCAGACAAGTTTGTATTTGAACCGCGCAGATCGGGTAGGGCTATCGAGCCACCTGAGTGGTTTCATAACAAAATCTTCATCCTTGAAGACGATGAACCTGCGCACTACAAGGAAGCGATGGCGGGGCCTAGCTCAAGGGAATGGCACAAAGCCATGAAATCCGAAATGGAATCCATGTACGAAAACCAAGTTTGGAACTTGGAAGAACTTCCAGAAGGCGTAAAACACATTGGTTGTAAATGGATTTTCAAAAGAAAGACAGACGCGGATGGTAACATTACTATCCATAAAGCTAGACTTGTCGCGAAAGGGTCCACGCAAGTTCCAGGAGTGGACTACGATGAGACTTTCTCGCCCGTAGCTTTGCTTAAGTCTGTTTGGATATTACTAGCAATTGTTGCTTATTTCGATTATGAAATATGGCAGATGGATGTCAAAATGGCTTTCCTAAATGGAAACCTCAAAGAGGATGTATACATGATACATCCAGAAGGTTTTGTCGATCCTAAGGAAGCTGGAAAGGTATGCAAGCTTCAGAGGGCCATTTACGGTCTGAGCAAGCATCAAGGAGCTAGAACATTCATTTTGATGAAGTAGTCAAAGAGTTTGGCTTCATCAGGAATGACAAAGAATCTTGTGTTTACAAGAAGTTTAGTGGAGCGCAAAAGCATTTCTAATCTTGTATGTGGATGACATATTGTTAATTGGAAATGACGTGAATTTTCTTAGCGAAATAAAAGACTCATTAAAGAAGAGTTTTTCAATGAAAGACTTAGGCGAAGTGGCATATGTATTGGGAATTAGAATATATAGAGATAGATCAAAACGCTTGATAGCGCTTAGCCAAAGCACGTACATTGACAAGGTGTTGAAAAGGTTCAACATGGAGAACTCCAAGAAAGGCCTACTCCCCATGTCACCTGGCACAATGCTTTGCAAGAATCAGTGTCCTCGGACTCTCGATGAGCGAGTACAAATGAATGATGTTCCATATGCTTTGGCAGTTGGTTCTATTATGTATGCCATGCTATGTACAAGACCGGATGTTTCCTATGCGCTAAGTGTTTGCAGCCGGTACCAAAGTGATCCAGGATTGGAACACTAGGCCGCAGTCAAAAATATTCTTAAGTACCTCAGAAAGACCAAGGATTTTCTCCTTGTGTATGGAGGTGATGAAGAGCTCATTGTAAGTGGATACACTGATGCAGGCTTCATGACTGACCCAGATGACTTCAAATCTCAATCAGGCTATGTTTTCATATTGAACGGTGGCGCAGTTAATTGGAAAAGTTCCAAACAAAAGACTGTGGCAGATTCTACGATAGAGGCGGAATATGTTGCAGCTTCAGAAGCCTCCAAGGAGGCGGTCTGGATCAAGCAGTTTCTTGAAGACCTTGGTGTGGTTCCGAGTGCGCTGGACCCGGTGGAGATCTATTGTGATAATAGTGGCGCCGTGGCTCAGGCTAGGGAGCCATCTTCGCACCATAAGACAAGACATATTGAACGCAATTATAAACTCATTCGACATCATGTCGAAGCATGTTTAGTGAAAGTATGCAAATTTCACACGGATCTGAACGTGTCAGACCCGATGACAAAGCCTCTACCACGAGCAAAGCATGAGCAGCACCGGATAGCCATTGGTGTTAGGGAAGCCATGTAACTGGATTATGACTCTAGTGCAAGTGGGAGTCTGTAGGAGATATGCCCTAGAGGCAGTAATAACAGTTATTTTGTATCTCCAAGTTTTTAATGAATGTTCATGTTCCATGCTATAATTGCAATGATTCTCGAGTCTACAATATCCACGAGGCTCGGAGGGAAACTCATGTGCACGTGTGGTATAATAAACGGTAAAAAGTATTCCTAGTCATGCCTCTAAGACTAGCTCAAGTATTGCATGATGATCCTGTTTTCCTGATCATGGGCATGACTATGCCGGCAATTTAGAGGGCACAATGTTAGAAGAACACTTGTGTTGAATCGACCCGAATTGATGTTACGCTATGAGATACATTCGTCACAAGTTAATGGTTTATAACATAGAGAAAGTTATTGTTTGCACAATTCCTTAGACCATGAGAGTGTCGAGTTCCTTCATTCTTGCTTCGTGAACTTTGGGGTTTGTTAAACGTCATCCGTAGCTGGGTGGCTATTACGGCGGCTTACGGGTTCACGGAAAAGTATGACAAGGAACGAGATAGCTCGAGATTGGGATTTGCTCCTTTGACGATGGTGAGATATTCTTGGGCCCTCTCAGTGTTACGGTATCCATCATCGTCTGGCCAAACACAATGTGATATGATCACAGGGATGCCGGAACACGGAAACGAAAAAAAAGAACAAAACCGGTAACGAGGTAACTAGCATAGTGGACAAGTTGTTGATCGACGGGGATGGAGATAAAATCTCACCTCGGGTATTTGTAACATATCGCGAAGCAACAGGAATAGCACACGACAACTAGAGGTTCACTCGAATATTTATTCGTGTGGGTATAGGGGTCAATATGGGTGTCCACGGCTCCGATGTTGATCATTGATCGGAAAGTGTTCCTGTCATGTCTATACTTCACCTAACCTATAGGGTCACACGCTTAAGGGTCATCTATCTACTGAATACTAGATAGTGAGTCTGAGAGAAAGTTACCGGAAAAGTTTCGGAGATAACGGAAAAGTTTCGGAGAGAAAACCGGAAGTGTTTCGGAGCTGCCGGAATTGTTTCAGAGAAAAATGAAAAGGTTTCGGAATAAAACGATCATACCGGAAATGTTCCGGAGAGTGTCCAGAATAATTTTAGAGGGTGCCAGAAATGTTCTGGGACCTTCTGGAATTTTTCAGAAGAAATAGTCGCGGAAAACATCTTGTCCCAGCGTGAGGGGACAAGATCCCACGATACGTGGGGGCTGTTTTGGGGGCGCCCCCCTTGAGGGGGCAGCCCCTTGTGGCTGGACAAAGGTGTTGCCCCCCCATGGTGGGGGGCTGATACGTCTCCGTCGTATCTACTTTTCCAAACACTTTTGCTCTTGTTTTGGCCCCTAATTTGCATGATTTGAATGGAACTAACCCGGACTGACGCTGTTTTCAGCAGAATTGCCATGATGTTGTTTTTGTGCAGAAAATCAAAGTTCTTGGAATTGGATGAAACTTTTTGGAGATTTTTTATGGAATATATAAAAAATATTGGCATCAAGAACTACTGGAGGGGGGCCACCCAGTGCCCACGAGGCACCAGGGCGCGCAACCCCCCCAGGCGCGCCCTGGTACCTCGTGGGGCCCACGTGGCTCCGTGTGACCTAATTCCAACGCTATAAATTCATTTTTCCAGAGAAAAAAATAAGAGAGGAAGTTTTATTGCGTTTCACGATACGGAGCCGCCGCCACCTCCTGTTCTTCATCGGGAGGCCAGATCTGGAGTCCGTTCAGGGCTCCAGAGCGGGGGATCTTCCGGCATCGTCATCATCAACCATCCTTCATCGCCAATTTCATGATGCTCACCGCTGGGAGTGAGGTTCCTTCGTAGGCTTACTGGACGGTGATGAGTTGGATGCGATTTATCATGTAATCGAGTTAGTTTTGTTAGGGCTTGATCCCTAGTATCCACTATGTTCTGAGATTGATGTTGCTATGACTTTGCTATGCTTAATGCTTGTCACTAGGGCCCGAGTGCCATGATTCCAGATCTGAACCCTTTATGTTTTCATGAATATATTTGTGTTCTTAATCCGATCTTGCAAGTTATACGCACCTTCTATGTGTTATGATCCGCATACCCCAAGGTGACAATAATTGGGATTCTTTCCGGTGATTGCCATAGTTTGAGGAGTTCATGTATTCACTAAGTGTTAATGCTTTGTTCCGGTTCTCTATTAAAAGGAGGCCTTAATATCCCTTAGTTTCCTTATGGACCCCACTGCCACGGGAGGGTAGGACAAAAGATGTCATGCAAGTTCTTATCGCAAGCACGTATGACTATATACGGAATACATGCCTACATTACATTGATGAATTGGAGCTAGTTCTGTGTCGCCCTAGGCTATGACTATTACATGATGAATGTTATCCAACGAATATCACCGATCCAATGCCTACGAGCTTTTCACATATTGCTCTTGCTAAGTTACTACTGTTGCTACTGTTGTTACAATTGCTACTACTACTGCTACTACCGTTACTGTTACTGTTACTATCATTGCTACTGCTATCAAACTATCATATTACTGTGCTACCGATCACTCTGCTACAGATATTTAGTTTCTAGGTGTGGTTGAATTAACAACTCAACCGCTAATACTTGCAAATATTCTTTGGCTCCCCTTGTGTCGAATCAATAAATTTGGGTTGAATACTCTACCCTCGAAAACCGTTGTGATCCCCTATACTTGTGGGTTAGCAAGACCTTTTTCTGGCGCCGTTGCCGGGGAGCATAGCTATATTTGCTAAGTCACTTGGGATTTATATCTGTTGATCACTATGAAGAATCTGAAAGACACTAGAACCAAGATCGTTCCCTCTACGACGAGGGGAGGTAAGGAGCTGCCATCTAGCTCTGCACTTGATTCGCCTTCTGTTTTGAGTAAACTTGCAACACCACAACATGCTATTAATTCTAATATGTCGCAAGTTATTGATGATACTACCTCTACTATGAATGATACTCATGATGATGCTTGTACTATGCCTGATAATGCTGTGCCACTTGGTGAATTTCTTACTGAACAAATTGCCAAAGCTAAAGAAATTGAAAATGCTGAAACTCTTGAGAATTATGATTCGCCTATTATGCCTAGCTCTCCTACTAGAGTTGAAACACCTGAGGAACAATGTTTTGATAGGGAGACCGCTAGAGCCATCCTTGCTTGTAATGATAGAGATAAAGTTATAAAATTGCTTGCTGATATGAAAGAAAAATCTATGAGGGAGAAAATGAAATATGATCCTAAGTTTGCTACCTCTCCCATATTTGTTACTGATAAGGATTACGAATTCTCTGTTGATCCTGAGCTGATTAAGTTGGTAGAATCTGATCCTTTCCATGGCTAGGAAACTGAAACCGTTGTGGCACATCTTACTAAATTAAATGATATAGCCACCCTATTTGCTCATGAGGAATTTTTTTGCTATTACTATATTCTTAAGTTATTTCCTTTCTCATTAAAGGGTGATGCTAAAGATTGGTATAATACTCTTGCTCCTGGATGTGTGCGTAGTCCCTAGGATATGATTTATTACTTCTCTGAAAAATATTTTCCTGCTCATAAGAAACAAGCTGCCTTACAGGAAATATTTAACTTTGTGCAAATTGAAGAAGAGAGTCTCCCACAAGCTTGGGGGAGGCTTCTCCAACTACTTAATGCTTTGCCTGATCATCCTTTCAAGAAAAATGAAATGCTTGATATCTTCTATAATGGACTAACCGATGCTTCTAGGGATTACCTAGATAGTTGTGCGAGTTGCGTTTTCAGGGAATGGACTATTGAGCAAGCTGAGGAATTATTGAATAATATATTGAAGAATGATAATGATTGGACACTTCCTGAACCACTGCCTAAACCCACTCCGAAGAAGAGGGGTATTTTATATCTTAGTCCTGAAGATATGCAAGAAGCGAAGAAATGCCAGAAAGAAAAAGGTATTAAAACTGAAGATGTTAAGAATTTACCGCCTATTGAAGAAATACATGGTCTTGACAAACCGTCACAGGTAGTAGAGGTAAATTCTCTTATAAAGTTTAATGAAAGTGATATTCCTTACAACAAACCTCCTAGTCAATGCTTGTATGAATTTGACAATTATATGATGAAGCAATATCATTTCAATGCAAATGTTATGAAACAATTGAAACAAAATACCTATATGATAGATCGCTTGAGTGACTTGTTATTTAGAATTGCTAATGATGTTAAAGGTGTTAGTAAACATGCATCTATGGTTCAAACTCAATTAGAACAAGTTGCTAAATCTCAGAGTGAATTGCTTAATGAAATGAATAACAATATGAATGATCATGTTGTTAGAGTAATGACTAGAGGGGGTAGAATGACTCAGGAGCCACTTTATCCTGAGGGTCACCCTAAAATAATTGAACAAGATTCTCAAAGAATTAATGATGATGCACTTAGTCCATCTAAAAGGAAAAAGAAAAATGATAGGACTTTGCTGTGGCACCCTGGTTTTTGGCAACCTTTTCTTTTCAAAATCTTCCTGGCTTTATTTGAATTTGGTTGGACTTTGAACCTTTTCAATTGACTTTGGACTTATGAATCCCTATAAGTAATCCAAAGCCCTCAGCATCTTGCCAAAATCTTGCCACACACCTTCTGGATCAAATTCTTATTCTCAATCTTTTCCAATAATTCATTTTCTTCCTTTGGGAAAATCTGTCACCACTATGGGTTACACAGCAACCTATAGTTCTGGTAATCATAAAAATCCCAAATTAATCCCACACCTTCTTGTCATCATCTACTCCCTCAATCTCCAAAAACATTTCATGGTCTAGTACAAAATTTTGTTCAGAAAACTCCATTTGCTCTCTGGATAGTACTGGCCATTTGTGAAGCAACCCCTATTTTCCCAATTCAGAAAATTCCCAAATAATTCCCTGAGATAATAGGGAACCTATCTTGCCACAATATCCAAAAATATCATCTTGTCCAGTACAAATTTTCATCAGCAATATTCTGCCAAGTTTCTGTCCAATTGGAACCTCTGTGAAGGAAGTACCAGCTAGAGGTGTCCAATTGAGCTGAAATTTTTGTGGCATCTTCTCCTCACCAAATAACTATCCTGCACCAAAATTCAGCCCCAGCAAATCAACTAGATGAGTGCATCAAGCTCATCTATGTTTCTGGTTCAGTACATCAGTTGTACATGAACTATATTCAAATCTTGATGAAATTCTTTCAAACTTGGTCAGCTTGGAGTCCTTCCAAGATAGATCACCCCAGACATCTCGATTGGCTCCATCTCCAGCTCACCTCTTCTCTAGATCTCTCTCAAGATTGCTGTCAGAAACTGTAGCTGAAGCTACACTTCGCAGCAGAGTGAATCTAGTCAAAACAGAGGCACAGGGAGGCTAGATGATCAAAGGAGAAGGCACTGGACATGATGCGCTGGACTTGGACGGCCTCGAGACATCACTTCCCGTGGTGAGCACGGTACTGGCATGCCAGTATGCGTGCTCTGCACCTCGCCGGCGACGGCCGAGGTCATTCCAGAGACCTTGTGCTGCCATTTGATGTCCTGAGGTGCCGACTAAGCCGCTGCCGTCCACGTAGCCCTCTCCCGATCCTTCTCCTCGCCGGAAACGTCCTCGACGGCCGCCACCGCATCCGAGCACTGTGGCGCCCGTGCGGCCACAGTGGCTTAGCGGCGCGTCTTCTTCCTACGCTAGCTGCCGCCGTGCCTTAACTCCTCCCTGCCCTCTCCCATCTCGTCACCGCTCCCTGCCAGCCAGCTCGGCGTACTGGCGCCGGCGACGTGGCCCGAACCTCGCCGCTTCCAGAAAACTCCCCCGAGCTCGCCTCCTGCCTATAAAAGGCCACGGCCCGCCCCTCCGAGCTCCTCACCCCACTCCTCCACCTCCCAATCGCCCTCCCGAGCAGCGAGCCACGACCGAGAGGCCCTCTGGCCTCGAACCTCGCCGGAGATCCGCCGCCACCCGACCTCCATCACCTCGCCGTTCCACTCCTCCCCGGACTCCACCGACTCCGCCATTGAGCTCAGCTCACTCCCCTGGTCACGCCCGACCGCCTGCCCGAGAAAATCATCGCCGGAACCACTGTCGACGACGACACCCGAGCGCCGCCGCCGCCAGAGAGGAAGGGGACGACGCCGTCCGGCCATCTCTTGTTGATCCACGGGTACGTACGTGTTCACCTCGGTGTGCTCGTTCCATCCCCACTCTCTCCCGACCTCACCGCCGTCTGTGTCGCCGGCGACGATCGCCGGAGACCCGCCCCTCTCTGTTCTCTCTCTCTCTCCCATTTAAACCCAGCCGCGGGGCCCGCTCGTCAGCGGCTCAGCTGCACGCACGCGAAGCGGTAAGTGGAGGCACCCGCGCGGAGTACGCTTTCGACGTGGCCCTCCACTGGATTTTCTATTTTTTGTTTAATTCCAGAGTTGACCAGGATCTTTGACCTTTAATAACTTTTTATCCATAAGTCCAAATCAGTTGATTCTTTTTGCATTGGGTTTGTCTTGAGCTCCTCTATTTTCTGATAAATTTTGGTATTTTTCTGTTGTTCACAGAATTTCTGTTGAACAGAACAGTAATATGTGACAATTTCTTTTGCTATTTTAAATTATTTTCAGAGGGAAATCCTTTTGAATTTGAAGCCCAGGAGTTTGTGAACAACCCAACAGAGCAAGGCAAGCCATGACATCCATTTGATGAAGCATTTCAATAGTGTTGGTTATTTAATTGAATTATATGCATTATTTTAATATGTGATAATTCATAGTAATTTATTTTAATGCATAGCCACTGCCATGTTAATTTAATTATGTTGAATATCCATGCTGGTTAAATTCTTGGCAATATGAAATTTAGTTGGTTGATCAAGAGCCACCTACCTAGACTTATCCGTGCAGCCACATTTGCCGGTATGGGACGGCCTTGACTTGGTCTGGCTTTGTGGTCTTTTATCGGTACCACCAAAGAGGGAGGGTTATGCGTGCGTGCTGCCCTGATCAGGTAGACGACCATGATCCTATGAGCCCAGTTGAGTTATTTTGCCGGCGTCCCCGTTTGGGACAGTTTAGTTTGGCCACGACGGTGGCAGGTGTCACGGGGTGACACAGGGGCCACCCAGGACATGACCCTGGGAGGGTATGATTGTCGGTGGTACGATGGAGGAGTCACGGGTCAGGCAGGTTTCGTTGGAGCAACCCCGGTCCACCTGAATGGGAATACGAGGCCAGGAGCTCCATGGTGTGGGTAAAGTGCGCAACCTCTGCAGAGTGTAAAACCTATTAGAATAGCCGCGTCCACGGTATTGGACAGTCCATTTAGGCCTCTCTAGGATGGTCAACCGTAATGATAATAATGATGGAAGAACTTGTCGTATGATCGGAAGTACCAATGGTTCATGAGTATCTTGAGGGTTGTGGGACAACCCAGATGAGAGTAAGTTGGTACTCCATGCCAGTAAGCATTTAAGCACTTAACCTGAGTATTGCCATGCTATTGTTTGCTGCATTGTTTTGGTTGCCATGAGCTTGCGAGTACATTCCAAGTACTCACCTAGCGTGTCATGCCAGATGCAGGAGAAGCCGAGGACGGAGGTCCCGATGGTTCGTGCTACGCTAGCTAGGCCGTGTCCATAGCAGTGTCCCTGTGGATGGAGTTTTCCGCTCTATGTTCCGCTACGCCATAGATTATCCCAGTAGTATCGAGGCCCTGCTATGTTCCATAAATAATGTAGATATTGTTCTCAGCACCTGCAGTGCTTCTGGCCTCGCTATCATGTAAACTATAAGCTTGTACTTGTGAGATATCAATAAAGTCCAGTTTAGTTCTATTCCAAGTTGTTGTGAGTGTGTCCAGAAGACATGATCTCTGGGTTGGAAACACTGGGTAAACCGGTCCTCTGAGTCGGGGTGCCACATTTGCATACTTCTAGTGAACCTGAGGTAGAAAGACCTTTAGAGGATAGTAATGATGTTTCTGTTTCCGATGCTGAAACACAATCTGGTAATGAACATTCACCTGATGATAATAATAATGATGATGCTCATGTGGATACCCAACCAGATAATGATAAGGAACCAGATAATGATGTTGAAATCGAACCTGCTATTAATCTTGATAACCCACCTCCGAAAAATAAATGTTATGATAAAAAGACTTCGTTGCTAGAAAACATGGTAAAGAAAGAGAACCATGGGTTCAAAAACCCATGCCCTTTCCTCCTAAACCATCTAAGAAAAAGGATGAGGAAGAATTTGAACACTTTGCTGAAATGCTTAGGCCAGTCTTTTTGCGCACTCGTTTGACTGATATTATAAAGATGCCTCCCTATGCTAAATACATGAAGGACATTGTAACAAATAAAAGAAAGATACCCGAAGCTGAAATTTCTACCATGCTTGCAAATTATTCTTTTAAGGATGGAGTGCCTAAGAAACTAGGAGACCCAGGAATACCAACTATACCATGCTCCATTAAAAGAAATTATGTCAAAACTGCTTTGTGTGATTTGGGAGCCGGAGTTAGTGTTATGCCTTTCTCTTTATATAAAAGACTTGATTTGAATAAACTCACTCCCACTGAAATATCAATGCAAATGGCTGATAAATCAACTGCCATACCTATCGGTGTTTGTGAGGATGTGCCCGTTGTAGTTGCAAATGTTACTATCCTGACAGACTTTGTTGTACTTGATATGCCTGAGGATGACAATATGTCGATTATCCTTGGTAGACCCTTTTTGAATACTGCAGGGGCTGTTATTGATTGCAACAAAAGCAAGGTCATTTTTCATATCAATGGTAATGAACATACGGTGCACTTTCCGAAGAAACAATTTCAAGTGAACGGTATTCATATTATTGATAGGACTCCGACAATTACCATCGGAAGTTTCCAAATCCATCTTCCTGCTGTTAAAAAGAAATATGAAACTTTTATTGTTGGGGAGATGCATATCCCCGTTGAGGTAACTTAGTGTTATACGAAAATTCTTCGGTTTCATGTCACTCGGAAGTGGTTTGTTAATAAGACTTGATCAATCTTATTAATGGATTCTTTTTGAGGGGCATGGGATTGATGAATTCAGTAGGCACAACCTTCTGTACCCACCTTTTATTTTCTGCTATTGTTAGTTAAATAAAATAAAATGCCTTATTTATCCTGTTTTCTGATTTATCTGAGTAATAAAAAAAAGGGGTGCCCGGAAATAAAAGTGCTCAGAATGTAATAAAATTTTGACATGATTTTTTATTTAATATTTAAGAATTTTTGGCACAAAAATTATACCAGGAGGGTGCCCCTGGTGCCCACGAGGCACCAGGGTGCGACACCCCCCTGGCGCGCCCAGGTACCTCATGGGCCCCACAGGGACCCCCTCACTTATCCCCTTAGCTCACTTCGTCTCTTACCTCTAGCAAAAATTCCTGGTAGCTCTCTCTCTCTCTCTCTCTCTCTCTCTCTCGTGTTTTTGCTCACAAAACTGAAATTTTTGATCTCTTTGCTCGGAGCTCCGTTTCCGAAACTGTTTTGGGGGATTGCTCCTTGGTATGTGACTCCCCCATTGCTCCAATTAGTTTTTGGTTTAGTGGATTATACTTTGCATAATTAGCTACTGTTGGTGCTACAGAAAATGAGCTTGCATGTTGAATTCTTTGAGTTCCAAGTAGTTTGAATGCTTGATATAGCCTCTAGGCATCCATATGAGTAGTTGCTATCAATCTTGTGAAGTTTAATTGATATCATTTTGTGACCCAAAATTTTTCAGAAATTGTTCTTAGGAAAATGAATATCTTCCGGAGAAGTTCTTCGAGGAGGAGGTCCTCGGAAGCTTCATCAAGTGAAAGCCCGGCATGCCAATCATATGAGGAACCAAGAGCAAGTTCAGTGCGAGGTGCCGAAGCAAAATCATGTCGGTGGCCGTGCAACGAGTTCATGCTAGGTGCTGGCATCAAGGAGGAATTTGACCAATATCTTCACAATGCCGAGCTCTCCGCTTTCATCGCAGATAAGACACCACAGCACTACAACCTCACTCATTCCTTCACTCAGTACTTTGACTTTCATCAGCACACTTCTAGAGTTTTATTTCACCTCTATGACAAATCTTATAATATGCCTGTAGAAGAATTCTGTGGTGCATGCAAAATTCCGTATTGGGGTTCGCTAGATGAACCACCAAGATCTGATTATGAGTTGTTTCTTAATAGCCTTTGTAATGGTGAGGATAGGGGAATCACGCAGGCTAGAATTAATAGCATTCATTTTCCCACTATTCGGTACTTTGTGCTTTTTAATGGTAAATGTGTTGCTGGTAAGCAAGACTGTAGTGCAGTTTGCGCCCCTGATCTGAGTCTTATTCATGCAGCCTTGACCGGTGGCAAGCTTTATAATCTTGGGGCCATTGTAGCACGTAGGTTGCAGCGTAATGCGGGTAGTGGTGATTTATATGGAGGAGTTTATGCCTCCCGCTTAGCTGCAAAGTTAGGGGTCTCGCCCAAATTCAATGATCCCCTCTTGCCTTATAAATATTTAAATTTTGAAGCAATGCGAGAACACAGGTTTTTAAAACGCAACGCATAGGGTTATGAATATAACCTAGTCTTTAATAAATATCACTCTGTGTATGTTGCTTTGCCTGCGCCTGCTCTAATTGATTTTCAGAACAAACATAGATACTTTCTTCATGAGAGTGAGGTGCACGAGTACAAGGCGGCTGTCGAAGCTGCTCGTCAGGCTGAGGAGGCAGCCCAGAACGCCTCTACAAGCTATCATTTCGATTATTATCCAGGACAGCCATGGCCGTAGACCGAGCTAGGCAAAAGCCTAAGCTTGGGGGAGTACGTATTTCTCTCCGACATTACATTCATGTCCACACATTTCATTCCAGTTGTCGGTGTTTATACTTTTTCATTGTATAATCCATGCTAGTTTTATTTTCCTGTTTTCTGTTTGTCTGTTTGAAAAACTTTGAGAAAATCCAAAATTATTTCTCATTTCTTTTCGGTTTTTCTTTCAAGCTTAATTAGTTGTAGAATTAAAAGAAAACCCAAAAAGATTTCCCGTTTCTTCTTTTACTTGTTGGGAGTTCTCCCGTGTAAATAGTTTTCTTCTCTCGTTTTTCATTTGCTTCTTTAATTTGCTTTCTTCAGAAAACTAAAAACTCCAAAAATATTTCGGTGTGTTTTTCTAAAAATCTTTTCTTTTGTTGAGTCATTGAAAGGAGAAGACCACGATGAAAATGTTGAGGGGCTTTCATATGCATTATTGTTGATTTAACAAAGAACCCATTTTACCTTGACTTCTCCTTTGAATAAAATGCTTGCAGATTCCAGCTTAGTTCACGGCACACTTGCACTATTATCATTCGGTTGTTCAAGTGAAAGGCAATAATGACGATGATTTGATGAAGTGACTGTGGCAAGGAAAAGCGGGTATGAACTCAACTTGTTCTTTGTTTTTGTAAATATGTTTAACTCAGTATCCATGATTCAGCATATTATGATTAGACATATTTGTGATGACAAGAGATTATAGTTGCTCATGCCATGCTTAAATAGCTAGGAGTGGATAATGATTTATCTTGAGTGTCAACATGCATTAAAATGATTGTGATGTAGTATGATGATATGGTATCCTCCTCTAAATGTTTCAAGTGGCTTGACTTGGCACATGTTCACGCATGTAGTTGATTCAAAACCAACATAGCCTTCACGATATTTATGTTCATGGTGTTTATATCCTACTCATGCCAGTATTCAATGTTGATTATTCATAATGCATGATTATGACCGTTTTCGCTCTCTAGCTGGTCGCTTCTCAACCTATTTGCTAGCCTTCGCCTATACTAAGCGGGAATGCTGCTTGTGCATCAAAACCCTTAAACCAAAGTTATTCCAAATGAGTCCACTATATCTACCTATATGCGGTATTATTTTGCCGTCCTAAGTAAATTTGCATGTGCACCTCTAACTATTCAAATGAACATCTGTTTTGTGTGCCCGTACCGCTCATGCAGCGACAGGGGGCGGTCAGTATCTTCCATGCTAAGCGGGTTATTCTCATGATGAGTGTTTACTCACTTGTCCTTGCATGAGAGGGGCTGGTAATTGGGATGCCCAGTCCCATCATTAAAAATGCAAAATAATAAAACAAACTCCCCCGGAAAGTTGTTGGTATGGAGGGCACGCGAGGATTCGGCTAGCCATGGCTTGTGATTGTTGGTGGAGGGGGGGTAAACTTTACTTTACCGCTTGGGAACCGCCGCTAATGTGTTTAGCATGGAAGATATTGAAAACTCTTGGTCGTGACGTTGACAGGAAAGGCATACCTCCCAAAATTTATTTATCTCTAATTTGAGCTTCGAGCTGTGGCACCTCTGCAAATCCATGCTTCCCTCTGTGAAGGGCCTATCTATTTACTTTTATGTTATTTTACTTTTATTGTTGAGTCATCACCTTCTCAAATAAGCACCAGACTTGAGAGCACTATTGTCATTCTCATGCATTGTGAATAGTTAATGTTGTGTGCATCATGACTGGATCTCTTCTACCATGAATTACAATGTTTAGTCGTTGCTTGAACTTTGGAGGTGCTCTGCATTTATGTTTTGCGGTCTCAGAAAGGGCTAGCGAGATACCATGTTATCATATTATATCATGATTGTTTTGACAAAGTATTGGCATTGGGGATATCTTATTATTGCTCGCTAGTTGATTATGCCATTGATATGAGTGAATATAATTTCTAAGAGTTATCATTCGCATGGTTAGTTATGATCTTTGCTGAAAACTTGGACACTACTTAAGCATATATATAGATACAAGAACAAAAGAGTTTGTAAAAGTTTTTCTTTATCACTTTCAGTTTGTCAACTGAATTGCTTGAGGACAAGCAATGAGTTAAGCTTGGGGGAGTTGATACGTCTCCGTCCTATCTACTTTTCTAAACACTTTTGCTCTTGTTTTGGCCCCTAATTTGCATGATTTGAATGGAATTAACCCGGACTGACGTTGTTTTCAGCAGAATTGCCATGGTGTTGTTTTTGTGCAGAAAATCAAAGTTCTTGGAATTGGATGAAACTTTTTGGAGATTTTTATGGAATATATAAAAAATATTGGCATCAAGAACTACTGGAGGGGGGTCACCCAGTGCCCACGAGGCACCAGGGCGCGCCACCCCCCCCAGGCGCGTCCTGGTACCTCGTGGGGCCCACGTGGATCCGTCTGACCTAATTCCAACGCTATAAATTCATTTTTCCAGAGAAAAAAATAAGAGAGGAAGTTTTATTGTGTTTCACGATACGGAGCCGCCGCCACCTCCTGTTCTTCATCGGGAGGCTAGATCTGGAGTCCGTTCAGGGCTCCGGAGCGGGGGATCTTTCGGCATCGTCATCATCAACCATCCTTCATCACCAATTTCATGATGCTCACCGCCAGGAGTGAGTAATTCCTTCGTAGGCTTGCTGGACGGTGATGAGTTGGATGAGATTTATCATGTAATCGAGTTAGTTTTGTTAGGGCTTGATCCCTAGTGTCCACTATGTTCTGAGATTGATGTTGCTATGACTTTGCTATGCTTAATGCTTGTCACTAGGGCCCGAGTGCCATGATTCCAGATCTGAACCCTTTATGTTTTCATGAATATATTTGTGTTCTTGATCCGATCTTGCAAGTTATACGCACCTGCTATGTGTTATGATCCGCATACCCCAAGGTGACAATAATTGGGATTCTTTCCGCTAATTGCCATAGTTTGAGGAGTTCATGTATTCACTAAGTGTTAATGCTTTGTTCCGGTTCTCTATTAAAAGGAGGCCTTAATATCCCTTAGTTTCCTTATGGACCCCGCTGCCATGGGAGGATAGGACAAAAGATGTCATGCAAGTTCTTATGGCAAGCACGTATGACTATATACGGAATACATGCCTACATTACATTGATGAATTGGAGCTAGTTCTATGTCGCCCTAGGTTATGACTGTTACATGATGAATGTTATCCAACGAATATCACCGATCCAATGCCTACGAGCTTTTCACATATTGCTCTTGCTAAGTTACTACTGTTGCTACTGCTGTTACAATTGCTACTACTACTGCTGCTACCGTTACTATTACTGTTACTATCATTGCTACTGCTATCAAACTATCATATTACTGTGCTACTGATCACTCTGCTGCAGATATTTAGTTTCCAGGTGTGGTTGAATTGACAACTCAATTGCTAATACTTGCAAATATTCTTTGGCTCCCCTTGTGTCGAATCAATAAATTTGGGTTGAGTACTCTACCCTCGAAAACTGTTGCGATCCCCTATACTTGTGGGTTATCAGGGGCAGCCCCCACAAATGGTGGAAAGTGTTGGGAGGTGGTGGGGCCCCATGTGGGAACACCATGTTGGGAAGCCATGGACAAGGGGACATGCTTTCTCCTTGTTTGGTGGGTGCATGTTTAGTGGGCTGAAATTTCAGCCCCCCTCCACCCCTTCCACCACTATATAAGGAGGAGGAGAGGTGCTCTCCAAGTCCACTCCAACTCTCTCACAAATGCCATGCATGATCTGGCTTTCTTCTCTCCCTCCCACGAAATAGTTTTGTAGAGCCGAAAGGCTGTCTGGGTTCCGATGGGAACTAGTTCTGGACGGCGAAGCCCTGCCGGATAGGTGACACCGTATGTGTGCAACCCCGTAGAGAGGTCGTAGGTTCGATCTTTTGCCCAAGGGGCTGTTCGAGGGTCCTCCCGAAGGGCTGTCCGTGACATCGTCCGGGGACTGTCCGACCGCCTCCCGAAGGGCTGTCCAACGAGGAAGTACATCCTCGCGGTTGGGAGGTTGTAAATCCTAGCTGCGGGGATCTGCACTGATGATCTACATCGACTCTACTTCCGCTGCGCTACAAGTCGGTAATGATCAGATCAAACCTTGTATGCAGTCTCCATAGTGATCCTGGGCGTGCTCGCTGTACCGAATTTTTTTCTTTTTTGTCACGTTCCCCAACATATAAGTCATGGAGAAGTTAGAATACATTAGATATTATGCAAGAACAATTATGAATCAATTTATAACAGTACCTAAAGTGGATGATTGATTTATTATACTAACGGATCTCACGAAGTTTCTGTTGAGTTTTGTGTGCTGAAGTCTTCAAGTTTTGGGTGAGATCACGATGGATAAAGGAATAAGGAGTGGCAAGACCCTAAGCTTGGGGATGCGCAAGGCACTCCAAGGTAATATTCAAGGAAGACCCAAGTGTCTAAGCTTGGGGATGCCCCGGATGACATCCCCTCTTTCGTCCACAATTCATCGGTATGTTACTCGGAGCTATATTTTTATTCATCACATGATATGAGTTCTACTTGGAGCGTCTTGTACCATAGTTTTATTTCGTTTGCTTGTTAGTTTGCCACAATCATTGTTTGCTGGACACACCTTTTTAGAGAGACACACATTCATCATGATTTGTTAGAATACTCTATGTGCTTCACTTATATCTTTTGAGCTATGCAGTTGCTCTTCTGCTTCACTTATATTCTTAGAGCACGACGGTGGTTATATATTTTATAGAAATTATTGCACTCTCATGCTTCACTTAAATCTTTTTGAGAGTCCTAAATAGGAAGTGGTAATACGCACGGGTTATAAGACTAGTCTGAAAATGATAGGTATATAAGAGTGGTATAATAAAAAGTTTCATGTAGATCACTAAATATGAAACATATAATTTAATTATATTGATGTCATAATATGAAAGGGTATTAGTTCATGATAGTTAGTTAGTAGAAATATAGATATTAAAGCTTGTTATTTACTACTCATTTAAGTGTCGGTCATGGCATGATGGGGAAGTCTGAGCATTTTTATGTCTGATTGAAATCATTTGTGTTGTTTGAATCGGGGGCGCGCGATGGTTAACTCCTACCAACCTCCTCCCTAGAGGCATGCAAGTAGTACTTTGCTTCGAGGGCTAATAAAACTTTCACAATAAGTATATGAGTTCTTTATGACTAATGTGAGTTCATGGACTAATACAACACTCCCACCTATCCACATATTGCTAGCCTCTTCGGTACCGTGCATTGCCCTTTCTCACCTTGAGAGTCGGTGCAAACTTCGCTGGTGCATCCAAACCCCGTGATATGATATGCTCTATAACACATAAGCCTCCTTATATCTTCCTCAAAACAGCCACCATACCTACCTATCATGGCATTTCCGTAGCCATTCCGAGATATATTGCCATGCAACTTCCACCGTTCCGTCCTATGACATGTGTGTTCATCATCATATTGCTTTGCATGATCATATAGAGCTGACATGAAATTTTTGGCAAAGCTACCATTCATCATTGTAATACATGTTATGCTAGATCATTGCACATCCTGGTACACTGTCAGAGGCATTCATATAGATTCATATTGTTTCAGTTTATCGAGTTGTAAGTAAATAAAAGTGTGACGATCATCATTATTAGAGCATTGTCCCAGTGAGGTAAAGGATGATGGAGACTAATGAGTCCTCCAAAGAATGAGGATGAGGTTCCGGACTTAATCAAAAAAGGCCATAAAGAGCCCAACAAAAAAATGAGCGAAAAAGAGAGAAGGGGCAATGCTACTATCATTTTACCACACTTGTGCTTCAAAGTAGCACCATGTTCTTCATATAGAGAGTCTCCTGAGTTGTCACTTTCATATACTAGTGGGAATTTTTCATTATAAAACTTGGCTTGTATATTCCGATGATGGGCTTCCTCAAATGCCCGAGGTCTTCATGAGCAAGCAAGTTGGATGCACACCCACTTAGTTTCAGTATTGAGCTTTCATACACTTATAGCTCTAGTGCATCCGTTGCATGGCAATCCCTACTCATCACATTGATATCGATTGATAGGCCTCTCTGTCGGTGCTAAAACTGGCTGATATCGGGTAGGGGGTCCCGAGCTGTGGATTTTGGATCAATGGGTAACTGGAGACAAGGGAGACGATGTTACCCAGGTTCGGTCCCTCTCGAAGAGGTAAAACCCTACGTCATGCTTTGATTATATTGCCATGATGGAGTATCGAGTACAAGATGATCTACCTCGAGATCGTATGTTGTGTTCTAAACCCTAAGGTGAGTAATTGTGATTGTGCCTCTATGGACTAAACCCTCTGGCTTATATAGGCACCAGGGGTATCTAGGGTTAAACATGGTCGGTTGTCAACTAGGAATAAACACGCCGACAGTTGGAGTTGTCCTTGAAGTACACGCCAAGTCTTTAGCGGTGTCCATCTTGATCACACCAGGATTCATAGCTTCTGGAGTCCTTCTTTGTGGAGATCGGCGGGCCGTAAGCTTGGCCCATGGACTATGGGACTCACTGGTTGGTACTCCCTAGTCCAGGATACCGTCAGTAGCCCCTGAACTTGTCTTCGAAGCCAAGGATGGAAATTCCATCCTCAGACAAATGTCTCAGGCTTGAAGTCTTCGGTCGCCGCACATACCAGCCCAGGAAAATCACTCTGGCATGTGCTTTTACAACAAGTATCATGAACACAGACATTTCTATTAATGGATATATAAGTCTTACATAATATTTTACAAGGGTGATGGCAGTGGAAAAGCTCTATCTAAGGCAGCATGGTCTTGGTGCGGCTCCAATCCACAGGGATCTGACTGGGTTACTCTTCTAGCCCGCGAACACTCCGGCTCCTCGCTAGTGGACGACGGATCCTTAGGTGAACCTGGCCACATTGAAGGCCGCTGAGTACTTTTGAATGTACTCGCAAGCAAACCAAACCAACATATACACCAAGCAAAGCAATCCATGGCATTCAAGCATGCATTTGTTATCATAACAGTATTAACTATCATGTTATGATAGGATTATCTAGCAAGATTAAACATATAGCAGCATTAATAATCATATCATGGCAGGATTATCTAGCATGATAATTACTGAAGTAAATGCAGTAAAGTAAAGTATATCAGGTAAATGATCCGAACTCCGAATATGCTCACGATCCAAATCTGATCCAAGCTTTGCGGTCACCCGACCACTCATCTCATAGCCATCTCATGGCTAGCATTCAAACCTATGACATCATCTGATGTCCATGCATCTGCACTGCAAGTCTGACAAACCTTACCACTCTCTGGTTTAGTCTTAGCAATAACATTATATAGTTTGTTCCTCCAGACTCGACACAGACCAAATAGTGGTCGAGTACGAACTGTCCATGACCGAGGATGCGGCTATTCGAATATATTTACACTCTGCAGAGGTTGCGCACTTTACCCACACCATGGAGCTCCCGGCCTCGTACTTTAGTACATGTTCCCATTCGGGTGGACCGGTGCTGCTCCAACAAAACTTGTCTATTGCCTGGCACTCTTACGGTCCCACCGACAATCATACCCTCCCAGGGTCAAGTCATGGGTGGCCCCTGTGTCACCCCGTGACACCTGCCACCGTCGTGGCCAAACAAAACTGTCCCAAACGGGGACCGTGTGCAAATAACTCAACTGGGCTCACAAGGTTATCGCCGCCTACCAGGCCAGGGTAGCGCGCACGCATAACCTTCCCTAGTTTGGTGGTACCGACAAGAGGCAGGACAATAGACCAAGTTAGGGCCGTCCCATACCGGCAAATGTGGTTGCACTCGATGAGCTCGGTTCGGTGACACTATGACTCGATCCAGTCGATGGAGGAGGTTGTCATTATTAAGTCACATTCTTTATCATTGCAATGACAATGGTAATGCATGATGTAATCACTTTGAAAACATAAGAACCTATCTCCATATGCATTACAACGAGTCACTAGTGCAATAACATGATGAGCATTAGCAGGTAATGAAAATAATAAGTTCAAACTAGCAGGAGTTTAATTATTTCTAACACAGGCATATTCATTAATTAAACACGCAAGAATAACACAGAGCAATGCTTTAGGGCATATATCAGATGGTCGGCTTGCCTGGGAGTGAAGGAATACACCGGAAGAAGTGCGAGCACCTCACGGAAAATTCGCCGGAAGGGATTCCCTCTCGGGGAGGCTGGATAAAGGGCAGGGGTAAAATGGGTATTTTTATAAAGTGTAAACATGGTGGAAGTGATGTCATCGGAACGGGCTCGACGAACTGAGAAAGTGGGCTTTGGAATCACCTGATTCGGAGTTACGGTCGCAAAGTTACGGGCGTTCGTTCGTTAGGTAGAAAACAAAGGAAAAAGTGTTCATCTCTGCGCTTAACCGACGAACGACCGTAAACTAAGGGTTTCGGCAGCTGAGCTAAAAAACTGAAAGCGCACTTTAGCAGAGTACGTTTCCCTTCGGGGAAAACGGAAATACGCGAAGGCGCTTCCCCCTATCCCAGCTGGCCAGCCTCCTCTCGCCGACAGGTGGGGTCGGGGCCCACCTGTCGGGTCCGTTTCTCTCTCCTCCCTCCTTCTCTTTCTTCCTCCTCCCATCCTTCCCAATGGCCGCGACAGGGAGCTCGGCTCCGGTGACCGGCGAGGCTCCAGTGGGTCTCCGAGGCAGGCGAGTCCATGGATGGGCGCGCCGGCGAGTACCGCGTCCAGGGGATGGCTCCGGCGAAGCTAGAGGCGGCCGGAGTTGAGACTCTATGGCATGGCCGAAGGCGGTGGCCTCAGTCGATTGGGTGGCTGTGGCGGCTTATAGGAATGGGCGATGGGCCCGGGATGGTCGCGGGCGAGTGGCGCTTCTGAGGGTGGGTAGCACGGGGTCCGGCGACGGGTGGAGGTGCGGCGGTGAGCTATGGTGGTGGACGGCGGGTCTGGTGGAATCCGGCGACCCGGTGGTCGGTAGGGGCAGGCGAGGGGCTGGGCGAGGTCGCTGAGAGTGGCACTTCCAGTAGTGGAGTCCACGGGCACCGGGGATGGCTAGGTATGGGAATTGGAGGCGGGACAGAAGGTGGAGCTCGCCGGAAATCCGAGCACTCCGGCGAGGATTTCGGTCAGGCGCGGGTACGGGGTGGACCATGGAGAAAGAGGAGGACTACTGAGGGTGTGGTGAGAGCTCGAGAGGGCCGGGAGGTGGCTATTTATAGCCGGGCTGGCCGAGGCGATAGGGACGGCCGCCGCGGCGTCCTCATCGGCGCACTGGTGCTCGGGGACACGCGGAGGGAAATGGCGATGTCGGCAACGGCTCCGGGACTGTGGAGGAGCTCGTAGGCGCTTCGGGAGAGCTCGGGGAGGAAGAGGACAGAGGAAGATGACGGCGAGTCACGGGCGGAGCAGTGCGGCAGAGCTGCCATGGCGTGGGGAGGAAGAAGGGAGGGGGAAGCTACGGGAGAGGGGGTACGTGGACTCCGCGAAGCCGTAGGACATGCTCGGACAAGCCCAAGCCGGCCGGAGTTACCTGGCCGACGAGGACAGTGCCGCAGAGCACCGTTTTGGCCTGTCCTAAGCGTGGTCACCACGGGTGCCACGTGCTGTGGAGTTTTCTTCAATGCCACATCATGTCCAATAGATAGATCAGAGGTGAGTGAGTTGACCTATCAGGGTTTGGATGGAAGTGGAGGCAGGAGTTGACTGATTGGAGCTCACAAAGGTTCTGACCTAAAACTTGGACGGATTCTTGCAGAGAAATGGATAAGGGTATGAGGCTGAACCTTTGTCATAATGAAATTGGGTAGGAAGGAGTAGCTGCTTGCCAAATTTGAAGCCATTTGGACCAGTTTTGCATGCACTTCCTTTGGAATGCCAAATCTGGTCCAGAAACTAAATCTTGATGTTGTGCTCAAATGGCTGCATGGATTTGGCGGAAATTTGGTGTAGGGAGGTGATATAGAGGTATGGAGATACTGGAAAAATTTCAGCTCATTTGGATACACCAAAATGGTACTTCCTTCACAGAGCTTGAATCTGGACAGAAGCTAGATGGAATTTTTGGGAGAAATTGGCTAAACAAAATGATGTGAATTTTTGCATACACACATCATATGTGGTATGTGAGGTCCTGGATTAATTTCAAGATTTTTGAAGCAATATAAAATATAGTTGCTTCACAACCTCAAAATAAATCCAGAAACAAGAACTGGATGATGTGCTCAAAATTTGAACTATGGAACTTGGAATCCTGATGGAAATGGTGAAGATATGGATAGGAGAAGCTCCACAAATTATTTGGGATTTTTCCTGGCTACCAAAATGTAGTTCCTTTGGAAAGTGCCCAAAATGCAATATTGGCTTTAAATAGGAAAATGCCATTTTCCCTATTTAATTATTGCCAATATTTTTATGGGAGCTCAATATGATCACAAAGAATATCTCCACAAGTTTTCATGAACCTTGGAGATGGATAGATATTTTCCTGGATTTAATTCCTTTAACTGGCAGAAAAAGGAATTAATTTTAAATGAAAAATATTGCAAATGACTTGGCAATATATTTGCATATCCAGGGTTTACAGAGATAGGATGATCGCTGGGAAAAGTTTGGGAGGAAACAGATCAAAGGAAATTGGGGTTCCTTTGTAACGGAAGGAATTAGGGTTTCCCTTCCGGTAGATCGGAGAGTAGGGTTTTGGCGGCAGAATCCTGAGAATATATCTTGGGTGGCAAGGTTGGTCTGGAGAGAATCTCTGGTCAGACAGGAAAGGCAAGGCTATATGACCATCTTGATATACCCAAGAGCGAGAGAAAATCCGATAACACCGGAAAAAAAAGACGGGAGTCAAACCTCGCGATGGAAAAATCGAGGAGCAAAAATCAGGGTGTCACAAACCTACCCCCCCTTAAGGAAATCCCGTCCTCGAGATTTCCGGGCTTACCTCCCGGCTAAGGGGAACTTACCTGTGTGCGACTTGGATCCATCAGCTGTCTCTGGTTTTCGTCGATTCACTGGCCTTTTAACCGTCTCCTCTGATGGCTCAGGTGCTGTCTTTTTTTTTCAAATGGCTGCATTGAATCCTTCTCTTTCCTGGCAGGCAAACCTTCTCTCTTGGTAGTTTGTAGCCTGTGGTTGGTTGGTAACGAGTAGCATCAACAGAATAGCTCATTTTTAAGGCTTGGAGCTAGCTGCTTCGGGTTTTATTGCGATACTTCGTACACTGGCTCTCATGGGCAAGACATCCATCTTGGAGCATGGTGTTGCTTGCATACATCCTTGGTAATCCCTGTTAAAACCTCTGAGCTAAACATATTATAGCTGTCATTCAGTGCATCTTTTGGAGCATAGTCTTTTATCTTGGCTGATGGCCCATATTCATGGTGAGTATGACATGCTGGCTGCATTGTTGTGGACATATATGCAAGAGTCCGACAAGGATTCACAAGATCACCTTATCCATGAAGCTTTATTTTACTGATCGTCACGGAGACTTTGTCCACAACTTCATTGTTCTTGAGAATTCCTTTGATGGACCTGTCGTGACCTGCCAACATGGCTCCTTGGTCATAGCCCAGCTTGTTGGGCTTGTACACACAACTTACTCTTGCATATCTCATAGGGGTTGCTGTGTTCATATCCTTCTTTGAACTATGGGGCCAATGTTTTCATGAGCACAGTCATTCCCGTGTACGAGTGGCTCACATGAACTGATTCACAGGACTGCATGCTCACAACATATGTAGGGGTAGGATAAATCCTTTCATAACCACTGAGTTCCAAGGCGGACGTGTATCTGGACTGGTTTGTGCTTCTGACAAGATTGTTACGGGCACGATGACGTGTTGAAGAAGGCTGAATTCCTTATGCTCGAAGCTTTTGCCAGGGTAGTCTGTCGAAGAAGTCTGGGGATCGTACCTCAGAAGCTTTCCCTCATGTGGCTTACTGAGGAAGGTCAGGTGCCTTATGCTGGAAGCTTTCCGTGGTAGCATGCTGAGGGAGATGGGAGTGCCGTATCCCAGAAGATTTTCTCACCAAGTGGTGTAGCAAGGAAGATTGGGAGTCTTGCGCCGTAAGCTCCTCTTGATAGCTTGCGGAGGAAGCCTGGGTTTCTTATACCAAAAGTCTTCTCACTGTGATATGCGGTCTTGACAGAAGATATTCCGTTGGTCATGCACACCGCTTGTCCTTCTGCTGGTCTGCTCATTGTTGTTGTAAAGGTTGCACAATTGATGCCGATGTTATGTTGACAAATAATTTGGAATACCCTTTGCATTCAAACCAAATGTTGCTGGTGGTGAGTAATGACGGATAATTCCATTCGGTTGGGCTGAGCTTCCAAGCATGTGAAATTCTCATTGATTCTGGGCAACTGTGAACTTATCCATATTCCTCGCAAACCAGAGTCTTGTTGTTGCTCTCAGCACCTTCACATTCTTATAATATGTCTTCTGTGGGTAATAAATGATTCTTGAGCCCCTTGAGAAAAGACTCAAGGTTCTCCTCACTGACGGAAATAATCCTTATGTCGAAGACCGAATAATTTACTCTTGCTGGTGTCCATTCCCGATAGCTCATCTGACTGTGATTTGTTCTAAGGCAAACTCCCTTAGATATTTTCTGGCCTTGTCAGTTGAACGCAGATTCTGCTTCTGATCCATTCTTCATTCTCGACAGATCCGATGATAATGTTCTGAATATCAGGCAATTGGCTTGACCTGACTCTTACTGAATTTGGATTATTGGGTATTATCCAAGTTGTATGCTGGTCTTCTTGACAGCACTTGCGGATGGATCCAGTCAGAGCGACAGAACAGAACCGACGAAAGAGGCAAGAATTGCAAAAACCAAAAATACCAAAAAGCAAATGAGGCTCAAATTTTGTGGACCTTACACCTGTGGCCGAAGATCCACTAGTATAACTGACCTAGCGCACTCGATGCACCTCTAAGGACTTAGAAGCAAAACCACACAATGCTCCTGGTAGCAGTTGGTGTCAAGCTCCTACTACTTCCTTAGGGAACATCAAACTCGACGCACGACCATAGCCCAAGTGGCTTAGTCAACTATCCTAGGGTTGTCGGGAAAAGATGGAATTTACAGGTGTTTCCCAAAGGAAACTGGATTTAAGGAGAGAAGTGCCATGGTTAGCAAGCAAGGTGAGGATATCTGGTTTACCTAAGGGTTCAGGGCTCACGGGTCGATGCCTGGTGCGGACTTTTCCCACCGGAGGCAAAGGCCACGAGAGTTGGGGTCTGATGGAGCCAAAACCTATGGTGTTGCCTTATGATCAATAGTAGCCATGCCGGTCTGGCAATGATGGCTGAAATCCATCGGGGCTTTCTACTAATCAAGGGGCAATGAAGTCTAGCTAGGGTAACCTATTGTCAGCCTGGCTCTGATACCATCCGTTGTGGCGCCCCGCCTGATTACCACTGTAGCCAGACGGTCGCCGCACATACCAGCCCAGGAAAATCACTCTGCCATGTGCTTTTACAACAAGTATCATGAACACAGACATTTCTATTAATGGATATATAAGTCTTACATAATATTTTACAAGGGTGATGGCAGTGGAAAAGCTCTATCTAAGGCAGCATGGTCTTGGTGCGGCTCCAATCCACAGGGATCTGACTGGGTTACCCTTCTAGCCCGCGAACACTCCGGCTCCTCGCTAGTGGACGACGGATCCTTTGGTGAACCTGGCCACATTGAAGGCCGCTGAGTACTTTTGAATGTACTCGCAAGCAAACCAAACCAACATATACACCAAGCAAAGCAATCCATGGCATTCAAGCATGCATTTGTTATCTTAACAGTATTAACTATCATGTTATGATAGGATTATCTAGCAAGATTAAACATATAGCAGCATTAATCATCATATCATGGCAGGATTATCTAGCATGATAATTACTGAAGTAAATGCAGTAAAGTAAAGTATATCAGGTAAATGATCCGAACTCCGAATATGCTCATGATCCAAATCTGATCCATGCTTTGCGGTCACCCGACCACTCATCTCATAGCCATCTCATGGCTAGCATTCAAACCTTTGACATCATCTGATGTCCATGCATCTGCACTGCAAGTCTGACAAACCTTACCACTCTCTGGTTCAGTCTTAGCAATAACATGATATAGTTTGTTCCTCCAGACTCGACACAGACTAAATAGTGGCCGAGTACGAACTATCCATGACCGAGGACGCGGCTATTCGAATAGATTTACACTCTGTAGAGGTTGCGCACTTTACCCACACCATGGAGCTCCCGGCCTCGTACTTTAGTACATGTTCCCATTCGGGTGGACCGGTGCTGCTCCAACAAAACTTGTCTATTGCCTGGCACTCTTACGGTCCCACCGACAATCATACCCTCCCAGGGGCAAGTCATGGGTGGCCCCTGTGTCACCCCGTGACACCTGCCACCGTCGTGGCCAAACAAAATTGTCCCAAACGGGGACCATGCGCAAATAACTCAACTGGGCTCACAAGGTTATCGCCGCCTACCGGGCCAGGATAGCGCGCACGCATAACCTTCCCTAGTTTGGTGGTACCGACAAGAGGCAGGACAATAGACCAAGTTAGGGCCGTCCCATACCGGCAAATATGGTTGCACTCGATGAGCTCGGTTCGGTGACACTATGACTCGATCCAGTCGACGGAGGAGGTTGTCATTATTAAGTCACATTCTTTATCATTGCAATGACAATGGTAATGCATGATGTAATCACTATGAAAACATAAGAACCTATCTCCATATGCATTACAACGAGTCACTAGTGCAATAACATGATGAGCATTAGCAGGTAATGAAAATAATAAGTTCAAACTAGAAGGAGTTTAATTATTTCTAACACAGGCATATTCATTAATTAAACACGCAAGAATAACACAGAGCAATGCTTTAGGGCATATATCAGATGGTCGGCTTGCCTGGGAGTGAAGGAATACACCGGAAGAAGTGCGAGCACCTAACGGAAAATTCGCCGGAAGGGATTCCCTCTCGGGGAGGCTGGATAAAGGGCAGGGGTAAAATGGGTATTTTTAGAAAGTGTAAACATGGTGGAAGTGATGTCATAGGAACGGGCTCGACGAACTGAGAAAGTGGGCTTTGGAATCACCTCATTCGGAGTTACGGTCGCAAAGTTACGGGCGTTCGTTAGGCAGAAAACAAACGAAAAAGTGTTCATCTCTGCGCTTAACCGACGAACGACCGTAAACTAAGGGTTTCGGCGACTGAGCTGAAAAACTGAAAGCGCACTTTAGCAGAGTACGTTTCCCTTCGGGGAAAATAGAAATACGCGAAGGCGCTTCCACTTATCCCAGCTGGCCAGCCTCCTCTCGCCGACAGGTGGGGTCGGGGCCCACCTGTCGGGTCCCTTTCTCTCTCCTCCCTCCTCCTCTTTCTTCCTCCTCCCTTCCTTCCCGATGGCCGCGACAGGGAGCTCGGCTCCGGCGACTGGCGAGGCTCCAGTGGGTCTCCGAGGCAGGCAAGGCCACGGATGGGCGCGCCGGCGAGTACCGCGTCCAGGGAAGGGCTCCGGCGAAGCTAGAGGCGGCCGGAGTTGAGACTCCATGGCATGGCCGAAGGCGGCGGCCCCGGTCGATTGGGTGGCTGTGGCGGCTTATAGGAATGGGCGACAGTCCCAGGATGGTCGCCGGCGAGTGGTGCTTCTCAGGGTGGGTAGCACGGGGCCCGGGGACGGCTAGAGGTGCGGCGGCGAGCTATGGCGGTGGACGGCGGGTCCTGTGGAATCCGACGACCCGGTGGTCGGTAGGGGCAGGCGAGGGGCTGGGCGAGGTCGCCGGAGAGTGGCACTTCCAGTAGTGGAGTCCACGGGCACCGTGGATGGCTAGGTATGGGAATTGGAGGCGGGACAGAAGGTGGAGCTCGCCGGAAATCCGAGCACTCCGGCGAGGATTTCGGTCGGGCGCGGGTACGGGGTGGACCACGGAGAAAGAGGAGGACTACTGAGGGTGTGGTGAGAGCTCGAGAGGGCCGGGAGGCGGCTATTTATAGCCGGGCTGGCCGAGGCGATAGGGACGGCCGCCGCGGTGTCCTTGTCGGCGCACTGGTGCTCGGGGACACGCGGAGGGAAATGGTGATGTCGGCAACGGCTCCGGGAGGGTGGAGGAGCTCATAGGAGCTTCGGGAGAGCTCGGGGAGGAAGAGGACAGAGGAAGACGACGATGAGTCATGGGCGAAGCAGTGCGGCGGAGCTGCCGTGGCGTGGGGAGGAAGAAGGGAGGGGGAAGCTGCGGGAGAGGGGGTACGTGGACTCCGCGAAGCCGTAGGACATGCTCGGACAAGCCCAAGCCGGCCAGAGTTACCTGGCCGACGAGGACAGTGCCACAGAGCACCGTTTTGGCCTGTCCTAAGCGTGGTCACCATGGGTGCCACGTGCTCTGGAGTTTTCTTCAATGCCACATCATGTAAAATAGATAGATCATAGGTCAGTGAGTTGACCTATCAGGGTTTGGATGGAAGTGGAGGCAGGAGTTGACTGATTGGAGCTCACAAAGGTTCTGACCTAAAACTTGGACGGATTCTTGTAGAGAAATGGATAAGGGTATGAGGCTGAACCTTTGTCATAATGAAATTGGGTAGGAAGTAGTAGTTGCTTGCCAAATTTGAAGCCATTTGGACCAGTTTTGCATGCACTTCCTTTGGAATGCCAAATCTGGTCCAGAAACTAAATCTTGATGTTGTGCTCAAATGGCTGCATGGATTTGGCTGAAATTTGGTGTAGGGAGGTGATATAGAGGTATGGAGATACTGGAAAAATTTCAGCTCATTTGGATACACCAAAATGGTACTTCCTTCACAGAGCTTGAATCTAGACAGAAGCTAGATGGAATTTTTGGGAGCAATTGGCTAAACAAAATGATGTGAATTTTTGCGTACTCACATCATATGTGGAATGTGAGTTCCTGGATTAATTTCAAGATTTTTTAAGCAATATAAAATATAGTTGCTTCACAACCTCAAAATAAATCCAGAAACAAGAACTGGATGATGTGCTCACAATTTGAACTATGGAACTTGGGATCTTGATGGAAATGGTGAAGATATGGATAGGAGAAGCTCCACAAATTATTTGGGATTTTTCCTGGCTACCAAAATGGGAGTTCCTTTGGAAAGTGCCCAAAATGCAATATTGGCTTTAAATAGGAAAATGCCATTTTCCCTATTTAATTATTGCCAATATTTTTATGGGAGCTCAATATGATCACAAAGAATATCTCCACAAGTTTTCATGAACCTTGGAGATGGATAGATATTTTCCTGGATTTAATTCCTTTAACTGGCAGAAAAAGGAATTAATTTTAAATGAAAAATATTGCAAATGACTTGGCAATATATTTGCATATCCAGGGTTGACAGAGATAGGATGATCGCTGGGAAAAGTTTGGGAGGAAACAGATCAAAGGAAACTGGGGTTCCTTTGTAACGGAAGGAATTAGGGTTTCCCTTCCGGTAGATCGGAGAGTAGGGTTTTGGCGGCAGAATCCTGAGAATATATCTTGGGTGGCAAGGTTGGTCTGGAGAGAATCTCTGGTCAGACAGGAAAGGTAAGGCTATATGACCATCTTGATATACCCAAGAGCGAGAGAAAATCTGATAACACCGGAAAAAAAATGACGGGAGTCAAATCCCGCGAAGGAAAAATCGAGGAGCGAAAATCAGGGTGTCACAAGGGTTTAGCCCGTAGAGGGGACATCAACACGATATTATTCACTTAGCCCTAGAGTTAGACACATTACGATCTCGAGGTAGATCAACTCTGTATTCGATACATCTCTGTCAATATAAACAGAAGCAGGACGTAGGGTTTTACCTCCATCAAGAGGGCCCGAACCTAGGTAAACATTGTCTCCCTTGTCTCTGTTACCACCGATCCGAGATCCACAGCTCGGGACCCCCTACCCCGAGGTCTGCCAGTTTTGACACCGACACTGGTACTTTCATTGAGAGTCCCGCTGCGCGATCACTAGAAGAATCGATGGCTCACTTGTAGATCAACTGCGCCAACGGCTGTGGAGACATTTACATTCCCAGTCAGCTCTTTGTTTTCGCCAGCATGGTCTTTTGCGCCGACTCGACAGGGCATCTAGCCTCTGTCGAGAACTACGCCCCAGGTCGGATCGTGACCTTTGGCGGCCTCGAATACACTGTGGATTCCTGCGGTGAACTCATCCTATCAGGATGGACTCCCGGCCGAATTGAGACCTCGACTAGTGCTGGAAGCTCGACTACGGAACCGGGTTCCGTCGCGGTGCCTGGGGAGACCCCCGACTCGACCACTCTGGCCAGTTCCCTTCCGATCATCAGTCCGGAGATAGATCCGGCTCCCACTTCCGATACTACGACAGTGCTAGAACTGACTCCGGCGCAGAAACCAGAATTGTGTCCGGATTCCCTTCACACTGAAGACGCGTCAGATTATACGCCGGGCACACTTCGAGTCAGCCCTGCCTATGGCGCGTCAATGAATCCCGAAGAGCCGTCTCACCTTAATGAGATGCTTGACCGCATCCGGAGCATGTCCATCTCGGACGATAAGATTTCGGTTTACAATCAGATCGGACTTAAAGCCGATGATCGGGAAATTTACATCCCACCCACCACCCACCTAGTCGCCACAATCGACGATTTAACCGACGTGTTGGACTATGGTGAGGCAACAGACATGGAGGAAGATGCTGATGGCCCCATTGAAAACGCCTCGCCCCCGATAAACGCGGGCAGGTGGACCGCCACATCCACCTATGATGTTTACATGGTGGACACCCCCAAATCTCCCCCAAGACGTCGGTGATGACGCCAAAGGGGTAATAACGGGGAACCCAGTGGCAATAACGCCACGGCCAATAACTGCGATGCGGAGGACGGTGATGCCGATAACCATGAAGAGGACATTCAAGCCTTCCCAGTAAAAAATGGCACACCTGACCGATTTCGCAGGGACTCAGATCCCGATGACCTCTTCGAAGGGGCTGATGACAACTATATGCCAGAATCCGAAGAGGACGAGAGCCTCGGTACCGAGGACTACATCATCCCCGAGGACCCCCTTGAACAAGAGCACTTCCGGCGGCGCCTCGTTGCGACGGCCCGGAGCATAAAACGCAAGTAGCACTAGCTGCAGGCTAATAATGACGGATTAAATGAAAAGTGGGTCAAAGTGCTCTCTGCCGAGCAAGACATGGAAAACCGGCGCCATAGTGTGCCGAAATCATACCCACGTAGGCGTCTCTTGCCGGAGTTTGATGAGGAGCTCGCGGATTCCTCAAAATCCATTAATAGATATCCGCTCTATTTTCTTCCTCTTTTTTTTTACTTTTTACATTGTATTCTTTCAACTCCTGTCGCCGCAGTTGGGCATGTACACGCTTTAAACTATGACATAAAGAAATTGTGCCCCTTAAAGGTCCCCATCATATCTCTTTATCAGCATGACCCCTGTGAGATGAAGAAGTTCTCTAACAAAGATACAATTGTACAACAAGTCTGAAGTATTCGGCGTCTCGGATTTTGGGCTTTATATGCATCAGTTTCGAACCTCGATTTCGGTCAATAGTTGGGTTGCCCGGCTCCTATGTGTACCCCTTACGTTCCCGATGAATTCGGCTAAGGGTGTAACGGGAGAACCACTGTGATTGCGCTCCCCGGTCAATTAGCATAGCGCCTCCGTGGAGAAAGCCGAAAACTAACTATCTAGGTATGCGTAAACTGGTCCGCCATCCATAGACCGCATCAAGCGATGTGACGATAGAGATCACCCGTGTTAAACGAAGGGCTTTCATTCCTAGCCGAAGTGTGTTATGGCCTAGACCTCGGCCGACCTGGTAGAACACTTTCCACACCGGGGGCTGGTCATCAGCCCCCACAGTCAAACTGCTATGACTAAGTGAAAGTTATAAAGCCACTATAGTCTGATTGCCTAGTTCCTACAAAGCACCGACCACCTCCGGGTACCGAGACATCGGCTAAGGGTCAAGTGTGCCTTAAGGAACACCCTTTGTATGACCTACACTGGGCTGAAGCCGACGACTGGCCACTCTCATTTTAAAATAGTCATATAGGAGGAAAAAACTAATTAAAACAACAAAACACATGGAATTCAAAGCCATATTCATTCGATGAAAAGATAAAGTTTTGTACATCATACACTTCGGCATCCCGAAGTATTGTTTAAAAATACATAGTGTCGTTTGGACACATGGCTTCGGTGGTCCGGGCTCCCTCTTCCACCTCGGCGAAGAACTGTTCGGCTGTGCGCGGCTTGTCGGTAGGAGGGCCCGCGGCACATGTCACCGCATCAACCTTTCGGAAGTGCATCTTCACGCAGACGTACACCCTCCGCGCTCCTTCAAAACACGGGGACCGCTTCCAGCGGTTTACGCAGGGCACGACATCTCGGAGACGGGCCATAAGGCCAAAGAGGCTCTTCGGCATGACTTCGGCAGGCCACAGCGCGATGCAGAGGTCCTGGAGCGCCGGTCTTGCATGCGAAACAGCTCCACCAGCTGCTTCACTCGATGATCCAGCAGCTGTGCCGACGGCGACCCCGGGAACTGCCACCAAAAGGCCTTCTCCGTCTCGTGGCCTACTAGCTGGCCAAAGTATGCCACCGCATCCGCCGCACTCTGCGGAAGATCCGCAAAGACCTCTGCGGAACGCCATAACTGGGTGAGCTCGACACACCCTTTGCTACCAAATGAACACTGCAGCAAAAATATCTTACCCGAGGCAATTTGCTCCACTTGCTAGAGCACCTCGTGGTCAGCTCAGGCCGAGGTCTTGAGCTCAGAGTAGGCAAGTCAAAGCTTCTCGAGCTCCTCCTTCGTTCGGTGCCCCTACTCCTGAAGCTTGTCGCGCGCTTCAAACACGCCCTTCAGGGTCTCCTCGACCTTGAGCACCCGCGCCTGGTGCCTGTCCCCGGCCGCCTTCTCGGTGGCCCGGGCCTTCTCTGCCTCGGCGGCAGCAGCCTCCTGCTGCCGCACCTCCTGTCGAGCCCTTTCGAGCTCGGCCTTGAGTGTCTCAAGCTCCGCTAACGCTACTGTTATCAAAACAGTTCTGCTTTAGTTGTTTTCTTTAACAAAGCACGTCATACCTACTTCGTACAAAGTACAGTGCAAGTTTAAATTTGCTTACCTTGAGACTGCTCGAGTTTCTGGTTCGCTAGGTTGAGCTCCTCCTGGGACCTCTCGAGTTTCCGGTTCATCTCCGCAATCTCCTCGGAGACGGAGTCCGGAACCGAGGTCAAAACCTGGCACAAAAGATCCTTAGTACAAAGGGAACAATTAAATTACTATAAGGTTTCAGGGCAAATGCCTCGAGTAGCGCCCTAGGGGCTACTTAATGGGCTCCTACTTGCTCACACGACCCCAATGCCGGTTTCTTGAAAACCGACTTCGGGCTCGAGGGCTACTCACTCACTAAGCCGTTTAGCAGGCTGTACTCTTATGCCCTCAGACAAATACATAACTTAAAAAAGCTTAAATAAACAAATTACACTTAATGCGCAGATAGAAGCGTACCTCGAAACCTGCTACGAGGTTCTTCAAAACCTCATGCAGGCCGTCCCCTGCGGACCGGTAGCCTTGTAGCGCCGCGCCTATCAAGGCACGGTGCTCTTCCTTGATGGAGGAGCCCTTCAGGGCATCCTCCATCTCCTCGGTCCACCCCGCGCCAACCCGTCCTTGGGCAGTTGGCTGGAGTGGAGGGATGACCCTGGATACATCTACCCGGGTAGCCTCCACTTGGGGCAGCGGAGCCAAAGTAGACGTCGGCTGGGCCGATGTCTGGCCCAGCCCCTCTTCGATGACCACGGGGCGCTCCTCCCCCGGGTCTTGTTGGGCCGAGGTGTCGACCTCGGCCATGATGGCCACCTCGTCAGCCCCCGTTGTGTTGACATCAGGGGCCAGGGTGGATGTTGCCTCCCCCAGCCCATCATGCGCCGAAGGAGGAGCAGCGGGCTCTGGAGTCCCGCTGGCGGATGACAACCCGCTCGAGGAGCCGCTGGGGATTACCCTCGGCGGACTGCGTAAGAAAAGATGATCTGTGAGTTTTCTTTTGCTAAAAATAACTTGTCAATTGAAAGACGGGATGAGAAGGCGATGGCTTACCCTCGAGGCGCTGGCTTCTTCCTCCCCACGGCAAGGAGGTCTTCTTCTGAGTCACCGGAGAGCTCGGCTCTCTCCGGCAACTTGCTGGCAGCCCCGGACGAGGTTCGCCTCGGCTTCTTCGGGCCCTTCGGCGGCATGCCCACTTTGGCGTCCTCTGACGCCGACCTCTTCCCCTTCGGGAGGGGGACTTCCTCCTCCTCCTAACCCTCCTCTGCCTCACCATCTTGGGCAGCAGAGGTGTGTGTGTCTTCGGACCGGGTAACCGAGGTCTCCCGAGTCCGAGCACTCGATTTACCCCTCAGGGACTTCATCCCTTTGGGGGCCACCACATGTGGCTCCTCGGTCTGGAGTGCCGAGAGCAGGGGAGTCGGGGGCTCCTCCGGCAGTGGAGCTGGGCATCGCACTCCTTGAACCCAGGCCAACCACTTCTGCAAAACATCAAACACAATGGTTCATCAAAACTTTACTCCTCGGTATGACAGATGAAGAATGACAATTGACGGGCAGATCACTCACTGGGGGGGCCTCGTAGCTGTCCTCGAGGCCGCGGTCCTCCCCTTCCTTGGGAATCTTGTCCTTGGCCAGCTTCATGAGCTTCGTCCACATGGTGGCCAAGGTGGAGTGGAAGAAGGAGGTGATGGAGTCCATGTCCTCGGGCTTTTGTGCCCACATCGGGGTAGTCCGAAGTTGGAGAGGAAGTATGCGGCGGTTGAGCATGACGTTTATGATGTCGGCCAGCTCAACCTTCCCCGTGGTAGACCACCACTTGATCCTGTTGATCAGGGTCTCCACCTCTTCTGGGTTCCACCAGGTGATGCCCTTCTCCCTCCAGGATTTGAGCTTCTTGGGAGGCCCGGCTGAGAAATCTGGGACCTCGGTTTGACCAGGGGCGAGTTGTTCAGTGATGTAAAACCACTCTTTCTGCCACTCCTTCACCGTTTCGATGAAGGTGCCCTTGAACCATGTGGCCCCCTGGTTTTTTCTAACCATGCCCCCGCCCCCGCACTCCGCGAGGTCCGAGCCGCTGGACTTCGGATTGATCCCAAAGAGCTTCAGCCATAGGCCGAAGTGCAGCTCACAGCGGAGGAAGGCCTCGCAGACCGTGATGAAAGAGGCGAGGTGAAGAATGGAGTTGGGGGCCATGTGGTGGAAATCCAGCCCATAGTAGAACATAACCCCACGCACAAAGGGGTGCAGCGGGAATCCCAGACCTCGGATGAGGTGGGGGACGAAGACTACCCGCTCCCCGGCGTTGGGAGCGGGCACTTGCTGGCTGATACGTCCATTTTGCATCATGTTTTCTACTGTTATTTATAGTGTTTTTAATCAATATAACACTTTGTGGAGCAATTCTAATGCCTTTTCTCTCTTAATATGCAAAATTTACACAAGGAGGGAGATTGCCGGCAGCTGGAATTCTGGACCTGAAAAAGCTATGCCAGAGATACCTATTCTGCACATCTCCAAATGAGCTGAAATTTTACGGAGATTTATTTTGGAATAAATAAAAAATACTGGAGCAAAGAAGTACCAGAGGGGGCCACACAGGTGCCCACGAGGCACCAGGGCGCGCCACCCCCCCAGGTGCGCCCTGGTGGCTCGTGGAGCCCCTGACCAGCCTCTGGCCCCCATTTTCTGGTATATAAGTCCATTTTCCCTAGAAAAAAGATAGAGAAGACTTTCGGGACGGTGCGCCACCGTCTCGAGGCGGAACTTGGGCAGGAGCACTTATGTTCTCCGGCGGAGAGATTCTGCCGGGGATACTTCCCTCCGGGAGGGGGAAATCGTCGCCATCGACATCACCAACGATCCTCTCATCGTGGGAGGACCAATCTTCATCAACATCTTCAATACCACCATCTCATCTCAAACCCTAGTTCATCTCTTGTATTCAATCTTTGTCTCAAAACCTCAGATTGGTACCTGTGGGTTCCTAGTAGTGTTGATTACATCTTGTAGTTGATGCTAGTTGGTTTATTTGGTGGAAGATTATATGTTCAGATCCATTATGCTATTCAATACCCCTCTGATCTTGGACATGAATATGATTTGTGAGTAGTTACTTTTGTTCTTGAGGACATGGGAGAAGTCTTGTCATAAGTAATCATGTGAATTTGATATTCGTTCGATATTTTGATGATATGTATGTTGTTGATTCTCTTAGTGGTGTCATGTGAACGTCGACTACATGACACTTCACCATCTTTGGGCCTAAGGGAATGCATTGTGGAGTAGTAATTAGATGATGGGTTGCTAGAGTGACAGAAGCTTAAACCCTAGTTTATGCACTATTCCGTAAGGGGCTGATTTGGATTCACATGTTTAATGCTATGGTTAGATTTATCTTAATTCTTCTTTCATAGTTGTGGATGCTTGTGAAGGGGGTTAATCATAAGTGGGAGGCTTGTTCAAGTAAGTATAGCACCCAAGCACCGGTCCACCCACATATAAAATTTTCAAAGTAGCGAACGTGAATCAAACCAGCATGATGAAAGTGACTAGATGAAATTCCCATGTGTCCTCGAGAACGCTTTGCTTATTATAAGAGATCGTTCCGACTTGTCCTTTGCTATAAAATGGATTGGGCCACCTTGCTACACTCTTTGTTACTATTGCTACTTGTCACTTGTTACAAATTATCTTGCTATCAAACTACTCGTTACCGAAAATTTCAGTGCTTGCAGAAAATACCTTGCTGAAAACCGCTTGTCATTTCCTTCTGCTCCTCGTTGGGTTCGACACTCTTACTTATCGAAAGGACTACAATTGATCCCCTATACTCGTGGGTCATCAAGACTCTTTTCTAGCGCCGTTGCCAGGGAGTGAAGTGCCTTTGGTGAGTGGAATTTGGTATGGAAACATTTATATTACATGCAGAAATTTACTGTCACTTGTCACTATGGAAAGTAATCCTTTGAGGGGTTTGTTCGGGGTATCTTCACCTCGAGCGGAAGCACAAAAAGTTGCTCCTCAACCTACTACACCTACTAAAAATATTTCATATGAAATCTCTTCGGGTGTGATAGAGAAACTGCTGGCTAATCCTTATGCAGGAGATGGAACGGTACATCCTGATATGCACTTGATCTATGTGGATGAAATTTGTGGATTGTTTAAGCTTGCAGGTTTATCCGGAGATGGAGTTAAGAAGAAAGTATTCCCTTTATCTTTGGAGGGAAAGGCATTGACATGGTATAGGCTATGTGATGATACTGACACAAGGGATTGGAACCGGTTGAAGCTGGAATTCCACCAGAAATTTTATCCTATGCATTTAGTTCATCGTGATCAGAATTATATATATAATTTTTGGCCTCATGAAGGCGAAAGTATCGCTCAAGCTTGGGGGAGGCTTAAGTATATGTTGCATACATGCCCCAATCATGAGCTCTCATGGGAAATTATCTTACAAAAATTTTATGCTCGGCTTTCTCATGATAATCAAACCATGCTCGATTCTTCTTCGACTGGCTCCTTTATGAAGAAAACTATTGAATTCAGATGGGATCTTCTGGAAAGAATTAAACCCAACTCTGAAGATTGGGAACTCGACAAAGGTAATGAGTCAGGTATAATACTTGAGTTCGATTGTGTTAAATCTTTTATGAATACCGATGCTTTTCACAAGTTTAGCACTAAATATGGACTTGACTCTGAGATAGTAGCCTCCTTTTGTGAATCATTTGCTACTCATGTTGATCTCCCTAAGGAGAGGTGTTTTAAATATCACCCACCTATTGAATTAAAAGAAGAACCAGTTAGTGTTAAGGAAGAAACAAATGTTTACCATGATGATCCAGTTGTGCCTACTGCTTATATTGAGAAACCACCTTTTCCTGTTAGGATTAAGGAACATGCTAATGTTTCAACTGTGGTTAACAAAATTAATATTAGAGCACCTAGACCCTCTGAGCAAATTAAAGTTGAACCTAATGTTGCTTTGGTTAAAGATCTCCTGGTCGATAATATAGATGGGCATGTTATTTATTTCTGTGATGAAGCAGCTAGAATTGCTGAACCAGATCATAAAGATAAGAACAGACCATTAGTAGGCATGCCTGTTGTCTCTATTAAAATAGGAGATCATTGTTATCATGGCTTATGTGATGTGGGTGCTAGTGTGAGTGCTATTCCATTTACCTTATGTCAAGAAATTATGAATGATATTGCACCTATTGAAATAGAGGACATTGATGTTACTATTAAGCTTGCGAACAGAGATACCATTACTCCACTTGGGACCGTCAGAGATGTTGAAGTCTTGTGTGGAAAAATAAAATACCCTACTGATTTTCTAGTCCTCGGTTCTCCACAAGATAATTTTTGTCCCATTATATTTGGTAGACCTTTCTTGAATACTGTTAATGCTAAGATTGATTGCGCTAAAGAAACTGTCAGTGTTAAATTTGGTGGTACTTCTCATGAGTTTAATTTCTCTAAGTTTCGTAGACAACCTCATGATAAAGAATTGCCTAGTAAAGATGAAATTACTGGTCTTTCTTCTATTGCCGTACCTCCTACTGATCCGTTAGAACAATATTTACAAGACCATGAAAATTATATGCATATGAATGAAAGAAATGAAATAGATAAGATGTTCTTTGATCAACCACCTATACTTAAGCATAATTTACCTGTTGAAACCCTTGGAGGACCTCCTCCACCTAAAGGTGACCCTGTGTTTGAATTGAAACAATTGCCTGATACATTGAAATATGCTTATCTAGATGAAAAGAAGGTATATCCTGTTATTATTAGTGCTAACCTTTCAGAGCATGAAGAAAAGAGATTACTAAAAACTCTGAGGAAGCACCGTGCTACTATTAGATATACTCTGGATGATCTTAAGGGCATTAGTCCCACTCTGTGTTAGCACAAAATTAATATGGACCCTGATGCTAAACCAGTTGTCGACCACCAACGACGATTAAATCCTAAGATGAAAGAGGTGGTAAGAACTGAAATATTAATGCTTCTGGAAACAAGTATAATCTATCCCATAGCTGATAGTAGATGGGTAAGTCCCATTCATTGTGTCCCTAAGAAAGGAGGTATTACCGTTGTTCCTAATGGTAAAAATGAACTCATTCCACAAAGAATTGTAACTGGTTATAGGATGGTAATTGATTTCAGAAAATTAAACAAAGCCACTAGAAAGGATCATTACCCCTTACCTTTTATTGATCAAATGTTAGAAAGATTGTCTAAGCATACACACTTTTGCTTTCTTGATGGATATTCTGGTTTCTCTCAAATTCCTGTATCACAAGCCGATCAAGAGAAAACTACCTTTACTTGTCCTTTTGGAACTTATGCTTATAGACGTATGCCTTTTGGTTTATGCAATGCACTTGCTACCTTTCAAAGATGTATGACTGCTATATTCTCTGACTTTTGTGAAAAGATTGTTGAGGTTTTCATGGATGATTTTTCCGTTTACGGAACTTCTTTTGATGATTGCTTAAGCAACCTTGATCGAGTTTTGCAGAGATGTGAACAAACTAATCTTGTCTTGAATTGGGAAAAGTGCCACTTCATGGTGAACGAAGGTATTGTCCTGGGGCATAAAATTTCTGAAAGAGGTATTGAAGTAGATAAAGCTAAAGTTGATGCAATTGAGAAAATGCCATGTACTAAAGATATTCGAGGTATAAGAAGTTTCCTTGGTCATGCTGGTTTCTATAGAAGGTTTATTAAAGACTTCTCTAAAATTTCTAGGCCTCTTACTCATCTCTTACAAAAAGATGTCCCATTTGTTTTTGATGATGATTGTGTAAAAGCCTTTGAAACACTTAAGAAAGCCTTAACCACTGCACCTATTGTTCAACCACCTGACTGGAACTTGCCTTTTGAAATTATGTGTGATGCTAGTGATTATGCTGTTGGTGCTGTTCTAGGACAAAGAGTTGATAAGAAATTAAATGTTATCCATTATGCTAGTAAAACTCTAGACAGTGCTCAAAGAAATTATGCTACTACTGAGAAATAATTTTTAGCAGTTGTGTTTGCATGTGATAAATTCAGATCTTACATAGTTGATTCCAAAGTAACTGTTCACACTGATCATGCTGCTATTAAATATCTTATGGAAAAGAAAGATGCTAAACATAGACTCATTAGGTGGGTTCTACTGCTACAAGAATTTGACTTGCATATTATTTATAGAAAAGAAGCTGAGAATCTCATAGCTGATAATTTGCCTAGAATGGAAAATGTTCTTGATGACCCACTTCCTATTAATGATGATTTTCCTGATGAACAATTAGCTGTCATAAATGCTTCTCGTAATACTCCTTGGTATGTAGACTATGCTAATTACATTGTTGCTAAATACATACCACCTAGCTTTACATACCAACAAAAGAAAAAGTTTTTCTTCGATTTAAGACATTACTTTTGGGATGACCCACACTTATATAAAGAAGGAGTAGATGGTATTATTAGACTTTGTATACCAGAGCATGAATAGGAACAAATACTATGGAAGTATCACTCCGAGGCATAAGGAGGACACCATGCGGGAGACAGAACTGCACACAAGGTATTACAATATGGATTTATTGGCCTACTCTTTTCAAGGATGCTCGTAAGTTTGTCTTATCTTGTGATGAATGTCAAAGAATTGGTAATGTTGGTAGACGTCAAGAAATGCCTATGAATTATTCACTTGTTATTGAACCATTTGATGTTTGGGGATTTGATTACATGGGACCTTTTCCTAAATCCAATGGGTATACACATATTTTAGTTGTTGTTGATTACGTTACTAAGTGGGTAGAAGCTATTCCAACTAGTAGTGTTGATCATAACACTTCTATTAAAATGCTTAAAGAAGTTATTTTCCCAAGGTTCGGAGTCGCTAGATATTTAATGACTGATGGTGGTTCACATTTTATTCATGGTGCATTCCGCAAATTGCTTGCTAAATGTGATGTCAACCATAGAATTGCATCTCCCTATCACCCTCAATCTAGTGGTCAAGTTGAATTGAGCAACAGAGAAATAAAGTTAATTTTGCAAAAGACAGTCAATAGATCTAGCGACTATGTCCGTATTTTGTTTTTATCGACACCTCTCTCTCTAAACATGTGGACATGATTATCGATATCGGCTTTCGCTTGAGGACAAGCGAGGTCTAAGCTTGGGGGAGTTGATACGTCCATTTTGCATCATGTTTTGCTATTGTTATTTATAGTGTTTTTAATCAATGTAACACTTTGTGGAGCAATTCTAATGTCTTTTCTCTCTTAATATGCAAGATTTACACAAGGAGGGAGATTGCCGGCAGCTGGAATTCTGGACCTGAAAAAGCTATGTCAGAGATACCTATTCTGCACATCACCAAATGAGCTGAAATTTTACGGAGATTTATTTTTGAATAAATAAAAAATACTAGAGCAAAGAAGTACCAGAGGGGGCCACCCAGGTGCCCATGAGGCACCAGGGCGCGCCACCCCCTAGGCCCGCTCTGGTGGCTCGTGGGGCCCCTGGCCAGCCTCTGGCCCCAATTTTTGGTATATAAGTCCATTTTCCCTAGAAAAAAGATAGAGAAGACTTTTGAGACGGTGCACCGCCGTCTCGAGGCGGAACTTGGGCAGGAGCACTTTTGCTCTCCGGCGGAGAGATTTTGCCGGGGATACTTCCCTCCGGGAGGGGGAAATCGTCGCCATCGACATCACCAACGATCCTCTCATCGTGGGAGGACCAATCTTCATCAACATCTTCAACAACACCATCTCATCTCAAACCCTAGTTCATCTCTTGTATTCAATCTTTGTCTCAAAACCTCAGATTGGTACCTGTGGGTTGCTAGTAGTGTTGATTACATCTTGTAGTTGATGCTAGTTGGTTTATTTGGTGGAAGATTATATGTTCAGATCCATTATGCTATTGAATACCCCTCTGATCTTGGACATGAATATGATTTGTGAGTAGTTACTTTCGTTCTTGTGGACATGGGACATGAATATGATCCATTATGTTCTTGAGGACATGGTTTGTCCTCTCGGACAAACTGAACACAAGGAACATGCTCAAGAGGAGGCATTATAACATAGGTGACAACTGGGACTGCCTACTGTGCGGTAACCACACTGAAGAGAGGATTGAACACATGATCTTCAAGTGCTCTTTCAGTCGGCAATGCTGGGACAAGCTAGGTATTCATTGGAACGATGCAAACCACAGGCTGCATCTGCTTGAACATGCAAAGGAGCAGTGGAGCGGCCCACTCTTCATGAACATCTTCTTAATAGCTGCTTGGAGCCTGTGGAAAGAAAGGAATAATAATTTCTTCAGATGGATCACACCGAGTGTCGCTGCCTGGAAGCTACGTTTCAAAACTGATTTCTCCAACTTAATTTACAGAGTGCCAGAAGATGTAAAACCCAGGGTAGCTGCCTTGGTGAATTCTGTACACTAGAACATCTGCTCCACACTCCCTTTGTAATCCCTTGATCTGATTGTGGCTTACCCCCTCCCCCCTAACCAAAATGGTGTAGGGGACCATGTATATACTTGTACAGAACCTTATTTTATTAATATATATGCAGTAGGAGCCTCTCCTACTGTTTTGACCATAAAAAAAACATGGGAGAAGTCTTGTCATAAGTAATCATGTGAATTTGGTATTCGATCGATATTTTGATGATATGTATGTTGTTGATTCTCTTAGTGGTGTCATGTGAACGTCGACTACATGACAGTTCACCATCTTTGGGCCTAAGGGAATGCATTGTGGAGTAGTAATTAGATGATGGGTTGCTAGAGTGACAGAAGCTTAAACCCTAGTTTATGCGCTATTCCGTAAGGGACTGATTTGGATCCACATGTTTAATGCTATGGTTAGATTTATCTTAATTCTTCTTTCGTAGTTGCGGATGCTTGCGAAGGGGGTTAATCATAAGTGGTAGGCTTGTTCAAGTAAGAACAGCACCCAAGCACCGGTCCACCCACATATCAAATTATCAAAGTAGCGAACGCGAATCAAACCAACATGATGAAAGTGACTAGATGAAATTCCCATGTGTCCTCGAGAATGCTTTGCTTATTATAAGGGATCGTTCCGGCTTGTCCTTTGCTATAAAAAGGATTGGGCCACCTTGCTGCACTTTTTGTTACTATTGCTACTTGTCACTTGTTACAAATTATCTTGCTATCAAACTACTTGTTACCGAAAATTTCAGTGCTTGCAGAAAATACCTTGCTGAAAACCACTTGTCATTTCCTTCTGCTCCTCGTTGGGTTCGACACTCTTACTTATCGAAAGGACTACGATTGATCCCCTATACTCGTGGGTCATCACTGGCCAGCAGCTGGAGCATGGGCGGCGATGTTGGGGGTGAGGTACCCTGCGCTGCGCAGCTCCAGGATGGTGCCCTCCGTCACGGAAGAGCCACCCTAGTGCCCTTTGAGGGTGTCGTCCATGGCTGGTGGAGAAGGTTGGACTCACGAAAGGGAAAGGGAGTAAGAGGGATCTGGGCGCAGGAGCTAGACGAAGCAGTAGCAGGGGAGAATGGAAGCGTGGTCGATTGCGTTGTCCTCCCTTTTGCTCTTATACGCCTGTGAAAGGCCAAGAGTCCCCCCTTGCTGCGCCGATAAACTCTCCATTCCCATAAAAAATGCCGTTGAGCATACGGGGGGAAACAAAATCTTGATGATATCCCTAAGAAAACGGGCACGATCTCTACCTTGAGGGGAAGTGCCAGTAAAAAGCTGCCTCAAACCGCGATTTAAGGGGGAGGCAGAAACTGATCGACCTGTCGTGGGGCAAGCCTCTTCGATAAAGTTGTCAGGCCGGAGTGGACCGTTCATACCTGAACAACGCGCCTTCAAGGCTAAGATACCTGTTCTCCTTGGGTAGGGTACGAGTTCGGTTGGGCCTCGGATGACATCACTCCACCAGGAGAAAGTGGATCATAAAGGGGGAACTCGTCTATCAAGCCAAGGACTCCGGATCCGAAGTAGCGTCAATTGAGAAATTCGTCCTTGGCATAGAAGACCAGTTCGGGGGCTACTGACGGTGTCCTGGATTAGGGGGGTGCTAACCTCGTCAGCCTGTCTCTTCGGTTGGGCCGATGGGCCCTCGTGCATGATCAAGGGGGACTTCGGAGGCCATGTACAGGAGGCGTAATCAAGACTGTCTTCACCGAAGACTTGACGTATAGTCCAGGATCTTTTCTGCCGCCTTATTCCTAGATACCGACTCTGTAACCCTAGATACCCTCCCTGGCGTGTATATAAGCCATAGGGTTTAGCCCGTAGAGGGGACATCAACGCGATATCATTCACTTAGCCCTAGAGTTAGACACATTACGATCTCGTGGTAGATCAACTCTATATTCGATACATCTCCGTCAATATAAACAGAAGTAGGACGTAGGGTTTTACCTCCATCAAGAGGGCCCAAACCTGGGTAAACATTGTCTCCCTTATCTCTGTTACCACCGATCCGAGATCCACAGCTCAGGACCCCCTACCCCGAGGTCTGCCGGTTTTGACACCGACAGTGTTCTTCTCCTGACAGCTTTTATCGAACCGTCACCACCTATGAGGATAACCGAGCCAGTCATCGCGAATCGAATCGCGGCCCGAGGCAGCCTCCTCATTGGCATGTCTCATTAATGCAGAGATCATGCCCTGTTTTTCAGGGGATATCATCAACAAATTGCTTCACCCAATGCGCGTATAATGGCACGCAAGGGTGGAACGTAGCGATTCACATGGCACAGTAAGGGGACTCTTGGCCTTTTACTGACCTATAAAAGCAAAGGGTGGGAACCCTGCTATCTCCCACGCTTCCATCTATTGCGCCCTTGCCCATAACCTTCAGAGCTCCAGCGCCCTAGATCCATTTCAAGCTTCCAAGCTCTCCCTCGTGCTTCACAGTCCCTTGCTGGCGATGGCTGACGCCGAATTAAAGGGCAAGTGGGTGCCTTCCAACGTCACAGAGGGCACCATCAATGAGCTCCGCACCACGGGTTATATACTCGTCGGAGCCACCTGCTGGACACCAGAGGCCGGCTAGTGAATCCCCACCCCCAAGCCGGAGGAGAGAGTAGTCTTCGTTCCCCACCTCTTCCAAGGTCTGGGGTTCGCCCTCCATCCCTTCGTGAGGGGACTGATGTTCTTCTACGGGCTATATTTCCATCATCTAGCCCCAAATTCCATCCTTCATATCGCGGCCTTCCTCCGCGTTGAGCCGCACTTCGGCCTATGGCTAAAAATATTCAGTATCAAGCCGAAGAGCAGCGGCGCCCAGCTCGCCGAGTGCGGTGGGGCCATGGTGAGCCAACTCCCAAGGGTGACCTAGCCAGAGGGCATCTTCGTGGAAACCATCAAAGTCCGGCAGCGGGAGTGGTTCTACATCACCGAGCTTCCCGCCGAAGGCCAGCCGGAGATCCCCGCCTTCACGGCTGAGCCCCCAAGGAGGCTGGTCTCCTGGACCAGGAAGGACCTCGACTGGGGGAGTCCTGATGAGCTGGAGGCACTACAGAAGAGGATCAAATAAATGATTGGGAAATGCATCAAGCTAGTGGAAGTGATCCAAGTCATGCTCCATCGCCGCAATCTTCCCCTCCAACTTCGGGCCAGTCCGTTGTGGCTTTACAAGCCCGAGGATGAAGCGCCCGTGCAGAAATTCTTCCGCACCAAACTCGACGTGATGCGACACCGTCTTCAGGGAAGAGGGTGTACAAGGAGAGGTCCGATCTTCACGGCGTAGGATTGATAAAAGGAGGGGATAACTAGCTGCAAGCAGCCGAAAAATAGAAAATAAGAGATTATGACCCGACGAGGATGATGCTCACCGAAGCTTGCAATCCGAACATTCGCCGATCCACAACCCGCAATACTACCCTACACAACCACGCTCAAGTCATGGAGCACGGGATAGGTGCAATCCGCAAGGAAACCACGAACTCTAACCCACACAACATGATCTAGTCGTGAAGCACAGATTAGGAGTGACTTCCCAAGGAATCACGAGAATAAGGATAACAAGAGTTCTCCAATCTCAGGAGGAGTCTATGTCTTTGGTCTTTGATAGAAATGACAAAAGTCCCCAACGAAGGGAAGAGCTAGCCTATTTATAATAGGGACAACCCCCCTAGATAGGTGTGAAATCAAACTAGCTTCGGGAACTAGCTGAGATGTGAAAGAGAACCAACTTTGGTTTGACTAAACGGCTTCAAGACTTAATGAGGTAGCTTCTAGAAATATCTCGTTGGAGGTGGTTGGCGGTTCCCGACCAAACATTGTTGACTGGAGTCAAACAATGTTTCCTTCAGTAGCAAAATCGAGTTCTGGAAACCTTTCGCAAGTTGGGGTATCCGAACTCATGCAAAACATTGTTTTACCAGCGCCAAAACATTGTTTCTTCAGCAGACAACCTATTTCTTCGCAACTCTATTTCTTCGTCATAAAACACTGTTTCGACATGGACCGAAAATGTTGTTGGTCTTCTTCGATGTTGCACCTGAGTTCAACCAACAATGAAGGAGGTGAAGGCACAACAATGTTTTCAAGGTCAAATGATAAACTTAAGTTAGCATTCACCTGATCATGTATTTGCTTTGCGTGACTCCTTGTGATTGGACCTTTGATGATTGGTGGTGTAGTGTCCATGGTTGGGATGTCCTCCTCATCCTCCCCCTCTTGAGAAGGAGTTGTCCTCGACTCTAAAGGGCCAAAGTATGGGGAAAGATCGGAGACATTGAAGGTTGGGCTAACACCATATCGTTCTGGAAGATCGATCTTGTAAGCATTATCGCTTATCCTCTCGAGCACCTCAAATGAGCCATCGCCGCATGGCTGCAACATGCACTTGCGTTGTTCAGGAAAACGGTCCTTCCGAAGATTTATCCATACCAAATCTCCTTGCTCGAACACCATCTTCTTCCTTACCGTGTTTGCCCTCTTCGTATATTGTTCGGTCATCTTCTCAATGTTCTCCTTTGCCTGGGCATGAAGTTTCTTGACAAAATCAGCACGCTTACTTGCATCAAGGCTGGTTCGTTCTTGCAGTGGCAAAGGCAAAAAATCTATGGGAGCAACAGGTTTGAATCCATAGACAAGCTCAAATGGACAAAATTTAGTGGTCGAATGTACTGCCCTATTATACGCGAACTCCACATGAGGAAGGCACTCCTCCCACATCTTCAAATTCTTCTTTAGGACTGCTCTTAGCATCATGGACAATGTTTGGTTGACAACTTCGGTCTGTCCATCATTTTGTGGATGGCATGTCGTGGAAAATAGTAGCTTGGTGCCAAGCTTTCCCCTCAAGGTCTTCCAAAAGTACCACAAAAATTTGGTGTCACGGTCTAAAACAATGGTGCGTGGTACTCCATGTAGCCGCACAACTTCCCTGAAAAATAAATCAGCAATGTGTGAAGCATCATCGCTCTTATGACATGGGATAAAATGTGCCATTTTGCTAAAGCGATCAACTACCACAAACACCGAGTCACTCCCCCTCTTAGTCCGTGGTAAACGAAGAACAAAATCCATAGAAATATCCTCCCACGGAGCATTCGGAATAGATAGAGGAGTGTAAAGACCATGGGGGGGGGGGGTTCAAACGGGACTTAGCTTTGTGACAAATCTCACATCTCATCACGTAGCGTTCCATGTCACGTCTCATTCTCGGCCGAAAGAAATGATCACCAAGCACACTTTCAGTTTTCTTGGCTCCAAAATGTCCCATGAGACCACCAGCGTGAGCCTCCTGCAAAAGCAACAAACAAACAGAACAATCTGGGATGCACAATTTGTTAGCTTGAAATAGAAATCCATCATGCAAGTGAAACTTCTCCCATCCCTTTCCCTTGTGGCACTTTGAAAATGGTTCAGCAAAGTATGAGTCGTTAGCATACAATTCTTTGATGCTTTGTAAACCAAGGATTTTGACATCGAGTTGGGAAAGTAAAATATGACGTCTAGACAATGCATCGGCAACAATATTATCCTTCCCTTTCTTGTACTTGACAATATAAGGAAAAGACTCTATGAACTCACTCCACTTTGCTTGTCTACGGTTTAGTTTGAGCTGACCCTTTAGATGTTTCAAAGATTCATGGTTAGAATGTATCACAAACTCTTTAGGCCACAAGTAATGCTGCCATGTTTCTAAAGATCGAACAAGTGCATACAACTCTTTATCATGGACGGAATAATTAAGAGTTGGACCATTAAGCTTCTCACTAAAATAGGCGATTGGTTTACCTTCTTGCATTAGTACTCCACCAATGCCAACACCACTTGCATCACATGCAATCTCAAATGTCTTACCAAAATCAGGAAGCGAAAGCAAAGGGGGTGATGTCAACCTCATCTTCAGTCCTTGGAAGGACTTATCTTGAGCATCACCCCATTCGAATGGAGTGCCTTTCTTTGTTAACTCATTCATTGGTGCAGCAAGGGTGTTGAAATCCTTTATGAACCAGTAGTAGAAACTTGCCAGTCCAAGGAACCTACGTACTTGGCTCACATTTTGTGGAGGCATCCACTCACGAATAGCCTTGATATTTTCTTCATCAACCTCCACACCTTTACCTAAAATAGGAAAGCCAAGAAACACAACCTTGTTTGTGCAAAAAGTGCACTTTTCCACGTTAGCATACAACCTTTCCTCCTGTAGGACAGCAAGCACACATTTTATATGTCCAACATGATCCTCCAAAGTTTTGCTATAAATCAAAATGTCATCAAAGTAAACCACTACAAACTTGCCAATGAAGGACCTAAGCACATGATTCATCAATCTCATGAAAGTACTAGGTGCATTCGTTAATCCAAAAGGCATAACCAACCATTCATACAAGCCAAATTTTGTCTTGAATGCAGTTTTCCATTCATCACCCTCTTTCCTTCTTATTTGGTGGTATCCACTTCGCAAATCAGTTTTAGAAAATATGGTGGAACCACAAAGTTCATCAAGCATGTCATTGAGCCTAGGTATAGGGTGTCGATATCTCACAGTTATGTTGTTAATGGATCTACAATCAGTGCACATTCTCATAGTACCGTCTTTCTTTGGAACTAAAAGAATGGGAACAACACAAGGAGAAAGACTTTCCCTCACATACCCTTTGTTTAGAAGATCTTCTACTTGCCTCTAAATTTCCTTTGTCTCCTCTGGGTTTGCTCGATACGGTGGTCGGTTTGGTAGTGGGGCGCCCGGAACCAAGTCGATTTGGTGTTCAATGCCTCGCATCGGTGGCAATCCGGGTAGCACCTCCTTGGGAAACACATCCTCATACTCCTGCAAAAGATCAAATATGTAACACCCCAAAAATCGGGTTATCGATTTTTATGCTGTTATTCCTTCCTAGCTTTCGTCTCCCAATTTTTTTCCTCTCGAATCTGGTGAGTGACCAGGTGAATCCAGACAATCCTCAGCCTCTCCATATACTTTCCCATGTTCTTGTGCAAGCCAAGCTCCCGTCAGTAAACCCCGAATCTCATTCAAACTCTATCCAAAATATTGGAACTGGGAATCCTGCCTTTGTGTTTACAAAGGAGCTATCATTTTCCTTGCTCTGTTAATCCTCCAAAAATTTCTAGAGATCCTCCTTCATTCATAAACCCTAGATGTGCAAAAATATTGCCAATGTCATATGCAATATTTTTCATTTAAAATTAATTCCTTTTTTTGCCCTAAGAAGGAATTAAATCCAGGAAAATATTTGCCCATCTCCAAAGTTCATGAAAACTTGTGCAGATATTCATTATGATCATATTGAGCTCTCACAAAAATATTGGCCACAATTAAATAGGGGAAATTGCATTTTCCTATTTAAAGCCAATATTTCAATTTGGGGCCTTTCCAAAGGAACTACCATTTTGGTAGCCAGGAAAAATCCCAAATAATTTGTGGAGCTTAGCCTACTAAAATATTCACCATTTTCATCAAAATCTCAAATTCCACAATTCAAATTTTGAGCACAACATCCATTTGAAAATTCTGTCCAGATTTCCAATTTGCAAAGGAAGTGTTTGCTCCCTTGATCCTTTTGGGCATTGGCAAATCACTCATGCAAAGCAAAAATCAGTCCATTTCATCTAGCCAAACTTCCCCAGTAAATTAACTAAGTTTCTGTCCAGATTGCATCTCTGCGAAGGAAGTGCCTTCATACATGATCAAAATGAGCTGAAATTTTTCCAACTAGCTCTCATAACTATAACATCACCCTAAACCAAAAATCAGCTAATTCCATCTAGCCATTTTTCCCCAACCACCTCATTTTCATTTCTGGTCAGATTGCAAGTTTACAAAGGAGGTACCATCTAGAGTTGTCCATTTGAGCTGAATTTTGGCCAGGATGGTCACCTTTGTAGATGTTTATCCCCTGCCAAAGATCATGCCAAGAGGAGCATTGTGGTGGCCACACCACATGTCCAGACTTTACTGCTAGAAGCTGTTTGACCATCGTTCAGTCACACCAGAGCTTCCGGTTCTGGTTTGAGGGGTCAAGTCAACTCAGTGGAGGGCGTAGAACGTCCTAGACATGGTTTGGCAGAGAGTTCGGCATGGCAACACTGTGGCCACGCGGTTTCCACGTGCGGAGCACGCCAAAGCGGTGCACCGCGTGCCAGAGGCTTCGGGAGCTGTCTCCGGCAAGCCACGGCTTGTCCAGGAGCGCCGGAGAGCTCCCCACCGCACGTGTGCCCTCTCCTCCTCGTCCCCTAGCCCGTGGATGTCTCTGCCGACGCCGATGCTCCGCTAGAACGCCGCTACCTCGCCGCGAGTCTGGAAGCTCCGTCAATCATCGGCTAGCTCCTCCCCGAGGCTATTTAAGCGCGTCCCCAAGCCCTTCTCCTCACCAGCAACCTTCCCGCCTTCCCTCTTCACCGCCATGGCTGAGCTCCGCCGCCGATCCCTCGGCCAACCCCGGCCTCATGGCCCTTTCCCCCTCCTCCAGTAGCAACCCAGAGGAGCGGTGGAGCCCTCCCAAGCTAGCCCCCACCCCAATTCCGGCCGGCACCGGCCATGCTTCCGGCTCTGGGCGCCGCCATGGCCGGTTCCTCTGCCACCCGTGGCCGTCATTTCTCCGAGCCCTGAGCTCCCCGGCGAGCATTCCCCTGTGCGGGACGGCGCCGCGAGCCCGCCTGGCTCGTCGGCAAGCGCGGCCGTGTAGGGGAGCGCCGGCAGCCGGCGAGGTCCGAGCCATCGCCGCCCTCCCCTGCTTCTGTCGGGCACGAGGAAGACAGCCTGAGGGAGAAGAGAGAACAGATAGGATGGGCCCCCTCTATAAGTGACAGGGGCTGACGCGGTTGGGCCCGCTGTCAGGTTAAGTGGAGGCGCCCTCTGCAAAGTACGCTTCCCAGCTTCGAAAGCGCATTTTCATAAATACGCTTTCAAATTCTCAGCCGCCGGCCGAAACCACTATATTGTGGACGTTCACCCGTTAAAGACAGAAATGAACAGTTTTCTGTTTGTTTATCTGCTTAATGAACGAACAGCCGTTTCTCTTCAACCGTAACTCCGATTGAGGTAAATCCAAAGCCCACGTTCTCAGTTCATCGAGCTCGTTCCGTTGGTAGAATTTTCATAATGTTTCACACTATGAAAATGACCATTTTTCCCTTGCCCTTCAATCAGCCCCCTTCGAGAGGGGAACTTTTCCGGCAAATCTTCCCGCGAGCTCATCACACTTCTTCCCAGTGACTCCATCAACCCCAAGGCAAGCCAACCTCTTATCGTGAGCTCCGGACTTGCATGATGACTTTGCGTGCACCCTGTGTGTTTATCGTAGTACATCCGGATCACCTGTTAGTCTGCAGTTACATACACCTGTTATGTCATCCGTGTTAGATGCTAGCGTTATTTTCCATATAATATCATGACTCACTTTCACGCCATATTTTGCCATGTTAGTAACAATACAGTTAATACCATTATCATGTTAACACTATGATTTGATCTCATGCCATGATAGTCAATACTGCATGATTTTGCTATGCTATTAAGGGATTGTTCCTGCTTATAAATGTTGATGTGATGGTACGATGATGGAAATATTAAATTGAACTTGTAAACTAAACCTCCTCCGTCATCGCTGGGATCGAGTCATAGTGCCACCGAACCGAGCTTACCCGTGCAGCCACATTTGTCGTTATGGGACGGCCTTGACTTGGTCTAACTTTGTGCTCTCTTATCGGTACCACCAAAGAGGGAAGGTTATGCGCGCGTGCTGCCCTGATCAGGTAGGCGGCGATAACCTTGTGATCCCAGTTGTTTGTTTAGCCTAGGAGTCCCCGTTTGGGATAGTTTAGTTTGGCCACGACGGTGGCAGGTGTCAGGAGTGACACAGGGGCCACCCAGGACATGACTCGGGCGGGGAATGATTGTCGGTGGTACGATAGAAGGGGCACGGGTTAGGGAAGTTTCATTGGATAAAGGTCCATAGTGTGGGTAACGTGTGCAACCTCTGCAGAGTGTATGAATCTATTCGAATAGCCGAGTCCATGGTATTGGACACAGTTCGTATTAGGTCACACTATTTGGTCTTGGTCGATCTGGAGGACGAACCTGTTGTTATAAACTTGTTAAGGAATATGCTACTAAGTAAATGTGGTAACTTGGACTATGGGATAATTGTGAGCAGTCACCATGTTGTGTTGACATGATCACGAGATGAGTTCTCAGTGAGTCATGAGTTAGCCCAGAAGGGCAGTAAAACTGAATGATGTCACCACATATTACTTTAATGCTTCACGGGAGGCAAGTGTAGTGTAGGTTCCAGTTTAATTTTGGATACCATGATGCGTAGAAATAGCCATGCCATGCCATGTTATATAGTTGTTATGCCTGATCCATGTCATGCCATGCTTGTTCCATGATTTCCTGTTGGTTCCATGCCATGTTAGAATAAATTCATATATAAGCCTAGTGCTTGCTTTGTTATCTGCTTGTTTGGATGCTATGTATTTGGTTGTCTTGCGAGTACATTCAAAGTACTCACCTGGCCTTGCACGTGGCCAGTTGCAGGAGAAGATCCGTCATGCTAGATCGTGACCTAGCCAGTCCTGTGAGTTGTGGAGCCCAGCCAGAGACATCGTTGCCGCTGAACCAAGACCTCTGCAGCCATTTAGTTAGCCTTGGAGCCATGTAATATTGTTGTAAGCAACAATGTTGTAAAACTCCATTTCATATAATAAAGCCATTTTTGTGCCTGGAATTGCTATATCATGTCTCAGACGTGCGCCAGGTCTTATCCTGGGGCTGGCGTGCGTCGGCCCTCTATCGGGGTGCCACAAAATACAACACTAGGAAGAGTTGAGGGTAAGTCATTAGCAGCCAATAAAGTTTCCTTGTACATGAGTACAAAGAATGGAGTATTAGGTTCTCTCAATTCCCGCATATCCCTTTTTCTAGCCATCATAACTAATCCCTATTTTTCCCGGGGCTTGGTCTTATTTGGCTGTGGAGCTTTTGGCTGTGGAAACACTCCCTCACTATGTTGGTGGCTCACTCTTTGTGTATGATCACTCTCCCCTTTTCTTTCCTTTTCTTTTCATCTCATCAAGATAGACTTCCTCGGGTGTCATGGGCTGCCAAGTGAACTTTTCTCCTGTATGGGCAAAACATAAGCGATTCGCACGCCCGCTGATTTGCACATCACGGCCATGCAACCATGGTTGTCCTAGAAGTAAGTGACAAGCGTGCATCGGCACCACATCACACTCAACATCATCCTGAAATGTCCCCACTGAAATTGGTATTCTCACGCTGTTCGCCACCTTTATTGTGCCACAATCATTCAGCCATTGCATGCAGTATGGATGTGAGTGATGTTTTGTTTGCAATTGAATCTTCTCAACCATCTCCGTGCATGCAATATTGTTACATCTGCCACTATCAACAATCACTTGGCATAGCTTTGAGTTGACAAAGCAATGTGTGTGGAAGAGATTATGCCGCTGCCCCTTTTCCTCCTCCACAACCTGGGCATTAAGTGAACGACATACAACCAAAGCTTCGCCATCAAGTTCTTCATGAGATAAGATAGTGCCTCCTACTTCCCAGCCTTGCTCCTCTTCCACTTCATCGTTTCCACCTTCAGGGTCACTTTTAGACTCCCATTCACCTCGTTCATTGATGATCATAGTGCTTTTGCTTGGACATTCTGAAGAAATGTGACCTCTTCCTTTGCACTTGTGGCATTGAATGTCGCTGCTACGTGTAGAACTCTTTTTTGCAGGTGGGGCAGAGGATGCTCCCGCTGTGGGTGATGACCTTTTATCTTGATTGCGAACAGCAGGTGAGGAAGCCGTCGAGGCATGTGGGTGCCTAGGTGGTGCATCCTCAAACCGAGAACCATAGGGCTGTTGTGTTCGCTTCCATGAGGATGCAGCACTACAAAAAAAGACACATCCGTGACATTATGGCCCGAATGAAAACTTTTTCTGTCATGGTTGTGACACTTCTATGACAATAATTGTGACAAAAACACGTATCATCGTAGATGTGGTGGGCTCCTACTTCTATGGCAAAAAATTATGATAGAAAATGGGCTTTTTGTCCTGGGCGGGCCGGAGACGTGCCCACATGACATTCTTTGGGCCATCCATGACGTAAAAAATCATGGTAGAAGTGAGGGCGAGGAAATTTTCGGTTACGGTGGGTGGTCGGGGCCGAGCGATGCAGTGTGGTTTGAGCGTTTCTCTCGTATGCGCGCGTGTGTGTGAGGTGCTCGCTAACTGAACCCAAGTGAGGCGTTCGCTTACTGAACCCAAGCGATCGATCTCGCCTTCGCACAACGTACTGAACCCGAGCGATCGATCCCTCGCACTACGTACTGAACTCGATCAATCCCTTCGCTGCTAACTGAACCCGAGTGATTCCTTCGCTACTAACTGAACCCGATCGATCCTTCTCACTGCTTACTGAAGCCGATCGAGCCCCCGTGCGAGACGTAGCCAGCCGGTGTTGGGTTGCCTCTCGATGAACAGTGCCCGTTGCTGCCGCGCGTGCGATACGTAGAACGAGTCGAGACTTGCATCGATCGAGCCCCTTGCGCGAGACCTGGTGAGTTGACCTAGCCGGTTGGTTGGCTGTGGATGAACAGTTCCCATTGCTGCTGCCCACTCGTACGCCCCACCCCAGCTGGTGGGGGTTGGATGAAGAGGACCCCGTGGTAGTAGGCGGTTGCCGCTGGATGAACAGGACCCCGAGGAGGCCATGCCGCGGTACGCCACACCCAGCCGGTTGGGGCTGGATGAACAGGACCCCGTGGAGGCTGGATGAATAGTAGATAGTGGAGGCTAGAGGAAGTCAACATTGATGAACAGTAACTGGTGGAGGCTAGAGAGGAAGTCGACGGTGGATGAATAGTAGCTCGTGGAGTCCCGTTTTGCGGTACGCCACACCCCTCCCGATGAACAGGACCCCGTTTCGACCGTAGGCGCTCGAAGAGAAGTCCGTTTCCTCCATTTTGCGGTATGCCAGACCCCGTTTTGACTGTAAGCATTTGGGGAGAGGTCTGTTTCCTCCGTTTTGCGGTATGCCAGACCCCTCCCGATGAACAGGACCCCGTTTTTATCGTAGGTGGTTGAAGAGAAGTCCGTTTCCTCCGTTTTGCGGTATGCCAGACCCCCAGCCGATGAACAGGACCCCGTTTCAACCGTACGCGGTCAAACAAAAGGCTGTTTCCTCTATTTTGCGGTATGCCAGACACCCAGCCAGTGGGGGGTCGATGAATAGCACCCCGTTTTGGCTATTCCGTCCAAGCCGGTTGGCTCCCGATGAACAGGACGCCTTTCGACCCAGTCGGTTGCCTCCCGATGAACACGACGCTGTTTCTCCATTCCGACCAAGCCGGTTGGCTGCCGAGGAACAGGACGCCGTTGCTGCCGTCCGTTGCCTCTCCATGTACATGAGCCCTGGCCATACGTATGCGCGAGTACACGTTCCAAACCCCACCCGTATGTAAGTACATGGCCGTATTCTTTGCCGTGTGGCTGTACATACGTGTACATGATTTAGACAGGACTGTCTGAACTGCTATGCCGGGGGCTCAACTACGGCACGTGCCGCTACTTACTCGGCCATGGTTCATCCTTGCAGAGAGACCGATAGACCAGTATCTACATACACGTTCGCGACCAGACAGACAACGCTATGTACGCTTCGACCGGGTGGGTCCCAGCTGTCAGGGAGGATAAGGAGGCACTTCCTTGCATGTGAAGATATAGCAGGTGGGTCCCAGCTGCCAGGGGGAGGAATCATTTTTTGCGCGTAATAAGGAGGTACTTCCTTACATGCGAAGATGTAGCTGGTTGGTCCAGCTATCTGCCTCACCGCGTACAGTCCTCTTCCGATGGTTGTCGTTCATTGACCACGTTGACTACCCCGCGCCAAGAGCACCAAAGCGGTGGATGACGGAGAGGCCTAGGAAGGGAACGATGTGGAGCCGGGGAAGATGCGACAGTGGATGCCCACGCGGAGGGGAGTACGAGGGTTGACTGGTTTGGCTGCGGTGTGAGGCTGCCGTCGCTGGAGAATAACAGGGGATGTGGGTGAGTAGAGGGAAGGCCTGGCCAGCGGTGGGAGTAGGGTGGGGCAGGGAGGCCTGCGCGACAGCATAGCCGGCCACGGGAGGCAGGAGCAGGCGGTCCCGCCGGCGCTAGTTTGGGCGGTTGGAGCAAGAAGATCAGAGATTGAAGAAGCAGCACGGCCGTTGGATGAACATCCAACGGTCACTGCTGCTAGAATCGTTTGTTGACTAAGTTGACAAAGCCCTGCGTACGGGTCAATTTAGTAGGCCCACAAGTCAGCCTCCAAATATGGTGTGTCCCAGTAAGCAAGGGGAGGAATCATTTTTCTTGCGCGCAATAAGGAGGCACTTCCTTGCGTGCAACCATGGACCTCGTGGGTCCCAGCTGTGACACCCTGGTTTTCGCTCCTTGTTTTTTTTCCTTCGCGGGATTTCACTCCCGTCTTTTTTCGATGTTCTTGGATTTCCTCTCGCTCTTGGGTATACGAAGATGATCATTTAGTCTTGCCTTTCCTATCCAACTTGAGACTCTCTCCAACCCAACCTTGCTATCCCAAATTTATTCTCCGGATTTTGCCGCCAAAGCCCTACCTTCCGAGTTACCGGAAGGGAAACCCTAATTCCTTCCGTTACAAAGGAACCCCAATTTCCTTTGATCTTTTGCCTCCCAAATTTCTTCCAGTGATCATCCTATCTTTTTAAACCCTGCATATGCAAAAATATTGCCAAGTCATTTGCAATATTTTTCATTTAAAATTAATTCCTTTTTCTGCCCGTTAAAGGAATTAAATCCAGGAAAATATCTATCCCTCTCCAAAGTTCATGAAAACATGTGGAGATATTCTTTATGATCATATTGAGCTCCAATAAAAATATTGGCCATAATTAAATAAGGGAAATTGCCTTTTCCTATTTAAAGCCAATATTGCAATTTGGGCACTTTCCAAAGGAGCTACCATTTTGGTAGCCAGTAAAAATCCCAAATAATTTGTGGAGCATCTCATATCCATATCTTCACCATTTCCATCAAGAACCCAAGTTCCACAGATCAAATTTTGAGAGCATCATCCAATTCTTGTTTCTGGACTTATTTTGAGGTTGTGAAGCAACTATATTTTATATTGCTTCAAAAAATTTCAAATTAATCCAGGACCTCACATTCCCTAAATGATGTGACCATGCAAAAATTCACATCATTTTATCTAGCCAATTTCTCCCAAAAATTCCATCTAGACTCTGTCCCGATTCAAGCTCTGTGAAGGAAGTACCATTTTGGTATATCCAATTGAGCTGAAATTTTCCCAGTACCTTCATATCTCCAAATCATCACCCTACACCAAAATTCAGTTCATTTCATCAAGCCAAATGAGTGCAGCTTCAAGGTCAAGTTTCTGGACCAGAATTTGCATTGCAAAGGAAGTATATGCAAAACTTGTCCAAATGACCTCAAATTTTGCAAGCACCCAGTCCTTCCTACCACATTTCCCCGTGACAACTTTTCCAGCTCATTGACACCTCTGTTTGACCACAGCTTCCTCTCCAAGTTTCTGACCAGAAACTATTCTGGATCATCCCGGCCACTCTAGAGCCCTCCTGGTCCATCCAATGACCCATCTCATCTATATGATCAATGCCTTCCGTGTTTGACAAGATGTGGCACCCAGAGGAGGGCCAGAACACGACATGCCCGTGGTGACCGCGTGAGCTGCACGCAGGAACAGCACTCTGCGCGTTCGTCGCATCGGGCAGGACAGCTCGGGCAGCCTCCGCTTGTCCGAGCATGCCGACCTGACTCCCCGTCGTCCGCTTCCTCATCTCCGATCACTTCCCCCTCCGTTCTCTTCCTCCTCGCGCCGCGACGAGCCTCGCCACCCCACTGCCAGCCCATGACCGCGCCATTGTTGCCTTCCTCTCTGTCCTCTTCTTCATCGATCTCTCTCGAGCGCTCCCGAGCTCTCTCCCCTCCCCGCGAAGCCGCTCGACGCCGCAACCGTCCAGCCACGTTGCCCCGGAGCTCCAGTATGCAGCTAAGATCGCCGTGGCGGCCGTGCTCATCCACTGCCTCGGCCGGGCTATTAATAGCCCTCCCCGCATCCTCTCAAGCTCACCCACCTCTTCCCTCTGCTCCTCTAGTCCACCCAGCGGCCGCGCCTGACCGAAATCTTCGCCGGAGCTCTCCAATTTCCGGCGAGCTCCACCCACTGCCCCGCCTCCAATCCCCACACCCGAGCACCCCCAGGCCACATCCGACCCACCACGAGAAGCTCCACTCTCCGGCGAGCTCGCCCATGCCCTCGCCCAGCCCCCTAGCCCACCGGAACCCCGCCACCGCCTTCGGCCATTGTTGCCGCGGCCAGCTCCGGCCGTCCCCGGCGCCCTCTCCACCACTCACGGGTGCGGGGTGGAGTGGGGCATCCATCCCCGGCGGCGCCCCAGCCCGCCGTGGCCTCCAGTCGCCGGCGCCGGCGAGGCCGATCCCCAGCCGCTCTCTGTCGGGAAGGAGGAAGAAGGAGATGGAGGGAGGAGAGAGAAGGGGTGTGGGACCCGCCTGTCGGCGTCCTAAGACCGGCCACGTAGGATAAGTGGAAACGCATTCAGCGCGTTTACGCTTTCCCTTTGGGAAAGCGTATTTCTTTGGAGTGCGCGGCCGGCCGAGCTGTCAAGGACCCCTCTGTGATTATTATTTTTACAGATAGGTCCCTGGCAGAAAAACCCTTATATCTTTTTGCTCGTAACTCCGAATCAGGTGAATCCAACGCCCACTTCTTCAGTTCGTCGAGCCCGTTCCGATGACATCACTTCCACCATGTTTACACTTTCTGAAAATGCCCATTTTTCCCCTGCCCTCTATTCAGCCCCTCCGAGAGGGAATCCTTTCCGGCGATTCTTCCGCGAGGTGATCGCACTTCTCCCGGAGTATTCCTTCACCCCCAGGCAAGCTGACCATCTGATATATGCCCTGAAGCATCGCGCTATGTTATTCTTCCATGTTTAATTAATGAATATGCCTGTGTTAGGAATAATTAAACCCCTGCTAGTTTGAATTTGCTATTTACATTACCGGCTAATGATCATTATTTTATCGCACTAGTGACTCGTAGGTGACAATGTGGAGATAGGTTGATATGTGGATATACTAGTTTACCTCTTGGATTATCGTTATTATTGCAATGATTAAGAATATGGCTTAATAATGACAACCTCCTCCGTCGGCTGGATCGAGTCATAGTGTCACCTATCCGGACTTATCCGTGCAGCCACATTTGCCGGTATGGGACGGCCCTAGCATGGTCTATTGTCCTGCCTCTTGTTGGTACCTCCAAATAGGGAGGGTTATGCGTGCGTGCTACCCTGGCCCGGTAGGCGGCGATAATCCTATGAGCCCAGTTTAGTTATATGGTACCAGGTCCCCGTTTGGGACAGTTTTGGCCACGACGGTGGCAGGTGTCACGGGGTGACACAGGGGCCACCCAGGACATGACCCTGGGAGGGTATGATTGTCGGAGGGACCGTAAGAGTGCCAGGCAATAGGCAGGTTTTGTTGGAGCAGCCCCGGTCCACCCGAATGAGAACATGTACTAAGTACGAGGCCGGGAGCTCCATGGTGTGGGTAAAGTGCGCAACCTCTGCAGAGTGTAAATCTATTCGAATAGCCGCATCCTCGGTCATGGACAGTTCGTGTAGGCCCCTATTTGGTCTGTGTCGAGTCTGGAGGAACAAACTATATAATGTTATTGTTAAGACTGAACCAGAGGATAGTAAGGTTGGTCAGACTTGCAGTGCAGATGCATGTACATCAGATGATGTCAGGGATATGAATGTTAGCCATGGGATGGCTAGGAGAGAAATGGTCGTATGACCAAAAGGTTTGGATTGGATTTGGATCGGATTTGGATTTGGATTTGGATCGGATTTGGATTGGATCATAAGAATATTCGGAGTATGGATTATTTACTGGATAAGCTTTATCTTCGTCATACTGTATTTACTTATGTAGTTATCATGATAGATAAATCCTGATATGTTATGATGATTAATGCTGCTAAATGATTAATCTTGCTAGATAATCCTGCCATAACATGATAGTTAATACTGTTAAGATAACGAATGCATGCTTGAATGCCATGGATTGCATTGCTTGGTGTGTATGTTGGTTTGGTTTGCTTGCGAGTACATTCAAAAGTACTCAGCGTCCTTCAATGTGGCCAGGTTCACCTATGGATTCGACGACCTCTAGCGAGGAGCCGGAGTGTTCGCGGGCTAGAAGAGTAACCCAGCCAGATCCCTGTGGATTGGAGCCGCACCAGGATTATGCTGCCTTAGATAAAGCTTTTCCGCTGCCATATATCATGTAAGACAGATATATCCATTAATAGAAATGCTTGTGTTCATGATACTTGTTGTAAAAGCACATGCCAGAGCGATTTTCCTGGGCTGGCATGTGTGGCGACCGTCTGGCTACAGTGGTATTCGGGCGGGGCGCCACAACGGATGGTATCAGAGCCAGGCTGACTATAGGTTACCCTAGCCAGATTTCATTGCCTCCGGACCAGTAGAAAGCCCAGATGGATTTCAGCCATCTTTGCCAGACAGGCACGGCTACTATTGATCATAAGGCAACACCCATAGGTTTATGGCTCCATCAGACCCCCAACTCTCGTGGCCTTTGCCTCCGGTGGGAAAAGTCTGCACCAGGCAATGACCCGTGAGCCCTGAACCCCTAGGTAAACCAGATATCCCCACCTTGCTTGCTAGCCATGGCATTTCTCTTCCCAAATCCAGTTTCCTTTGGGAAACGCCTATAAATTCCATCTCTCCCCGACAACCCTAGGATCGTTGACTAAGCCACTTTGGCTATGGTCGTGCGTCGAGTTTGATGTTCCCTAAGGAAGTAGTAGGAGCTTGACCCCAATTGCTACCAGGAGCATTGTGTGGTTTTGCTTCTAAGTCCTTAGAGGTGCATCGAGTGCGCTATACTAGTTATACTAGTGAATCTTTGGCCACATGTGTAAGGTCCGCAAAATTTGAGCTTTATTTGCCTTTTTAGTATTTCTGGGTTTTCGCGGTTCTTGCTTCTTTTGTCGGTTCTGTTCTCTTGCTTCGACTGGATCCATCTGCAAGAACTGCCAAAGAAGACCAGCATACAACTTGGATAATACCCAATAATCCAAATTCAGTAAGAGTCAAGTCAAGCCAACTACCCGATATTCGGAGCATTATCACCGGATCGGTCAGGAATGAAGAACGGGTCAGAAGCAGACTCTGTGTGCAACAAACAAGACCAGAGTATACCTGAGAAAGTTTGCCTCAGAACAAATCACCCCAAAGGAACATTGAGATGAGCTATCAGGAATGGACACTGGCAATAGTAAATTATTCGGTCCTCGACACAAGGATTATTTCAGTTAATGGGGTGAACCTTGAGTCTTTTCTCAATGGACTCAAGAATTATTTATTACCCACAGAAGACATATCTCAAGAATGTGAAGATGCCGAGAGCAACCACAAAACTCTGGTATGTTGAGACAAATTTCAAAGCATATTTTGGAATTCCTTGGTGCATATACAAAATTTTCCGGGCCCTGTGAACAAGGTTTGCGATGAATATGGATAAGTTCACGGTTGCCCAGGATCAATGAGGACTCCAAACACCTGGAAGCTCAGCTAAACCGAATGGAATTATCTGTCAATTGCTCACTACCGGCAACACTTGGATTGAATACAAAGGGTATTCTGAATTAATTACCAACATGAAGTCTGTATCAGTTGTGCAACCTCTACAGCAACAATGATCAGACTAGAAGAAGGACAAGCGGTGTGTATAACCAACGGAATATCTTCAGACAAGGTATGGCCTACACCAAATTTTGCTCCGCTATGGGTAAATTCTGGATACTTCGAAAGGAAGCCAGAAATGGCCATAGATCCGACTGCATATCATAGTGCAAGGCTTTTGGTACAAGGAACCCAGCCTTCCTCCGAAAGCTATCGAAAGGAGCTTACGACGCAAGACTCCCAACCTTTCTCGCTACACCCCTTGGTGAGAAAATTTTCTGGAATACGGCACTCCAATCTTCCTCAGCATGCTACCGCAGAACACTTCCGGCATAAGGCACCTGACCTTACGCGATAAGCCACATAAGGGAAAGCTTCTGAGGTACGATACCCAGCCTTCCTCGGCACGCTACCCTGGCAAAAGCTTCGAGCATAAGGAATTCAGCCATCGTCAACACGCCATCGTGCCCACAATAAGCCTGTCAGAAGCACGAACTAGTCCAGACACACGTCCGCCTCAGAACTCAGTGGATATGAAAGGATCTACCCTACCCCTGCATATGTTGTGAGCATGCAGTCCAGTGGATCAGTTCATGCGAGCCACTCGTACACGGGAATGGCTGTGTTCAGAGAAATATCGGCCCCATAGTTCAAAGCAAGGATGTGAACACAGCAATCCCTACGAGATATGCAAGAGTAAATTGTGAATACAAGCTCAACAAGCTGGGATATGACCAAGGAGCCATGATGGTAGGTCATGATAAGTTCCCCAAAAGGAACCCCCAAGAACAAGGAAGTCTTGAATAAACAATTTCCGTGATGGTGAATGAACTAAAGCTCCACAGACAAGGTGATATTGTCAATCCTTGTCAGGCTCTTGCATCTACGGCCACAACAATACAGCCATCATGTTATACTCATCATGAATCTGGGCCATCAACCAAGATAAGAGGCTATGCTCCGAAAGATACCCTGGATGATAGCCATACTATGTCAGCTCAGTGGTCATAGCAAGGACCACAGAGGCTATATATGGTAGAGCCATCTCAGAGATTACCGTCTATGATTACTTTGTGATCATGCCCGACATTACAGCTGGGAACCTCCTGAGGACGAAGTCAGAATGCAAGAGACAAGAAGAAACACCTCGTACAGAACCCAGAGCCAGACTGAGCATTCTGACAAGGCAGAAAGAGAGCCACTCCTGGCCACTACAGGCCATACGAGCACGTGAGTCCGGTAACCAGAAAGAATGTCTCGCCCTTGGCAGTCAGTGTACGAAGTATCGCAATAAAACCCGAAGCAGCTAGTCCCAGGCCATGGAAACCAGACTATTTGCCAATACTCGGGGCTACCTACCAACCCCAGCCAACAAACTACCAGCACAAAGGGTTTGCCTGGCAGGAAAGAGAAGGATTCAATGCAGCCGTCTGAAAGAGATATCACATGAGCCAGCAAAAGAGGCAGTTAAAAGGTCAGTAAACAAATGAAGACAAGATAGCTGATGGATCCAAGTCGTGCACAGGTAAGTTCCCCTTAGCCGGGAGGTAAGCCCGGAAATCTCGAGGACGAGATTTTCTTAAGGGGGGTAGGTTTGTCACACCCTGGTTTTCGCTCCTTGTTTTTTTTCCTTCGCGGGATTTGACTCCCGTTTTTTTTCGATGTTCTTGGATTTCCTCTCGCTCTTGGTTATACGAAGATGGTCATTTAGTCTTGCCCTTCCTATCCAACCAGAGACTCTCTCCAACCCAACCTTACTATCCCAAATTTATTCTCCGGATTTTGCCGCCAAAGCCCTACCTTCCGAGTTACCGGAAGGGAAACCCTAATTCCTTCCGTTACAAAGGAACCCCAATTTCCTTTGATCTTTTGCCTCCCAAATTTCTTCCAGTAATCATCCTATCTTTTTAAACCCTGGATATGCAAAAATATTGCCAAGTCATTTGCAATATTTTTCATTTAAAATTAATTCCTTTTTCTGCCCGTTAAAGGAATTAAATCCAGGAAAATATCTATCCCTCTCCAAAGTTCATGAAAACTTGTGGAGATATTCTTTGTGATCATATTGAGCTCCAATAAAAATATTGGCCATAATTAAATAAGGGAAATTGCCTTTTCCTATTTAAAGCCAATATTGCAATTTGGGCACTTTCCAAAGGAGCTACCATTTTGGTAGCTAGGAAAAATCCCAAATAATTTGTGGAGCATCTCATATCCATATCTTCACCATTTACATCAAGAACTCAAGTTCCACAGATCAAATTTTGAGAGCATCATCCAATTCTTGTTTCTGGACTTATTTTGAGGTTGTGAAGCAACTATATTTTATTTTGCTTAAAAAATTCCAAATTAATCCAGGACCTCACATTCCCTAAATGATTTGACCATGCAAAAATTCACATCATTTTATCTAGCCAATTTCTCCCAAAAATTCCATCTAGACTCTGTCCCGATTCAAGCTCTGTGAAGGAAGTACCATTTTGGTATATCCAATTGAGCTGAAATTTTCCCAGTACCTTCATATCTCCAAATAATCACCCTACACCAAAATTCAGTTCATTTCATCGAGCCAAATGAGTGCAGCTTCAAGGTCAAGTTTCTGGACCAGAATTTGCATTGCAAAGGAAGTATATGCAAAACTTGTCCAAATGACCTCAAATTTGCAAGCACCTAGTCCTTCCTACCACATTTCCCTGTGACAACTTTTCCAGCTCATTGGCACCTCTGTTTGACCATAGCTTCCACTCCAAATTTCTGACCAGAAACTATTCTGGATCATCCCGGCCACTCTAGAGCCCTCCTGGTCCATCCAATGACCCATCTCATCTATATGATCAATGCCTTCCGTTTTTGACAAGATGTGGCACCCAGAGGAGGGCCAGAACACGACATGCCCGTGGTGACCGCATGAGCTGCATGCAAGAACAGCGCTCTGCGCGTTCGTCGCGTCGGGCAGGACAGCTCGAGGAGCCTCCGCTTGTCCGAGCATGCTGACCTGACTCCCCGTCGTCCGCTTCCTCATCTCTGGTCACTTCCCCCTCCGTTCTCTTCCTCCTCGCGCCGCGACGAACCTCGCCACCCCACTGCCAGCCCGTGACCGCGCCATTGTCGCCTTCCTCTCTGTCCTCTTCTTCATCGATCTCTCTCGAGCACTCCCGAGCTCTCTCCCCTCCCCGCGAAGCCGCTCGACGCCGCAACCGTCCAGCCACGTCGCCCCGGAGCTCCAGTATGCAGCTAAGATCACCACGGCGGCCGTGCTCATCCACTGCCTTGGCCGGGCTATAAATAGCCCTCCCCGCATCCTCTCAAGCTCACCCACCTCTTCCCTCTACTCCTCTAGTCCACCCAGTGGCCGCGCCTGACCGAAATCCTCGCCGGAGCTCTCCAATTTCCGGCGAGCTCCACCCACTGCCCCGCCTCCAATCCCCACACCCGAGCACCCCCAGGCCGCATCCGACCCACCACGAGAAGCTCCACTCTCCGGCGAGCTCTCCCATGCTCTCGCCCAGCCCCCTAGCCCACCGGAACCCCGCCACCGCCTGCGGAGCCGCCGCCTTCGGCCACTGTTGCCGCGGCCAGCTCCGGCCGTCCCCGGCGCCCTCTCCACCACTCACGGGCGCGGGGTGGAGTGGGGCATCCATCCCCGGCAGCGCCCCAGCCCACCGTGGCCTCCAGTCGCCGGCGCCGGCGAAGCCGATCCCCAGCCGCTCTCTGTCGGGAAGGAGGAAGAAGGAGATGGAGGGAGGAGAGAGAAGGGGTGCGGGACCCGCCTGTCGGCGTCCTAAGGCCGGCCACGTAGGATAAGTGGAAACGCATTCAGCGCGTTTACGCTTTCCCTGTGGGAAAGCGTATTTATCTGGAGTGCGCGGCCGGCCGAGCTGTCAAGGACCCCTCTGTGATTATTATTTTTACAGATAGGTCCCTGGCAAAAAAACCCTTATATCTTTTTGCTCGTAACTCCGAATCAGGTGAATCCAACGCCCACTTCTTCAGTTCGTCGAGCCCGTTCCGATGACATCACTTCCACCATGTTTACACTTTCTATAAATGCCCATTTTGCCCCTGCCCTCTATTCAGCCCCTCCGAGAGGGAATCCTTTCCGGCGATTCTTCCGCGAGGTGATCGCACTTCTCCCGGAGTATTCCTTCACCTCCAGCCAAGCCGACCATCTGATATATGCCCTGAAGCATCGCTCTATGTTATTCTTGCGTGTTTAATTAATGAATATGCCTATGTTAGGAATAATTAAACCCCAGCTAGTTTGAATTTGCTATTTACATTACCGGCTAATGCTCATTATTTTATCGCACTAGTGACTCGTAGGTGACAATGTGGGGATAGGTTGATATGTGGATATACTAGTTTACCTCTTGGATTATTATTATTATTGCAATGATTAAGAATATGGCTTAATAATGACAACCTCCTCCGTCGGCTGGATCGAGTCATAGTGTCACCTACCCGAACTTATCCGTGCAGCCACATTTGCCGGTATGGGATGGCCCTAGCCTGGTCTATTGTCCTGCCTCTTGTCGGTACCTCCAAATAGGGAGGGTTATGCGTGCGTGCTACTCTGGCCCGGTAGGCGGCGATAATCCTGTGAGCCCAGTTTAGTTATATGGTACCAGGTCCCCGTTTGGGACAGTTTTGGCCACGACGGTGGCAGGTGTCACGGGGTGACACAGGGGCCACCCAGGACATGACCCTGGGAGGGTATGATTGTCGGAGGGACCGTAAGAGTGCCAGGCAATAGGCAGGTTTTGTTGGAGCAGCCCCGGTCCACCCGAATGGGAACATGTACTAAGTACGAGGCCGGGAGCTCCATGGTGTGGGTAAAGTGCGCAACCTCTGCAGAGTGTAAATCTATTCGAATAGCCGCGTCCTCAGTCATGGACAGTTCGTGTAGGCCCCTATTTGGTCTGTGTCGAGTCTGGAGGAACAAACTATATAATGTTATTGTTAAGACTGAACCAGATGATAGTAAGGTTGGTCAGACTTGCAGTGCAGATGCATGTACATCAGAGGATGTCAGGGATATGAATGTTAGCCATGGGATGGCTAGGAGAGAAACGGTCGTATGACCAAAAGGTTTGGATTGGATTTGGATCGGATTTGGATTTTGATTTGGATCGGATTTGGATTGGATCATAAGAATATTCGGAGTATGGATTATTTACTGGATAAGCTTTATCTTCGTCATACTATATTTACTTCAGTAGTTATCATGATAGATAAATCCTGATATGTTATGATGATTAATGCTGCTAAATGATTAATCTTGCTAGATAATCCTGCCATAACATGATTGTTAATACTGTTAAGATAACGAATGCATGCTTGAATGCCATGGATTGCATTGCTTGGTGTATATGTTGGTTTGGTTTGCTTGCGAGTACATTCAAAAGTACTCAGCGGCCTTCAATGTGGCCAGGTTCACCTAAGGATTCGACGACCTCTAGTGAGGAGCCGGAGTGTTCGCGGGCTAGAAGAGTAACCCAGTCAGATCCCTGTGGATTGGAGCCGCACCAGGATTATGCTGCCTTAGATAGAGCTTTTCCGCTGCCATATATCATGTAAGACTGATATATCCATTAATAGAAATGCTTGTGTTCAAGATACTTGTTGTAAAAGCACATGCCAGAGCGATTTTCCTGGGCTGGCATGTGCGGCGACCGTCTGGCTACAGTGGTATTCGGGCGGGGTGCCACACCAGCTATCAGTCTCTCCATGTACAGTCCTCTTCCGATGGCTGTCGTTTGTTGACCGCGTTGACGATGCCGTGCCGAGAGCACCAAGGCGGTGGACGACGGCGAGGCCTCAGAAAGGAACGACCTGGAGCCGGGGAAGACGCGGCAGTGGTTGCCCACGCGGAGGGGAATACGAGGGTTTACTGGTTCGGCTGCGGTGTGAGGCTGCCGTCACCGGAGAATAACAGGAGGTGTGGGTGAGTAGATGGATGGCCTAGCCGGCTATGGGAGTAGGATGGGGCGATGAGGCCTGCGCTGCAGCACAGCCGGCCACGGGAGGCGGGAGCAGGCGGTCCCGCCGGCGCTGGTTTGGGCGGCTGGAGCAAGAAGATCAGAGATTGAAGAAGCAACACGGTCGTTGGATTAGCATCAAACGGTCACTACTGCTAGAATCGTTTGTTGACTATTAGTTGACAAAGCCCTGCGTACGCGTCAACTTAGTTGGCCCACAAGTCAGCATACCATCTGTGGCGGACAACATATAGCCCATTTGCTATTTTTCCTAAATTTACAGATCATTTGCTAATTATTACATAATTTATTGCAGCCCATATTATATTTTTAGAATACCTGACCATTTTCTCGCAAGGACAGGATTAAAAATTTCAACGATATTTCATTGAAATTTCCAAACTATTTTAAATCCCGAAATTTTGAGCCCGATAAAAACTAAATTTAAAATATATTTAAATATGTTAAAATCCAATGAAATTTGAAATATCAAAAATAAAAGAAAATTCGCAATCTGAAACTAATTGCCCATTTTCTTTGTTTTTATATATATACATCCCATTTCATATTACTTATAAGATTTACAACCCTTTTTGTCTGGGCAGGCCGAATGTATCCCGCGTCGTGTTGAAAGATTTGCAGCCCAGCAGGACGGAGAAAAAGAAATCGGCATGTGTAGGCTATTCTACGGAAAAAAAGGTGGGCTAGTCATTTTCACCGAGAAAAAAAAATAGCTAGGCTCATCTTGTTGTAAACATAAAATAAAAGCCTGGGCTAGATGGGCCACAGACACCGCACAACCCAGTTGATAACCTACTCCGTCTCAACAACAACAACAAAACAACAACAACAAAACTGGTCGAGATACTGGGTCCCACGTGTCAGCCGCTCCATGTGCAATTCTCTCGTTTATTGACTACGTTGACAATGTCGTAGGTCCTAGATGTCAGCAAACCATTTGGAGGAAGCATTTTTTTCATGTAATAAGGAGGAGCTTCCTTGCGTACGAAGATGTAGCTGGTGGGTCCCAGCTATCAGGGAGTGGAATCATTTTTCTTCCGCGTAATAAGGAGGCACTTCCTTGCGTGCGACCATGGACCTCATGGGTCCCAGCTGTCATCCTGTCCATGTACAGTCCTCTTCAGATGGTTGTTGTTCATTGAGCATGTTTACGACGCCGTGCCGAGAGCACCAAGGCGGTGGAAGACGGTGAGTCCTAGGGAGGGAACGACTCGGAGCCGGGGAAGACTCAGCAGTGGATGCCCATGCGGAGGGGAGTACGAGGGTTTACTGGCTCGGCTGCGGTGTGAGGCTGCCATCGCCGAAGAATAACAGGAGGTGTGGGTCAGTAGAGGCATGGCCTGGCAAGCGATGGGAGTAGGGTGGGGGCGGTGAGGCCTGCGCGGCAGCATAGCCGGCCACGGAAGGTGGGAGCAGGCGGTCCCGCCGGCGCTGGTTTGGGCGGCTGGAGCAGGAAGATCAGAGATTGAAGAAGGACGCCGTCCGTTGGATTGACATCTAACGGTCTCACGCTGGTAGAGTCGATTTGTTGACTAAGCTGACATAGCCTTGCGTACGCATCAACTTAGTAGGCCCACAACTTAATATATAAACTAATAAAACTATATATATATATAATAGAGATGAGAAAAATAGAACTGGGCTGTGCATTTTCTTCAGTAAAAAAAGCTGGGTTGCTGATGTTCTAAGAAAAAATAAAACCAAGGCTGGGCGGCCCAGAGGCCAGTTGATACCTGCTAGATCCTTGTGGCCGCATATCGTCATGGGTTGCGCCTGTTAACAAAGAAAACATAACCTGGGCAGTCTACAGCCCAGTTGATATTTGCTCGACCTCAAAAAAAAATACTACCTGCTGGATCCCAGTTGTGAGTCTCTCCTTGTAGAATTCTCTCGTTTATTGACTACGTTGAAAATTTCATGGGTCTCAGACGTCAGCATATTTTTTCCATCATGATAATAAGTGTATGCACTTGCTTGCGTACGGCCATGGACCTGCTGGGTCTGTACTGTTAGCCTATGTATGGATAGCCCTCTTGTGATTCCACGGATGAATTTCATGCAAATCGGTTGATTTTCATTGAAACCGGACCAAATTCATTACATTTTACATGTTTCTTTTTCTTATGGAACATTTTACATATTTCAACTAAACAATAACCGACTAGGCCTTTTTGTAGTCCAAAAATGATCGCTGGAAGCGGTGGCTCCCGTTTCTCATGCCTGTTAAAAATTTTGGTTAACTGAGAACTTGAACGAGAGAACATGTCGTATGCGGGTTTTTAGTGGTATGTGGTATGTTGGTTAGAGGGATGGCATGGAAGGTGCTTCCCGCGATCGAGGTCCTAATACGTCTCCAACGTATCTATAATTTTTTATTGTTCCATGCTGTTATAATATCAATCTTAGATGTTTTTATAATCATTTACAGCAATTTTCTATCATTTTTGGAGACTAACCTATTAACCTAGTGCCCAGTGCCAGTTGATGTTTTCTGCCCTGTTTTTGTTTCACAGAAAATCAATATCAAACGAAGTCCAAATACAGTGAAACTTTTTGGAGATTTTTTCTTGGGCAAGAAGAATACTGGAAGCTTCGGGAGAGGGCCAGAAGAAGAAGAGGTTGGCCACGAGGCACCAGGGCGCGCCCCAGGGGGGGTGGCGCGTCCTGGTACCTCGTGGGCCCACCCCATCTCCGTTTGACCTAATTCCAGCACTATAAATTCCCAAAAAATCAGAAACCCTCAAGGGAGTCAACGAAATACTTTTTACGCCGCCGCAAGCCTCTGTTCCAGGGTGATCCCATCTGGGGTCCTTCTCCGGTAATCTGTCGGAGGGGGAATCGATCACGGAGGGGCTCTACATCAACCTTGCTGCTTCTCCGATGATGCGTGAGTAGTTTACCACAGACCTACGGGTCCATAGGCAGTAGCTAGATGGCTTCTTCTCTCTTTTTGATGTTCAATACAATGTTCTCCTTGATGTTCTTGGAGATCTATCCGATGTAATCTTTCTTTGCGGTGTGTTTGTTGGGATCCGATGAATTGTGAGTTTATGATCAGATTATCCATGAATATTATTTGAGTCTTCTCTGATCTCTTTTATGCATGATTATTATAGCCTTGTATTTCTTCTCCGATCTATTGATTTGGTTTGTCCAACTAAGTTGATTTATCTTGCCATGGGAAGAGGTGCTTTGTAGTGGGTTCGATCTTGCGGTGCTCAATCCCAGTGACAGAAAGGGACATGACACGTATGTATTGTTGCTACTAAGGGTAAAAAGATGAGATCTATTCATTGGGTTTATTAATTCGTGAGTTTGTCTTGTCTACATCATGTCATCGTTCTTAAGGCATTACTCCGTTCTTTTGGACTTAATACACTAGATGCATGCTGGATAGCCCATCGATGTGTGGAGTAATAGTAGTAGATGCAGGCAGGAGTCGGTCTACTAATCTTGGACGTGATGCCTATATACATGATCATTGCCTTGGATATCGTCATGATTATTTGCTTTTCTATCAATTGCCCAACAGTAATTTGTTTACCCACCGTATGCTATTTTCTCGAGAGAAGCCTCTAGTGAAATCTATGGCCCCGGGGTCTATCAAAATCATATTACTAAAACCCTAAAAATATTGCTGCCATTTTCTTTTATTTATTTTATTTAGTATTTTTCCTGCAATCTATCAATCTATCAAATACAATTTAATCTTGCAATCTTACCGCCAAGGGATTGACAACCCCTTGTTTGCGTTGGGTGCAAGGATTTGTTGCTTGTGTGCAGGTACTGCTTACTAGGTGTTGTGTGATTCTCCTACTGGTTTGATAACCTTGGTTTCATAATTGAGGGAAATACTTATCTCTACTGTGCTGCATCATCCCTTCCTCTTCGGGGAAATACCAACGCAAGCTACAAGTAGCAGGAAGAATTTCTGGCGCCGTTGTCGGGGAGACATCATCAACATTTATCAAGTACCTTTGCACAAACTCTCATCTCCTTGCATTCACTTTATTTGACATTTGCCTCTCGTTTTCATCTCCCCCACTTCTAAAACGTTTTTACAAAAATACAAAATATTTTTTTCGTTTGCCTTTTTCTTGTTTGCTTATTCGTTTGCTTGAAACTTGTTATCATGAGTGATTTTGGCATGGCGGAAACCGATGATGGTAAAACTCCTAAAAAGGGAAGTTATACCAATCTTGATGCTAAAACTTTTGTGTTGGGACATGGTAATGTTATAGGAAAAAGTGTCATCCAAGAATTCTTTAATTGCATTGGGACCTTGGCTTTTGATGATGCACCTATACTTAAAGAAACTAATAATTATGCCGATGCTATTTCTGCACTTGTCCTTAAACTTGAAAGAAGATTTATTCGCACCCATCCTACCTTGCAAAGATTGTTTTATGAATTACCAGTTATAAAAGATCCTAGAGCTAAGAAAATAGCTACCATTGTTCTCATGAATGAATTTGATCATATAGTGCGAGAAGCTAGGGAGATCTTTGATTTTTATGGTATGAACCGTGAAAAACCGGTAATAGATGAGATCCTTTATAATAATGATTACTTTCTGAGATATTTGTTCCGCAATGACCACATCTTTGATGAGAATAATAAAAAGGAAGTTCCTCCTTTGAATATAATCCAACAAGTTTTCAATAGAATCAATAGACAATACTCTTGGATTGTAGCCGGTAATCAAGAGGGATTTAAAGATGGACAACTTGCTAATGCTAAAATTTCTATGGATGATATATTTCATATTACTTTTGAAAAACCCCTTGATAAAAGTGCACCTTTGGATAAGAAGGAGAAAGATGACAACACTTGAAATTATGCATTATGCATAGCTAGGGGCATAAAACAATAGCGCTTGTTGGGAGGCAACCCAATGAATAAAATAAATTTTTGTTATAAGTTTCTGTTATGGTGTGTTTTTACTGTCATGCTAATGGTATGATAGTATTTTTATGTTTTTAATTAGTGTTTGTGCCAAGTAAAGCCTTTGGGATGATTTGGAAGATAGTATAATTGATGCTGTTTGGAAAACAGAAAGTTTTGCGTCCAGTGCCCGAATTTTGTTTCTGTACTGGAGCGTCAGAAAAATCTGAAATTTTTAAAAAGTATTAGTATATGAATTGTCCACGTTGTTCTAATTCTTCAGAATTTTTGGAGTTACAGAAGTATGTCTTTTAAATAGATTGCTACAGACTGTTCTGTTTTTGACAGATTCTGTTTTTGATGCACTACTTGCTTGTTTTGATGAATCTATGGCTTGTATCGGGGGGTATAAGCCATGGTGAAGTTAGAGTACAGTAGGTATAATGCAAAAATAAAATATGAATGGGTTTGCAACAGTACTTATAGTAGTGATTTGTTTTGTTATACTAACGGATCTCACGAAGGTTTTGTTGAGTTTTGTGTGATTGAAGTTTTCAAGTTTTGGGTGAGATCACGATGGATGAAGGAATACGGAGTAGCAAAACCCTAAGCTTGGGGATGCCCAAGGCACCCCAAGGTAATATTCAAGGAAGACTCAAGCGTCTAAGCTTGGGGATGCCCCGGAAGGCATCCCCTCTTTATTCTACCGACCATCGGTAATTTTACTTGGAGCTATATTTTTATTCGTCACATGATATGTGTTTTGCTTGGAGCGTCTTGTATGATATGAGTCTTTGCTTTGTTTGCTTTTTAGTTTGTCACAATCATCTTTGCTGCACACACCTATTTTGAGAGAGCCACACGTTATCATCATAATTTGTAGAATACTCTATGTGCTTCACTTAAATTTTTTGAGCTAGGCAGTTGCTCTAGTGCTTCACTTAAATCCTTTTGAGCACGGTGGTGGTTGAAATTTTGTAGAAATAAACTCTCATGCTTCACTTATATTATTTTGAGAGTTTATTGAAATTTTGTAGAAATAAACTCTCATGCTTCACTTATATTATTTTGAGAGTTGATTGAAATTTTGTAGAAATAAATTCTCATGCTTCACTTATATCATTTTGAGAATTGACTTGATTAAAATTTTGAAGAAATGAATTCTCATGCTTCACTTATATTATTTTGAGAATTGTTAAGACTGAAATTTTGAAGAAATATTTGTACTCTCATGCTTCACTTAAATATTTTTGAGAGATGATGATAGTAACAGTAATTTGCACATGTTATGCAATTGGTCCCAAAGTGATGAATATTCAAGAGGGATATAGATAAAAACTTTCATATAGATCATTGGATATGACAAGTGTGATTCCTTGCAATAGTTTTGCGATATGGAAATGATGATATGTGATGCCATGTTAGTAAGTAATTGTGCTTAAGTAAGAATATTAGTGTTAAGGTTTGTGATTCCCTATGCAAGCACGTTAAGTCAATAGTTATGCAATGAAGTTATATCCTACTATGGTGCATTATTCGGTGTTAGTTATGTCCAATGCATGTTTATGACCGTTTTCGTTTTTTGGTTGGTTGCTTCTCAATCTTTTGCTAGCCTTCATTTGTACTAAGCGGAAATATTGCTTGTGCATCCAAAATCCTTAAAACCAGTTTTGCCTTATGAGTCCACTATATCTACCTATATGCGGTATTCCAATGCCATTATAAGTAAATTTGCGTGTGCCAACTCTAAATTTCAAAATAATTTTTCTGTTTTGTGTGCCCGTACAGCTCATGAAGCGGAACGGGGTAGCCAATATCTTCCATGCTAGGTGTGTTATTCTCACGATGAGTGTTTATTCACTTGTCATTGCACAAGAGTGTGGTGGTAATAGGGATGCCCGTCCCGAATTGTTAAATTGCTAAAATGCCAAAATTGCAGTAATGCAAAAATAATGAAAACAAAAGCAAATCTCCCTCGGAAAGAAATAAAAAATCTTAATGAAGGGGAGTACTCTCGCGGAAAGAAAAATCTTAATGAAGGAGAGTATAATTTATTTTCTGTTTGGGAACCGCCTATGATATATGTAGCATGGAAGATATTGGGAATTCTCATTCGTTTTCGTTGACAGGAAAAGCATGCCTCCCAAAATTCTTTTTATCTCTTTAATTTCAGCTTTGAGCTCTGGCACACTTGACAAATCTCTGCTTCCCTGTGTGAAGGGCCTATCTATTTACTTTTATGCAATTTTTATTTTTCTTGAGTCTCCATCTTCTCTTACAAAAGCACCAACTAGAGAACACTATTGTCATACTTGTGCATTGGTTGTAGCTAATATTTGAGTGTGTTTCATAAATGGATCAATGATTGAGCATAATGGGCTAGGGATAACTTTCTTTAGCATTGATATTTTGAAAAACATGGTTGCTTGTTAGTATGCTTGAGTATCCATGTTTTCATGTCAAATTATAGACTATTGCTTTGAATCATACAAGTCCAATGTCCATGCTACAAAAAGAAAAAGAATATGTGATAAATATGTTAGGCAGCATTCCACATCAAAAATTCTGTTTTTATCATTTACCTACTCGAGGACGAGCAGGAATTAAGCTTGGGGATGCTGATACGTCTCCAACGTATCTATAATTTTTGATTGTTCCATGCTGTTATAATATCAATCTTGGATGTTTTTATAATCATTTACAGCAATTTTATATCATTTTTGGAGACTAACCTATTAACCTAGTGCCCAGTGCCAGTTGTTGTTTTCTGCCCTGTTTTTGTTTCACAGAAAATCAATATCAAACGAAGTCCAAATACAGTGAAACTTTTCGGAGATTTTTTCTTGGGCAAGAAGAATACTGGAAGCTTCGGGAGAAGGCCAGAAGAAGAAGAGGTGGGCCACGAGGCACCAGGGCGCAGCCCAAGGGGGGTGGCGCGCCCTCGTACCTCGTGGGCCCACCCCATCTCCGTTTGACCTAATTCCAGCACTATAAATTCCCAAAAAATCAGAAACCCTCAGGAGAGTCCAGGAAATACTTTTCACGCCGCCGCAAGCCCCTGTTCCAGAGAGATCCCATCTGGGGTCCTTCTCCGGTAATCTGCCGGAGGGGGAATCGATCATGGAGGGGCTCTACATCAACCTTGCTGCTTCTCCGATGATGCGTGAGTAGTCTACCACAGACCTTCGGGTCCATAGGCAGTAGCTAGATGGCTTCTTCTCTCTTTTTGATGTTCAATACAATGTTCTCCTTGATGTTCTTGGAGATCCATCCGATGTAATCTTTCTTTGCGGTGTGTTTGTTGGGATCCGATGAATTGTGAGTTTATGATCAGATTATCCATGAATATTATTTGAGTCTTCTCTGATCTCTTTTATGCATGATTATTATAGCCTCGTATTTCTTCTCCGATCTATTGATTTGGTTTGGCCAACTAAGTTGATTTATCTTGCCATGGGAAGAGGTGCTTTGTAGTGGGTTCGATCTTGCGGTGCTCAATCCCAATGACAGAAAGGGACATGACACGTATGTATCGTTTCTACTAAGGGTAAAAAGATGAGATCTATTCATTGGGTTTATTAATTCGTGAGTTTGTCTTGTCTACATCATGTCATCGTTCTTAAGGCATTACTCCGTTCTTTTGGACTTAATTCACTAGATGCATGCTGGATAGCCCATCAATGTGTGGAGTAATAGTAGTAGATGCAGGCAGGAGTCGGTCTACTAATCTTGGACGTGATGCCTATATACATGATCATTGCCTTGGATATCGTCATGATTATTTGCTTTTCTATCAATTGCCCAACAGTAATTTGTTTACCCACCGTATGCTATTTTCTCGAGAGAAGCCTCTAGTGAAATCTATGGCCCCCGGGTCTATCAAAATCATATTACTAAAACCCTAAAAATATTGCTGCCATTTTCTTTTATTTATTTTATTTAGTATTTTTGCTGCAATCTATCAATCTATCAAATACAATTTAATCTTGCAATCTTACCGCCAAGGGATTGACAACCCCTTGTTTGCGTTGGGTGCAAGGATTTGTTGCTTGTGTGCAGGTACTGCTTACTAGGTGTTGTGTGATTCTCCTACTGGTTCGATAACCTTGGTTTCATAATTGAGGGAAATACTTATCTCTACTGTGCTGCATCATCCCTTCCTCTTCGGGGAAATACCAACGCAAGCTACAAGTAGCAGGTCCCGACACTTAACTGTTCTTGAAGGCCCAAATCGATCGCTCCTCTGTTTAACAATTTGCAACTGGGCTTGGGGTACCACAGCCCACTCCCGACGTGTTGCATCCAACTGTTAGCCTGTGAAACCTGATGGATCCCCTGCGTACTGGAAGATGTTAGTAAAATTTTGGAGAACTCGGAATTTGGACATCAGGTGACTTTGCTACTTATATCAGGTGCCTGAAAATTCGTTTCGCAACAATTGCTTCAGCGTTATATCCACGTCGACCCTCGACATGATGGTTGGACCAAGTTCGGACCGAAAGATCCTTAACATCAACACCAACTTGCAGACGACCAGGTAGAACTAGTACTACCAAACTAACTTATAATCTTTTTAGTCCTGGCCCTCGTTTTCATTTGGTAGAAGATCTTGTAGACGACCAGCTCTCGCTCCTTCTCTTGCTCGAGGTCCCCGAGGTGGTAGTGGTGCATCACCCAGTTGGTCCTCAGCTGGTCGAAGTTCTTGCTGGTCTGCAGCACCACAACCTTTTTGCTGCCCCTCTGCCGGCCGTTGACCATCACCGGCATGGTATTGCCGGTCTTGTGCCACATCGCGTGCATGTCGCACTCCGATTGTATCTTGCGACACGTCCGCTTACCCCTTTTGAACGCCCTGGAGTTGCGCTGGAAGAAATGCTTGCTTAGGCCACTCAGTGTGATACCTGCAGTATTGGCGAAATACAATCCCAGGCCAGGTAGAATACATCAGAAATTTGCAAAAAGAAAGGAATATATTTTGTGCAAGTAGACGGTCGATCGGTGTCTCACCTGGAAGTTTCTTAGTATGGGTGGAGCATATGCCGTGGTCGCTGTCGATGGTCGGTATGAACAAATCAATGAGAGGGTGAGATCTCGCACTGTCTGATACGTCTCCAACATATCTATAATTTTTATTGTTCCATGCTATTATAGTATCAATCTTGGATGTTTTTATGCAATTATATGTCATTTTATATCATTTTTGGGAACTAACCTGTTAACATAGTGCCCAGTGCCAGTTGTTGTTTTCTGCTTGTTTTTGGTTTTTCAGAAAATCAGTACCAAACGGAGACCAAACGCTACGAAACTTTTTGATGATTTTTTATGGACAAAAGAGACCCTAGAAGCTTCGGGAGGAGACCAGAAGACTCACGAGGAGGTGACAAGGCAACAGGGCGCGCCCAGGGGGGTGGCCGGGCCCTGTTACCTTATGGGCCCCACGTGGCTCCTTTTGACCTAATTCCACTTCTATAAATTCTCAAATATTTGGAAACCAACAGAGAACCACCTCGAATAACTTTTCCGCCGCCGCAAGCTTCAGTTCTTCCGCGATCCCATCTAGAGGCCTTTTCCGGCACCCTGCCGGAGGGGGAATCGATCACGGAGGGCTTCTACATCAACCTTGCTGCCCTACCGATGATGTGTGAGTAGTTTACCACAGACCTACGGGTCCATAGCTAGCAGCTAGATGGCTTCTTCTCTCTCTTTGATCTTCAATACAATGTTCTCCTCGATCTTCTTAGAGTTCTATTCAATGTAATCTCCTTTTGCGGTGTGTTCGTTGGGTCCGATGAATTATGGGTTTATGATCAGATTATTCATGAGAAGTAATTGAGTCTTTTCTAAACTTTCTTATGCATGATTTTTATAGCTTTGTATTTCTCTCCGATCTATCCGTTTGGTTTGGCCAACTAGATTGATTTATCTTCAGCAGGAGAGGTGCTTTGTAATGGGTTCAATCTTGCGGTGCTCTATATCCTAGTGACAAAGTAGGGGACAAGACACGTATTTGTATTATTGCCATTAAGGGTAAAACGACGGGGTTTATTCATATTGATTGGGTTTACTTTGTCTACATCATGTCATCTTGCTTAAGGCGTTACTCCATTTTCATTAACTTAATACCCTAGATGCATGCTAGATAGCGGTCGATGGGTGGAGTAATAGTAGTAGATGTAGGTAGGAGTCGGTCTACTTTTCTTGGACGTGATGCCTATATACATGATCATGCCTTGAATATCGTCATAACTATGCGCTTTTCTATCAATTGCCCAACAGTAATTTGTCTACCCACCGTATGCTATGTGTTCGAGAGAGAAGCCTCTAGTGAAACCTATGGCCCCCGGGTCTACATTACACATAAAAAGAAAACCTAAATATACTTGCTACAGTTTTATTACTTTTATTTTGTTTTGCAATTCATCTATCTACCACTACAAGATTTAATCCTTGCAAGCAACGAGTTCAAGGGGATTGACGACCCTCTTGCCCGCGTTGGGTGCAAGTATTTGCTTTTGTGTGTGCAGGTGCTGCTCACGAGGCTTTGTGTGATTCTCCTACTGGTTCGATAACATTGGTTCTCACTGAGGGAAATACTTATCTCTACTGGACTGCATCTCCTCTCCTCTTTGGGGAAAATCCCAACGCAGCTCACAAGTAGCAGGAAGAATTTCTGGCGCCGTTGCCGGGGAGACATCATCAAAACCTATCAAGTACCTTCGCATAACCTATTATCTACTTGCTCTACTTTTTATTTTCCTTTTTATTTGCATTTGCCTCTCATTTTCATCTCCCCCACTTCTCATAAAAATACAGAAACACAAAAATATTTTTATTTGCCCGTTTGCTTGCTTTGCCATTATGGCTAATTCCTTGCTCATTGCTTGTACTCCCAAGAATGAAGTGCTTAATTTTAAACAAAGATGGGGAGAAAGTTTAAAAGATACTTGGTATAGGATTTACGATGCTCAAAATAGATCCACTCGTAAGCAATCCACCACTGTTTTACTTCGCAATTTTTATGTTGGTGTTACTACTTGGTATAGATTTGTGCTAGACACTATTACCGGAGGGAACTTCTTGAGTAGTCACCCTTATGATGCTTTCAATGCTATGGGAAATTTGGTAGGATCACCACCTATAACTATTAATGAAACGACATTGACTTTGGAACATGTTATGTGAAAATTAGAAGCTATTGAAAATAAAATGCCTACTGTAGAACATATTGAGAATTTAGATAAAAAGGTTCACAATCAAGTCACTCAATTTGGATCTAAGGTAGGAACTACATTAAAAATGTTAAGGGAGAAGGAACCAATCATTAATGAAAGAGTAGAACAAAGTCCCGCTAGAATTGATAAGTTGGAGGAAATCATTAATAACTTAGGTTCTGCTTTTTCTTCTGTTAAGACTATTGAGAGAACTCCTCCTCTTAAGAATTCCAAGATTAGCTTGCATCCCAACTTCATTGATATAATAAAGGAACGTATTTATGAAAGCAAATTCCTCAACTTTTGCCCTAGGAGTGTGATAATTAAAAACTCTTATGCTAAACCTCCTAGGAAGCGTGGTTGTATAATTGAGGAATTGGATGTGCAGGATGATAATACTTGAAACAATGCATTATGCCTAGCTAGGGGCATAAAACAATAGCGCTTGTTGGGAGGCAACCCAATATTTATCTTTATTGCAATATTTATTTTTCTTCTATCACACAATTATAGCTACTATTATGATTGTTTTTTTATCTTTTAATTAGTGTTTGTGCCAAGTAATGCCTTTAGGATGATTTGGATGATAATATAATTGATGCTGTTTGAAAACAGAAAGTTTTGCGTCCAGTTCTGGATTTTTGGTTCTGTACTGGAATGTCAAAAAATCTGAAATTTTTACAACGTATTGGTATATGAATTGCTTACGTTGTCCTAATTTTTTAGATATTTTGGAGTTACAGAAGTATGACTTTTATTTAGATCTTTACAAACTGTTCTATTTTAGAAAGATTATGTTTTTATTGCATAGTTTGCTTATTTTAATGATGCTATGGATTATATCGGGGGGTATAAGTCATGCAAAAGTTAGAGTACAGTAGCATTATGCAAAAATTAAATATGGATCAATTTATAACAGTACCTAAAGTTTAAGATTTGTTTGCTATACTAACGGATCTCACGAGGTTTCTGTTGGGTTTTGTGTGCTGAAGTTTTGAAGTTTTGGATGAGATCATGATGGATGAAGGAATAAGGAGCGGCAAGACCCTAAGCTTGGGGATTCCCAAGGCACCCCAAGGTAATATTGAAGGAAGACCCAAGCGTCTAAGCTTGGGGATTCCCCGGATGGCATCCCCTCTTTCGTCTACAATCTATCGGTATATCACTTGGAGCTATATTTTTATTCATCACATGATATGAGTTTTACTTGGAGCGTCTTGTGCTATAGTTTAGTTTTCTTTGTTTGCTTTTTAGTTTACCACAATCATCTTTTGCTGAACACATCTTTTTGAGAGGCACACACATTTATCGTGATTTGTTAGAATACTCTATGTGCTTCACTTATATCTTTTGAGCTAGGCAGTTGCTCTAGTGCTTCACTTATATCTTTTACAGTACGATGATGATTATATTTTGAAGAAATAGTTGCACTCTCATGCTTCACTTAAATCTTTTTGAGAGTCTAATAAATAGTAATGGCAATTTGCATGGGTTATAAGATTAGTCCATAAAGGATAGGTATTCAAGAGGGATATAATAAAAACTTACATGTAGATCACTAAATATGAAACACGTGGTTTAATGATATTGATGTCGTAATATGAAAGGATATAGGTTCATGATCATTCGTTAGTAGAAATATCGGTATTAAAGTTTGTTATTGACTGCTCATCTAAGTGTTTGTCATGGCGTGGTGGGGGAGGTCTGAGCATTCTTAGGTCTGAAATGAAATCCTTGAGTACTGTTACAATCGAGGGTGCGCGATGGTTAACTCCTACCAACCTCCTTCCTAGGGGCGTGCGAGTAGTACTTTGCTTCAAGGGCTAATAGGCTTTGCAATAAGTATGTGAGTTATTTATGACTAATGTGAGTCCATGGATTATGCGCACTCTTACCCTTCCGCAATTTGCTAGCCACTTCGGTACTGTGCATTGCCCTTTCTCACCTCGAGAGTCGGTGCAAACTTCGCCGGTGCATCCAAACCCCGTGATACGATACGCTCTATCACACATAAGCCTCCTTATATCTTCCTCAAAACAGCCACCATACCTACCTATTATGGCATTTCCATAGCCATTCCGAGATATATTGCCATGCAACTTCCACCGTTCCATTTATATGACACACATCGTCATTGTCATATTGCTTTGCATGATCGTATAGCTGACATAGTATTTGTGGCTCAGCCACCATTCATCATATTTTTATACATGTTACGCTAGATCATTGCACATCCTGGTACACTGCCAGAGGCATTCATATAGAGTCATATTGTTCTAGTATCGAGTTGTAAGTAATTAAAAGTGTGATGATCATCATTATTAGAGCATTGTCCTAGTAAGGAAAGGATGATGGAGAATATGATTCCCCCACAAGTCGGGATGAGACTCCGGATGAAAAATAAATAATAATAAAAAAAGAGGCCAAAAAGAGCCCACAAAAAAATGAAAATGAGAGAAAAAGAGAGAAGGGACAATGTTACTATGTTTTTCCACACTTGTGCATCAGAGTAGCACCACGTTCTTCATATAGAGAGTCTCCTGAGTTGTCACTTTCATATACTAATGGGAATTTTTCATTATAGAACTTGGCTTGTATATTCCGTTGATGGGCTTCCTCAAATGCCCGAGGTCTTCATGAGCAAGCAAGTTGGATGCACACCCACTTAGTTTCAGTTTGAGCTTTCATATGCTTATAGCTCTTAGCGCATCCGTTGCATGGCAATCCCTACTCCTCGCATTGATATCGATTGATGGACATCTCCATAGTCCGTTGATCCATCGAGTTGGTGCGAGACTTTCTTCCTTTTTGACTTCTCCTATTAATCCCTATCACCGCATTCTATTCCACCTTGTGCTATGTCCATGGCTCACGCTCATGTATTTCGTGAAGTTGAAAATGCTGAAGCGTGCTAGACGTACGATCCAATTGCCTGGTTTAACACAGGGGTGCTCATGATTTATATTTATGCAGTGAAGGCGGAGTCATGCCATGCTAACATGATAAAATGAGTGGGGAATAACATTCGTTAAGGATCGTATATTTTGAAAGTTTAATGATTATGCTTCTTATATTCATGGATATTATTATGTTGATATTGTTAATTCATCATTTCTCAATATTTATAAAAAAAAGAGATTACATCATAAACATGTTAGGTAGCATTCCACAGCAAAAATTCAGTTTTTATCATTTACCTACTCGAGGACGAGCAGGAATTAAGCTTGGGGATGCTGATACGTCTCCAACATATCTATAATGTTTGATTGTTCCATGCTATTACAGTATCAATCTTGGATGTTTTATATGCAATTATATGTCATTTTATATCATTTTTTGGAACTAAGCTATTAACCTAGTGCCCAGTGCCAGTTGCTGTTTTCTGCTTGTTTTTGGTTTTCAGAAAATCAGTACCAAACGGAGTCCAAACACTACGAAACTTTTTGATGATTTTTTTCTGGACAAAAGAGACCCTAGAAGCTTTGGGACGAGACCAGAAGACTCATGAGGAGGTGACAATGCAACAGGGCGCACCTAGGGGGGTGGCCGCGCCCTGTTACCTTGTGGGCCCCACGTGGCTCCTTTTGACCTAATTCCACTTTTATAAATTCTCAAATATTGAGAAACCAACAGAGAACTGCTACTTGTAGCTTGCGTTGGTATTTTCCCCAAAGAGGAAGGGATGATGTAGCACAATAGAGATAAATATTTCCCTCAGTTATGAAACCAAGGTTATTGAACCAGTAGGAGAATCACACAACACCTCGTTAGCAGCACCTGCACACAAACAACAAATCCTTGCACCCAACGCAAACGAGAGGTTGTCAATCTCTCGGCGGTCAATTGTAAGATTAAATTGTATTTGATAGATAGATAGATTGAAACAAAAATACAAAATAAAATAAATAAAAATAAAATGGCAGCAATATTTTTAGGGTTTTAGTAATATGATTTAGATAGACCCGGGGGCCATAGATTTCACTAGAGGCTTCTCTCAAGAAAATAGCATACGGTGGGTAGACAAATTACTGTTGGGCAATTGATAGAAAAGCAAATAATCATGACGATATCCAAGGCAATGATCATGTATATAGGCATCACGTCCAAGATTAATAGACCGACTCCTGCCTGCATCTACTACAATTACTCCACACATCGACCGCTATCCAGCATGCATCTAGTGTATTAAGTCCACAAGAACGGAGTAATGCCTTAAGAACGATGACATGATGTAGACAAGATAAACTCATGTATGAATAAACCCCATCTTTTTACCCTTAGTAGCAACGATACATATGTGTCATGTCCCTTTCTGTCACTGGGATTGAGCACCGCAAGATCGAACCCACTACAAAGCACCTCTTCCCATGGCAAGATAAATCAACTTAGTTGGCCAAACCAAAGCAACTTAGTTGGGCGCCACCAGGGTCTTCTGGCCTCCTCCCGAAGCTTCTAGTATTTATCTTGGCCAATAAAAATCTCCAAAAAGTTTCGTGGCATTTGGACTTCGTTTGGTATTGATTTTTTGTAAAATAAAAACAGGGCAGAAAACAGCAACTGGCACTGGGCACTAGGTTAATAGGTTAGTCTCCAAAAATGATATAAAATTGCTGTAAATGATTATAAAAACATCCAAGATTGATATTATAACAGCATGGAACAATCAAAAATTATAGATACGTTGGAGACGTATCAGCATCCCCAAGCTTAATTCCTGCTCGTCCTCGAGTAGGTAAATGATAAAAACAGAATTTTTGATGTGGAATGCTGCCTAACATATTCATCATATATTCTTTTCTTTTGTAGCATGGACATTTGGACTTGAATGATTCAAAGCAATAGTCTATAGTTTGACATGAAAATATAAATACTCAAGCATGCTAACAAGCAACCATGTCTTTCAAAATATCAACGCTAAAGAAAGTTATCCCTAGCCCATTATGCTCAATCATTGATCCATTCATGAAACACACTCAAATATTAGCTACACACAATGCACAAGTATGACAATAGTGCTCTCTAGTTGATGCTTTTGTAAGAGAAGATGGAGACTCAAATAAAAATAAAAATTGCATAAAAGTAAATAGATAGGCCCTTCGCAGAGGGAAGCAGAGATTTGTCAAATGTGCCAGAGCTCAAAGCAGAAATTAAAGAGATAAAAATATTTTGAGAGGCATGCTTTTGCTGTCAACGAAAACGACCGAGAATTCCCAATATTTTCCATGCTAGACACATCATAGGCGGTTCCCAAACAGAAAGTAAAGTTTATTTCCTTTCCACCATTTCTTTCACAATCCATGGCTAGCCGTATCCATGGGTGCCCTCCATACCAACACTTTCCAAGGAATTTTGTTGTTATTAATTTTGATTTCATTGTGGGACTGGGCATCCCTATTACCAGCCACTCTCTCGTGCAATGACAAGTGAATAAACACTCATCATGAGAATAACACACCTAGCATGGAAAATAATGGCCACCCCCTGCCGCTTCATGAGCGGTACGGGCACACAAAACAGAAAAAATATTTTGAAAATTAGAGTTGGCACACGCAAATTTACTTGGAACGGCATTGAAATACTGCATATAGGTAGATATAGTGGACTCATATGGCAAAACTGGGTTTAAGGATTTTGGATGCACAAGCAATATTTCCGCTTAGTACAAATGAAGGCTAGCAAAAGATTGAGAAGCAACCAACCAAAAAACAAAAACTGCCATAAACATGCATTGAACACAACTAACACCGAATAATGCACCATAAGTAGGATATAATTTCATCGCATAACTATTGACTTAACGTGCATGCATAGGGAATCACAAACCTTAACACTAACATTCTTACTAAATCACAATTACTCACTAACATGACTCACATATTGTCATTTCCATATCGCAAAACTATTGCAAGGAATCACACTTATCATATCCAATGATCTATATGAAAGTTTTGATCTATATCCCTCTTGAATATCTATCACTTTGGGACCAAATTCATATCTTGTGCAAATTACCGTTACTATCATCATCTCTCAAAAAGATTTAAGTGAAGCATGAGAGTGCAAATATTTCTTCAAAATTTCAATCGTATCAATTCTCAAAATAATATAAGTGAAGCACGAGAATTCATTTCTTCAAAATTTTATCAATTCTCAAAATAATATAAGTGAAGCATGAGAATTCATTTCTTCAAAATTTTAATCAACTCTCAAAATAATATAAGTGAAGCATGAGAGTTTATTTCTTCAAAATATATCCACCACTATGCTCAAAAAGATTTAAGTGAAGCACTAGAACAACTGCCTAGCTCAAAAAATTTAAGTGAAGCACATAGAGTATTCTAACAAATCATGATGATAAACGTGTGGCTCTCTCAAGATAGGTGTGTTCAGCAAAGATGATTGTGACAAACTAAAAATCAAACAAAACAAAGACTCATATAATACAAGACGCTCCAAGCAAAACTCATATCATGTGACGAATAAAAATATAGCTCCAAGTAAAATTACCGATGGTTGGTAGAAGAAAGAGGGGATGCATTCCGGGGCATTCCCAAGCTTAGACGCTTGAGTCTTCCTAGAATATTACCTTGGGGTGCCTCGGTCATCCCCAACCTTAGGCTTTTGCTACTCCTTACTCCTTCATCCATCGTGATATCACCCAAAACTTGAAAACTTCAATCACACAAAACTCAACAAAACCTTCGTGAGCTCCGTTAGTATAACAAAATAAATCACTTTTTTAAGTACTGTTGCAAACTCATTCATATTTTATTTTTGCATTATACCTACAGTACTCTAACTTCACCATGGCTTATACCCCCCGATACAATCCATAGATTCATCAAAACAAGCAAGTAGTGCATCAAAAACAGAATCTGTCAAAAACAGAACAGTCTGTAGAGATCTGAATTATGGTCATACTTCTGTAAATTCAAAAATTCTGAAAAATTAGGACTATGTGGGAAATTCATATATCAATATTGTGTAAAAAATTCAGAAGGTTCTGACATTCCATAGAAAAAACAAAATTCCAGCACTGGACGCAATACTTTCTGTTTTCAAATAGTATCAATTATACTATCTTCCAAATCATCCTAAAGGCTTTACTTGGCACAAACACTAATTAAAAACACAAAAACACATTCATACCAGTAGCATAAATGTGAAAACACACAATAACAGAACTTATAACAAAAAATTATTTTATTCATTGGGTTGCCTCCCAACGAGCTCTTTCTTTATAGCCATTAAGATAGGCTCGAGATTTCAATGATGCTCATATGAAAGATAATAATTGAAACACAAAGAGAGCATCATGTAACATGTGAAAAACACATTTAAGTCTAACATACTTCCTATGCATAGGTATTTTATAAGCAAACAAATTATTAAGGAAAGCAATTTCTAGCATATGCAAAGGAGAAGATTAAAACATTTGTGATTTCAACATAACGAGAGGTAATTTAGTAACATGAAGATTTCTACAACCATATTTTCCTCTCTCATAATAATTACTAGTGGGATCATTATCAAATTCAACAATATAGTTATCATGTAAAATATTCTCATCATTATCCACATGCATAATTTTTTTTATTATCTTCCAAAATAGTGGGGTTATCATCAACGAAAGTTATGACCTCTCCAAACCCACTTTTATCAAAAATTCCGTAAGATTGATAATTCTCCAAAGTAGTGGGATCATTATTACCTAAAGTTGACGCTCTTCCAAACCCACTTTTAATAGTGTTGCAAATTTTATTATCAATAACATATTCATCATGAGGCTTAAATAAATTTTCAAGATCGTAAAAAGCATTATCACCCCAATCATGATCATTGCAGTAAGTAGTGGACATGACAAAATCATCATCCCCAAGCTTGTGGTTTTGCATATCATTAGCACAATTGACACTAATAGAATTTAGAGTAACATCATTGCAGTCATGCTTTTCATTCAAGGGGCTATCAAGTATGGGAACAATAGCAATAATTTCATTTTTAACATAAGGAACTATAGCAAGTTCATTTTCATAGGCATCATTAATATTGGCATTATGGCCATAAGAATAGCAAGCATCATGTTCATTAAGAGGGGATATTTCAATCGAATCATCGGAATCATGATTATCTCTAGATTCATGTGTATCATTATTCTCTTCCAAAGCAGTAGACATTCTCTCAATAAATTCACTAACATAGGCATTAGATGCATAATTTTCATAGCAATACTTAAGTATGGCAAAATTTCAGATTTGTGGAAAGTAATATCATACTTTTCAATCAAAGAAACAACTTCATAAGCACCCTTAAAAGCAACAAATTCTTCAATTTGTTCGATATCATAGTAACTATAAACACCCTTTTCATAAGAAGATAAGATTTCATTATCATTGAACTCACATAGGTAGGCAAGGTATTTTTTAGGGTTCTTAGAGCAACAAGTAAAATCATAAATTTCACATAGATTCCGAGCATAACATAGCACACAATTTATTTGACGCCATAGGAGTTTCCCTTTTTCAGACAAACGGTGACGCACAAAATGAGCATGCTCATCTAATGATTTTCCCTCAACTAAACTAGTTGGGGTTTCAGCATGAGCACGAATGGATAGAAGATGATTCACGTAGTAAACTTTATGTGGATCTATATCAATAGATTTTTAGCAAGCAAAGATGCAAGCAAATAGAAGGCACTTGGTAACATAAGCAAAGATAGCAAACAAGCAAACAAGAAAAAGGCAAACGGAAAATATTTTTGTATTTTTGTAAAAATGTTTTAGAAGTGGGGGAGATGAAAACGAGAGGCAAATGGCAAATAAAGTAAATGCAAGTAGATGAGAGTTTGTGCAAAGGTACTTGATAGATGTTGATGATGTCTCCCCGGCAACGGCGCCAGAAATTCTTCCTGCTACTTGTAGCTTGCGTTGGTATTTTCCCCGAAGAGGAAGGGATGATGCAGCACAGTAGAGATAAGTATTTCCCTCAGTTATGAAACCAAGGTTATCGAACTAGTAGGAGAATCACACAACACCTCGTGAGCAGCACCTGCACACAAACAACAAATCCTTGCACCCAACGCCAACGAGAGGTTGTCAATCTCTCGGCGGTCAATTGCAAGATTAAATTGTATTTGATAGATAGATAGATTGAAACAAAAAATACAAAATAAAATAAATAAAATAAAATGGCAGCAATATTTTTAGGGTTTTAGTAATATGATTTAGATAGACCCGGGGGCCATAGATTTCACTAGAGGCTTCTCTCAAGAAAATAGCATACGGTGGGTAGACAAATTACTGTTGGGCAATTGATAGAAAAGCAAATAATCATGACGATATCCAAGGCAATGATCATTTATATAGGCATCATGTCCAAGATTAGTAGACCGACTCCTGCCTGCATCTACTACTATTACTCCACACATCGACCGCTATCCAGCATGCATCTAGTGTATTAAGTCCACAAGAACGGAGTAATGCCTTAAGAACGACGACATGATGTAGACAAGATAAACTCACATATGAATAAACCCCATCTTTTTACCCTTAGTAGCAATGATACATACGTGTCATGTCCCTTTCTGTCACTGGGATTGAGCACCGCAAGATCGAACCCACTAGAAAGCACCTCTTCCCATGGCAAGATAAATCAACCTAGTTGGCCAAACCAAATCAATAGATCAGAGAAGAAATATGAGGCTATAATAATCATGCATAAAAGAGTGCAGCAAAGACTCAAATAATTTCATGGATAATCTGATCATAAACTCACAATTCATCGGATCCTAACAAACACACCGCAAAAAGTGATTACATCGGATAGAACTCCAAGAACATCGAGGAGAACATTGTATTGAAGATCAAAAAGAGAGAAGAAGCCATCTAGCTACTGCCTATGGACCCAAAGGTCTGTGGTAAACTACTCACGCATCATCGGAAGGGCGGCAAGGTTGATGTAGAACCCCTCCGTGACCGATTCCCCCTCCGGCAGATTACCGGAGAAGGACCCCAGATGGGATCTCTCTGGAACAGAAACTTGCGGCGGTGGAAAAAGTATTTTGTGGACTACCCTGAGGGTTTCTGATTTTTTCTGAATTTATAGTGGAGGAATTAGGTCAAATGAAGCTCTGTGGGCCCCACGAGGCACCAGGGCGCGCCTGCCCCCCAGGCGCGCCCTGGTGGCTCGTGGGCCCCACCAGGGTCTTCTGGCCTCCTCCCGAAGCTTCTAGTGTTTATCTTGGCCAATAAAAAATCTCCAAAAAGTTTCATGGCATTTGGACTTTGTTTGGTATTGATTTTCTGTAAAACAGAAACAGGGCAGAAAACAGCAACTGGCACTGGGCACTAGGTTAATAGGTTAGTCTCCAGAAATGATATAAAATTGCTATAAATGATTATAAAAACATCCAAGATTGATATTATAACAGCATGGAACAATCAAAAATTATAGATACGTTGGAGACGTATCAAGAACCACCTTGAATAACTTTTCCGCCGCCGCAAGCTTTTGTTCTTCCGCGATCCCATCTGGAGGCCTTTTCCGGCACCCTGCCGGAGGGGGAATCGATCACGGAGGGCTTCTACATCAACCTTGCTGCCCTACCGATGATGTGTGAGTAGTTTACCACGGACCTACGGGTCCATAGCTAGCAGCTGAATGGCTTCTTCTCTCTCTTTGATCTTCAATACAATGTTCTCCTCGATCTTCTTGGAGTTCTATTCGATGTAATCTTCTTTTGCGGTGTGTTTGTTGGGATCCGATGAATTGTGGGTTTATGATCAGATTATGCATGAGAAGTAATTGAGTCTTTTTTGAACTTTATTATGCATGATTTTTATAGCTTTGTATTTCTCTCCGATCTATCCGTTTGGTTTGGCCAAACTAGATTGATTTATCTTCAGCGGGAGAGGTGCTTTGTAATGGGTTCAATCTTGCGGTGCTCTATATACAAGTGACAAAGTAGGGGACAAGACACGTATTTTTATTGTTGCCATTAAGGGTAAAAGATGAGTTTATTCATATTGATTGGGTTTACTTTGTCTACATCATGTCATCTTGCTTAAGACGTTACTCCGTTTTCATTAACTTAATACCCTAGATGCATGCTGGATAGCGGTCGGTGGGTGGAGTAATAGTAGTAGATGCAGTCAGGAGTTGGTCTACTTGTCTCGGACGTGATGCCTATATACATGATCATTGCCTTGTATATCGTCATAACTATGCGCTTTTCTATCAATTGCCCAACAGTAGTTTGTCTACCCACCGTATGCTATGTGTTCGAAAGAGAAGTCTCTAGTGAAAACTATGGCCCCCGGGTCTACTTTACACATAAAAAGAAAACCTAAATATACTTGCTGCAATTTTATTACTTTTATTTTTTTTTGCAATTTATCTATCTACCACTACAAGATTTAATCCTTGCAAGTAACAAGTTCAAGGGGATTGACGACCCTCTTGCCCGCGTTGGGTGCAAGTATTATCTTTTGTGTGTGTAGGTGCTGCTCACGAGGCTTTGTGTGATTGACCTACTAGTTCGATACCTTCGTTCTCACTGAGGGAAATACTTATCTCTACTGTACTGCATCTCCTCTCCTCTTCGGGGAAAATCCCAACGCAGCTCACAAGTAGCACTGTCAGCACTCACTTCAGCCTCAAGGTGCTCGATCAGCTCCTGATCCGTGGGATCGAACTTGACACCAAGCGGCAGCACCGGCCATTCTTTCTTGGACTTGCAGCGGTTAATTCCAGTTAAATGGTACTCAATGCATGATCAATCAACTGTTTAAGTAAATGATGAAAGATTTTTCGACAGATAAGTGCTACTCCAAATCTAAAATCCATGACACACGAACAAACTGGGGTCTCGGCTTCTGTCGGTGTATAAAACATGGGTATTTTATATCATGACTTATGCACAGATGGTAGCAGCCTCCTTGCCGGCCAAAGCCTTGCCGGGAACCGCCAAGATCAGAACTCGAAGTCCAGCCGCAGAAGCTACCAGAAAGAAGCTCAAAGCACATCACTCAACTAGTACCAAAGATGAAGACATTCCTTGCCAGCAAGGCTGAACCGGCAAGGTGAGGACCCGGCAAGCTCCGTGCCGGCAAGCCTTATGCCAGCCCTCCAGTGCTCCACCTCACCGCACAGGTGTTCGCTGAATGTGTGAGGTGTCGACTGCGCAGGTTGGTTGGTGAGACTTGTCGGGCACGTGTCAGCACACTGGAACAAGATTTGTCCCTAACGACACCCGTCCAAGAGGCGTGTCAGGATAATACGAGGTAGCTGGGCAAGCGGTGCAGGAACCTTGCCGGGACTACCTCTCCACATGACACCTAACGGCGCATTTAATGCCTTTGTCCTAAATTGGCAGAGTTAGGTATGATAGCACTGTTTGCTATCTAATCGCTATGTAATTACTATTTTGCCACTGTGGTTACCCCTTGAGCTATAAAAGGAGGGCCAAGGCAACAGTTTAGGGGATTTGGACCCTCTTCAAACACAAGCACGTCTCGCGTAGCTGCTCTCTCCATGCCTTGCTGGGACGAGCGCTCCTTGTACTGTGTTTCTACACCATTAATACACCAGAAGCAGGAGTAGGGTTTTACGCTTCTCAGCGGCCTGAACCTGGGTAAATCCCTTGCGCTTCCCATTGTCCATGCTCTTTGTGCACGTCGACCTCCCCCGCCGAACCACAAGGGGCTGCATGGCCCCATAGATGGTCGTACCCCGACATCTTTGGCGCGCCAGGTAGGGGGGTGCGTCGCTTGCGCGAACCTTGACCAGTGGGTTGCGCGTCTTCTTCATTATCTTCATCGACTTCATCGTCGTCCTCCTCGTCGTCGATGGCGCCCAAGAAGAAGGGCATAACGATGACGGCCACCCCGCACACATCCGCGGGCGGCGCAGGCGGTGCGACCAATGCGGGCGGCGCGGATACCGCGGTTGGCACGACCAGCGCAGGCAGCGCGGTCGCCATGCCCACCACGGTCGGCGCAGGGGACAAGCACGCTGGAGGCAATCGACCTCCTCGGTCCTCTGACGGACGAAGCCGTGACGGCGCGGGCGGAGCGGATGTACGGCCTCCTCCTCCTCCTCCTCGCCGCACAGACGAACGCAGCCACCGGAGCAACAATGCCCGGGCCGACGCGAGCCGAGATCCCGCTATGGCAGCGTCCAAGGATGCTGCTTCCGGACGGACACCGCGCCCCTCACACAATGGGCACGGTGCGCCTCCGAGCGGCGCCAATGACTCCGGGCAGTAGAGACCTCACGGCAAGACTCCTATGGATCAAATCCTAGATCCTCAGGCACCGCCTCCGCCACAGCGACCTGCTGCTGATCATGTGCCATGGCGGCAAGACCGCGATGGCGCTCCTGCTGGCTCTGCCAGGAGTAGAGCGACGTCGTGCTCTTCGCTCCCGGCCAAGCCAGCCACGGCAGCGGAAGCAATGGCGCGAGCTCAGATGCTGCTGAACTTTCCTCCAGCGGCAGAGAAGATGGATGAGTGGAGAGCCACCATCCAAAGCTTGATTGGATTTGCTGAAGCCAGTAAATCACAGCAAGCGGAGCCCTCACGGTGCCCGCAAGCAGCACCGGCATCTCCAGTCGATGGCCGCATTGACGGTACTACACTAATGGTGCAATCGCCACCGCGACAACCGCCTCAACAACAGCAACGCCAACAGCCGCGACAAGCCCAGCAATCTCTTGAACCCGACGAGATGTCGATAGCTTCTTCAGATCCATGGGTGCGGCAAGATCAGAGGCAAGTGCTGCGAGACAGGCGGGTAGAAGACGCCCGCACCACCATCGAACGGCGCCGAGAGGCGCGCCTTCAATCCGACGCGCGCAATGGCCCCGTCGTTGATGAGCCTGCGCCAGGGGTTGGCGGATATCTACCTTACGAGGTTGGATGTCCTGCCTTCACCCGCGAGCTGCGGCAAGTCTGATGGCCGTCCGTTCGAGCCTTCAAGCCAGAAGTGCCGGAAAAATATGACGGCAAGCTGAACCCGGCAGAGTTTCTAGGCATCTACACTATTGCCGTGCAAGCTGCCGGAGGGAGAGACGAGAAGATCCTTGCCAACTACTTCCCGTTGGTACTAAAACCCAACGTGAGGTCTTGGCTGATGAACCTACCAGAGAACTCCATCTCTTCGTGGTCAGATCTCTGCAACGAATTCGTCGGTGCCTTTACCGGAGGCCACAAGGCCCCTGGACAGCCCAGTGACCTGCAAGTGATCCCGCAAAGAGATGGTGAAACTTTACGCAAGTACATCCAAAGATTCAGCCGCGTGCACCGCCACATTCCAGATGTATACCCCGCAGCCGTCATTGCCGCCTGTCACATGAATGTGCGCAATCGGAGGATGCGGGAGAAAATGAACGTCAAGTTGCCCAAGACCGTCAACGAGCTCCATACGTTGGCGGATAAGTGTGCACGGGCTGAGGAGGGAAGAAGGCTTCCCGGGGAGGACGCTGGCGCCGAAGTAGATTATGAGGATGATGACGCCGCCACCCCGAGGAAGAAGGGTCGGAAGCGCAACAGGAAGCGCAAGGGCAAAACTGTTATGGCTGTCGAAGGCTCTGACAACTCCGAGTCCGCCAAGAAAGCCAAGACTGAGAACTCCGGGAAGGAGGCTGCTGTATGCGCCGCTTGCTAGGAGGCGGCGGCAAACAAGAAGGCCGGCAAGTCAGATGGACCATACTGCAAGATTCACCGCACCAAACGCCATGATCTCCAAGAGTGCCGACAAGTCGAACACCTTGTTGAGAAACAAAAGGCTGAATACGAGAAGCGCGACAAGGAAAAGGGCCAAGATGGTGCCGGTGGATCCAGCAAAAAGGGCCGTGGTGGTCGAGGAGGCCGCCGCGGCAAGGCCAAGCAGCAGAAAGAAAAGCCTGCTAGAGGCCGTGAGAAGAAAGAGGGAGATGATGGGAGTGAAAAAGAAGAGGATGATGATGAGACCAGTGAACAAGAATTCCAAAAGGCAACTGAGGCCATGTGCGTTGACGGAGGCGCGTCTTTGCACTCCTCTCACCGCCAGCTTAAACAGTGGGCTCGTGAGGTTAACGCGGCGGAACCAACAATGGGCTCTCAAAAACCACTAAAATGGTCACACACGCCTATCATCTTTGATGCTGAGGACCACCCTGATCGCATAACTGCGGTCGGGTGTTTGCCATTGTTGGTTTCACCAACAATTCGCGACCTCCAAGTAACGAAGATGGTAGTTGACGGTGGGGCTGGTCTGAATCTGATCTCTCCGGAGGTAATCAAGAGGCTGCAGATTCCCGACGAGGAGCTCAAAAAGACAGGCACCTTTCAAGGAGTGAACCCGGGAAGAAGCCAACCCAAGGGGAAGATCACGTTGCCGGTAATGTTTGGCGGGGAACTGAACTACATGATGGAAAAGATTGTCTTTGACGTCGTCAAGATCCCCTTGCCGTACAATGGGATTCTTGGCCGCCCGGCCTTGGCAAAATTCATGGCAGCATCCCACTATGCTTACAACACGTTGAAGATGCCAGGGCCGATGGGGGTCATTTCCGTCAACTCCAACAAGAAAGATGCGGTCATCTGCGTCGATAAGATGTACAGAGATGCGGTTGCAGCAGAAGCCGCCAAGGCACCAGCTCCCGCCAAGAAAAAAGAAAGCAAGAAATCCGGCAAAGCCTCTAGCAAGGATTCCGGGAAGCGCACCTCTTCGGAGTGCTGCGCACCTGTTGAAGACTTGCCGGAGTGCACTGCTGGTAAGAAATCCAAAGCCACTGCACCGGCAACCAAGAAGGTGCTGGCGAGGGAGGACGGCACTGACGGTACTTTCACCATCAGCGCCACCCTTGACAACAAATAGGAAAGCGCGCTCATTGCCTTCCTGCGGGCGAATGTCGATGTGTTCGCATGGCGGCCATCCAACATCCCCGGCGTTCCCAGGGAGGTAATTGAGCACCACCTTGCCGTTTGTCCCCACGCTCGGCCCGTCAAGCAAAAAGTCCGGAAGCAAGCTTTGGAGCGGCAGCAATTCATTGCTGAAGAAATCAAGAAACTCGAAGCGGCAGGCCTGGTCAGAGGAGTGCTACATCCCACTTGGTTGGCAAATCCAGTGGTGGTGAGCAAAGCGATTGGGAAGTGGAGACTTTGTATTGATTACACGGATATCAACAAAGCATGCCCGAAGGACCCTTTCCCTTTGCCGCGCATCGATCAGATTGTAGACTCTACTTCCGGCTTTGATTTGCTCTCCTTCCTTGATGCATATTCTGGATACCATCAGATATTCATGGCCAAGGAGGATGAAGAGAAAACTGCATTCATTACTCCATGTGGCACGTACTGCTTCGTACGTATGCCCTTCGGATTAAAGAGTGTCGGTTCAACATTTGCAATAGTGGTCCAAATCGGTTTTGAGCCCTAGCTGCACAGGAATGTTGAAGCATACATGGATGATATAGTGGTCAAAACCAAGGACAAATCTACCCTTATTCAAGACTTGGAAGAGACATTTGCGAACTTGCGCAAAATCAACTTGAAGTTCAATCCCGAGAAGTGTGTGTTTGGTGTTCCGTCCGGCAAACTTCTCGGGTTCTTTGTATCTCAATGAGGAATTGAAGCAAATCCCGGCAAGATCAAGGCGATTGAGCAGATTCAAGCACCAAAAAGCGTCAAAGATGTGCGGCGCCATGTCGGCTGTGTTGCTGCCTTAAGCAGGTTCATTTCAAGATCTGCTGAGCGCGCCTTGCCATTTTTCAAGATTTTGAAAAAGGCAGGACCGATGAAATGGACTCAGGAGGCGGAGGCCGTGCTGCAGGACTTGAAAAGATACCTCTCCTCCGCGCCAACACTAGTTGCGCCAAGACCACAAGAACCCTTTGCTGCCATACGTAGCGGCAACGGATCAAGTGGCTAGTGCTGCACTAGTGGCGCAGAGGGAACTCGATGATGAGGAAGCAACCACGGCAAACCCGTCCAGTGGCAAACCAGAGTCTTCTCTGGCAAGATCTGGTGCCGATAAGTCAGAAACAAAGCAAGCAAATGAAGTTGATCTACAAGCAGTGCCGGAGAAGAAAGTGGTGCAGCGACTAGTGTATTTTGTTAGTTCCCTTCTACAGGGGACTAGATCGAGATACTCTGGGGTGCAGAAGTTCCTTTTCGGTCTCCTTATGGCCTCAAGAAAACTGCGCCATTACTTCCAAGCACACGAGATTACCGTCGTCACTCGCTTTCCGTTGCAACACATCTTGAGAAATCCAGAGGCAACCGGCAGGATAGTGGAGTGGGCGTTGGAATTGTCAAGCTTTGCACTCAAGTTTGAAAGCACTTCAACCATTCAGAGCAGGGCATTGGCGGAGTTCATCGCTGAATGGACGCCAACGCAAGACGAAGAAATTCAAGAGACAACTCTCCCCGGCAAAGAGACAGCAAAGGAATGGGTCATGTACTTTGATGGCGCCTTCTCGCTGCAGGGCGCCAGTGCCGGAGTGCTGCTTATTGCACCCACTGGAGAGCACCTCAAGTATGTGGTCCAAATGCACTTTCCCAGGGAGCAAGCTACAAACAACACTGCTGAGTATGAAGGACTTCTTGCCGGTCTTAGGATCGCAGTAGACCTTGGAATCAAAAAATTGATCATCCGCGGTGACTCACAGCTTGTTGTAAAGCAAGTGAACAAATATTATCAGAGCCCGTTAATGGAGGCGTATGTGGAAGAAGTGAGGAAATTGGATGAACACTTTGACGGGTTGCAAACAGAGCACATCCCTCGTGCGGAAAACAGCGTTGCTGATAGCCTGTCAAAGTGTGCCGCTCAAAAGCTTCCCGTGGAACCGGGAACTTTTGTGCTCCAATTGAATCAACCAACAGTCACCCCATCAACGCAGGCCAACAAGAGAAGGAAGTTAAGTACCGACAAGTATTTTCCGGCAGAGCTCCCGGAAGCCGCCGACAAGGATGTTGCCAGAAACAACAATACGGTTGCCGGTGAGCAGCCACTTAGCGCGGAACCACAGGTTCTTGCCGCAGAAGCAAGCACTCCCGTAGCCGAAGAGATGCCTTTAGTCCTTGTCGTCGAGCCTCAGGCTCCGACATGGGCACGGCAGATAGTCCGTTTCCTTCAAACAGGAGAGCTTCTCGATGAGCAAGAAGAAGTAGAGAAAGTAGCCCGCCAGTCAAGTATGTATCAGTTTGTGGATAGCATCCTATACAGAAAGCGAACAAACGGTGTGAAATTGAAGTGCATTTGCCGGGAAAATGGACTAAAGCTGTTGGCGGAGAAACACGGAGGCATATGTGGCTCTCACATAGGGTCAAGGGCTCTTATCGGCAAAGCTTTCCGGCAAGGCTTCTATTGGCCCACTGCCCTCCAGGATGCGACTGAGCTAGTAACCAAGTGTGAAGCATGCCAGTTCCATTCAAAGAGCATACATCAACCAGCTCAAGCTCTCCAAACAATCCCTCTCTCATGGCCCTTTTCGGTCTGGGGGCTCGATATCTTGGGCCCCTTTCCCCGTGCTGCCGGGGGCTTTGAGTTCTTGTATGTCGCCATCGACAAGTTTTCAAAGTGGCCTGAAGTAGAGCCAGTGAGGAAGGTGACAGCGCAATCAGCCGTCAAGTTCTTCAAAGGATTAGTTTGTCATTTTGGGGTTCCTAACAGGATCATCACCGACAACGGCACACAATTCACGAACCGCACCTTCATGCAGTATATCCAAGACCTCGACAGCAAAATCTGTTTTGCATCTGTTGCTCACCCGAGAAGCAACGGCCAAGCGGAAAGGATGAACGCTGAAGTGCTGCGTGGCCTCAAGACAAGGACCTTTGATAGGCTGCGCAAGTGTGGAAGGCACTGGATTGATGAGTTGTCAGCGGTTCTTTGGTCACTCAGAACAACACCAAATTGAGCTACCGGCCAAACACCCTTCTCCCTAATCTATGGTGCAGAAGCGGTAATCTACGGGTCACCTCGAGTGCTCGCTTACGATGAAGCTGAGCAAGAGCGGCTGCGGCAAGACAACGTGTTGCTCCTTGAGGAAGATCGTCTTCGGGCGGCTGTGCGAGCTGCACGCTACCAGCAAGCCTTGCACCGCTACCATAGCCGCAAAGTGCATGCCCGAAGCCTTGAGGAAGGCGACCTTGTTCTTCGGCGTGTTCAGTCCGCCAAGGGATCAAACAAGTTGACGCCGAAGTGGGAAGGCCCTTACCGGGTAGTACGAGTCACCAGACCTGGCGCAGTCCGTCTGGAGACCGAAGATGGCACCTCAGTGCAGAACTCATGGAATATTGAGCATCTTCGCAAGTTCTACCCGTGAGGCACAGCTGTCGGGTCATATCCCGGCAACACCTTTTGTACGAGCCTTGTCGACCAGACATGTAACCCTTTGTACAAAGCCAGTCGTAGATCCTATGCATAACAAAGCTAAGTGTTTCGCAACTCCTCGTACATGTTCATTTATGTGTCGATGCATGTGATGTTGTGATTTACGCTTTAGTTTGTATGAAATGACTGATGGACCGTCAAGGTTCCCAAACCGCTCTTTTCTCTTCTTTCTTTTTCTTAAAAGGATAAGAAGGATCCCTCGCATGCAAGTTTCCCGGAGGGAGTGGAGATGGGGGACCATTTTTAACGACGTTCAAGTGATCATTTTGTACAACGAGAGAAACGGCACAAGGAAGAGCTAAGTTGCAAAAACTTTGAAAACTTTTCCTTGTTACATTCGCGTTCCCCCTTGAACAGTTTTGAGCTTTGTATGAGAAACCTGCACGCGAGAGGAACCTTGTCGCGATCAGTCCGCGCCCTAGGTTGCCTCGAGTCCGCTCGACAAGCTTGGCGGCTGCGTTCTGGCCCGGCAAGTCACCTTGCCGGCAGCGGCACTTCCAGCAGGCCGCTAAGGACCCGTTCCTCGAAGCGCTCGCGGCAAGTGTGCGCACCGGCAAGCTTCCGATAAGCGTAGGGAACACAAATCATACAAAGGCAAAATAAGACGAGGGAAACAGCATGCGTTCATTTAAACCCGGCAAACACCAGATATTCATTAAGAAAGTACTTGATTACACTCTATTGGCCCTTTGCCAGGGTCTATCTCAAGTGCAAAGAGGGCAAAAGGGGCGCCAAGGCGGGGTCCGGCTTGTTCCCGGAAGGCCAGATGATGGTGCTACCGGCGATCAGCCAGACTCTTCGCCGTCGTCTTCGACCTTCACGCCCGGGGAGCCGTCGTCATCGCCGTCATCATCGCCATCCTCAGCATCACTGGAGGAAGCGGTGTCGCTGTCGCTCGAGCTCTCCGCGCAGCACTCCAGACGAGCGCCTGAAGCCTCGAAGAAATTCATGACAAGCTTGTCTGGACCGTCCAGCTTGAAGTGAAGGAGGTGCCCTTGCCCTAAGCAGCGGGCACGGGCAAAAGATTTCCACCCGCGCGTGAGGTACATGATGCCATTGTTGGAGGTTTCGACGGTTACCCACACCGAGCCGTTGCAGCAACCGTCCACGCGCAGCCATAAGTCGTGCAAGTGGTGGCCTTCCATCTCCCTAGCAAAGGGACGAGGAAGTCACAACCATCTCGCGGCTGGTTGCGCAGCTCCAAGACAAACTCTTCTGCCATGTCCATCGTGTGGCCTTCTGTCGGCGGAGGAGGGGCCGAAGACAGAACAGCGAGCGTCCCACCGCGGCCGTGCCGGCCGCGGGCACCATGCCGTCCACGGCCGCGAGCCGCGGCCCTCCCTTGAGCACTAGAGCCAGCTTCCGCTGCCGTGGCCAAAGCTTGAGCATGGAGCCGGGAAGAAGCCCTAGCCGCGGCGGCAGGGGCGCGGCCGCAACCTCTCCCTCTCGCCATGGCGTCGTGGAACGCGGGAGGAGAAGAAGATATGGGAAAAAGGCAACAGTTGCTGGAAGTCGAGACAGGAGGAGATGGGTGAGCTTAGCATCCCGCATACCCCCTTTTATAGGGGGAGTGCAGAGAGCTGGCCTTTCACCATCTTGGGGCGACCGCCCACGATCGCCAATCCCACGTCTTGTGCTTCTGACGGGCGCATTACTCCAGCAACCGCCCACGATCGCCAATTCCACGCCCTACGCCCCCTAGCCCGGCGCATCACTCCAACGGCCGCCCTTCTCCACCAATCCGCTACCCTGCATGCATGCAGACGCGTGTGATGGAGGGGTGCAGGAAAAGGAGGAGTAAAGACAGACGGGGCTATTACCCCTCGCCACGCGGAGCTGAGCGCCAGTTCGATTGGAACCAATGGCATCTCACATATGAACATACCCTTGGCCTGAATACGCCTGCAGGCCGGCCACCCGACGACAAGGTTTGCCGGGAAGTGGCTGAGAGCACGCTCAGGGCTGGATTAATGAGGAAGCAAAGAAGATCTCAAAAGGGGATAGCCATCATGATGACAAATTGCAACGGCAGTTTCCCGCCGCGTGTCTGTGCATTGTTTGGGCCTAGCCCAACGACGCTTTGGACGCGCGTATGGCCCAGGCCCGGGGGCTCCTGTCAGTGTATAAAACATGGGTATTTTATACCGTGACTTATGCACAGACGGTAGCAGCCTCCTTGCCGTCCAAAGCCTTGCCGGGAGCCGCCAAGATCAGAACTCGGAGTCCAGCCGCAGAAGCTACCGGAAAGAAGCTCAAAGCACAGCACTCAACTAGTACCAAAGATGAAGACATTCCTTGCCGGCAAGGCTGAACTACAAGGTGAGGACCCGGCAAGCTCCGTGCCGGCAAGCCTTATGCCAGCCCTCCAGCGTTCCACCTCACCGCACATGTGTTCGCTGAATGTGTGAGGTGTTGACCGCGTAGGTTGGTTGGTGAGACTTGTCGGGCATGTGTCAGCACGCTGGAACAAGATTTGTCCCTAACGACACCCGTCCAGGAGGCGTGTCAGGATAATACGAGGTAGCTGGGCAAGCGGTGCAGGAACCTTGCCGGGACTACCTCTCCACATGACACCTAACGGCGCATTTAATGCCTTTGTCCTAAATTGGCAGAGTTAGGTATGATAGCACTGTTTGCTATCTAATCGCTATGTAATTACTGTTTTGCCACTGTGGTTACCCCTTGAGCTATAAAAGGAGGGCCAAGGCAACAGTTTAGGGGATTCGGACCCCTCTTCAAACACAAGCACGTCTTGCGTAGCTGCTCTCTCCACGCCTTGCCGGGACGAGCGCTCCTTGTACTGTGTTTCTACACCATTAATACACCAGAAGCAGGAGTAGGGTTTTACGCTTCTCAGCGGCCCGAACCTGGGTAAATCCCTTGCGCTTCCCATTGTCCATGCTGTTTGTGCACGTCGACCTGCCCCGCCGAACCATAAGGGGCTGCATGGCCCCATAGATGGTCGTACCCCGACAGCTTCATTACTACATGCATACTCTAAAGACTTTAAAACCCCCATAAAGATCGAAATCATCATACAGGGCGACAAGATGAATACTCACAGGAGCGGCCTCGCTGGTTCCACCCTTCATGCGGCTAGCTTGAAGAGCTTCCTTGTTGAGATCAAATTTCTCAGCGTCTTCCTGTTGACTACTTGCAATGAAGTACAGCAGCTCCACTAGCTCATCGCCCATCGTACCAACTGGATCAGAACAAGGCGGCGGCTGGGAGGTGGGGAGACCGGGAGAGAATGGGAGAGAATGGGAGAGTGCTGCTGGACTACCAGAGGGGTGAGGCTCACTTTGGTGAACCGAACACGTGGCCAGGACTCTTGTGTCACCTCAAGCGCAGCGTGTTGTCACGTCAATTCAATGTGAGGACATGATGAATAATTTGATCGACGTGTACTAGTACTACTAGTCATATAAGTACTATTTACCTAGTACGAGTAGCGCAATATACGGTATAGAGGACTACTAGTAGTACAAATTTTAGAAATGGTGTACATTCATCCAATCTCCAGGTTGCTTCCATATTACTTTAAATAATATGAGAGGGGCGTTGCTAAAGGCTTAGTTTTAAGGGCATTATGCAAGAGTGTTTAGAAGGAGCTTACAAACAGGTGCCTACAAAGTTACAAGGATGTGTGACAGACTTTGTAGGCTACATGAGTAATACAAAATAAAAATACATGCTACGCAGGTGATGTAGGATGCACTTGATCCCAGAAAGGTATTTATCCTTCAAACTAACTACTGTACAAAATAACCAACAAAACAGGATCATGCGACACCAGCAGGATACATGGCTCAATCTAGATATCACTACGAATCAAGTTGTGGATATTAGCTATTGGCATGAACCACATCGCCGCATGTCGGGTTTGCAAAAGCCATTCATCGCTTGGAAGCTTGATGCCTTTCACACACTGAAGTTCATCTGGCAACAAGCTGTGTCGACAAATCTCTGGATATGGTGCTTCATGAAACCCATCACTACTGCAGGCGACCGCTAATGTGACACATGAATCAGAGACCCCGCGACCAAACTATGTGCGATGCATGCATCGCAAACGGTGTCGTAATAAAACTGTCACCAATAAGACAAACTGTTTGCGATGGTGGAGACATCAAGCATGATTCAGATTAGAGACGCGTGTGCGATACGTGGCATATAGTTGATCCATACGAACTATTTGCGATAAGCTAGAACAACAAACACGGTCAGCCAAATCGAGGTGTGTGCGATACACGGCATACAGTTCACTCGGATGAATTGTTTGTGATTACCCAACACAACAGAAACGGGCAGCCAGTTCGAGGTGTGTGCGATACATGGCATACAGTTCACTCGGATGAACTGTTTGTGATTACCCAACACAACAGAAACGGGCAGCCAGTTCGAGGTGTGTTCGATACACGGCATACGGTTCACTCAGATGAACTGTTTGTGATTACCCAACACAACAGAAACGGTCAGGCAGATCAAGGTGTGTGCAATATACGGCATGCGGTTCACTCGGATGAACTATTTGTGATTACCCAACATAATAGAAATGGTTCAACTTAACAAGATGTGTGTGATACGCGGCAAACAGGTCAGTAATCCGAAATGTGTGGGAAGACGGATAACAACACGGACGATTCCTGCTAATAACCCGTGTGTGTTGTGGGCAAACGCTTGTTGGTATACAATTGTCAGCGATTGATGAAATCATCACCGACGGGTTCCCTAGTTTAGCCCGTGGCCGATGTGATTTGCTCTGTCCGCACAACATCTATGCTCTGTCTACACAACAACAACATATATACTTATAAGAACATTGTTGCATAACCAAATAAAATATCCAATTACATACGTGACTACACACACCAAAGTAAACAATTACATGCACACTAAACTAGGAGAAGCAATCATCTAATCATCTACTTCTTGTTGTGACGACGCTTGCCATTGCTCTGCTTCCGGCTGAATCCCTGGCTGTTTTGGGGAAGAAGGAGGCACTTCCTTATGTCAATGATCCGCCTGTACATCTCGTAGCTCATGTACGCCTCCTTGGCCACGTCCACGATGTGAGCTTCATCGAGTTTCTCCATCCAGGCCGAGTGCCAGGCACGCTTGTCCTTGTTGCAGGAATCCTTCATGTCTCTGTAGTAGGGGTCGATGATGGCCTCGATGAGGTGAACCAGTGAGTCCTTCTCATGCTTCTTGCTGCCCCAGATATTGTATTGTCCCTGGATGTCGACAAGATTCTGGCAGACGATGAATGAATTCTTGAGCACCTTTACATCGTTGGTGATGTCCACCATAGCAAACATGTAGTGGGGGATGTTGACAAACCTGACGAAATGCTCGCAAGGCCTTGTGGCCAGGCAGTAGTGGTAGACGAGGATGTGATTGCGCATGCACATCCGGGCGACGGCGACCTTGTGATGAGACCCGGCACAAGCGCGGGTGTACTTGAGGTCGAACCCAACCACCTTGTACTTCTCCGCAGCAAGCAACAACTCCATAGTGTGGATGGAGTTCTCCACCCAGATCAGGTTGTTGGTGTACACCACCGAGAGCTCCGTGAACCTTCTGTGGGTGTCCACTACGGCATGCATGGTGAACTGCCGCTCATCGTCGGCAGCCGCTGGGACCGCCGTTGGAGCCGCGCAGGATACCCTCTTTGTATTTGTCGTTGTGGGTGTGCTTCTTGCAATACTGGGGCACAATCGAAAGGTTGAAGAGACACAAGGGTTAAATGGCCGCTGTAATAAATGGGGGCCGGGTGGCCTGTAATCGTCACGTCTTGTCACCGCGTTCCTAGCGGAGGATTCCAGTGCACGCTTGAGTTGTTGAGCACCCCACACGCATTTCGTTTGACCACGCATGGGCTCGAAGAGGCGCCAAGTTTACCCATGGATGATGAGGTCAAAGTTACACAGACGGGTAATGATGGACACTCGAGTGCGATAATTCTGGGCACACAGTTGAGGAAACCAACTGTGTACAACAATGTCGAAGATCGTTGTCATGTCCGCAATATAGATCGTTTGCGATTGAGATCGACGGGGGAAACACATTCGAGAATGGTAAATAAAATCAAGTCCATTGAGGTCCAGATATTAATCGTCCATTGCATATGAATGTCAAAATAGTACTACCAATATACGAGTCTCATACGATGCCATTTCAACGATTGTACCACAAAAGCCTGAAATACTACAAGGTTCAAATTCCAGAGTTAGAAGGCTCAAATTCGAAGATTAATTACAAGGTTCAAACTGATATTAGAAATGAAATTCAGCTCATGCAGCTGTAGACGCCCGCGCTGATCAGCTGAACTTGGACATATGAGAGGTTCAAACTGATATTACAACTTGTAACACCCGTTTCGAAACCTCAACATTTCTGCAAAGGGATCAGCCACTGACAAGTCATGTATGGGCTTGACATAATGACTTCCGATTACTCTGTCAGCTGAACTCCCAAAATGAAATTCAGCTTCTGCAGAGCCTTTTCCATTCTGCCATAGCCGTCGGCGCTGATCAGCAAACCATTCAGTTTTGCGAAGCAAATGTAGGACAAGCCTCATTACCTTTAGCACCCTTGCTCTCACAACAAAGAACCTGGCGAATATAATCTCCGGTAAGGTCCCTCGGTAGGAGTTCAAAGTAATTTCTGAGAGATGCAGATCAAGGCATTCGATGTGGTTGTTATATTGTATCACATTATCCACTACCGGGCCTAATCTTATCTGCAAAATAAGAGAACGTATTAGTGCCTACATGCAGTTTTGAACACTACTACATGCCTCTTTGATTTTCAGGATTTCTAAAATACACGAATAGAGTGACATTCCATCTTCGATCCTACATGATTAACATGGGCATTTGATTACAATCTAGAAAAATGTAGTCTTCTTCCCAAGAGGTTGGAGTGGATGCAAATTTACCTATGAAAACTAGTACAGCTGAATCGAAAGGAGAAATGCATATGGATTGTAACCTTATGAATCAAGCAACCACTGTAGGGAAAAAACATCAATGTATTGAAATCCTCCAAAATTCCTTCAGAAATCGTAGTACATTCGTCATTGTAAACTTGGGAAAAGGTACCAAAAAATTAAACTCCCTTATGGTTAACATTTAACAGGAAAGGAGCATCAGCTCGATATATAGCTTCTCCAGGCACGGAAAGCATCTCAGGAAACTGACAACTTCGTCCAGGTTGGGGCCGATAGGTTCCTCTGCGAAGACCTTCACTGTGCGCAGATACGTTGTCAAGCTTGTCGGGTTCATTTTCTGGATGACAGACGAACAGACATCTTCAAAATTAGAAAAAATGTTAATTCAAGAAGGAGAAGAAGAACGCGAATGTTGTACCTGAACGGGTGTGGATCCAATAACAAGTTCGGAGAATTTGACAGACGAGTAGCCCACCACTTTTAATTTCGGCGCAAAAATGAAACTGATTCTTGTTGGACCTTGTTGATCAACTACAAGTAATCTCTCAAGTAAAGATGTGTCCTCAATGACCATACTGTGATACACCTTCTGTGATCTCTTGTTGCAGCACCAGCAACACACATTAATTGTCCGAAGAGTCATGGAGGTGATGTGGAAGCTACTCAACCCATTGATTGCCTGAAGACGAAGGTACTCGAGTGCAGTACAGTCGTGGAGCAGGCGCTCCATGTCATCCTTGGGGATGCAGACGGCGACGAGCTCGAGGTGCTTTAGTCGAGGGAGAAAAAAAGTGGGCGCGTCATTAATCGGGGGCAAATGGCAGTTCATGAACCTGGCAACCCGCAGCATGGGCGCGAGGCGGAGCGCGGACGGTGGCAGCAAGCGCAAATGTCCATCATTAAAACTGAGCTCCTCGGGATGATCTAGGACAGGGGATCGAAACCACTCATCAAGCTTGGCTCTGTCCTTGCCGTTGGAACAGAACTTGCCCATGATAAGGCCTCTAATTGAGACAAGGTGCCTGCCGAGGATCAGGGACAACGCGTCCAAGCTTTTGCGATAGCCATGGCAGAGCTTGTGGACGTCGATGAGGTCGAGAGGGGTGGAATGCCATAGGGGGCGCCACCGCCGGGAAAGGACGGTTGTCCGCGCACCATATTTGATTGGGAGGAGGGAGATGATGATGATCAACATATCATCGGGGAGGCTGCTGCTGAAGTCTAGGCCCGCCGGAGTCGCTTGCGGTTCTTGCTCGACCCGCCTCCGCTTGTTGGCAGCCTCGTCCTCCACCTCTGGAGTCTCCTCGACGGCGACACTATCTGATAGGACTGGAGGAGTGGGGGATAGGGAATATTAAGTTAGAACAGGGCAGAAGAAAAGTGTATTGGTAACTAGAAGTTACTAGGTAAGAACAGACTTAATAGTGTCAGAAAATAGAATCCCAATTGGTTGCTTAAATACTACACAATTACTTTGATATTGCTAGGTAAGTCAACATGCAGATACTTGAAAAGAACACTTACTTGGAACAAAGTCCGGACGGATGATATCGTCGGGGAAGTTAGCATATATCATATGACCAGGCTCTTTTAGGTGCAGTGCAATTTTAGTGCCAGCTTTCGCTACATAAAACTTAGAAACTTATGTCCAAAGGCCCGTGCCAAAATAGGAGTGACCATGTTCATCAAGTTTTACAGAAGCATCGATTGTAAATCCATGGTTTGTGTTCAATATGACATTCCTGGAGTCTTCAGTTATGTAAAGGCCAAGATTGTGTACTATAGTTACTGTTGCAAAGCAAGGGATATACTGCAGGAAATTATAAGATTGTTAAAGAATAGGGTAACATGCAAATATGGGAGTAATTGAAAGAACAGTACACATCAGTTGAAATCAAAGGACACAAATTTATAGTTAAACAGATAGTGTAACCATGATGTCATGCAAATATGAGAGTAATCAAAAGAACATTACATCATTAATTTGCCTAATATAGAAAGAAGAAAAATCCCCTTTGACGTATATACTGCATGTGGCACCTTTTATCCAAATGTAGCAATATATACTATATGTTCAGAAAAGTAGGCCATGCCAACCAAGGTAGGGTGAGATTGAACATACCGTGTGATTTGTGAAGCCAGCTGGTATGGTGAGATGGAACTTCTCGGCTGTCTGGCCGAGGCTGCATAGGCCTGATGTCTCCTTGCACTGTACACTCTATGAATGAAAGAAAACCCTCGAATCAGCTAGAAGAAAAATGAATCCATGGCGATTTTGGCTGGGTGATTAATAGGGGCAGACGGACTGGGATAAGAGATGATCGAATATTTCAGTAAATTAGTTACCTGGTTCTCCATGAGAAAAAGTTCCAACACCGCAGATTCCCCAATCAGGCAGAGTTGGGTCGACGGTGAGCCGCGTCAAGAAAGTCGGTGGCGATAGGCGGCAGTGGGGTTTGCCGGCAGCCGGCATCGGTGACAGGCATTGAGCTAAGTGGTTGTCGTGGCGATAGGCGGTGACATGCAGAGTCGCGAAGGAGTGCAGGTGCGACTGGGGACGGGGAGGGGTAGGTGGTGGGCGGGGGTGAGGGTTTTGTGACGTGGGGGGTGGTGAGGGTTTTCTTTTTTCCTTTTTGAATTGGGTAGTGAGGGTTTTCTGTCCCGGAGGCTAGAATCCGTTTCAGAGGCAACGGTTTGGTAGACTCAACCGTGTGCGATTAACATCACTCTGTGTGTGGTGTGGGCAATCATATGTTGGTATAAGAGAAGCATAAAATTCCATCAACGGGACTGATTGCATACTCATCCCTCATCTAGACATAAGTAAACATATATATAAGCATACTCAGGCATAGATAATAAGCGTACTCAAGCATTGCTCAACCATAGTTCAACCGATATTAAGCATACTCAAGCATAGTTATAATTAAGATACTACATAGCCATAGTTCAATCCCACATCTCATCTGTCGGTAGGCCTAGACGAAGGTGAAGCTTCTCCAGGTACTCAGCGTACGCGGCGTGCGCCACCCTGCGAGAATACTTCTACTTGAAGGAGCCAACGGCTCGTCCTCTTGCATGCGCCAGAACACTTTCATACTCATGATGAAGCTTTTGGTTGCAAAACGGGCATCCAAAGCCCATATTCCAGGTCCTCACACGCCTGTTATGCAGTCCCGCATAAAGCTCCATGAGCTTTTGCCTCTTGTACCTCCTTTGGGCATCTTCGTCCTCGCTGTCGACATAGTCAGATAGCACCTATACATATAGTAAAAAATGTGGCGTCAGTATATTTTATAATAATGTGAATTCAGCAGGCAAAGTTTATGAAACATAATATATCCTGTGACAACATGAACCCTAAATCATCAAGTGATCTTGATGAAAGAAATGCATAAATAGAGAGCACACAACTTAGTGCAACAAAATTAAGAGTCTGATTAGTTTGCTACCAACATTTGGCAGAATCAAAAGTTTGGTTTGCTATCGACATTTGGCAAAATCAAAAGTTGCCAACACTTGGCAACCTTTTGTGAGATTGGCAATGAACAATGGAATGCAAACTAATCTCTAGCGAACATTTGGGAATTACCAAAATTTGGCATGCCAACGACTTTTGGCATCAAACCAATTTACATGCCGTAAAGTAGGATCAAAATTTGGCATGCCAACGACTTTTGGCATCAAAATCAATTGTCAAGATTTGGCTAGGAATTATTAGCAACACTAACCCTAGTCGGATTACTTTTTTAGAAGAACAAGGAGGCCCCCCCCGGTTCCATTACTCGAATGAAACACTCATAGTGTCATACATCAGCTCACTAAGAGGAGATTTTCGAAAGCAACAGCTAAAGGGAAATACACAGCGACAGAAGTATGAGGATTACAAGTTATCCTGCAACCCAACGGGGTCCCTAGTCGGATTTTTAGCAGAAATCATTTGTACACTAGAAACAATTAGTCACTTATCATTTGTACCATTCAAACAATCAATACACTACACGGATCTATCGAATCTAACTCAGATTACATGGATTGAGAGAACATAACCATAGGATTTCTATTCCAAAAAGGGGAGGCAGGACTAACCAGAGAAACCCTAGGATATATTTGCCACATAAATGGGTATAGAAAACTAACCGGTTCTCCGTCGTCATCGGAGTCGTCGACGGAGTGGTCGTCGGAGTCGTCGCCGGAGTCGCTGTGGACCTCCGGCTTCGGTAGTGGAAGCACGACGCTGTCGCCGTCGCACTTCTGCCCACGCGAGACCTCGTCCGCGGCGACGGCAACCTCTGTCTCCAGCTTCACGCCGTGCTCAGGTGCTTCAGCAGCCCCGGTGTCACCACTCCCTCCGATGGTGCACTTCGGCGGCATCCTCATACACTGATGGTGATGACGATCGAGAGCGGCGTCGAGGATGCAGGCGGAGAGAGAGGATTGTGTGTGTAGCGAGAATGAGGGGTGCGACCGCCTATTATAACCAGCGGCTCGGGTGCGCCATTAATATGGAGCAGTGGGAGCGAGGCGGGCGGCGGTCAAAGGGCTGGCTCGCCTCCCAGTGAGCCTGTGCAGCGGACTGCTCGCATGCCTACCTTCATTTCACACAGCTACTCACACGCCTCCCGGTGACACTGTGCAGCGAACACGCCTCCCGTCAATTCACACACCTGCCCGCACGCCTCCCGGTCTGCCTACGCGGCGGACTGCTCGCATGCATCCCGTCAACTACGCCTGCTCGCACGGCACACGGGATGCGTGGCGGCACGTATATTGTTTTTCTTTTTTGATGATTAATTCTGCCGCTATATTACTCAACCAAAGCATGGCACATACATTGTTGGTCTAACGCCCACGGTACAAATAAATAATCCGTTTGCGATATTGGTTGCCAATTATTAATAATCTCCCGTTTGTAAGAATAATATATCAAAACTTGTCTCAAATTTGAAAAAACAATACAATATCACAGTCTATTGGTGTCCATATGACACCACGATAGGTTTCATGAATTTTAACTAAGTTTTGGATTTACTGGATTTTAAAAATCAAGATTCTCAATGTTTGAAATTTCTTGCATGGGGACTAATCATGCACCCAGAGACACACATATGATTTTCCAATCCATTTTGGTGCACTATCACGTGTGCATGTAGCTCAAATTTGATTTTTGCATATTATATCCCTAGGAAATCAATCTATGTATAAAAACGTCCGAATGACGATCTCTGATATGTTTTTTCTTCCAAATTTTAACACGACACTCCTTTGGTCACATATGTTCACCGCGGAAAAAGTTTAACATGCATCGTAGTGGCGATGGTGGTGCAGTGTGTGTGTTCGGGGGGGGGGGGGGGGTCCGGCAGTACACTGCGAGTCGTGAGCCACCGTGTGGGGTTGACCATTTTGTGAGGCAGGTGGCACTTCAAAGTCATGAATTGGTTATTTGAAACATTACACGGCCCTTTCATACATACATGTTTGGGCCACATGCATGCATGGTGGTCCTCGGACACTCCCTCGTGCGGTTATTAGCGATGCGCCCATTCGTTAGCCCGCGAAGGTTATCACTTTTCACCAACATCGAGAAGCATTTGACCAAAGGTGGATTCATCTTGGGATGAGTTATGGTGTGGATCATGGTGAGATTCCAGATCAAAGTTCGAGCACGTGTGCGTACACATGAATCCCTCCCACCGGCTCGAAGTGAGGGGGACTACGACACGTCGTGAACCTCTGTGTAGGGCATTTCTGGTTTGCGAAGCATGTGCCACATCAAAGTTGTGCAGTGGGTATTCAAACATCACACAACACCTCTTTGGGCATGCAGGCGGTGGTTGTCCTAGGACACTCACTCGCGTGTGACGCTTTCTATGGGCCCGCGAGGTCGTCGTCCATCACTTTGACCTACAGCGAGAGAGGTTAATTTGACCAACAAGGATGATTCTTTTTGGTTTGTGTTACAGTAGGAGTATATAGTACGCGTCGAAGAGGGGGCAGGGGACCAGCATATACTACGCGTCATGAACCTCGCTCCGTGTGGGGACTTTCTGGTTTCCGAGGCAGGTGCCACATGAAAGTTGTGCATTGGGTATTCAAACATCACACAACACCTCTTTGGGCCACATGAAGGCGGTGATTGTCCTATAGGACACTCACTCGCGTGCGACGCTTCCATCTGTGGGCCCGCGAGGTCGTCGCCCATCACTTCGACCCAACGAGAGAGGTTAATTTGACCGACAAGGAGGATTCTTTTTGGTTTGTGTTACGGTAGGAGCATATAGTATGCGTCGAAGAGGGGGATGGGACCAGCATATACTACGCGTCATGAACCTCGCTCTGTGTGGGGACTTTACAGTTTCCGAAGCAGGTGCCACATCAAAGTTGTGCATTTTGGGTATTCAAACATCACAACAACCACACACCTCTGTACGTACATATGTTTTGGCCCACATGCAAGCGATGGCGGTTGTCCTCTGGCTCTCACTCACGCGGTTATTGTGGCACCCCGGCTCAGAGGAATCGGAACACCCCGTATTCCAGCCCAAAGATCAAGTCTTCTGGAATACGGCACTGCTTGCATAGAACAGAACAACTAATCCCTGATCAAAGAGAGAACAATATCCATTTCAAAACATTTCTAATAGATTCCTTAGTTCGGACCGACGAAGTAATGTCACTACAAATAATACGAGTACAAGGGTCTGAAGTTACAAAGGATTACATCGTCATGGCGACACTACGCCTGCTAAGGTAGCTCTATGCTAGCAGCGGAATAACTCGTAGCAACGGAATAAGTTCTAGCAGCGCAACGACGATGACGGTGATGGACTACACTCCGCAAGGACTCTGGCTGGGACACGGCCTAGCTCGCAGACTCAGGATCCTTGACAACCAATCAATCACGGCATCACCTGCAATCTGGCATGACACGCCAGGTGAGTACTTTGAATGTACTCGCAAGATCACAACAACCAAAAGCATCAAGGCAAGACAAAAACATAGCATTAACAGGTTAAGTTATTAACAACTACTATGATGTGGAACTAAATATTAATCATGATGTGGTAATGCTAGAATTACTGATGAACCCTCATCTTGGGTCACATGGACCATCTCACTCTTGGCTACTCGGCCAAGCAATATATCCTCTCGATCACCGCATGATCAATATATCCTCATGATCACCATGTGATCACATCATGAACCGAATGATCATCCACAAGATCATCCCAATATCATCATCGGCTTCCTGCCAAACTGTTACTTGCTCACATATAAATATAAGTCATTCTATAAGTCATTCCGTCATCATGAGTGTTGATTGAATGGTGTGACCTACAACGAACTGTGTCCATAACCGAGGTTAGTACACTGTACCCACACCATGGAACTCATGGCCTCATACTTTAGTACATGCTCCTTTTCGTGTGGACCAGCGATGTTCCAACGAAACCGATCTATTGCATGACACTCTTCCGGCTACTCCGATATACCCTCCTTGAGAGTCATGCCATGGGTGTCCCTGGGGTTCACCGCGTGACACCCCGATGTCACCGCGTGACATCCTGCCACCACGCGGCCTATACAAAACTGTCCCAAATGGGGACAGTGCTGTCCCAAACGGGGACAGTGGATATCCATACAACTTGGGCTCACAAGGTTATAGCCGCCTACTTGATCAGGGCAGCACGCACATATAACCTTCCCTAGTTGGAGGTACCGATAAGAGGCACGACAATAGACCAAGTTAGGGCCTCCCCATCAGGCAAATGTCGCTGCACTTGTGAGCTCGATTCGATGGCACCTGATCAACAAAATGACGGAATTTGTCCCCAAGGTATATTTGTGATAACGGTTACCCCAATATCATATATCAACCTGTGATTCAAGTCATAACAATATCCATCCAAAGAATAATATGATGTAGCAATATGAACTCCAAGGGAAGCATATACTAATATTATGATGAATCCAAAGACAATGATACTACCATACAAATGACAATATCAAGATTGAAACTAATGATCATAACAAAAGGCATAATATCTGATATGATCATAACAAAAGCATAACTACTATTCCTAGTAATCCAAAGAGATCATGGCAATATCAATCTTGCAAGATACTAGATATATTCAATCCCATCATAATCATGACAGTGGCAAATCCAACAATACTCCAAGAATTGCCATGAATAAATCATATGTAGCTAATGTAAATTTTAAGCAAGTTTATTAAGTAAAACCATGGCATTGCATTGCAATCATGCAAATGGAGGGTGTGGCTTGCCTGGGATTGGTGGATTCATCGGGAAGAAGTGCGATCATCTCATGGAAAGATTTGCCGAAAAAGTTTCTCTCTCGGAGGAGCTGAATATAGGGCAGGGGCAAATGGTCATTTTCAATATGTGTTAACATCATGAAAATGATACCATCAAAACAGGCTCGATGAATAGAGAACGTGGGTTTTGCAATCACCAGATTCGGAGTCACAGTTGAAAAGATATGGTCGTTCATTCGTTAGGCAGAAAAACAAATAAAAACTGTGCTTTTCTACGGTTAACGGACGAACGCCCGCAAATTAGAGGTTTCGGCGCTGGCGGCTGAAAACAGAAAGCATATTTCTGATATTACACTTTCAGAACAGAGAAAATGTATTACAACCCATAGCCACGGCAAAATGCACTTTCTCCAGGGGAAATCATACTCCCTGGAATACGCCTCCACTTATCCATGTCAGCAGCCGGCTGGGTCAACGCCAGAGGCTGATGTGTGGGACCGCGGGGCCCACATGGCAGGCGAGGGGGGTCGTCGTCTTCAACCTCCAGAGCACGCGCTCAGTCGAGGGAGCAGCGGAGCCCGACGGCGATTGCCAGCGACTCCGGCCGTCTCCCGCGGCGCTCCGACCACCGGCGAGCTCAAGGGAAGACGCCGAATCCATTGGTGTAGGTCACGGCCACCAGGGAAGATCAAGACGACGGTGGCTTGGGTGCCCACGGAGGAGGCCGTCGGCCGACGAGGGCTTTGAGTACTTGGGCACACTGGGGAAAAGACGAAGGGATGGGGAGCTCTGCCTTGCTTCGGGGTTTCTTCTGGTGGGGAGAGGAGAGGGAGAAGAGCTCGGGCTTGACTCAATTTGAGAGGAGGGCGGCGGCGGCCATGGCGGCCATGAGAAGTGAGGAGCGGCTCTGGAGAGGAAGTGAGTGGCCCGGGAGAGAGGTGGGAGAGCGGTGAGGCTGCTGGTGAGGTCGAGAGGCCTCGGGGAGGGCTTATATAGCCGCGGTGACGATGCCATCCCCGGATGCGGTCGCGGATGCGCGGTTGATGCCTCTGGAGCTCCAGCTCGGGGTGGTGGCGGGTAGCAGGGCGTCGAGCCGTGCCGACCTAACGATGCCCTGGGCGTGCTCAGGCAGCGTGGCCGACCGAAGCTAGTGGTGGGGCATGGGCGAACAGTGTGCGGCGGCTACCGTGGTGCGCCGAGAAGGAAGGACAAAGGGGAGCGGGGTCCGGAGGGTGCGCGTGGACGGAGGAGAGGTTGGGCAGCGCTGTGGACATGGTGTGGTGGCGAGAGCGCGACGTTTGGGCGGTGGCTGAGGGCCCCAATGCCCAGAGCACGCTTTTGGCATGCCAGACCGCATGGTCACCGCATGCACCGAGGCGTGCATGGTGACTCAGCGTGACCAGCCATGTCCAGGGTGTAGTCCACTCATCCTGGGATCCCTTTGATGCGATGGCTCGAATAAAGCGACTTTGCTATGAAGGGTAACATCATCTGAAGTTTGCAGCAGCAAACTTTGACATGATGCTGGGGTCAAAAGAAGGGGTTAAGGGGCTAACCAGATTGTCATAGGGATTAGGAGTAGGAAGGACTATCATATGGTGAAATTGTAGATGATTTGGACAAGATTTGAAGATAGTTGCTTCACAACAGCAAATCTGGTCCAGAAACTTGATTTAGATGCTGCACTCACATGGAATGTTGGATTGAGCTGAAATTTGGTGGAGGATGGTTATTTGAGAATATTGAGGCATTGCAAAAATTTCATGCCATTTGGACATGCGAAAATGGTACTTCCTTCACAGTGGTCCTCTCTGGACAGAAACTTTGGGAGTTTGCTGAGGAAGATTGGCTAGGCAAATGGAGATGAATTTTGGCATGTAGCAATTATTTGGATATGAAAGAGTTCTCAAAAAGTTTGAGGGCAAGAAAGAATAGATAAATAACACTTCCTTCACAAAGTGCCATTCTGGACAGAATGGAAAATGAATATTCCTGAATTATTTTTGAACTAGGCAAGGAAGGGTTTTAACATATTTGGGGAATATATGATCCAAAGAAATTATGAGAATTTTGTGGGAGTTTTGTGGAAGACAGAAATATAGGTTGCTTCACAACATAGGTCAAACAGGGTTATTCCTTTAATAGAAAAAAAGGAATATTCCCAAGAAATAAAGTTTGGGGTTGGGCTAGAATGGAAATGACATGGTCTTGGGAAATATTTGATAGTGATAAACCACTTGGGAGAAGAAAGGAGAGATGATCTTCCCAGGTTTCAAGTCCACAGAACCACTCCAAAAGAAAATCAGAGCAAAAACCAAAGAAATTCAAAAGAAAAAGAAAGGGCCAAAAATTGGGGTGTTACAGTTATCGGCGATATCGATGCCTTCCATCTGTGGGCCCGCTTGGTCCATCACTTTGACTGACAGCGAGAGAGGTTAATTTGACTTAGGAGGGGATTAATTTTTGGTTTGTCTATGGTATAGGTCATGCTATGAGATTACATAATATAGTTTGAGCGCATGCATGTGTACTCATGCATGAATCCCTCCCACCAGATTGAAGTGGGGGGGGGGGGGCAGCACATGACGCATCATGAACCGATCTCGCTCTATGTGGGGACTATACGATTTTCGACACGGGCGCCACATCAATGTTGTGCATGGTATTCAAACATGCATGCATCACCTCCATATACATATGTTTGGGACACATGCATGCAGTGGTTGTCTTGGGACCGTAATCTCCCTCGCGTGGTTATCGGCGGCAAGCCTATATATTCATGGGCCCGCGTGGACGTCCATCACTTCGACCGGCAACGAGAGAGGTTATCAGGGTGGATTCTTCTTCTTTGGTTCGTGTTACCGTGTAGTAGGTCATGGTGAGATTCCAGACCTAAGTTTGAGCGCATGCGTATGCATGAATCCCCGTCACCGGCTCGAAGTGGGGTGACAAACATAGTACGCATCGTGGACCCTCGCTCCATGTGGGGACTTTCCGGTTCCAAAGCACGGTACCGTGCCACATCAAAGTTGTGCATTAGGTATTCAAACACACCACACAACACTTCCATACATATGTTTGGGCCACATGCAGGCAGTAGTTGTCTTCGGGCACTGCTCCCTTGCGTGGTTATCGGCGAGCTAGCCCATCTGTGGGGTCGCGTGGATGTCCATCACTTTGACCAACAACAAGAGAGAGGTTATACGACCAAGGTGGATTCTTCTTGGTCCGTGTTACACTACGTCTTGGTGAGATGCCCTCTCCCACCGACTCAAAGTGTGTGTGTGTGTGGGTGGGTGGGGTGGGGGGTACTTCGCACTTCCTGAACCTCCGTGGAGTCAGGGATGTCCGGTTAATTTGCGAGGCACATGTGCCACATCAAAGTTGTGAATTGGGTATTTAAATATCACACCACCCTTTTCATACATATAGTTGGGCCACTCGCAAGTGATTCGTATGTGGTCTCACCCATCTCGCGCCACAAGCACACATTTGTGGGCCCGCACACGGTCCACCTTTGACCGGAAGCGAAAGGGGGGTTTGACCATGATGGACTCCTATAGGTTTAGTGTTACGGTAGGGTGTGATATGTCAGACCTAGCTATTTGGGGGCATGCATTCATAGCTAGGATTCCCCTCCCGCCGACACGAAGTGGGGGGGGGGGGGTAGCAGACTAGCAATAATGTGCGCTTTGTGAGACAGGTGCCACATCAAAGTTGTGCATTGGGTATTTGAACATCAAACCAGCCTTTTCATACATATATTTGGTTCACATGCAAGTGTGTTCGTGTTCTGACCCTTTCCCATGTTTATTTGGCAACGCAACACACACGCTTCCCTCTGACTACCTGTGTGCCATGCCCGTGCCCCTGTCACCCACATCAGCACAGTAGATTGGGCTCCACGAGGCTTCCCTCGCAATATCAAAAATATCTACCCGCCTGGAGGGTTTTTCTATTTAATAGCACACGATTATTATGTTTCGACCGTGTGCGATGCTGTTCCCCCCCCCCCGCTCCCGCCTGCATCCCTCAAAAATATCTACCCGCGTGGAGGGTTTTTCTGTTTGATAGCACATAGTTATTATGTTCCGACCGTGTGCGATGTTGTTCGCTCCCGCTCCCTCATGCATCCCTCAAAAATATCTAGCCGCCTGGAGGGTTTTTCTGTTTGATAGCACACGGTTGTTATGTTTGGACTGTGTGCCATGTTTGTTGCTCAATCCCTTCATCCAAATTTTTAGTAGCCCCGGCATTTTACTCCCGCCTAGTAAAATTTTCAGTACCCGCGTCATTTCCTCAAACACCACCTTGCCCCCCGCTCCACACACACACCCCGAAAACTCCGCGCGCGCGCGCGCACACACACACACACACACACACACACACACACCACCCCTCCCTCGCTCAAAACCCTAGCAAGGTCGTCGTCGCCGCCGCCGCGCCGTCTCCATCATCAACATCTGCCGGTTTGCCCATGCAGGTTACCCACCGATCTCCATACCCTAGCCACCCTGAGTTTCTTAGATGACGCCTGCCAAACGCCCCCTTTCCCACAGATCCCCATCCCCATCCCCCTCCCCCACTCCAGAGCGTCGCAGCCTAAGCCCGGCTATGCTTCCCGTGGAGCTCCAGGAGCTAATGGCCCAAAAGAGGTTTATCGCGGCCTCTTCGCCCGACGTCAGCGAGGTGGCCGCTGAGGAAGCTGACGACGATTACTGGACGCAGGCTCTCAATCAGCGGGCTAGAGTATGCTGGCATGTCGTGGACGCCGGCTACGACATCGAGGTCGTCGACAGCGATGGCCTGACACGGGCTATGTCACAGGTTAAGTGGCCCACCCCCAACCCCTCGGGTTCAACCGCCGTCGATCTCATCCATGGCCCCACCGCTGATCTCCTCTGGCTCGCTGTCAAGAATTTGCCATCCTACATCGCCATCGAGCCCCTTTTGTCATTTCTGAAGGACACGTTCTATGCCGCTGGCTTGGGATCCTCAGCTGCCACTCAAACCTCATCGACGGCGACCACGAGGAGGGCACCCTCTCTGCCTCTTCCAAGGGGAAAGAGCACATCTACGACATCAGGAAGGGCACCCTACAGCCGTGCTCTTCCAAGGGGAAGGAGCCCATCTGTGACAAGTCAGGAAACCCATGATTTGTTTTGCCGTGCCTCTTCACAGGGGGGAACAAATGATTTGTTTTGTCGAGCCCCTTTTGTAGGGAGAATATGTCCAGTTTTAATTGCTATGTTTGGTTGTTTGCATTATGCCTTGTTTATTTCAGTTATTCACAGTGTGATGCTCTATATGTGCAACTATTTACTGTGCAATACAATTTCATCAATACCAGTTTCAACAATACCAATATGAATGACTATATTTGCTTGCTGTTAAGCCTTTTATAGTTAGCATATGTCCAGTTTCAATTGCTATCTTTGGTTGTTAGTAGTATGCCTTGTTTATTTCAGTTATTCAAGTGATGTTCTATATGTGCAAGTATGAACTGTGCAGTTCAATTTCATCAATACCAGTTTCAACAATACCAATATGAATGACTATTTGGTTGCTGTTAAGCCTGTTGTAGCGAGCATATGCCTCTTTTAACGGTTTTTGGTTGTTCGGTTGTTTGTAGTTAGCATATGTCCAGTTTCAATTGCTATCTTTGGTTGTTTGTAGTATGCCTTGTTTATTTCAGTTATTCACAAAGTGATGTTCTATATGTGCAAGTATGAACTGTGCAGTTCAATTTCATCAATACCAGTTTCAACAATACCAATATGAAGGACTATTTGCCTGTTGTTAAGCCTGTTGTGGCGAGCATATGCCTCTTTTAATGTTTTTTGCTTGTTTGGTTGTTTGTAGTTAGCATATGGTCAGTTTCAATTGCTATCTTTGGTTGTTCGTAGTATGCCTTGTTTATTTCAGTTATTCATAATGCGATGTTCTATATGTGCAAGTATGAACTGTGCAGTTAACACACCTTTCCACTTCTTGTTTTGCTTAACTAGCATGCTTAAACCTGCACATTGAAGCTATCATTTGGAGATTATGTTGTCTACCATGGATATATTTGGTTGATGTTTAGCCTGTTGAGCTTAATATGCCTTTCGATGTACTTACACAAGACAATATTGGGAACGACTGCTGTTTTCCATCGAGATTAGTTTCATCCCATGGCTTATATATACTCACTGTTCAGGATATCAGTAGCTGGTACCATATAGGCCGGGGGCTGATAAGGGATTAATCGGCAAATCGGACATTTAACTGAATATATCTGTAACCCATTTATTGGTAGGTTAACTAGGGCCATATCTAATATATCTGAGGCTACATAGCAACATGCATTGTACTGAATGTCTAAATATGCAATCCTAGGCTACATAGCAACAAGGAAGAGTGTTACCTTAATGTTCTGATTATGTCTAGATATACATAGAAGAGCAGCAACAGCAATAACATAGCAGCAGTTAACTGCAGTTAATCGACTGATATTTGTAACAATGTAATAAACTCCCTCCGCCCCATAATATAAGATGTTAATTCATCCAATATGTGAGTATATTGGATGTAATAAGATCTTATATAATGGGACGGAGGGAGTGTTGTACTACATCATTGTGCAATTGCTGTTTAGCTTCTAATATTAACTTGGTGCCTTTAGGTACATATGTCATTGGTAAAGATCCGCGCTTCGACCCTTTTTGCATATGGGGCAATGAGATATTCATGAACCAGCATCAAGTGAGGAAACTGATAAAGATTGATAGTAAAATGGGTCAAAAGATGGCAATTAAACTATTTGTTTACACTTTATCCAAGTCAACAGTGAACTGCAGGATGGTAAGTAAGAACTCTGCAGCCTTCTTTTTACTGCCCATAATGAGTTGTGTTAGATGGCAATGTCTGAATCTTTTTCCTTTGCAGTGGTTCCCAAAGCAGTTTACTCAAGATTACCTCTCAAACTACATGATTGGTGGGCATGCAAAGGTTAAAGTATTTCTACCAGAACACAATGACTATTTAGATGTCGTCATGAAGACAGTGAAGGATGGGCGGTCGGCCATCACAAGGGGTTGGACTAGAGTCGTGCGTGCCTTCTGCATGGAGGAGGGCACAATATGGGCATTCCGCTTCACCTTGTTTAGAAACCAGAATGTGTTTCACCTCTTTCTTTACTGTCTTTAATAGTACAAGTATACAACCGTGGTTCATCATTCTTTATTTGGTGCATATGTAATTCTTTTTTTTTGGATGTAACTCTTGAACATATGTACCTATGAATCGAATGATGCATTGGTTGTTGAACCTGATGGATATGAATAAAGTTATAGCCTACTTTCAAATTCAAATTCGGTACAATTTTAAATAGCAGCAATTAAATTAGGGTGAAAATACGTTATGCAGGTCATTACGGTGCACACGGTCTGTAAAGCACATCGTGTGTGATATACATCATAATCCGACACGGTTCACAGAAAGGAAACGTGTGCGACCATGCACACAGTTGCCGTTTGCAAAGGGTGTGTGATGTCAGACAATATCACAAACGGTGCGAGCAAACTAAATGTTTGTGATAGTCGCCTTATCGTACACGCTTTACAATCGTGAACTGTTTCTGATGTCGTACGTATCATAAACGTTTGAACCACAGAATAGCATGTGCGATAGTTATCCTGTACGACACTGGTACGACAGTCCGACGTTTCATAATCCTATCCGACACTCGTACGATGATTAACTAATCTTCTTGGTTATATATCGCATACGGTTCGGGAGAAGTGAATGTGTGTGATAGTCTCCTTATCATACACGTTTTACAATCGTGAACTGTTCGTGATGGGGCGCGCATCGTAAACGTTGCACCATAGAAACCGAGTGCGATGGTAATGCAAGCACACACGAATAGCAATGATGGAGCGTTTGGGATATTCGATAGATCATAAATAGTTGTGTGACGAGTCACGTTTGGGATAGATCGGGCATCGCATACGCTTAGTTCTGCAAAACGTATGCTTGCGTGCTCCCTATCGCTGACGGTTTCTGGGTCGTGTGGGAAGACCCCCCCTATCGCACACACAGGCAAGGCAATGGTTTAAAACTCCGTCGTGGAAAGGGGGTAAAAACCGTTTGTATAGCAGGTCGCTGCACCAGTGCATGGTACGATGTGTAAACACAGTTCCCCCTGGCGAATGGAACTTGCATAGCACGAAAATCATCGCCGATGATATGTTCGATGATTGGTTGGATGATCGGATAATTGAGCTCGAGGAATAGGGAGTGGTTGTTGAGGCTGTAAACCCGCCTCCAATTGAATACGCCTGGCCCAACAGAGCTGGGATCTTTCTCGAACACAAAGTAGCCATAGCCATCACAGTCGCGAACGCCCCAGGCATTGTACTGCATGTGATTTGATGAAATGGTTTGGTCACTTTGGTATGAGCGAATGAGCATCAAATGCCCCCCGTCAGTTGAACGAGTGATAAACCACCACCCATTGACATGTATATTTCCAGGTCCTGGAATTATAAAGGCCAGCGCATTTGCGTCTGCTGCAACAAATCAAATTGGAGACCAAAAGGACAAAAATATACAATCATGTTCATAGTATGTGTGGAATTAAGATTATTATAATAGTGACACAGATCATAGCCAGAGAATTACAATGCCGTGGTCATAATCATACCCTAATTTTAAAAAATGCCAATGGATTTCATATTCTAGCAATATGTCATGGTTCAAAGATCATGTAAAAATGAGAGGAAAACAGCTATGCCAGGGCCTACTCATATTCTACCATAACAGTTAGATGCCAACTGTTCTCATATCAACTCTAACAATAACATGTGTGGTTATAAAAATCTTGGAAATGAGAGTAACATATAGCAATCATGTGGTTATACTCATAATATCTATTCTAACCATCATTAGATGCCAATTGTTCTCATATCAACTCTAACAATAACATGTGTGGTCATAAAAATCTAGGAAATGAGAGGAACATATAGCAATGATATGGTTATAGCCATGCTATCTATTCTAAATTTCTAACAATCAACAGGCAATCATATTCATATGGTAAAGATGAGATGAGATAGAACAATTACATGACGATAGATTCCACCAGTATATGCAGCCAATCAGTCCGTCCACCGCGTAAACGATGCCATCGTGCACTATAGCATCAGACAGAAATGGAGGGTAAACATGATTGATGATGAGCCATAACCATGTATGGCGACCGGATTCCAGATAGGGTAATCCCCTGTCGAACAAGGCAATGAGCTTGTAATCTATGTAGTCTTCTGATGGTGTGGTCACTTCGCAGATTACAACCTTCAGCAAACGAAGGTCCAACCAAGTTCCCGACGCCTCTCGTGCATAGTAGGCAGGAGTGTCCGGTGGGCCGCGAGGCTCGATGTCGGTAGTATCCAACGATGGAAGGGTGATCTCTCATTGGGTGTAGATATCCACGAGACGCCACGGACTACCCAATTGGTGGATGAGGACGATCCAGTTGGCCTTGATGCCCGCCCAGTAGTGGCGGTGCATGAAGGGCAGCTGGGCGGGGAGTGGTAGCATGTCGAGGGGCGCGACGGCAACCTCCATAGGATCAGGCATCAGCAAGCAGGGTGTCTTGAAAAGGACCAGCCGGCTGCCGACGAGTAGACGGTGCATAGACATCGAGCATGCGGTCAGACGCACGGTGCTGAGCAGGTCCATACGATTACAGATCTGCTCCAAGAGAACATTGGGGAGGGAATTCCAATCGTGGCTCTGCGTGTCAGTCGGTTCTGCCATTCGGTTTTTTAGGGCACCGAGTGATTGGGGTTTTCGGTGCATGTGGGCGAGTGGGGAAGTGGATGCGGGCGGGCGAGCGAAGAAGATGGCGTGTGTGGGAGAGCAGTGAGCGGGGGGGGGGGGATGGTGCGCGCGAGTGACCGAGGAACATGGCGCGGGCGGGTGATGACCTACAAGTGCACAGGGCTGTTGTAGCACTTTCGTTGTGATAAGTAGAGTGTCGAACCCATAGGGAGTGAATAGGAAGGCACCACAAACCCCGCAACTACGCTGTCACTTTCACGCAGCCATGTACGCACCCAAACTGGAGTTTGGAAATAGCCTATTCTATCGTTGCTAGGAAAACGAGATAAAAAGGGATTTAACTAAACTACTAACAAGAAGAATAAAAACAGGAATTAAATGACACCAAGTTAGTAGGGACGATGCTTGAGTAGTAAACGTTCTCGAGGGGTCCGGAATCACTACCACATATGAACTATCGTATCCTCTAGTAACTGGTCAAATGCATAAGTGGGCGGAGCCGGGTACAGTGCACGTTCTACTCTAGGTAGACTTCGTGACACGCACGCCATCGTCATAGTCTCCCCCATAGGGTTACAACTCATGACAATTAAGGGTTGCCCCGTGGACGCGGTCTCTCTAAGGGTTCTCCATACTTCTCCAATCCTTTGCAAAGGCGAGGAACCGAGGCTTTTACTGTCACCTCAAATTACCCCAATATCCCCAACCATCACAAGGACTGTAACATACTTCACGGCACAAGGCACAAATGTGAGTGAGCGCTCCTCTCAACATTCACGAAGGCAACTAACTCAAATCATGAACAGGTAATGTTGGATCGCAACAAATATCATATAAGGTTCAACCATATCCTCAAGAACAAGTACAACTAGTCAATCAATGACACGAAGCTTAGGGAGAAGTTACAAGCTGGCATGAAGCCGGTGAAGGGAGAAGGCATGGTGGTGATGGCGGTGACACGGTGATGATGATGATGATGATGGTAGTGGCGGCTGCCGCGGTGGTGATGGAGACAGGGCGCCACCGGTGATGGCGGCGCCGGCGCGAGGGCACCGGCCCGAAGGCCGGTTCTCATGGTGGTGGAGCCTCCTCCTTCTTCCCTTGGTGTTGTCCCTTCCTTCTCTTGGTGGTGGAGCAATGAAGATGGTTGTGGATGAATGAGATGGATGATGATGATGAATGAATGGTGGCGGCTAGGGTTGAGGGAGACATATATAGAGACCCTTCGTAGCCTCCTCTCTTGATGGGCTTCATCCAAGGGCTCAAGATGAGCCTTATCCTCTCCCAATCTCTTCTTTATGAGCCAAGGATCTCGTGGGATCGAACGGGAATGAAATCGGTGAAGAATCCCGTCTGGAACGGCAACTCTCGGAGCTGTCTGCACGTCAAATAACCGCCGAAACAACCGCGCGCGGTCGTTTGAAACGCTGTCTTTTTGTGCTTTTCTTCTCCGGTAAAACGACATTTCTTCATACGAACTCGGAATTTGACGTTCTTGGGATCGTTGGATTCGTATGAATGACGCAGATCCATTTTTGGAATTAGATCTTGATTTGGAGCACTTTGGAAAGATGACTTTTTCTAACCTTTGAAATGGCTAAGTCTGAGCCCTGCCTGACTCCATATCAATCCCATCCTTGGTCCTTTCATCGTGCTTTGTCCTAGGTTGCTCCAAAACACCTGTAGACACAAGAAAACAAAGAAAACTAATAAAAAACAAATAAAATACTAAATGTGCAATGCTCACAAGGATAAGTGCAAAAACCAGTAATCATGCATAATGGACAACTATTTGGTTCAATGGGACATAATATATAAAGAGAACATGAAACAATGAGCTCTAAAAATGCGTAAAATATAGAGCCATCAACCTCCCCACGCTTAAACCTTGCTCGTCCTTGAGTAAGAAGGTTGACTACAAAGAGCTCAATGCTACCAACTCCAAAGCATACATTGAACCAAACCCCAAAAGTGATATCCATGTTCATCGTGCAAGCAAGCAAAAGTTAACCAGCAAGGGAGTAATACAAGCCATCCTCTTAGTTCCATTGCCATGGAGGTCAAGAAAGAGGAAAATATTTTTGTGTAGCCCAAATTCCCGTTGCCAAAGGTCTAGAGAGAAGGTCAATATTATGTTGGGAACACAGCAATGACAATCAAAGACAAAAGAAATCTTGCATTAGCGATCGCTTCAAAGACACCAACCCGAGGCATACCAGGTACAATAGCAAAATCGTCTGTCTACGTTATTAAACCACTCAACTACTTATGCAGCACTGAGCGCAAGCCTATGCCTCGCACTTAAGGGAAAGATAGAAAATGGTTGGGGTTTTGAGAAGTCAAAAACTAAGAAAGTCTTGCATCAACGCAGCTGACCATTAGGCAATGGAGAAGGCCCTATGATTGATGTTAACACAAGGAGTAGTGATCGCCATGCAACTAGGATGCACATAGAGCTATAAGTGTATGAAAGCTCTCCTAATGCAGCTAAGTGGGTGTGCATCTAACTTGCTTGCTCATGAAGACCTCGAGCATTTGAGGAAGCTCGCCATCGGAATATACAAGCCAAGTTCTATAATGTAAAGATCCCACTCGCATAGTCATGAAGTATATGAAAACTCTCTATATGAAGTACAAGGTGCTACTCTGAAGCACAAGTGTGGTAAAATGATAGTAGCATGCCCCTTCTCTCTTTTTCTCTCAGTTTTTTTCTTTTTTTTTGGTGTGGGATCTTTTTGGCCTCTTTTTTTTAGAATAGCCTCATGGACCTCATCCCCACTTTTTCGAGGACTCATAAGTCTCCACCATTCTTTTCCTCACTGGGGCAATGCTCTAATAATGATGATCATCACACTTTTATTTACTTATAACTCAATAAACTGAAAACATGAGAGAAACTCTATATGATGAGTGCCTCTGGCAGTGTACCAGTACGTGCAATGATCCGGCGTAGCATAGATATCAAAAAAAGGACAAGCCATGAAAATATCGAGCTAGCCATACTATGATCATGCAAGGCAAATGAGAACATGTCTCTAATCATGTAATGTAAAATGATGGTAGTGCATGGCTATATGCTCAGAATGGCTATGAAAATGCCATGTAGGTAGGTATGGTGGCTGTTTTGTGGAGATGGGATGTTTTATGTGTAGGAGAACAAGAGGAAGTCCTCCCACGTGTTTGGATGTACCTGCGAAGTTTTCTCCAAGTCCCAATGTGAGAGTGGTAAATGCACGGTACCGTAGAGGCTAGCAAAATAAGATGAACAGAAGTGCAAAGGTTTCGAACTTGCCTTAGTCACAAAGAACTCAAACACTACACAAGAGCATCGCGGTGTCATGTTGCATAAGACTCAAAAGCTAAGTACCCGAGGGGATAGTTTGGCGAAGATAAACCCCGTTGCGCGTCCCGGATCAACCAAGGATGCCGGGTTCATCAGCAAAAAGCCTCTACAATCATTCAATCGCTAATTAAGCCACCACTAGGGTCCCCAACTTATGTAATTAGGTGAAAGAAAGGCAACAGTTCAAAGGACTCCTTTATTGGGTTTTTGATAAAAGAACATGGCAATGTTTTTGAAAAGATAGCAAGATTCCCACAAGCTAAGTCAAACAAGTGCAAAGCAAGCATGTCAAAATAGCGGGACACACTAATGCACGAAAACCAAATGATCAAGAGCATTGCACACGACACTACACATGCAAAAGTAACCTCCCCACGCTTATAACTAAACTAGGGAAGATTACGAAGGTGAAAAGAAAATGCAGTTATTAAAAGAGAGCATGAGAAGTGGTTACCTCCCCAAGCTTACGTCTAAGCAAGGGTTAGAAACTTTTACCATTATGGTGCATATGACTTCTCTTTTAATAGACATGGACCTTGCCTCAATGAATTTCCTTGTTGTGGTCCGGTGGCTGCCCTTCAATAGAACCTGCTGAAAACGAACTAAAAATGAGATATTTTTTGTGCTTTTGAGGTTTTTCATTTTTTGTAGCACAAAGGATTAGTAACACAAGTGATAAAATTGTCTCAACACTGTCGGTTCATCAACCCAAGCACCACGCTTAAGTCAATAAACTATGTCTAGAAGCTCATGTCACTCCTAGTTTTGGATGAAGTGCGTGCGAGACAAGATAAAAACACAAGTGTGTAGCTCCTAGGTGCCTAATTAAAAGAGAGATCTCACTTAAGGTGAGACTCACTACTAAACAATTTTATTTGAGCAAGGTTCATATTGGAAGACATTACCGGGCACTTGTAGTTGAAGTTCATCATGTCGAAGCAACCAAGTGGCTTGTGTGGGTCTTTCATACGGTTGGCACCATACCGTACATGTCACCACATAAGGTCCAAGCCCCTGTGGAAATAACACACAAAATTAAAACATCGATTCGGCATACGAACGGAGTTCGTATACCAAACCGGCAAAAAGAAATAAAAGAAAACGTAGTTGCTGAAGAGAATTATTGGTGATGGAGTTTCAGAGGTAATTAACACTAATTATAAAGCAAATGGTCATTAGAAAATACCTCATCAACCTCAGACGTCGAAGAAGAATCAATTGGAGGTGTTTTTGCCCTCATACGGGCGCTCAAACGACCGGTTGCGGTCGTATGGAACGCCGTCGTTCACTCCGCAGAGATGCTCGTTGTGGAAGCTAGGTGAAATGATTACTCGTACGAGCGCGAGCGTGAGCATGGTTGGCCGTATTTTGCTCTGACCTTCTTCTCTCTTGCGGCCACGAGCTCATACGGGCGCTCAAATGACCGGGACGGTCGTATGGAACGCCGTCTTTTCTCCTGGAGCTGCAGAACTTCATGGAAAAAATTCTACTTCCTCCTCATGTTAGGCACATAGCAATATTGCAATAAAAATAGGAGGAGGCATGCAACAAAAACAGGCTACCGACATGCTGAAATTTTTACCAATGAAAACTACAAGAAACCAACTCAAATAGCAACTACTCAAAATAAAAATAAAAGTGCCAATGCAATCATGAATACATCTAGACTCAAGACACAAATCTAAGAAAGACACCTACAGACTTCCGGGTTACCTCCCAGGTAGTGCTTTCTTTATAGCCATATAGCTAGGCTTCGGTGCTCCATAAGGTCATCCACCTGGATCCCAAGGGATATCAACCCCGAGTGTGAGACCAGACTCCGACCGAGGCTTGGAGCACCTCATAATATGGCTCGGTCGGAGTCGTACTCTCTTCCGGTGCATCGGCATCATATATGTAAATTCATACTCGCTCTTTGGCGAGTACCGATGCACCGAGATGAGTGGAGATGCCTGAAAGATTAGTGGCTGCAACTTTACAGTAATATTATAATTAATAGGATGAGGAGCTGCAGGTAAGTCATAACCTTCATCATTCTCATCAAGTTGCACATTAATTATGTCAAAACAATTACCATCGATGGGAGTTTCTGGACAGTGGCCATTCCATCCTTTATCTCCGTGTTCCTTTGGATCATCATTTTCTAAACATTCCTCTTCTTGTGGCTCGATGATAATTTTTTGATTTTCCTGCATAAGGTTATCTTCCTGCAAAATATTGACTTGGGAGATGGCGGCCATCCGCTTCTCATAGTTTATAACCAAATGATTTTCATCAAAATTATTATCAAACAAAAGTTATAAACTTCTCCCACCAAGTCTTCATGCTCAGTCAACAAAGTATTTCCTTGGGGAAACCTGACAATCCACATTAAAAGCTCATGTGATCTAAGAAATAAAATCATGTCCTCAATTACCTCAATATCTCCAGGAGGATATTCATCACGGTTGTATGCTCTCACAATCAGATGTGGGTGATCTCTGCAATAAGAACTCATGTGGAGGAGAGATTGGCACTTTATGCAACCTTTAGGGATAGTATTAGCTATAATCTCTAACTCCATAAATTTCTCGCCCATTTCTTTACCTTTGTCAGTATTCCAATATTCTTTAAGTATCCTCCTTTTTTCATAGTATCGTTCCATTGCAGCCTCTATGTCTTCATCTGACATCTCAAAGCAAGACATATTTTTTTGTATTTTTGGGTTAAGGAAAAAACAGTAAGATAAATAGCAACGAACAGAAATAAACTAAGTGCGAGCGGGTAAGTAATAAATTTGGCTCTCGCATGAGTTTGAGATCGATGATACGCTAGAGATTTATGGAGAGAGTCGCAACATATAGAGAGAAGGAGGGTCGGGTCCGCATGTGGAGAGATGGAAAGAGGAGAGAGGTGCACAAGGAGAGGGAGGGTGTTTGTGTGTAGTGGGGGTGGTCAGTGAGATGTGTATCAATGTGAGAGAGAGATAGAGAGATGGTGGAGAGTGTGCGAGAGCCAGATATACCTAGGAAGAAAGAGGTTGGGGGCAGTGTGTTTTGTGTGTATGGGAAAGATACATGGCTATAGAGTGTGTGCTTGGGAAAGAGAGATGCCAGGAGACCTAGAGAGTGGGGGAACAGATGTGTGAATGTCTGAGAGACAAAGAGATAGAGACCTATATTGGGGTTCAGACCTAGAAGAGAGAGAGAGAGGGGATAATGTGTGCGCGTGTTTGTGTCCGGGGGAGAGAAAGGCTTGTGTGTGTGGGGGGGAAGGGCCTGGGTGGTGTGCTTCAGATAAAGAGTGAGGGGTGTATGTCTGAGAGACATAGACGTAATTAAAATACATGGTCAAGAGTGTGTGCACTCATGCTTGATCAATTTGTTTCATATTTTTGGACTATGAGATAGCGATACTTTTGAACATGCGAGGTATATTTTGAAGTACCAGAATTACTGACCTAAGATTGGAAATTCTGAATTCGACTACATTATTAGTTTTTTTTTAATTTATTTAAAAGGGGGTACAATTTTTAACCCGAATTGTGTGATTTCAAATTCATATATCAAACCTAGAGATATACACATACGGTCGTGTTCAAACCTTATAATCATCCACTTTATTCATACACATACATATTTGTTTGTGTCATCATATTTGGGAGAAACACATTCGAAATTTCATTTGAATTGGAGCACATGATGGTATTTGCTTGCACTAGCTCAATGATCCATATTTGAATTGAATGGACAATCTAAGTTTCGAGTTGGAGACATTGATTTTCGAAACTTGCACCTTTTTTTGCGTGCACAAGAAATAAATACTCAGCCATGATATCATCGTCAGTTGTACAAGACGAGAACACATAATTTCAGCCGCCAAAAGCTTTCAAACTTCCTGCTCACATCAAAATTTCTCGTGCCCGAAAGTTTAGCCCTGCGATATTCCTCTTTTACCCCTGCCACATCAATGGAAAAGGGCTGCTTTGGTAACTCCATTGTTTTCCCCTCTTTGCCCCCAACATTCTAACCCAGAACCACTCCCCTCCCCGCCTCCCCACCCCCTCCCCCAAGCCACCGAATCTAGTCCTCCAGCGCGGCGGTGCACCTCACACCCCGCCGGATCTACCTTCCGCACCTTGGAACCCCCAACTGCCAACTCACCACTGCACCGGAGCCGCTTCAGCGACTGGCTTGTCCACCGCACCAGATCTCCTTGACCGCCATCATGGTCCAGCGCACCGGATCTGCTTCACCAGCGCCCTCGTCCACCACAGTGTAGGCCCTTCACCGACGCCCTCGTCCACCACATCGCTGGCCCTTCATAGAAGCCATCGTCCACCGCAACAGATCCGCCTCACCGAAAGCACTGTACACCGTGCCGGATGTGCTTCGCCGACGTCTTCGTCCACTACACTGGACCCTCTCCACGGATGCCATATTCAACTCCATCGGCCTAGCTTTACTTTCGCCGCCTCATCAGGTTATTTCAATTAGTACTCCTTTGGTTTTTCTCGTCTTTATTGTACAACAATTCACTTACCACATATCGGCTTTCTTGGATGTTGACAGGCGCCGCACCTAAGCACCAGAGTCGCTTCACCAACGGTGACAGCCAGCCCAACTCAACCACAACACAAGCACCATCGACGACACTTAGCTTTCACGTATGACAACGATGCCCATACGCCGCCGAGAATTAGGTACTATTCTCCAACGTCCGGCGCCTACGTTCACCTTCTTAACATAAGCACCGCACCTTCGAATTTCTTTAGGGCATCATTCAATTTTTTATGAGAGGTGTTATTCTGCTTGCACCTGTAGGTCCAAACGTGTGGTAGTGAACATGTTATATGTGCTAAATTACAAATCAGTGCACCTATAGTTACAATGCTTTTTCTCTATCCTAAGTATTACTGTACTTCCTAGATATTACTGCCTCCTATTTTACTTCTTGCATGCTATATTTGTGATAATGATGTTGTTCTGATGTCACCTCTTGGTTACAATTATTGTACTGGCCGCTTCTAAGTTCTCTATGCTAAATTACACATCAGCAAACTAGCTTGTAGTTCCGCTGCTTTTGGTTCGTCTTAACCTACATTTTTCAATGCTAGCTATTACCACACTGCTCCGAGCCTCTGTTCATAACTTTTTTGTGCGTTATTGATCTTCCCAAGTTGCATGACTAATTTGTTGCTTTTATTCATTATGGAGCTGCCAACCGCATCAAGCAAAATGCTTTTTCTTTTGGGGCTGGCACCTCGAACAAGCATAAAACAGAGTGAAGCACACATATTATCGTGTAAGCACAAACCCTTCTTTCATTAGTTTAGATGAATCATTGATGATCAATTTGAACCAGTGCATGTGATTAAAATTAGTTTTACCAAAATAGAGGGGGAAGAATAAACTACAACGACTAGATTTGCATGCACGGGATGCTGACGACATCTTCAATGAACATTGCAACAGCAGCGAGCCTTCACAGCGACATATGGTAAGCCAGTGTGTTTTAGTTACTGTGAAATGTCATGCGTGTGGGCTGCTTTCTTGGCTTGTGCCTTCAACCTGTAATCCTACAGAATTACAAATAGTCCAGTTGCCTGCTTTGCTGTATTGCTTGATTAGAATGCTTGTTTGTTACTCCTCCATAAACTAATATAAGAGCGTTTAGATCACTACTTTAGTAATCTAAACGCTCTTATATTAGTTTACAGAGGGAGTACTTGTTAGGCTATACTTGAGTTGGCCAATGTGTCAGAAGTGCCTGCCGTACTATCGTAAAGAAATGCATGCCTACTTCATTTGACTCCTTAACTTTTCCTATGAACTCCATCACAAGACTGTCTTGCTAGTTTATATGAGGCCACACTGTTTAAGTGCTTTCTCAGAATATTTCAACTGTTTATATGCCTGGGCAACATAAATATAGCGGTGGTACACTGCCTTTCATCTAACCATTTAAATTTGTTTTCAGCTGATGCAACTTTGAACCATTTAAATATAGCTTGCCATGCCCGGCAATAATTCGTATGTAGTTTACCATGTAAGCTTACTGCCTGGATCATGCGATAACTATCTGTTACTTATGTCCAGCGGAAACCTTTCAGGATACAGTTCAAACTAGGACACAATGTACACCCCCAGGATCTATTTGTGGAAGCAGTGTGCCATCCATGTTACCAGATGGTAGCAGTTCAGAAGCAACCCCGTTGGAGAGCACAGATATTATAGTTCTCGAGGCTCTACTAGAGGCAGAAAGAGAGGGTGTGGCTGCCATGAATGAGGTAAATCCTGATCATGAGGCTGGAAATTATGCAATTAGTTGCACGCATTATGCAAACAAACCAAGCAGTGGAGCAAGTAAGACAGTTGCATTTGGAGACGGGGAAGGTCTTGCTGCTTCTGCTATCTGAAGCCCAGGGTAATCCTAGTTCTTCTTTAGATACAAGTTGAAATTGTCATTAGATTAGTATACTTGCATGTTGTGTCATGTTTGTGAATCGATTATGTTGTAAGACCCCTTATTTGTTGTCCATGTCTTGTAATGATCTGATTTTCTTAGGCAAGGCAATCCTCAGTACTTGTAGGAGTGGACATAAGGTGAACTGTTTTTCGTGTGAGCAGATTGTGTTGGATGAAATAACTGTTTGACTCAAAGTGGATTCAACCTACTAAATTCAAGGATCATGGCATTTGTAAATCATATTCATATATAGAGGTGGAATAAATCTTTGTTGTGGTTTTGAAAATTTCTATATGAAAACATAGAATGATGTATGAATATTCATAATCGAATACAAAATGGATTCGAATTTAGTTGCCAGGGTAAACGTGAATGCTTATTCTCCCAAAATTCAAAAGAAGCGGCAAAACACCCACTCCCATGACGGCTGCCCGAAATCAGTGTTTGGGAGATGGAAATTACTATCTACCCCTGACACGCACACCCTATCGGCACGGTTCCTACTGCTCTAAATAGGGGTAGGTTTGTAACTTCACTCAGACGTGACACCACCGCCTCTCACCCCATTCAGACACGGTGGACGCCAAAAGTGCGCAGCAAAACACATTTGATTCAAGCTCATCCCAAAGACCTCTCTCTCCCCCTCCATTTCCCCATAAATACACGGTGGGTGGCAAAACAAACTCTCCTCGACCGAAATCGATCTAGGCAAATATTTTAAGTACGGCCAGGTTTGTAACTTCACTCATACGTGACACAACCGCCCTACCTCTCAGCCCCATTTATACACCGTGGGTGCCAACCGTGGGTGCCAAAACACCCTCTCCTCGCCCGAAATCACTCTCGGCAAATATTGGGGAGATGCAAGATTACTGTCCTATCCCCAACCGACGTGACGTCCGAAATTTTAAACGGGGGCTAAGTTCGTAACTTTCCCACATTTTAGACAAGCGCGTCCCAAAGTGGTTCCCCCTCTCCCTCCATTTCCCCATTCATACACCATCAGCGCCAAAACACCCTCTCCTCGGCCGAAATCGCTATCGGAAACTATTCGGGAGATGCGAGATTACCGTCCTATCCCCAACCGACCAACATCGCTCGAATGTCTGAAATTTTAAACGGGGGCTAAGTTTGTAGCTTTCCCCGCATTTGAGACAAGCGCGTCCCAAAGACTTGGTTCCCCCCTCCTCTCTCGCTTCATTTCCCCGTTCATACTCCGTGGGCGCCAAAACACCCTCTCCACCCCAGCCTCCTCCGTCCACCACCACATTCACCGCCGTCCTCGTCCACCATGCCGGAGCAGCTACCCCGACGCCGTTGTCCATTACAAGAGATCGACGTCTCTCATCCACCGAGCCAGATCAGGATCCTAGCATCGCGTCCTCTTGCTTCATCCGCGCCGTCGTCCACCTTGCCGTGGTTGCTCCTATGACCGTCTTGTCCATGGCAACAGGACTTATCCCCCGATGCTGCCATCTTCCGTCTCAGATCTGCTTCCGCGCCACCGACAGCCATTGCACCCACAGCACCCTCAACGTATCAGCAGAGGCCTACACGGCATCGCAAGAGAGATGTCACTCTTTCATATCTGCTTAAGTTATTGATCTCACCAAGAAAATAGATCGTCACTTGTTTACTGTACTTTCTTTTCCATACCAAATCTTTAGTTGTTAGTTGAAAGCAAACATTGGTTGTGAAGTAGCCTTTGTCCGGTTTGCACCTTCAGATCCGCCATGGCACGGTCAACACTATACTCGCAATGCTTATGGTTTTCCCCTTTTATATTCACTACCATCATCCTAGGTGCTTCGTGTCATGCTAGCACTGCTCCTCAACCCATCAAGCGAAACAACATGCCACTCATAATTCCAAAGCTTAGTTGTTCAAATACGAATCTGATATGATGCTGATATTACTAAAACAGAGAACGTTTCATTGGTCAGCTAATGTTCCTACATTAGTTTCGAAAAGCATGTGCGCCACATATAGAGAGATAGCAGGGAATTGCATTTCTTTATGCGCTCTGGTTCATCATGGGTGGGCAACACACATTGTATTATCTTAAATCTACTTGCTCTTCTTTAACATGTTCCTCTTCTGTTCTTCTTATTAAGTATAGTAGTACAGTATGTTCCTTGTCGGGAAGTGGAGCTGGGACATTTGCAGTCGACATGTATATTGGGTCGCTTCTGATGGATGCTTTCAACTATTCTAGTTGGTCTGCCATAATATCCAGGAAATGCTGGGAGCTGTGTTGCCTTTGAGAGTCTAGACTGATAGTAACAGTATTGCGCCTTTAGTTGAATAGAGCTGCCCCTGTAGGGGATCCGAAGCATTTCCAGCCGTACCGGCAATACAAGCCCATATGTTCCAGCTAGTTCCACTTTCCCGATTTTACTCGTGATGCTTAGGGTTTCCCCCTTTTATCTACACTACTATGATCTACGTAGGTGCTTTGTGTCGTACTAGCTGCACTCCACCCTTCAAGCTAAACAACACACCACTCATAATTCCAAAGCTTAGTTGTTCAAATACGAATGTGATATGATACTGATATTAGTTAACAGACACACATTTAATTGGTCAGCTGATGCTCCCACTGAGTATCCAAATGCATGTGGCAACATATAGAGAGACAGCAGGGAATTGCATTTCTTTGTCACTTGTTTACTGTACTATCTTGTCCATACCAAATCTTAGTTGTTAGTTGAAAGCAAACATCGGTTGCTAAGTAGCCTTCGTGCGGTTTGCAGCTTCAGATCTGTCATGCCATGGTCAACACTATACTCATCATGCTTAGGGTTTCCCCCTTGTCGGTGTCAAAACCGGCAGACCTCGGGGTAGGGGGCCCCGAGCTGTGGATCTTGGATCGGTGGTAACAGAGATGAAGGGGACAATGTTTACCCACGTTCGGGCCCTCTCGAGGAGGTAATACCCTACGTCCTGCTTTGATTATATTGATGGTAAAGTATCGAGTACAAGCTTGATCTACCTCGATATCGTAAAGAGAGATCTAACCCTAAGGCTAGGTGAATGATGATTGTGATTCTGTCCCTTCTATAAGCTAAACCCTTCGGCTTATATACACGCCGGATAGGGCATCTAGGTTTACACAGGCGGTATCTAGGGATCCTCAGGCAGGCGGCAGGAGATATCTTGGAGTATGCACCAAGTCTTTGGCAGAAGCCACCTTGATCATATCATGACTTCAGGAGTCCATCCGAATGAGAACTGGGGTCTTCGGGCCTAGCCCAAAGTCCACGGGCTGGCTAGGTCGGTACCCCCTAGTCCAGGACACCGTCAGTAGCCCCTGAACTAGTCTTCGACGCCAAGTACGACATCTTCGAACTTCGGCTTCCATAGTCTTTGGCTCGACAGACGAGTTCCCTCACCTCATTTTCAGCTCGGTTGTGAAGTCTTCGGCACACCTGACAATTTTACTCTTGTCCTACTTACACGTGGCTTTCCATCCCTGACCTTGATCGCCACGCCTTCTAGGGATCCGGGCCGCTTTACAGCAAGACGTCGAAGCGTCAGCCTCTTTTTAATTATAAATACATTGCTTATGCTTGCGGTAGAGCGTATCCTGACCTTTCCCCGCATCTCGCACAATTCTTCCCAAAGCCCCCAGGTCCATCCCCTGGAACTCCGAGCAATGGCCAGTGATGCAGGATCTTCTCGACGCCCTCATGGCCCCGTCAGGGGCGGCTGGGGCAGCTGCTCGGTCACGCGCCTCCATCTAGGGCGCCTAGCCACCCAAGGGTACTTGCCAGATTTGAAATTCACCTCCACCCGCTCAAGATTAACCATCGTAGATGGGCAGGCCCACGTAGAAAACTGTCCCTCCCCTCGAGACGATGAGCGGGTATGTTTTGTCTCCTTCCTTCTTCGTGGCTTGGGATTTCCGATCCACCCCTTCCTTAGGGGTTTGCTTGAATTCTACGGGCTGCAACTCCACCACCTCACCCCCAACTCTGTTTTACACATCGCGGGATTCGTGAATCTTTGCAAGATGTACCTTGTGTGCGAAGCACACTTCGGATTATGGCGAAGGTATTTTTGCATTGTGCCCTGCTCCCCAACTGGGTCACTATACGAAGTAGGCGCAGCCAAGGTCTGCCGAATAGACAGGACCAGCTACCCACCGGGCACCCCCAAAGAGGACTCCGATATTTGGCCCTCCGAGTGGTTCTATATAGATGACGTCCCTCTGTTCGAACTCGCCCGACCTGGGCTTCCGACGTACTCCTCTGAGCCCCCGAAGAAGCACTATAGCTGGAGGCCTAGGAGCGCGGCGCAGGAGGATGATGCCAACATCATTCGTCTAGGCGCCCAGGTGAAATAGCTGACAGACATCGGCCTGACCATTATAGATGTCATGGCGACGGTGATAAAGCAAAGAGTCCAACCACTCCAGCAGCGTCTGCATCCGCTGTACTTGTTCAATGAATCGGAGAACGCCACTCGATCGATAAAGGAAGATCTTGACAATCAAATGGCCCTGGGAACCGCGCTCCTATCCGAACTGGGTTATCTTACTACAACCTTGCTGAAGAATTCTCCCTCGTCTATCCGAACTGGGTTATCTTAATACAACCCTGCTGAAAAATTCTTCCAGCGCTCAGCCGAAGAATTCTCAAGACGGCAGTTTCGAGATGGGTTATCTTACTACAACCCTGCTGACATGGTGAGTTTTTATTGTTATCCCTCGTCTATCCGAACTCTTTGACCGACCTTCTATTGAGTTTGGACAGAGGTGGAGATGTTGGGTCGAGGCGCTGAGCAGCCCCGCCCCCGAGCCCGAGGCACACCGTCGAGCGGAAGACCCCTCCTACCATGAAGACAAAGAGCTGTCCCTGATTTATCAAGAGGGAAGATTCTATATGGAGAGCCTTGACTGTTCACGAATGACTGTTGCCCCTGATGCGCCAGGAACGCGGCCGGCTTTGTCGGGGAAGCCCCTTACTTCGACTCAAAAGAGAGCTTCTCGTCCCACAGCCTCAAGACCTCTGATTTCTTCTCAAAAGGGACGACGCTCAAAACGGTCACGCGGGGAACCAGCCCCCTCATAGCCTCCTCCATCGGGGGTGGGTGGAGCTCGAGCATCGACAGTGGCCATGTTGGCAGATCAGGACGCCTCCGCAATCAGCAGGTAATATCCTTGCCATCATGTTATCTAGGAGCAAAGTCCCAGGCCTGAACCTTGTTTAATATGCACGCAGGCAGTCTGTTCCTCCTCTGTCTTTGGAGGAAACGAGGGCCGGAGGGACTTTGGCCCCAGGTGATAACGCCGAGGTCCGTCAGCCGGAGGATTCGGGGACTTGCTCGTCCACACCGTCTGAGGTCGAGAGCGCGATGAACCACCGGCAGCGGAAGGCCTCCTTAAGGAGTTCAGCCTTTACGAATCAGGAGTTTAACACTCTGAGTTCGGTGGACGCGTATCTCAGAGCGACACGTGTTGTTTTTGAGCAAGCCGTGGGTGTATTATCACAGGGCCTGCAGGTAAGCCCCCGCTCAATCCTTTGGTTTGATGTAATTTGATGGGTTGAGGATGAACAAATCTGCCGATCATGGCAGTAGCCCCTAAGGCTTGATATGGGCAGCAGGAACCATATCAAGGCTTACTTAAAACACAACTTTATTCCTTTGACAGGGTGCTTGAGGGAAGAGTAAGCATCTCGCCGAGGTGCTTTCCCAAACGGAAGGAAAGTTGAGCGCCGCTCAAACCGAGGTAGAGCGTGTGAAAGCATTTACCCAGGATGCACATGGTAAGTATATCCCTGCCACCCTTTATAATTAAGGTGTAGAGTTGTGGGTTGTTATAACATTGTATGAATTGTAGCAGCGGAAGCCCTAGGTCACCTGGAAAGGGATCTGAAGCAGGCCCGCGAAGATCTGTTATATACGGAGGCACATCGGCAGGCTGGCAAGCACGTGCTATCCCAGAGGAGGGAAGCTTCCGACGCGCTTAAGGGAGAAAACATCCGGCAAGCTCAAGAGATTGAGAGCTTAAAGGCTCAACTAGCCGCTACTGAGGCAAAAAACCATCAGGCCAATGCGGTCGTATATGGTAACCACACCTCTTTTGATGTATGCTTCTGTAGTTTTATAATTGGAAGGCGAGCTCGGCGGGCTAATATTTTGCTCCTGGCAGCTTCCTAGACTGGCCAGCCCCTGGGAGACCCTGGCCTGCTGCCCGAAGACGCCACTACCCGTCTAGCCGAGGTGCACGAAAGTGCATGGGCGTCAATGAAGGCGGTGTTTAGTGCTTTATGGCCGGAAGAAGATCATGTGACCGAAGACATGGCCGTCCTTGCCGAGCATCTGAAGAAAGCCCAGCGCCGGATTCGAGCCTGGAAGGTGTCGGCATGCCACGAGTGATGGTGTCCTGGACTAGGGGGTACTCATCACGTCGTCTCCTGACTAGGTGGATTGGGCCGAGGACCCCCATGGCGGTTCACTCACGGGCCACTTCGGGCAGTCCATGACGAATATAAGGAAGACTCCACAAGACTTGGCGCCCAAGCTGAGGACTCTCCTAAACCCTAGGCCTCCGGTGCATATATAAACTGAGGCCAGGCTAGTCAATAGATCGACTCACATTCATTAGAACAATCTCGTGGTAGATACATGTACTCTGTACTACACCGCATATGAATACAATCAAAAGCAGGACGTAGGGTATTATCTCTTCGAGAGAGCCCGAACCTGGGTAAAATCCTGTGTCCGTGTTACCATCGCTCCAAGACGCCTAGCTTAGGACCCCTACTACAAGATATGCTGGATTTAGAAACAACATTGGTGCTTTCATTGAGAGCCTGCTGGGTAGTCGCCGCGGTGCGATGGGCATTCAGATCGTCTCCGGCGCGATCTACGTGTTGAAACCGAGCTTTATTGTCGATGTCGGCATCTTCATCGCCGGCTCGACTGGTCACCTCGGCTAGGCCGAGGACTACGCTCCATGTCAGATCATCAAGATCGAACGAGTGTCTTCATCAAAATCAACTCCAATCTCAACCAAGATCATGGAAGAATCCTCCATGGTGCTCGGGGGCTCAATGTCAACATTGCCCTCGTGCGATCATGCAGTTTTTTCTGGACAGCGCATTCGTGTTCGCCGTCACCACCTCCTCGAGCGTCGCTTTGATGATTTCTTCGGTGAAATTGTGCGGAATTCAGTCTAGAACAACCCTACAAAATTTCGTCGCGTTCCAATGGAGGAATCTCCGGCGATCTCCGATATACTGGAGCCCTGTCGAATCTGGACGAGTTTAGGGCGAGGAGTCCAGCAGTCAGCTCGGACGTCCTTTGGAAGATCCAAGCGTTCATCGGCTGCGGAATTCCCATATCTACCACCCCTCAAAATTTCAGCTCGATCCGACCGTTCAAACTCCGGGAAGCGTCCGATGAGTGCATCAATTTTTGGATCTGTTTTCTGCGTGAAAACGAATCCGACCCGAGTTCATCTTTCTTCGTGAACGGGATATTGGACATACTTTTTGGAGAAGTTTTTTCTTAGGGTATTGTGTGTTGTTCGTACACACGTGCCCATAAATTTTAATGCCTTTTTCGGAGCTAATCTTCACCATCGCGTTGGTGTCAAACCAGCCCGACAACGTTGCTCCATGGCTGCCGACCTGCGCTAGACAGATCATCGCTTCGTTGCGCCGAGGTCAAACTCATCGGATCATCACCTCGGCGAGCCAACCTAGAGTGCGGCATTGCGAAGGCTAAATCATCACCAACATCGTCGCCCCATAGGTTACACGGGGCGGGCACACTGTCATCATCGCGTGGTTACTTCATCAAGCTGGCATCGACCGCGTCACAAATTTCGACCTGCGTCGGCATCGCCATGCCACCTTTCTTCAAGCCAACATCCAACACGCCAACCTGCTTCGACTCCTCGGCTGACATGGAGGCTTTGATAGCTCGGCTGAACCGGGGGCTTCGTCATCTCTTCATCAACCTACTCCGGGGACTTCGGCGTCACCAGCCGACCAGCTTCGTCACCTCGGCTGGACCGGGGGCTTCGCCTCGCCGCATCGGCAGTGTCGTGTTATCGCTTCATCAAGCTGAGATCTTTGCTCGGGCTCCTCGGAACCGGCTTGGGGGCTGGGACCTCGGCCAACCGAGGACTACGCGCCGGATCTGTCAGAGATCAATGGGTGTCTTCGTCCCGCCACGAGCCCGGACCGCGTCATCAACACCGAGCACATTAACCAGCTAAGTCGCTTTCATGCTCAATTTTTTTAAATGTTTAATTTCTGTTCGGTTCGACCAAGCATTATATTTATGTTAAATAAAATCTGTTTGTTAAAAATGAGGTTTCTTAAAAACCACTTTCTTTACCCAAGTTAACAGGGGGCTCTTAAATTTATATGAGCCGTTATAATAAGTGTTTTCCTCTTAGTCGTTGCAAAGTCTTTTTCTACTACTCCTTTTTCCGACGCGAGCCTGGTTTCTCTCTAAAGCCGCTCGAGTTTAGTTCACTAAACTAGCTTGAGAAACACTCCGCCTTCGGGATAGGAGGTTGAAGCCGAAGGCTGACCCGCTTGAAGTCTAGAGATCGGACGTATCATGTTAAAGCACGACAGAAGCATAATTTAATTTTGAGACCAATTTTCGGATTGGCACCAAAAAACTTGATTTACTTCGGACGTAAAGTTTTCACATAAGTTTTTTGGTTTTCCGAGCTTATGGCACCTTTAACCTATTTTATGTTTTCCTTTCAGGAGGCGGGACATCCTTTTGATCGAGGTGTTCTGCGTGGAGGCGGGACATCCTCTTGACCGAGGTGCCGTGCATAATAATTCGGCTTGGGAAATCTTTTCCGACCCGTAGTTCGGCACCTTCCCTGCCGAGCTGCACCTCGGCACGCCCGAACACTCCAAACACCGGGGGCTAGTTACTTGCCCTCACGGTCAAGCTCCTATGACTAAGTGAAAATTATAAAGCCTACACATCTGATTGCCTCGTTTTCGCTAACACAACCGCCTCCGGGCACCGAGACGTCGGCTAAGGGTTGTCTTGTTATTGCGGAAACACCCTGCGTAGCATCTACAAAGGGGTGGAAGCCGATAATGGGCCACTTTCAAATTATAAACGGTCGCACAGGAGTCAAAGTAAACACTTCGGACATATAAAAAAGTCCAATAAACCGTACCAGGGGCTCCTTGAGGCACCTCAGCGCGGTTACTTTGGGACTCCTGGAGAGTCCGACGTATTCTCAGCATTTGTATTCAATATACGAGCGCTGCCTTCCCATAAATCGTTATAAAGCCACAATATGCATCAATTTGACTTGAGATCTGGCCAAGCTGGGTTGCCTGGCTCCTGTGCTTACCCCCTACGTTCCCGATTGTTCGGCTAGGGGGTAAAGGGAGCACCTCTATGATTGATACTACCGGGTTATCTGGGTTAGTACCTGAGACTGGGTGAAGCCGAAAGCTAGCAATCTCAAGAACATAATTGGTCGGCAACGACGGAAGTGAAAATCTCGGTTTTTTAAAGCCAAATACTTCGGGAATTTTCTCCGAATTAATCTTCACTATTTTCTCCCACTTAGATCGGAGGTAAAGTTACACCATCCTACTTAGCATGATGTCCTGAGAAAAGGAACCTATAACGGAACTATTTTTCTCAGAAGATGTTTCTTACATTAAATAGTAATATAACATATCTCTCCGTGTACCTTTGTTTATAAAACCATATCGCCGGATTGCCTTGTTTGCCGTAAATCTTTGCCCTTATAAAGGCTTTATAAAGTAGGACAAACACTCCTCGGCTACTGGCCGAGGATGTTGAAGCCGATGATCGGTCAACAATGTTTGTACAATGCGGATCCGAGCATTAATGATGTAAAGTACTTGGATACATAGAATCATTACACATAAATTATGATTAAAATCAATTTACTCCGGATATTGATCCTTAATTCGGCCACCCTTGCCCAACTTAAGGCTCGGGGGCTACTGGGCTTCGCGCTTCTCACTTAAAAGCCATTAACGGGTTACATCGATCCCTTGATCTGGTGTTGCCACCCGACCAGTGGCTCGGGGGCTACTGCATTGACGATTCAATGCAGACACTTTACAAAGTGCAAAATAGTTTCTGAGGAGATTATGATCCTCAGGTTGGTCGGCCGCACCCAGCCTGAGTCTCGGGAACTACTGCACACCGTGTTTCCGTTCCTAAGTATGCTGCCGAACTAGGAGTTGACCCTCAGGCCTATTTCGCGAATCGACCTGAGTCTCAGGGGCTACTGGGATCAGCGGTTTTATGTTTTCCTTCAGGTGCATCTCGGATTTTTGGCCGACACACACCTTGAGGGCTACTGGCTATATATCTCGATAGATAATAGATTGCACCAATCGAAAAAATAAATCAGCCCATGGCTGAGGTGGTGCACCACCTCGGAAGCAGTCCGGCATAAAGCTCGGATGCAAGTGGCTGGCTCCGTAGAGGGCGTTTCCGGCATTAAGCTCGGCTGAACTTCTTCAACTTTTTTGGACCGAGGAAACCTATAACACCTCGGATGTAGACCGGCGTTGGAGCTCGGCTGCTAAAATGTACCTCAGAAGCAGTCCGGCATAAAGCTCGACTGCGAGTGGCTGGCTCCATAGAGAACTTTTTCGGCGTTAAGCTCGTATAACCTCCTTCAAACTTTTTCACAGACGAGGTACTCTATGCCTCCTCGGATGCAGTCCAGCGTTGGAACTCGACTGCAAGAAGACACCTCGGATGCAGTCCGGCGCTGGAGCTCGGATACAGACCGGCGTTGGAGCTCGGCTGGTAAAATGTACCTCGGATGCAGACCGGCGTTGGAGCTCGGCTGCAAAAGACACCTCGGTGCATTCCGGTGTTGGAGCCCGGATGCAAGAGGACACCGCTGCATGGGAAAAACTTTGAACCCGAGGTGCGGCGTAAAAATAACAAGGCATTGATAAAGTCCAAGAACCTAAAGGGGCTCCTCGGATGCCCGACGTGTCAACTCTTCGGATACACCTCGGCGATCCTCGAGATCGGAGATGTGAATATTTGTTGAACCAGCTTTCAAGACCGACGACCGAATATGAAGAATAGTTCGGAAGAACCGAGGAGCATCCCCAACTTGAAGACCGGTTTAGGGGGCTACTGACGGTGTCCTAGACTAGGGGGTACTCATGACGTCGTCTCCCGACTAGGTGGATCAGGTCGAGGACCCCCATGGTGGTTCACTCATGGGCCACTTCGGGCAGTCCATGACGAATACAAGGAAGACTCCACAAGACTTGGCGCCCAAGCCGAGGACTCTCCTAAACCCTAGGACTCCGGTGCATATATAAACCGAGGCCATGCTAGTCAATAGATCGACTCACATTCAGTAGAACAATCTCGTGGTAGATACATGTACTCTGTACTACACTGAAAGCACATTTGCTCCCTTGGTGGTTTTGGTAATTTATGCCAACATACATGTTGTTGGACTAATGCTTCTATCTAGCGCATTTCAGACAAGTTCAACAATGGCGTGGCAGGGACAAGAGGACGTGGAACCCCCTCAAAATGCTAAGGACAAGGATTGGCAAAAGATCAAGACTCTACATTTTTGGTTTAGTGATCCAAGATCACATTGAGTCCATAGGAAAGCCAATACTATTAAAAGGGGATGAGGTGTTGCTTAATGATCTTTTTGCTCAAGTGCTTAGTGACAGTACTCCTAAACCCTCAACCACTCTCTCAATCCCAAATATGTCCAAAACCTACATTCCAACTCGGCCCCATCAAAATTCTCTATCCGGCCCCACCGAGTTCACCAAGACTTAGCCACTGCCAAAACCCTAACAAATCGGATCCACCGAAATGGATCTCGGTCTCACCGAGATGGCCTTGACAACTCTCTCTAATCGTTTGCACTCACTTCGGTCTCATCGAGTTTTGCAAATCGGTCTCACCGAGATGGCTTGCCAACTCTCTGTTGCCTTATTGCTTCACTTCGGTCCTACCGAGTTTATGCAATCAGTGCCACCGAGATGAGGTTTGCCCTAGCCATTGCACTTCGGTCCATCTGAGTTGTTCCTATCGGTCCCACCGAGATTCCTAAAGTTCATATCTTTTACACAGTTCGGTGCTACCGAGATCATTGTTTTGGTGCCACCGAGTTGGGTCAAAAGTGTGTAACGGTTGGATTTTGTGTGGAGGCTATATATACCCATCCACCACATCCTTCTCAGTAAGGAGAGCCATCAGAACGTGCCTATACTTCCACCATACATTTTCTGAGAGAGAACCACCTACTCATGTGTTGAGATCAAGAGATTCCATTCCTACCATTTGAACCTTGATCTCTAGCCTTTCCCAAGTTGCTTTCCACTCAAATCCTTCTTCCACCATAGCCAAATCTGTGAGGAGTTGTTTGAGTGCTGGGAAGACTATCATTTGAAGCACAAGAGCAAGGAGTTCATCAACAACACACCGTCTATTACCTTTTAGAGAGTGGTGTCTCCTAGATTGGTTAGGTGTCACTTGGGAGCCTCCGACATGATGTGGAGTTGAACCAAGAGTTTGTAAGGGCAAGGAGATCGCCTACTTAGTGAAGATCTACCCCGAGTGAGGCTAGTCCTTCATGGACGTAAGCCATGGTGGAATAGACAAGGTTGCTTCTTCGTGGACCCTTCATGGGTGGAGCCCTTCGTGGACTCGCACAGCCGTTACCCTTCGTGGGTTGAAGTCTCCATCAATGTGGTCGTACGATAGCACCACCTATCAGAACCACGCCAAAAACCACTGTGTCTTCATTGCCTTTGATCTTCCATACTCTACCCCCTTTACTTTCCATACTCTTGCATGCTTTACTATTTCCGCTGCTCAATCTCTAGGTATGCATGTGTAGAAAGTATTGGAGTAATCTTAACTTGTGCCCAAATCTGCCTAAGTTCCAAGAGAAATTAAAATCTGCAACTTTGGTTGGTTAAGGGTCTATTCACCCCCCCCTCTAGACCTATCTCCTCGATCCCACAATTGGTATGAGAGCTTTGGTTTCCATTGCTTTGGTTTCATCACCATTGAAGGGAGATGGATGTGTCTACTTTGGGGAGTCTTAGACGTAGAGTGCCTATTCTCAATAGGGAGTATTACAACTTTTGGAAAGATGAAATGCTTGATATCTTTGATGAATTTAGCTTGAGCAAGTATATTCATAATCCTTATGTGCCCCCTATTGATCCCTTGCATCCTACTCATGAAGAGGAAATTGACATGCTTCGTAATCTTAGAACCGTCAATCTTATCATTAGAGGATTACCTAAAATTGTGCTTGGTTGTATGCAAAATTTTGAATGTGCTTATACTCTATGGCATGACTTGGAAAAGCGATATCCCGATTACTCTTTAAAGAGTCTTGATAAGATTCTTCATAAGGCTGTTGCTTTTCACAAGATGAGTCCTAGTGATCCTAAGTTTGATGATTGCTTGTTTGAGCTTCGTGATCTTATGCGTGCCAAAGGAGATGTTAGAACTATTAGTAACATTATCATGGAAGCCATTAGAAGTCATAAACTTGAACATTGCCATGATCATGAAACTAAGGAATCTATTGCCCTAGGTAATGATCACATGCATGATGATGAAGATGTTGAGCATGGCTACTATGATGAGGACGAAGAGTTTGATATTGAATTCGAGAAGACCATGAGGAATCTATGTATTATGGAAAATCTTCAAGATTACATGGCTGGAGGAAAAGAGTGGATTCTTGATAGTGGATGTACGGATCACATGACCGGAGATAGAGACATGTTTCGTGAGCTTACTAAAAATGATGGTCCACGCAAGTATGTGACTTTTGGAGACAACTCAAAGGGTAAGGTACTTGGCCTTGGTAAGGTGGCCATATCCAATGATAGCTCCATACAAAATGTTATGCTTGTTGAATCTCTTGGTTACAATCTTCTTTCCGTATCTAGACTAGCTGATTTTGGCTTCAATGTTCTATTTACCAAAGTAGATTGACAAGTGTTTCATCAAGATAATCATAATATGGTCTTTACCGGCATCCGTAGAGGTGGTCTATACATTGTTGATTTCACTAATAGAGCTCAACCTCGTACTTGTTTAATTGCTAAATCTTCTAAGGGTTGGTTATGGCATAGAAGACTTGGACATGTTGGCATGCGTAACCTTGATAAACTTGTTAAAGGAGGTCACATTCTTGGAGTGAAAGATGTTATATTTGACAAAGATCGACTTTGTAGTGCTTGCCAAGCAGGAAAACAAGTTGGAGGAAGCCATCCCGTGAAGAACATTATGACCACGAGGAGACCACTCGAGCTACTTCATATGGATCTTTTTGGTCCCAACGCCTATAAGAGTCTTGGTGGTAAATCTTTCGGTTTGGTCATTGTTGATGATTTTTCCATATTTACGTGGGTGTTCTTTCTTGATGACAAATCGCAGGTACAAAAGATCTTCAAGAACTTCGCAAGAAAGGCTCAAAATCAATTTGAAGTGAAGATCAAGAAGGTTCGGAGTGACAACGGAGCGGAGTTCAAGAACGCCAATGTGGACACCTTTCTTGATGAGGAGGGTATTTTACATGAGTACTCGGCTACGTACACACCTCAACAAAATGGAGTTGTTGAGAGGAAGAATCGGACACTTATTGAGATGGCAAGAACGATGCTTGATGAATACAAGATGCCAAGACATTTTTGGGCAGAAGCGGTTGAAACAGCTTGTCATGCAACAAACCGACTCTACCTTCACAAGCTTCTTGGTAAAACGGCGTATGAACTGCTCACCGGTAACAAACCACAAGTTGGATACTTTCGAGTATTTGGCTCAAAATGTTACATTCTTGATAAGCATCGTCGTTCAAAATTTTCTCCTAAATCTCATGAAGGTTTCCTACTCGGTTATGGATCGAACTCTCACACTTACCGTGTCTACAACAACTTCACTCGAAAAGTTGAAGAGATGGTAGATGTGAAGTTTGATGAGACTAATGGCTCGCAAGTCGAGCAATTGCCACTTGATGTAGGAGATCAAGAACCATCGGAAGCAATCCAAGACTTGCCCATTGGTAAGATTCGCCCCGTGGGAGTGAAGGAGAGTACCTCGTCTATTCAAGTGGAAGCCTCAACTTCACATCAGGGTGAACGACAAGTTGATATGGAGGCATCCACGAGCGGAACACGTCAAGACGATGGAAATGAGGAAGTGCAACAAGATGATCCACCTCAACCTCCTTCTCCACCTCCACAAGCAAACAACGACAACATCAACGAAGAAGAAGATGATGATGAGGAAGCCTCACCACAACCCAAGAAAAGGCTGCCTCGAGTTAGAGCAAGAATCGACAAGGATCATCCCGTCGAACAAATACTTGGAGATATCCAAACCGGGAGAATCACTCGCTCTAAAACTCGTTTAGCTAACTTTTGTGAGCATTACTCATTCATCTCTAGTGTTGAACCTTTGAAGGTGGAAGATGCTCTCAAGGACCCCGATTGGGTGAATGCAATGCACGAGGAGCTACACAACTTTGAGAGGAACCAAGTGTGGACATTGGTTGAGAAGCCTGAGGAAGAGCAAAACATCATTGGAACTAAATGGGTGTTTCGGAACAAGGAAGATGAAGATGGACAAGTTGTACGCAACAAGGATCGTCTCATAGCACAAGGGTACACACAAGTCGAAGGTATGGACTATGGTGAGACCTATGCCCCCGTTGCAAGACTTGAGTCCATTCGCATTTTACTCGCTTATGCCAATCACCATGATATCACTCTTTACCAAATGGATATTAAAAGTGCTTTCTTAAATGGTGAAATTGAGGAGGAAGTGTATGTTAAACAACCTCCCGACTTTGAAAATCCTAAGAAACCTAATCATGTGTACAAACTTCATAAAGCTCTTTATGGTCTTAAACAAGCCCCTAGTGCTTGGTATAAATGCTTGACAAAGTTTCTTCTTGAAAAAGGTTTTGAAATTGGGAAGATTGATTCAACTTTGTTCACTAAGAGGGTTAATGGAGAATTATTTGTATGCCAAATTTATGTTGATGATATTATCTTTGGATCTACTAACCCCTCTTTTAGTGAAAAGTTTGGAAGGTTGATGTCGGAAAAGTTCGAGATGTCTATGATGTGTGAACTCAAATTCTTTCTTGGTTTGCAAATCAAGCAAACTAGGGAAGGTACCTTTGTTTCTCAAACAAAGCATACCAAGGACTTATTCAAGAAGTTCAACATGCAAGAGAGTAAAGGTATGAAAACTCCCATGCCGACGAGTGGACATCTTGACTTGACCAAGGATGGCAAACCGGTTGATCAAAAGGTTTATCGATCTATGATTGGTTCATTGCTATATCTATGTTCCTCCCGTCCCGACATTATGCTGAGTGTGTGCATGTGTGCACGATACCACGCGGCACCAAAAGAGTGTCACCTTAAAGCGGTGAAAAGAATTGTGAGATACTTGTTACATACACCAAACTTTGGCATATGGTATCCCAAAGGATCTTCTTTCAATCTTGTTGGCTACTCCGATTCGGACTATGCCGGAGACAAGCTTGACAGAAAATCCACTTCAGGTACATGTCAATTTCTTGGTAGATCTCTTCTGTCTTGGTCCTCTGAGAAACAAAATTCCGTATCTCTATCTACTGCCGAAGCAGAATACATTGCCGCGGGATCATGTTGTGCTCAATTACTATGGATGACACAAACTCTTAAAGACTATGGTGTGCATGTGAGACATGTACCATTACTATGTGACAATGAGAGTGCTATTAAGATTGCGCACAATCTCGTGCAACATTCTCGAACTGAGCATATTGAGGTTCGTCACCACTTCATTCGAGATCATGTTGATGAGAAAGTGTTTTGTCACTTGAGAAGCAATTGGCGGACATCTTTACCAAAATCCCTTGATGAGAAAGTGTTTGTCACTTGAGAAGCGAGTTGAACATCATTGATCCTTCAAACGTGAACTAGAGGTTCATGTGGATGCATACAAGGGCATGAGCCAACTTGACTAATCCATGATACCTTCATGATCATCTTATATCTTGGATATTTTGCTCCCTTGTATTGTATCTAACCTTTTGTAGGTACTTGGACAAGCTTCATGTCATAAGATTGCATCTCACTCTTATCATAAGCAATCTTGTATAACCCAAGTATCAACAATTGATGGTGGAACAAGGAACAAGACAACCTAAACATATCCTTTGACAAACTTTTGAGATATGCTTCATTCTTGTCATTTTGGATATACATGTTGTTCCTTGCAAATCTAACCCATGTAGGAAGATGAACTACAAATGAGAGGATAGCTCCCAACTTCAACTCATGAGCATCCACTTCAAGTTCAACTACATGATGGCAATCACCACCAAAATCCCAATGTAAGTTCTCACATCTTAGAGAAGCTTTACTCAAAGACATGAGCTAAAGCAACTCAACAAGATGTGAATACATTAAAATGCTTAAAGGAAAAAATGGCAACCCCATTTTGAGCTTAAACGATGAGTATGACCTATGATCAAGTGTTCTCATTTGACTCCTAAGTCAATATACTCTAACATAGGTGACCTAGTCGCCGACCCATCTAGATGAAGTTCTCTAGTGTTTATTTTTCCTGTTCTCTTCTTGCTAGAGTGATTCCTTTAAAAAAAACTTCATCTAGACTTTGCTTCTTTTCTGTGTTTATTTTCTTTTCGCTAGTTCCACAGTTAATTCATTGCAAATCTTTGTGAGATCCTCTTTGCCTAGTGAGCTGAGTTGACAAAATGTTTCATTGCATCAAACTCGGTTCCACTGAATTGATACAACTCGGTGTCACCGAATTTGCTGCCCTAAGGAATTTTCTGTCAAACCAACTCTACTCAATGATTCTTACCCTCTACTTGCATCTAGAGTCACTCAATGGCTAAATGTGTTTCTCAAGGACCAAACCCACTTGATCAATAATCTTGAAGTCCCTTCTTGGAAATTGATGTCAAAGGGGGAGAGAGAAATACATCAAAGCTTATCACTTCAAAAGAGATGCACCTTACAAGAGGAGAGAATGCTACATGTTTCTAAGAGGGGAGAAACATGTTCAGTTTGTTCTTTGGTTGTTCTAGTTTTCTCACCCTACCTACTCCCAATATCCAATGTCAGATTCAGGGGGAGAGGAAGTTCTTTAAGGGGAGACAACTATTTCTTTTGGGGACATGTCTGCTTCAAAGAAGTATTCACCTAGTGATACTCTCTTCTACATGTCATCCCAATCTTGGTTCCTTGTTGATCGTGTGTCTTTTCTTGAAGAAATTATCTTGTGTTATCTAACCCTATTTTCTTAAGTGTATTTCTTCAGGTACTTGATCAAGAACTTCAAGGTAAGTATATGCATCACACTCATGTACATGATTGACCTCTTGCTAGTATATAATGTATGCAAGGAGACAATCATGGACATGTGGACACTATATGATATATATGTTTGCTTTGATGCATATAGCCAAGATACATGTTGCATGTATATTTCCCATGAGATATCATCATGTTATGCACATCTTCAGGGGGAGCTCATACATGTTACATGTTTTCTTCAAAGCTTTCATACATACCTCTGCTATATCTGTATTTGAAGCTTTGATGTATGTTGTCATCAATTACCAAAAAGGGGGAGATTGAAAGCACATTTGCTCCCTTGGTGGTTTTGGTAATTTATGCCAACATACATGTTGTTGGACTAATGCTTTTATCTAGTGAATTTCAGACAAGTTCAACAATGGCGTGGCAGGGACAAGAAGACGTGGAACCCCCACAAAATGCTAAGGACAAGGATTGGCAAAAGATCAAGACTCTACATTTTTGGTTAAGTGATCCAAGATCACATTGAGTCCATAGGAAAGCCAATACTATTAAAAGGGGATGAGGTGTTGCTTAATGATCTTTTTGCTCAAGTGCTTAGTGACAGTACTCCTAAACCCTCAACCACTCTCGCAATCCCAAATATGTCCAAAACCTACATTCCAACTCGGCCCCACCGAAATTCTCTATTCGGCCCCACCGAGTTCACCAAGACTTAGCCACTGCCAAAACCCTAACAAATCGGATCCACCGAAATGGATCTCGGTCTCACCGAGATGGCCTTGCCAACTCTTTGTAATCGTTTGCACTCACTTCGGTCTCACAGAGTTTTGCAAATCGGTCTCACCGAGATGGCTTGCCAAATCTCTGTTGCCTTATTGCTTCACTTCGGTCCTACCGAGTTTATGCAATCGGTGCCACCGAGATGAGGTTTGCCCTAGCCATGGCACTTCGGTCCATCCGAGTTGTTCCTATCGGTCCCACCGAGATTCCTAAAGTTCATATCTTTTACACAGTTTGGTGCTACCGAGATCATTGTTTTGGTGCCACCGAGTTGGGTCAAAAGTGTGTAACGGTTGGATTTTGTGTGGAGGCTATATATACCCATCCACCACATCCTTCTCAGTAAGGAGAGCCATCAGAACATGCCTATACTTCCACCATACATTTTCTGAGAGAGAACCACCTACTCATGTGTTGAGATCAAGAGATTCCATTCCTACCATTTGAACCTTGATCTCTAGCCTTTCCCAAGTTGCTTTCCACTCAAATCCTTCTTCCACCATAGCCAAATCTGTGAGGAGTTGTTTGAGTGCTGGGAAGACTATCATTTGAAGCACAAGAGCAAGGAGTTCATCAACAACACACCGTCTATTACCTTTTGGAGAGTGGTGTCTCCTAGATTGGTTAGGTGTCACTTGGGAGCCTCCGACATGATGTGGAGTTGAACCAAGAGTTTGTAAGGGCAAGGAGATCGCCTACTTTGTGAAGATCTACCCCGAGTGAGGCTAATCCTTCGTGGACGTAAGCCATGGTGGAATAGACAAGGTTGCTTCTTCATGGACCCTTTGTGGGTGGAGCCCTTCGTGGACTCGCGCAGCCGTTACCCTTTGTGGGTTGAAGTCTCCATCAACGTGGACGTACGATAGCACCACCTATCAGAACCACGCCAAAAACCACCGTGTCTTCATTGCGTTTGATCTTCCATACTCTACCCCCTTTACTTTCCGTACTCTTGCATGCTTTACTATTTCCGCTACTCAATCTCTAGATATGCATGTGTAGAAAGTATTGGAGTAATCTTAACTTGTGCCAAAATCTGCCTAAGTTCCAAGAGAAATTAAAATCTGCAACTTTGGTTGGTTAAGGGTCTATTCACCCCCCCCTCTAGACCTATCTCCTTGATCCCACATACACCCCATACGAATACAATCAAAAGCAGGACGTAGGGTATTATCTCTTCGAGGGAGCCCGAACCTGGGTAAAATCCTGTGTCCGTGTTACCATCGCTCCAAGACGCCTAGCTTAGGACCCCTACTACGAGATATGCCGGATTTAGAACCGACAGCGAGGGAGCAACGGAGGCCTGGGCTATGATCAAGACATGGTACACCGGCCTGGATACGGAGCGCCTGGCCGAGGTAGGGCCCAAAGGGCCTAATGGGGGAGAAATTCCCACCAGCCTGGTGTAAGCAAATGTGCTTCTAGCCGCTCGTTCTTCTCAGAAAGACTGCTCCTTAGACACCTTAATAGATGGGCTAGATCGAGCGTAATTTGGATTACTGTATGACTCTATGTATCAATGTACTTTTCGTCTGGAATCAATTTGCACTTCCTAACTCTGTCGACCAGCCATTGCCTTCAACCTCCTCGGCCATTGGCCAAGTAGTGCCTCTGTACTACTGGTCGAGGTAAATCGGACCAGATGCTTTGGGGTGGCTAGGCGATCTGGCTATGTGGTTCGAAAGGACACGAGTGGGGCAAAGAGTTATGTTATATTACTATTTTACGTAAGAAACATCTTCCAAGAAAAATAGTTCCTCCAACAGTTCCTTTTCATGGGTAGGCGTGCCGAACACTGTTGTCCGAAGACTAACGATCTCGGGTGTGAAGCCCCTAGCCGGGGTGTAAAGACCCTTGCCGCTTTTTTCCTATGCCAGGACCGACCAATCTGATCTTTCGAGATTGCTAGCTTTTGGCTTTGTCCGTCTGAGGTACTACACCGGCTGACCCGGGAGTATCAATCATAGCAGTGCTCCCTTTGCCTTTTAGCCGAAGAGTCGGAAACGTAAAGGGCAAACACAGGAGCCGGGCAACCCAGCTTGGCCAAATCTGAAGTCAAATTTGGTGCATATTGTGGTTTGAAAGGCAAATAGGAGAAAATTAGCGGAGAAGCGTGTGTTTGAAAACACGTGGTATGTTAATATGGTTGGCAGAAAAATTCATGTAATAACTGTTATTTAGTCGAGGAAATAATGCCAGGAATGATAAAAAGGTATTTACATGGGAAGAAGATGCTCGGGGCCTTATCCGTAGAAACGCTGAAGTAGCGCCACGTTCCAGGGATTAGGCTCTAAGCGTCCATCCACTAGATCTCGAATTCGATAGGCACCACCTACCAGGATCTGGTCAATGATGAATGGCCCATCCCATTTGGGTGAAAGTTTACGCTTCTGTTTTTCAAGGTGGAGCCGCATGACCAGATCGCCTATGCTGAATTCCTTTGACCGAACTTCCCTGCTGTTGATAAATTGCAGATCGCGCTCTAGCTATGTTGCGTTCTTCTTCCAGGGCGTCCAAAGCATCCTGCCGATCTAGCTCGGCCTCTCGCTCCTCGTACATGCGTACCCGAGGTGCGTCATGGATTATATCGCAGGGCAGTACTGCCTCGGCGCCATATACCATAAAAAAGGGGGTGCACCCCGTTGAATGATTTGGGGTAGTGCGTAGCCCCATTGGACCGAGTTGAGTTCCTCTACCCATTTGCAGTCTGCCTCCGTAAGGGAGCATACTAACCTTGGCTTGATGCCACTGAGGACTAGTCCGTTGGCGCGTTCGACCTGCCCGTTTGACTGTGGGTGGTAGACTGACGCGTAATTGAGCTTTATGCCCATTTTTGCGCACCACGCTTTCACCTCTTTAGTGGTGAAATTTGTCCCGTTGTCCATTATGATGCTATGAGGGATGCCATAACGGTGCACGACTCCGGAAATGAATTCAATCACTGGGAGAGCCCCTGCCGAGGTGACCGGCTTTGCTTCGATCCACATTGTGAACTTATCTACCATGACAAGTAGGTATTTGTTTTTTCACGAACCTCCCTTTAGCGGGCTGACCATGTCTAGGCCCCAGACAGCGAAAGGCCAAGTGATCGGGATGGTTTTGAGGAAGGTGGAGGGCATGTGGCTTTGTTTGGCAAATACCTGGCATCCGGGGCAACATTGCACTAATTTTTTGGCGTCGGCCCCAGCCGTTAGCCAGTAAAAGCCAGCTCGGAATGCTTTGCTCACCAAGGTTCGAGCAGCGGCGTGATGTCCGCTCCTGCCTGAGTGTATTTCACTAAGAAGCGATCTACCTTCCTCCTCGGATATACAATGTTGAAGGACGCCTGTGGTGCTCTGTTTGTAGAGTTCACCCTCGTGGACGTTTTAGGCTTTAGACTGCCTGACGATTCGACGCGCGTCAGTTTGGTCCTTGGAGAGTTCTTTCCGAAGTAGATAAGTGAGTAGGGGTTCGGTCCAAGACGCAATTACTGCCATGACCTCATGAGCCGAAGTCGTTTCCTGGACCGCGGATCCTCCGACTACGTCTATATCTATTTCGACTTCATATGAGACATATTGTTTTGTGTCGTTTGATTCCGACGCTTCCCTACCGTCCTGCCAGACAACGGATGGCTTGAAAAGCCGTTCAAGGATGGTGTTATCTGGGACCTTATTCCGTTTAGCTCCCATTTGAGCGAGGACGTCGGCGACCTGATTGCTATCGCGGGGGATGTGATGAAATTCAAGCCCCTCGAACCTGGCCGAGATCTGTAAGACGGCATTCTTGTAGGCCGTCATTTTTGGGTCCTTTACATCAAACTCGCCATTTACTTGGGAGATGGCGAGATTTGAATCTCCCCGGACCTCGAGGCGTTTAACGCCCATGGAGGCTGCTATCTGAAGACCATGCAAAAGGGCTTCGTATTCAGCCGCATTGTTGGAATCTTTGTACATGATCTGTAGTACGTAGTGTATATTATCGCCTGTTGGAGATGTGAGGACTACACCAGCCCCTAGACCAGCAAGCATTTTTGATCCGTCAAAATGCATAGTCCAGTGTGAATATGAGCTGTACTCCCTAGGGAGCTCGGCCTCTGTCCATTCGGCCACGAAGTCTGCCAGCACCTGAGATTTAATGGCTCGGCGCGGTCGGTATGTAATTTCAAAGGGTGAGAGCTCTATGGCCCATTTGGCGATACTTCCTGTAGCATCCCTGTTATTAATTATGTCACTTAATGGTACTTCGGATGCCACAGTGATCGAGCACTCTTGAAAGTAGTGCCAAAGTTTTCGTGATGCCACGAAAACGGCGTAGGCTATCTTCTGATAGTGCGTGTAGTGGGTTTTACACGGCGTTAGGACCTCGGAAATGTAATAGACTGGCCTCTGTACCTGGAACCTGTGGCCTTCCATGTCTCGTTCTACCACGAGTACGATGCTGACCACCTGGTTGGTTGCCAAGATGTATAGTATCATCGGCTCATTCACGCCAGGCGCAGCTAAAATGGGGTTTGTGGCGAGGAGGGACTTGATATCTTCCAGGGCAGCTGCTGCCTCACATGTCCACTTGAAATTCTTGGTTTGTTTTAGCAGCTTGTAAAGGGGTAGAGCCTTTTCCCCTAGCCTTGAAATAAAGTGGCTTAAAGTAGCCACGCAGCCCGCCAGCTTCTAAACGTGCTTGAGCTCAGTAGGCACCTCTAGTCGGTCCAGGGCTCGAATTTTTGCCGGATTGGCCTCAATTCCTCGGCTGGACACAATAAAGCCGAGGAGCTTGCCTGCGGGCACCCCGAAGATGCATTTTTTTGGGTTGAGTTTGATCTAATATTCCCGCAGGCTATCAAATGTCTCGCGGAGGTTATCAACCATCTGTCCGATGTGTTTGGTTTTGATTACCACATCATCGAGATAGGCTTCGACGGTCTTTCCGATGTGTTTCTTCAGGCATGTTTGAATCATGCACTGGTATGTTGCCCCAGCGTTCTTTAGTCTGAAAGGCATCGTGTTGAAGCAAAACGGGCCGTAGGGCGTAATGAAGGCGGTTGCCACCTGATCAGAATCCTTCATCTTTATCTGGTGGTACCCCGAGTAGGCATCCAGAAAGCACAAAGAGTAGTGCCATGCGGTGGCGTCCACAATCTGATCGATACGTGGTAACGGGAAGGGGTCCTTGGGGCAGGCCTTGTTGAGGTCTTTGAAATCGACACACAGGCTCCAGGACTTGTCCTTTTTGGGTACCATGACCAGGTTGGCAAGCCACTCGGGGTGTTTTATATCTCTTATGAATCCGGCTTCGAGGAGCTTGGCCAGCTCTTTGCCCATCGCTTGACGCTTGGGCTCAGAGAAGTGCCGAAGTGTTTGCTTAACAGGCTTATATCCCTTTAGTATATTTAAGCTGTGTTCGGCAAGTTCGCGGGGTATTCCCGGCATGTCAGAAGGGTGACAGGCGAATATATCCCAGTTTTCTTTAAGGAAATCGTGTAGGGACTCGTCAATTTCCGGCTCTAAGCTTGCCCCGATCGATGTCGTTTTGGCAGAATCGGTGGGATGCACTTGGAATTTGATTATGTCATCCGCCGGTTTAAATGAGGTTGACTTCGGTCGCTTATCAAGGATGACGTCATCTCGGTCTACTTCGGCTCGCAGTGCCGTTAATTCTTCGGCCACGAGGGCTTCGTATAGGGTCTCTAAAGCAAGTGACGCCATCTTGTTTTCGGCCCTTAGGGCCCTATCAGGATCGCTAACGATCGTAATGATCCCGTTGGGACCCGGCATCTTAAGCTTCATGTAGCCGTAGTGTGGAATTGCCTAAAATTTAGAAAAGGCGCCCCGTCCTAGGAGGGCATGATAGCCGTTCTTCAAGGAGACGACGTGGAATGTTATTTCTTCGGATCGATAGTTGTCCGGTGTTCCAAAGACTACATCCAAGGTAATCTTCCCGCTGCAGTGCGCTTCGTGTCCGGGTACTATCCCTCTAAAGGTGGTTTGACTCCGCTCGATGCGCGATTTATCGATTTGCATCTTGTCCAGAGTGCCCGTGTATATCACGTTTAGGCTGCTACCCCCATCCATGAGCACCTGATACGTCTCCAATGTATCTATAATTTTTGATTGTTCCATGCTGATATATTATCAATCTTGGATGTTTTTACAGTCATTTACAGCAATTATATATCATTTTGGGAGACTAACCTATTAACCTAGTGCCCAGTGCCAGTTGCTGTTTTCTGCCCTGTTTTTGTTTTACAGAAAATCAATACCAAACAAAGTCCAAATGCCATGAAACTTTTTGGAGATTTTTTATTGGACAAGATAAACACTAGAAGCTTCGGGAGAGGGCCAGAAGATGAAGGAGTGGGCCACGAGGCACCAGGGCGCGCCCTAGGGGGGTGGCGCGCCCTGGTACCTCGTGGGGCCCACCCAGCTCCGTTTGACCTAATTCTAGCACTATAAATTCCAGAAAAATCAGAACCCCACAAGGGAGTCCATGAAATACTTTTTCCGCCGCCGCAAGTTTCTGTTCCAGAGAGATCCCATCTGGGGTCCTTCTCCAGTAATCTGCCGGAGGGGGAATCGATCACGGAGGGATTCTACATCCACCTTGCTGCCCTTCCGATGATGCGTGAGTAGTTTACCACAGACCTTCGGGTCCATAGGCAGTAGCTAGATGGCTTCTTCTCTCTTTTTGATCTTCAATACAATGTTCTCCTTGATGTTCTTGGAGTTCTATCCGATGTAATCGCTTTTTGCGGTGTGTTTGTTGGGATCCGATGAATTGTGAGTTTATGATCGGATTATCTATGAAATTATTTGAGTCTTTGCTGCACTCTTTTATGCATGATTATTATAGCCTCGTATTTCTTCTCCGATCTATTGATTTGGTTTGGCCAACTGTGTTGATTTATCTTGCCATGGGAAGAGGTGATTTGTAGTGGGTTCGATCTTGCGGTGCTCAATCCCAGTGACAGAAAGGGACATGACACGTATGTATCGTTGCTACTAAGGGTAAAAAGATGGGGTTTATTCATACGTGAGTTTATCTTGTCTACATCATGTCATCGTTCTTAAGGCATTACTCCGTTCTTATGGACTTAATACACTAGATGCATGCTGGATAGCGGTCGATGTGTGGAGTAATAGTAGTAGATGCATGCAGGAGTCAGTCTACTAATCTTGGACGTGATGCCTATATACATGATCATTGCCTTGGATATCGTCATGATTATTTGCTTTTCTATCAATTGCCCAACAGTAATTTGTCTACCCACCGTATGTTATTTTCTTGAGAGAAGCCTCTAGTGAAATCTATGCCCCCCTGGTGTATCTAAATCATATTACTAAGACCCTAAAAATATTGCTGCCATTTTCTTTTATTTATTTATTTTATTTTGTATTTTTGTTTCAATCTATCTATCTATCACATACAATTTAATCTTGCAATTTACCGCCGAGAGATTGACAACCTCTCGTTTGCGTTGGGTGCAAGGATTTGTTGTTTGTGTGCAGGTGCTACTAACGAGGTGTTGTGTGATTCTCCTACTGGTTCGATAACCTTGGTTTCATAACTGAGGGAAATACTTATCTCTACTATGCTGCATCATCCCTTCCTCTTCGGGGAAATACCAACACAAGCTACAAGTAGCAGGAAGAATTTCTGGCGCCGTTGCCGGGGAGACATCATCAACATCTATCAAGTACCTTTGCACAAACTCTCATCTCCTTGCATTTACTTTATTTGCCATTTGCCTCTCATTTTCATCTCCCCCACTTCTAAAATGTTTTTACAAAAATACAAAAATATTTTTCGTTTGCCCTTTTCTTGTTTGCTTGTTTGTTTGCTTGTTTTCTTGTTTGCGTAGTCACGATGTCTCAAGAAAATACCAAATTGTGTGAATTTTCCAATACTAATAATAATGATTTTATTAGTATTCCGATTGCTCCTCCCGCCGCTAGTGTGGAGACTTGTGATATTAATGCCGCTTTGCTAAATCTTGTCATGAAAGTTCAATTTTCCGGTAGTCCTAATGAAGATGCCGCATCCCATCTTAACACTTTCGTAGAATTGTGTGACATGCAAAAGAAAAAATATGTGGATAATGATATTGTGAAATTAAAATTATTCCCATTCTCATTGCGGGATCGTGCAAAAATTTGGTTTTCATCTTTACCACAAAATAGTATCGATTCTTGGGATAGGTGTAAACATGTTTTCATTACTAAGTATTTTCCTCCCGCGAAAATTATTTCTCTTAGAAATCAAATTATGAATTTCAAGCAACTTGATCATGAACATGTTGCCCAATCTTGGGAGAGGATGAAATTAATGATAAGAAATTGCCCTACTCATGGTTTAAATTTATGGATGATCATACAAACAATTTATGCGGGATTGAATTTTGTTTCTAGAAATCCTTTAGATTCCGCCGTGGGTGGTACGTTTATGGAAATTACTTTGGGAGAAGCTACTAAATTGCTTGATAATATTATGGCAAATTATTCACAATGGCATACTAAAAGAACTCCTACTAGTAAAAAGGTGAATTCTATTGAAGAAATTAATACTTTGAGTGATAAACTTGATGCGCTTATGAAATTGGTTGCTAGCAAAAATGCTCCTATTGATCCTAATGATGTGCCTTTGTCCACTTTGATTGAGCAAAATAATGATCCCGTAGATGTGAATTTTGTCTCACGAAACAATTTTAATAATAATGCTTATAGAGGTAATTTCAATGCTAGGCCGTTTTCTGGAAATTCCTCTAATAATTATGGCAATCCTTATGGTAATTCTTATAATAATAATAGGATGCCCTCTGATCTTTAAAGTAATATTAAATAATTTATTAATGCTCAAAAGGTTTTCAACACTACGATAGAAGAAAAAATGAGTAAAATTGATGATATGTCTAGGAGCATTTATAGAATTATTCATGATTTGGAAAATCTTAAGACTAAAATTTTGCCACCCAAAATTGATATTAATGAATCAATTAAAGCTTTATATGTCTCCATGGATGAGAGTAAGAAAAGAACCGCCATGCTAAAAGCTAAACGAGAATTTTTAGAAAAAGCGATTCCTCCCGGTTTTTATCGTAGTAATGATGAGGATATTAAACTGATTGGTGTTTCATATATTGATTCTTTGTTTAGAAATATTAAACTTGATGAAAAAGGGACTGAAGAAGAGTCAACTTTAGCGAAAGAGCATCCCCATAATTCGGAGGGTGAAAATCTTGATAAGAAAATTGCTAAAAGTGGGTTTGGAGAGGTAAAAACTTTAAATAGCGATGTGCCCACTCTCTTGGATTACAAAGATTTTAATTATTATAATTGTTCTTTGATTGAGTGCATTTCTTTGTTACAATCCATGTTAAATTCACCCAACGCTTATCAGCAAAACAAGGCTTTTACTAAACACATCGTAGAAGCAATGATGAAAGCGTTAGAAGAAAAGCTAGAACTAGAAGTTTAAATTCCTAGAAAATTATATGATGAATGGGAACCCACCATTAAATTAAAAATTAAAAATTATGAGTGCAATGCTTTATGTGATTTTGGTGCTAGCGTTTCCACAATTCCAAAATCTTTATGTCATGTGCTAGGTCTCACCAATATAGATGAATGTTCTCTTAATTTGCATCTTGCGGATTCTACTATTAAAAAACCTTTGGGTAGAATTAATGATGTTCTTATTCTTGCAAATAGAAATTATGTGCTCGTTGATTTTATTGTTCTTGATATTGACTGCAATTCTTCTTGCCCCATAATACTTGGTAGACCGTTCTTACGAACTATAGGTGCCGTTATTGATATGAAAGAAGGGAATATAAAATTTCAGTTTCCATTAAAAAAAGGGTATGGAGCATTTTCCTTGGAAAAGAATTAAATCACCATATGAATCAATTATGAGGGCCACTTATGGAATCAACTTGAAAGATGACAATACTTGAAATTATGCATTATGCCTAGCTAGGGGCATAAAACAATAGCGCTTGTTGGGATGCAACACAATGAATAAAATAAAATAAAATTCTGTTATTGTGTGTTTTCACTGTCATTATACTGGTATGATTGTGTTTTTTTGTTTTTAATTAGTATTTGTGCCAAGTAAAGCCTTTAGGATGATTTGGAAGATAGTATAATTGATGATGTTTGAAAACAGAAAGTTTTGCGTCCAGTGCAGGAATTTTGTTTTTTCTCTGGAACGTCAGAACATTCTGAAATTTTTACACAGTATTCGTATATGAATTGCGCACGTTGCCCTAATTTTTCAGAATTTTTGGAGTTACATAAGTATGACCATAATTCAGATTTCTACAGACTGTTCTGTTTTTGACAGATTCTGTTTTTGATGCACTACTTGCTTGTTTTGATGAATCTATGGATTGTATCAGGGGGTATAAGCCATGGTGCAGTTAGAGTACAGTAGGTTTAATGCAAAAATAAAATATGAATGGGTTTTCAACAGTACTTATAGTAGTGATTTATTTTGTTATACTAACGGATCTCACGAAGGTTTTGTTGAGTTTTGTGTGATTGAAGTTTTCAAGTTTTGGGTGAGATCACGATGGATGAAGGAATAAGGAGTAGCAAAAGCCTAAGCTTGGGGATGCCCGAGGCACCCCAAGGTAATATTCAAGGAAGACTCAAGCATCTAAGCTTGGGGATGCCCCGGAAGGCATCCCCTCTTTCTTCTACCAACCATCGGTAATTTTACTTGGAGCTATATTTTTATTCGTCACATGATATGAGTTTTGCTTGGAGCGTCTTGTATTATATGAGTCTTTGCTTTGTTTACTTTTTAGTTTTTCACAATCATCTTTGCTGAACACACCTATTTTGAGAGAGCCACACGTTTATCATGATTTGTTAGAATACTCTATGTGCTTCACTTAATTTTTTTGAGCTAGGCAGTTGCTCTAGTGCTTCACTTAAATCTTTTTTAGCACAGTGGTGGCTATATTTTGAAGAAATAAACTCTCATGCTTCACTTATATTATTTTGAGAGTTGATTGAAATTTGAAGAAATAAACTCTCATGCTTCGCTTATGTTATTTTGAGAATTGATTGAAATTTTGAAGAAATATTTGCACTCTCATGCTTCACTTAAATCTTTTTGAGAGTTGATAATAGTAATGGTAATTTGCACAAGATATGAAGTTGGTGCCAAAGTGATGAATATTCAAGAGGGATATAAATAAAAACTTTCATATAGATCATTGGATATGATAAGTGTGATTCCTTGCAATAGTTTTGCGATATGGAAATCATAATATATGAATCATGTTAGTGAGTAATTGTGATTTAGTAAAAATATTAGTGTTAAGGTTTGTGATTCCCTATGCACGCACGTTAAGTCAATAGTTGTGCAATGAAATTATATCCTACTTATGGTGCATTATTCGTTGTTAGTTGTGTTCAATGCATGTTTATGACCGTTTTTGTTTTTTGGTTGGTTGCTTCTCAATCTTTTGCTAGCCTTCATTTGTACTAAGCGAAAATACTGCTTGTGCATCCAAACTCCTTAAACCCAAGTTGTGCCAAATGAGTCCACTATATCTACCTATATGCGGTATTTCAATGCCGTTCCAAGTAAATTTGCGTGTGCCAACTCTAATTTTCAAAATAATTTTCCGTTTTGTGTGCCCGTACCGCTCATGAAGCGGCAGGGGGTGGCCATTATTTTCCATGCTAGGTGTGTTATTCTCACGTTGAGTGTTTATTCACTTGTCATTGCACAAGAGAATGGTTGGTAATAGGGATGCCCAGTCCCACAATGAAATCAAAATTAATAACAACAAAATTCCTTGGAAAGTGTTGGTATGGAGTGCACCCGTGGATACGGCCAGCCATGGATTGTGAAAGAATGGTGGAAAGGAAATAAACTTTACTTTCTGTTTGGGAACCACCTATGATGTGTCTAGCATGGAAAATATTGAGAATTCTCGGTCGTTTTCGTTGACAGGAAAAGCATGCCTCTCAAAATATTTTTTATCTCTTTAATTTCTGCTTTGAGCTCTGGCACATTTGACAAATCTCTGCTTCCCTCTGTGAAGGGCCTATCTATTTACTTTTATGCAATTTTTTTTTTGAGTCTCCATCTTCTCTTACAAAAGCACCAACTAGAGAGCACTATTGTCATACTTGTGCATTGGATGTAGCTAATATTTGAGTGTGTTTCATGAATGGATCAATGATTGAGCATAATGGGCTAGGGATAACTTTCTTTAGCGTTGATATTTTGAAGGACATGGTTGCTTGTTAGCATGCTTGAGTATTTATATGTTCATGTCAAATTATAGACTACTGCTTTGAATCATTCAAGTCCAATGTCCATGCAATAAAAGAAAATAATATGTGATGAATATGTTAGGCAGCATTCCACATCAAAAATTCTATTTTTATCATTTACCTACTCGAGGACGAGCAGGAAAGCTTGGGGATGTTGATACGTCTCCAACGTATCTATAAATTTTGATTGTTCCATGCTGATATATTATAAATCTTGGATGTTTTTACAATCATTTATAGCAATTATATATCATTTTTGGAGATTAACCTATTAACCTAGTGCCCAGTGCCAGTTGCTGTTTTCTGCCCTGTTTTTGTTTTACAGAAAATCAATACCAAACGAAGTCCAAATGCCATGAAACTTTTTGGAGATTTTTTATTGGACAAGATAAACACTAGAAGCTTCGGGAGAGGGCCAGAAGATGAAGGAGTGGGCCACGAGGCACCAGGGCACGCCCCAGGGGGGGTGGCGCGCCCTGGTACCTCGTGGGGCCCACCCAGCTCCGTTTGACCTAATTCCAACACTATAAATTCTAGAAAAATTAGAAACCCTCAAGGGAGTCCATGAAATACTTTTTTCGCCGCCGCAAGTTTCTGTTCCAGAGAGATACCATCTGGGGTCCTTCTCCAGTAATCTGCCGGAGGGGGAATTGATCACGGAGGGGTTCTACATCCACCTTGCTGCCCTTTCGATGATGCGTGAGTAGTTTACCACAGACCTTCGGGTCCATAGGCAGTAGGTAGATGGCTTGTTCTCTCTTTTTGATCTTCAATACAATGTTCTCCTTGATGTTCTTGGAGTTCTATCCGATGTAATCACTTTTTGCGGTGTGTTTGTTGGGATCCGATGAATTGTGAGTTTATGATCAGATTATCTATGAAATTATTTGAGTCTTTGCTGCACTCTTTTATGCATGATTATTATAGCCTCGTACTTCTTCTCCGATCTATTGATTTGGTTTGGCCAACTGAGTTGATTTATCTTGCCATGGGAAGAGGTGCTTTGTAGTGGGTTCGATCTTGCGGTGCTCAATCCCAGTGACAGAAAGGGACATGACACGTATGTATCATTGCTACTAAGGGTAAAAAGATGGGGTTTATTCATACGTGAGTTTATCTTGTCTACATCATGTCATCGTTCTTAAGGCATTACTCCGTTCTTATGGACTTAATACACTAGATGCATGCTGGATAGCGGTCGATGTGTGGAGTAATAGTAGTAGATGCAGGCAGGAGTCGGTCTACTAATCTTGGACGTGATGACTATATACATGATCATTGCCTTGGATATCGTCATGATTATTTGCTTTTCTATCAATTGCCCAACAGTAATTTGTCTACCCACCGTATGCTAATTTCTCGAGAGAAGCCTCTAGTGAAATCTATGGCCCCCGGGTCTATCTAAATTATATTACTAAAACCCTAAAATATTGCTGCCATTTTCTTTTATTTATTTATTTTATTTTGTATTTTTGTTTCAATCTATCTATCTATCACATACAATTTAATCTTGCAATTTACCGTCGAGAGATTGACAACCTCTCGTTTGCGTTGGGTGCAAGGATTTGTTGTTTGTGTGCAGGTGCTGCTAATGAGGTGTTGTCTGATTCTCCTACTGGTTCGATAACCTTGGTTTCATAATCGAGGGAAATACTTATCTCTATTGTGCTGCATCATCCCTTCCTCTTCGGGGAAATACCAACGCAAGCTACAAGTAGCAGCACCTTCCGAAGACGACAACTACCCACTATTGGATCGAAGACTAGGGCAACGGGGCATCTGGTCAGGGCAGACTTCGGATAATCTTCCAGACCAAAGGTAATCGGCGTGTCTATCCACGCGTTCCTGGCGGCGACCTCCCGAACGGAATTGACTTCTCTGAGGGTCCGTTTCCTCTGGTTATTGGATGTGAAAGTTTTGTAGATCATGAAGGTTTCATCATCGCCTGAAGCATCCTCCGCGTGCTTAGTCGTGACGCCGAGGAGAGCCAAACCTCTCTTGGCCACTTGCCTCATCACCCAACAGTCACGAAGGCTGTGAGTGGGATCGGCGTTTAGCAGAACCGAGTGAATTGGGCATGGACTATCCAGGAGGCCGTCCAGGGTGGTCCTAGACCGGTCTGAAGCTTTCCTCTTTTTTCGAGTTTGCGCGACCAATGCGCGCCGGTCGTCAGTTTTACGCTGAAGTGTGTGCCTATCACGTTCCGAACAGTCGTCACAGATCGAATCTATACACTTTTTCTGGTTTAGTCGGGCGTCTTCGATGGTGCTAAATCTTGACACCAGATCGGATAACTCCGGGAGTGTTCGGACGCAGCGGCGGGCGAGAGCATTCAAAACGCCCGCATCTCCGCAATTGTGCTTAAAGGTCGCTATTATTTCTGAATCCTGGATGTTTGGTATATCATCTTTGACAGATGAGAACCTAGCCCATAAGTGACTGATCAATTCGTCGGGCAGCTGTCGTATATAAGCAAGATCCCAAACGTCAGAGGGACCCGATTTATCGGGAATGTACTCGACGTGGGCGGTGTTTTGAGAAGGGATCTCGGCTGTCCGAGGCTGTGTGCCCAAAGTTCCGAAGTCTTTCTTCTGCGAGGGATGTGTGGCCGTCGGGAGGGCCGTGCTGCTTTGAAGACCAGTCTTGTCGGCTGTTCCCGGGCGGTCATCATCGGAATCGTTTTCCAGGAAATACTTCAGGCCTTCACCCGTAACGGGGTTTTGGGCCGAGGTCTGCAGGAGATCGAGGATCGCTTCTCGCTCGATAAGGAGAGGATGCGATTCGTCGATATCAATTTCGGGTATTGGCGCCCTGAGAGTTGGAGTCATTAACCGACGATCCCATCGATCTTTCTCTGATCTCACAGTGGGACTCTCAATGAAAGCACCAGTGTCGGTGTCAAAACCGGCAGACCTCGGGGTAGGGGGCCCCGAGCTATTGATCTCGGATTGGTGGTAACAGAGACGAAGGGGACGATGTTTATCCAGGTTCGGGCCCTCTCAAGGAGGTAATACCCTACGTCCTGCTTTGATTATATTGATGGTAAAGTATCGAGTACAAGCTTGATCTACCTCGAGATCGTAAAGAGAGATCTAACCCCAAGGCTAGGTGAATGATGATTGCGATTCTGTCCCTTCTACAAGCTAAACCCTTCGGCTTATATACACGCCGGATAGGGCATCTAGGTTTACACAGGCGGTATCTAGGGATCCTCAGGTAGGCGGCAGGAGATATCTTGGAGTATGCACCAAGTCTTTGGCAGATGCCACCTTGATCATATCACGACTTCAGGAGTCCATCCGAATGAGAACTGGGGTCTTCGGGCCTAGCCCGAAGTCCATGGGCCGGCTAGGTCGGTACCCCCTAGTCCAGGACACCGTCACCCCTTTTATGATCACTATGATCAGCCTACGTGACTCATGTCGTAAGAACACTGCTCCAACCATCAAGCTAAACAAGCTTAGTTGTACAAATTCGAATCTGATATGAAGCTGATATTAGTAAGACAGAGACAAGTTTAATTGGTCAGCTAAATGTTCCTAATTTAGTTTCGAAATGCATGTGAGCCACATATAGAGAGACAGGAAGGAAGAGTATTTCTCTGTGTGCTCTGGTTCATCATGGGTGGGCAACACACATTGTATTATCCAAAATCTGCTTGCTCTTCGTTAACATGTTCCTCTTCTGTTCTTCTTAATAAGTATAGTAGTACAGTATGTTCCTTGTCGGGAACTGGACCAGAGACATTTGCAGTCGACAGGTATATTGGCTCGCTTCTGATGGATGCTTTCAACTATTATAGTTGGTCTGCCATAATATCCAGGAAATGTTGGGAGCTGTGTCGCCTTTGAGAGTCTAGACTGATAGTAACAGTATTGCGCCTTCAGTTGAATAGAGCTGCCCCTGTAGGGGATCCAAAGCATTTCTAGCCGTACCGGCAATACAAGACCATATGTTCCAGCTAGTTCCACTTTCCCGATTTAACTCGTGATGCTTAGGGTTTTGCCCTTTTATCTACACTACTATGATCTGCATAGGTGCTTTGTGTCATACTAGCAGCATTCCACCCTTCAAGCTAAACAACACACCCTCATAATTCCAAAGCTTAGTTGTTCAAATACGAATGTGATATGATTGTTGGGATCTACGGTAGGGTGCGTCGACTGCAAATTAATTTTTTTTCTACGCGCAGAACAACCAGGACATGCTACGGGAATGGATCATGGATCGTTACCACTAGACGTGTAGTGCCCTGCAGCGGAAGTAGAGTTGAGGCAGCGTGCCTCCGGAGTTGTCTACTCCTCGTTGATCTCCCACGTAGCCGATCGGATCCCACAAACAGGTTCGCTGGAGCGGCGCAAGTGCACCGCCTCTAACGGTATCCGCGCATGCGGGAGGAATGTTGTGCGGCGGACTGCTAGGTCCGATCACACAACCGGCGGCGAGTGGAGGTGACTAGTTGCAACACATGCAAAGCCCTAATGACGGCGCCAAAGCGATCAACCCAATGAGTGTGCCGCACCTCCACTATATATAGGCGTCTGTCGTAGGCTCAACACTTGGGCCTCACACGGATCCTAAAGCCCAAAGTCTGTTCGGCCTGGATCCGAGTCTGAGTAAGATCACATCTGACTCATGGAGTCGGACCCAGCCTCACATGTTCCTTCCCTTAAGCGTGCGACCCCTTAGGTTCAAGTCGACTCGGTCGCAGGTCGGATCACCTCCGACCTGCTCGGTTGGTAGTGGCCTCTAGCAAGGCGTGCCGACCACCAAGTAGACAATGAAGCCGGTTGGTGAACCTGTACAACATGTCACACTTCTGTTCCCTTTGCCACACGATATATGTTGTTGGGCTCAAGGCGAGTCTATCATCCTTGTGCTAGCCCGATCTCTTTCTCGTTCCAGTGATGCCGACCACAAACCAGATTATCTCATAATCCTTGTCGCATGGCCATTCTTATCTTGGTCGGATCACACGAGGGGCCCAGAGTATATCTCTCCTGGTCGGAGGGGCAAATCCCATCTTGCTCGACCATGTCTCGCAGCATGGGTCTGGACAAGCCCAAAACCTACCTTTATAACTACCCAGTTATGGAGTAGCGTTTGGTCAGCCCAAAGCAGGTCTGTCACCATCCCGAGTACATGCGTCAGCTCAGGTCTTAGGACATAGAACGTATGTTGAACTAGAGACTGACAGATGGCATATCGCTGCGTCTCATAGTTGGGTCTGTCCGACTCGGACCATATCTAGACTCGGATCCAACTATGTCGAATCCGACCAGATCTTTCCGAGCCTATATTACCCGGTTAGCATCCAATGCTCCATGGCTAGTGAGACCGAGCCATCCCCCGTGTCATATGCTAGTCTAGTTAGCTGCGCGTCCACACAGCCATTTCGACTAGGGACCTTTTAGGACAATCATCATACAACGCATAGTCCCACAAAAAAGTCACGTACTTGCTGATACACATCACTGATAATGTCCAAGGACTATCTTTATTCATAAACACATAGGAAATATCATCATACATGATTGCCTCTAGGGCATATTGATACGTCTCCAACGTATCTATAATTTATGAAGTATTCATGCCATGTTTATTATAGTTTTGTATGATTTTGGTGCACTTTTATATGATTTTTATGGACTAACATATTGACCTAGTGCCCAGTGCCAGTTATTGTTTTCTGCTTGTTTTTGTTTTTCCAGAAAATCCATATCAAACGAAGTCTCTAGGGCATAAGAGACACTAGAAGCTTCGGGAGGAGGCCAGAAGACCCACAGGGGCCCCACGAGCCACCAGGGTGCGCCACCCCCCCCCCCCCCCAAGCATGCCCTGGTGCCTCGTGGGCCCCCTGTGGCCCTTCTTCGCATGATTCCAACGCCAAAAAATCATATATATTCAGAAACCTCCGAAAGTTAACCTAGATGAGTTTTTACGCCGCCGCAAGCCTCTGTACCTCCACGATCTAATCTACAGCCCTTTTTTGGCACCCTGCCGGAGGGGGGAATCATCACCGGAGGCCATCTTCATCATCCCGGCGGTCTCCATGACGAGAAGGGAGTAGTTCACCCTCGGGGCTGAGGGTATGTACTAGTAGCTATGTGTTTGATCTCTCTCTCTCGTGTTCTTGATATGGCACGATCTTGATGTATCGCGAGCTTTGTTAATATAGTTTGATCATATGGTGTTTCGTCCCTCTCTATCTTTGGTGTGATGAATCGAATCTTTCCCCTTTGAGGTTTTCGTTATTGTCGGATTGAATATTCAGATTTGAGAACACTTGATGTATGTCTTGCATATGAATACCCGTGGTGACAATGGGGTATTATATTGATTCACTTGATGTATGTTTTGCCACTCAACTCGCGGATTCCCGAGGTGACATTGGGGTAATCTATGCATAGGGGTTGATGCACATTTTCATTATCTTTTCTCCGGTAGAAACTTTGGGGTGCTCCTTGGAGTTCTTTGTGTGGATTGAATATTATGATTATGAAGTTGTTAGATGCATATCGTATAATCAACTCACGGATACTTGTGGTGACATTGGAGTATCTAGATGACATTAGAGTTGGTTGATGTGTATCATATGGTGTTATTTTAGTATGAACTCTAGGGCTGTTTGTGACACTTATAGAAATAGCGCAATAGATCAATCGGAAAGGATAACTTTGAGGTGGTTTCGTACCCTACAAACAATTTCTATCTTATGTTCTCCGCTAATAGGAACTTGGGAGTGATTCTTTATCGCACGTTGAGGGATGGTTATATGATCCAATTATATTAGCATTGTTGAGAGATTGCACTAGCGAAAGTATGAACCCTAGGCCTTTTTTCTAAGCATTGCAATACTGTTTATGCTCACTTTTGTTACTTGCTACCTTGCTGTTTTTTTATTGTTCGCACTACAAAAACCTATATCTACTATCCATACTACACTTGTATCACCATCTCTTCGCCGAACTAGTGCACCTATACAATTTACCATTGTATTGGGTGTGTTGGGGACACAAGAGACTCTTTGTTATTTGGTTGCAGGGTTGTTTGAGAGAGACCATCTTCATCCTACGCCTCCCACGGATTGATAAACCTTAGGTCATCCACTTGAGGGAAAATTGCTACTGTCCTACAAACCTCTGCGCTTGGAGGCCCAACACGAGTCTACAAGAACAAGTTGTGTAGTAGACATCAAGCTCTTTTCTGGCGCCGTTGCCGGGGAGGTGAGTGCTTGAAGGTATATCTTTAGATCTTGCAATCGAATCTTTTATTTTCTTGTTTATCACTAGTTTGGTTTTATAAAAAGAAAACTACAAAAAAATGGAATTGAGGTTGCCTCATATTATCCGTCTTTATAATGTTTTTCTTGAAAATGATGGAGCGGAAAATTGTGCTCAATTGATAGAAGAAGAATTCAATAAAATGTTTGGCATAAAATCTTTGATTGATGAGCATGATTGCAATGTTGTTAGTATGAATTCTATGAATATCCATGATGCTAATGATATGCAAAGCCATAAGCTTGGGGATGCTATGTTTGATGAAGATGATATTTTTAGTCCGCCAAGTTTTGATGAGGAATTTTTATTATGATGATTGCATGCCTCCTATTTATGATGATTATATTGATGAAAGTGGATTTAGAGAGGTCATGAATTTATTTATGATGATTCCACTATTTTGGAAGAGGTTTCAATTGATTATGACAACAAAGTTGCTATCTATGATGATTATTGTGATGACATGTATGCTATAAAGAATAATGATAACCATGAAACTTGTCATCATGATTTTAATTTTCAATTGGATTATGCCAATCAAGTATCATATGATAGTTATTTCATTGAATTTGCTCCCACTACTATTCATGAGAAGAAATTTGCTTATGTGGAGAGTAGTAAGAATTCTCTGCTTGTGGATCATAAAAATAATGCTTTATATGATAGTTATTTTGTTGAATTTGTTCATGATGCTACTGAAAATTATTATTAGAGAGGAACATATGCTTTTAGGAGTTGCAATAATATCAAGTTTCCTCTCTATGTGTTGAAAGTTTTGAAGTTATACTTGTTTTGCCTTCCTATGCTAGTCGATTCTTGCTCCTATAAATTGTTTTCTCGCAAAATCCCTATGCATAGTAAGAGGGTTAGGCTTAAATGTGCAAGTCATATGCTTCATATGCTTCATCATGCTCTCTGTGTGTTTCAATTCTTTACTTTTATGCGAGCATCATTGAAATCATCATGCTTAGCTAAAAAGGCATTAAAGAAAAGCGCTTGTTGGGAGACAACCAAATATTTGTACCTACTGTTTTTGTGTGTCCACATGATTAAGCTACTGTAGTAATCATGTTTTATATGTTTTATTTCAATAATGTTCCAAGTAAAGCCTTTGGGATAGTGTGGATGCTTGTTGATTTGATTCTGTGCAAAAACAGAAACTTTTGCGTCTAGTGCTGGAATTTCTATTCTGTACTGGAGCGTGAAAAAATTCTGAAATTTTTACACAGTATTGGGATACAAAGTTTTTACGTTGTACTAATTTTTCAGAATTTTTGGATGTACAGAAGTATGGTTTTTGAACCGCTCACTACATGCTGTTCTGTTTTTGACAGATTCTGTTTTGGGTGCATAGTTTGCTTGTTTTAATGTTTCCATAGCTTATATTGAGTAATATAAATTGTGTAAATGATATTATACAGTAGGCATTATGTGAGAACAATTATGAAACTTTTCTTGACAGTACCTAAGTGGATGATTTATTTTTATCATACTAACCTACCTCACCAAGTTCCGTTAAGTTTTGTGTGATTGAAGTTTTCAAGTTTTGGGTGAGATATCGATATGAGGAGAATAAGGAGTGGCAAGACCCTAAGCTTGGGGATTCCTAAGGCACCACAAGGTAATATTCAAGGAATACCCAAGCAACTAAGCTTGGGGATGCCCCAGAAGGCATCCCCTCTTTCGTCTTCAACATTATCGGTAACCTCACTTGGAGCAATATTTTTATTCGTCACATAATATGAGTTTTTCTTAGAGCATCATTTTATTTTGTTGAGATTTGCTTTATTCTATCAATAATCATGTTTTATGTCTTTTAGTTCAATAAAATTGCCAATTATAGCCTTTACCATGCTCAGTTTGCAAGTTCATGTGTTGCTGTTTGAAAACAGAAAGTTTTCTGTTATGTCCAGAATATTCCTGAATAGTCAGAACATGATAAAAATCTGAAATTTTTACAGAGTAAGAATGCATGAGTTATATGTCACGTTATAATTTTTCAGAATTTTTGGAGTTAGGGAAGTATGGATTCTTATTCCCCTTTTACAGACTGTTCTGTTTTGGCAGATTGCTGTTATAGTTGCATTGTTTGCATATGTTTGCTTGTTTAATGATTCTATTTGAGGATAGGAGTATTAAATATGCAGAGATATTTAGTATGCAATGTTCAATTATAATTTTAGTGATTTTTTACAGTATAGAATGTTAAGATTTTGAGTTGATTTATACTAACTTATCTCACGAGTTCTTGTTGAGTTTTGTGTGGATGAAGTTTTTAAGATTTAGGAGAAGCCATGATATGAGAGGAATTAAGGAGACACAAGAGCTCAAGCTTGGGGATGCCCAAGGAATCCCAAGTTCATATTCCAAGAAGTCTCAAGCATCTAAGCTTGGGGATGCCCCGGTAGGCATCCCACCTTTCTTCTTCAACAATTATCGGTTAGTCTTGGTTGAGCATAAGTTTTTGCTTCTTCACATGAGATGTGCTATTTTTGGAATGTCATTTTATTTTGTTTTATTTGATGTTTGAATAAAATACTTAAGATCTGAAATTTTTAAATGAGAGAGGGTCCTCACATAGCTACCTATTTACTTAACTACTCATTGATCTTCACTTATATCTTTAGGAGTAGTTTGTCATTTACTCTCATTCTTCACTTATATCCCAAGAGTAAATTGTTGAATGAATTGAATATCATAAAGTTGGAATTTATATGCTTCATATGCTTGTCCCATGGGGAGTAGTGACTTCACATACAAGAAGTATAAGTGGTAAAATTTATTGAAAGTTAACAAACATAGCATTGGTCACTTGAACAATTCATGAAAGAATTTTGAAGGAAGAGAAATTTCACATATAAATATATTATCTTGGACATCTTCTATGATTGTGAGCCCCCATTAATTATTTTCAAGCTTGATCAAGTAGTTCACGTTGGACAAGGAAGACAACGTAATGAGTTATGTTTGTTTATATTCACATAGAAGTTATATTGTCATGGATCCTCTAACATGTGGTGCTTGCTTAGGATCTTTTGCTAGCCAAAAATTCATACTAAGTAGAAATACTACTTGTGCATCCAAAAACCCTTAAACCCAGTTTCTTGCCATGAGTGTCCACCATATCAACCTATGGATTGAATAAGATCCTTCAAGTAAGTTGTCATCGGTGCAAAAAGCAATAAAAATTGCTCCTTCAATATGTATGATCTTTTATTGCAAGGGAAAATAAGCGTTGTACGAACTTGTGATGGTAAAGAAATAAAAGCGACAGACTGCATAATAAAGGTTGCTATCACAAGGGGCAATATAACGTGACGTTCCTTTGCATTAAGGGCTTGACATCCAAAAATAAAAAGCGCATGACAACCTCTGCTTCCCTCTACGAACGGCCTATCTTTTACTTTTATGCATTTACTTTTATGTATTTACTTTTATGCAAGAGTCAATATTATTTCTTCTCGTTTCAACCTCAATTATTCTCTAGTTGGCAAGCATCATGTGGTAGGGAATGATCCAGGCACATATATCCAGTTGAATATAGATGATCATGAGTTATTATTGTTGACATTATCCCTGAGATAAATAAGTTGGGAGGCGAAACATTAAGCCCTTATCTTCCTATGTGTTTGACTGAAACGGTTTGTTCTAAAAATATGCTTTGAGTGTCAGCAATCATGGAAGACTAAATGATAGTTGAGTATGTGGAATTTGATAGATCAAAGCTTTTACATAGACCCTTCCTGAAAATAAGATGAATTGCAGTTGTTTGATGACTGAGAACATAGTTTGTTAGTTTTCAAGAAAGTTTATGGCCTATACTTTAAACATGTGAATAGCTTGCTACTAGATCATGAGAAGTTTTATGAGATGAGCTACCGATTATGATATATATTGATGCTAGAAAAAGTGATCGAAATTATCATTGATCAAACTTATGCACTATGCTAGCATTCACACTTCATAAATTATTTCTTTTATCATTTACCTACTCGAGGACGAGCAGGAATTAAGCTTGGGGATGTTGATACGTCTCCAACGTATCTATAATTTATGAAATATTCATGCCATGTTTATTATAGTTTTGTATGATTTTGGTGCACTTTTATATGGCTTTTATATGATTTTTATGGACTAACATATTGACCTAGTGCCCAGTGCCAGTTGCTGTTTTCTGCTTGTTTTTGGTTTTCCAGAAAATCCATATCAAACGAAGTCCAAATGCAGCGAAACTTTTTGACGATTTTTTCTGGAACATAAGAGACACTAGAAGCTTCGCGAGGAAGCCAGAAGACCCACAGGGTCCCACGAGCCACTAGGGCGCGCCACCCCCCAGGCACGCCCTGGTACCTCGTGGGCCCCCTGTGGCCCTTCTTCGCGTGATTCCAACGCCAAAAAATCATATATATTCAGAAACCCCCGAAAGTTAACCTAGATGAGTTTTTACGCCGCCGCAAGCCTCTGTACCTCCATGATCTAATCTACAGCCCTTTTCTGGCACCTTGCCGGATGGGGGAATCATCACCGGAGGCCATCTTCATCATCCCGGCGGTCTCCGTGACGAGGAGGGAGTAGTTCACCCTTGGGGCTGAGGGTATGTACTAGTAGCTATGTGTTTGATCTCTCTCTCTCTCGTGTTCTTGATATGGCACGATCTTGATGTATCGCGAGCTTTGTTAATATAGTTGGATCATATGGTGTTTCTTCCCTCTCTATCTTTGTTGTGATGAATCGAATCTTTTCCCTTTGAGGTTTTCGTTATTGTCGGATTGAATATTCAGATTTGAGAACACTTGATGTATGTCTTGCATATGAATACCCGTGGTGACAATGGGGTATTATATTGATTCACTTGATGTATGTTTTTCCACTCAACTCGCGGATTCCCGAGGTGACATTGGGGTAATCTATGCATAGGGGTTGATGCACGTTTTCATTATCTTTTCTCCGATAGAAACTTTGGGGTGCTCCTTGGAGTTCTTTGTGTGGATTGAATATTATGATTATGAAGTTGTTAGATGCATATCGTATAATCAACTCATGGATACTTGTGGTAACATTGGAGTATCTAGGTGACATTAGAGTTGGTTGATGTGTATCATATGGTGTTATTTTAGTACGAACTCTAGGGCTGTTTGTGACACTTATAGGAATAGCTCAATAGATCGATCGGAAAGGATAACTTTGAGGTGGTTTCGTACCCTACAAACAATTTCTATCTTATGTTCTCTGCTAATAGGAACTTGGGAGTGATTCTTTATCGCACGTTGAGGGATGGTTATATGATCCAATTATATTAGCATTGTTGAGAGATTGCACTAGTGAAAGTATGAACCCTAAGCCTTGTTTCTAAGCATTGCAATACTGTTTATGCTCACTTTTGTTACTTGCTACCTTGCTGTTTTTTTATTGTTTGCACTACAAAAACCTATATCTACTATCCATACTACACTTGTATCACCATCTCTTCGCCGAACTAGTGCACCTATACAATTTACCATTGTATTGGGTGTGTTGGGGACACAAGAGACTCTTTGTTATTTGGTTGCAGGGTTGTTTGAGAGAGACCATCTTCATCCTACGCCTCCCACGGATTGATAAACCTTAGGTCATCCACTTGAGGGAAAATTGCTACTGTCCTACAAACATCTGCGCTTGGAGGCCCAACACGAGTCTACAAGAACAAGTTGTGTAGTAGACATCACATATCTCCAACAGTTTCCCACTTGCACTAGAGTCAATCAAATAGACATCGTATGCCCATTGCTCTAACGTGCCCCTCATGCTTGGGTTGTGGAAGCGGCGTAGTCAACGGATCTGCAACATTTGCATCCGTGTGAATTTTGCATAACTCTACATCACCACTCTTTACGATCTTTCGTATTAGGTGATATTTCTGATCTATGTGTCTGGTCTTGTGGTGATTCCTCGGCTCCTTGGCCTGTGCGATGGCACTAGAATTATCACAATAAAGGTCCAACGGTTTTACTGAGGCTGGGAAAACACCAAGATCATCCAGAAAGTTTCAGATCCAAACACCTTCCTTTCCAGCTTTACAAGCCGCAATGTATTCGGCTTCTGTGGTAGAATCGGCCACCGTATCTTGCCTGGAACTCATCCAGCTCACTGCTCCTCCGTTCATGACATACTCGAATCCGGACTGTGATCGACAATCATCTCTGCCGGTTTGGAAACTAGCATCGGCGTAACCCTTTACGACGAGCTCTTCCTCACCTCCATAAACTAGGAACATCTCTTTAGACCTTTTCAGGTACTTCAGAATAGTCTTTACTGCCACCCAGTGACTCTCACCTGGGTTGGCCTGGTATCTGCTTGTTAAGCTTATTGCAAAAGCAACATCGGGCTGAGTACATAGCATGGCATACATGATCGATCCGATTGTCGAGGCATACGGAATCTGACTCATCCCGCTTCGCTCGTCAGATGTTGAAGGACTCTGAGTCTCGCTTAGCCTTATACCATGTGAGATAGGCAAGAACCCATTCTTGGCCTCACTCATGTTGAACCGCTTCAACACTTTGTCTATGTACGTTCTCTAGCTTAAGCCGAGCAGCCTCCTTGATCTATCTCTATAGAACTTTCCATTCAATGATTCCTTGACCGAGTTCAGCATCGAAACATCGTTTCCGATCAGCAATATGTCATCCACATACAGGATCAAAAACACTACCGAGCTCCCACTCAACTGCTTGTATAAACAAGCGTCCTCTTCGCTTTTGATGAAACCGAGACCAGTGACGACCTCATCAAAACGAATATTCCAGCTCCGAGATGCTTGCCTCAACCCATAAATGGATCTCTTGAGCTTGCATACCTTACTAGCGCTAGTTGGATCGACAAAACCCTCGGGCTGTATCATATACACGTCCTCGGTTAAATTTCCATGAAGGAAAGCCGTTTTGACATCCATCTGCCATATCTTGTAATCGAAATATGCAGCTATAGCTAGTACGATCCTCACCAACTTCAGCATCGCTACCAGTGAGTAGGTCTCATTGTAGTCAATTCCTTGAACTTGTCCATAACCATTAGCGACAAGCAGAGCTTTGTGGATCTGAACATTTCCATCCACATCGGTTTTCTTTTTAAAGACCCATTTGCAACCAATGGCAGTGACGCTAGGCGGCGGATCAACCAAGTCCCAGACTTGATTTTCATCCATGGACTTTAACTCTGACCTCATGGCCTCCAACCATGCCTCGGAATCCGGGCTTACCATAGCTTCCGCATATGTAGCTGGCTCGTCGCTTTCCAGCAACAACACATCGCGCACTCTGCGCAATCTTTCTGACCTCCATGGTTCCGGTGCCGCTTCCACCTCGGGCTCCCTGACAGACTCCGGTATGATCGCATCACCAGCCGAGTTGTCCCCAAGTGGTTCTCGAACTTCTTCGAGTTGCACCTGCCTCCCACTGGCTTCCCGCCTGAGAAACTCTTTCTCAAGGAAGACCCCGTTCCGAGCAACAAACACTTTGTTCTCTTCGCGGTTGTAGAAGCTATATCCCAAGGTTTCCCTCGGATATCCCACAAATATCCACTTATCCGACTTGGGTGTAAGCTTGTCCGACATAAGTCTCTTGACAAATGCTTCATAGCCCCAAATCTTTAGAAAAGACAACTTGGGACTCTTCCTAGTCCACATCTCATGTGGTGTCTTGTCTACGGATTTAGATGGTACTCTGTTGAGTGTAAAAGCTGTAGTTTCTAGAGCGTATCACCAGAATGACAAGGGTAAATCCGATTTGCTCATCATAGATCGAACCATGTACAACAAGGTACGATTCCTCTGTTCCGACACGCCATTTCTCTGTGGTGTACCCGGAGGTGTGAGCTGAGGTACTATATCTCGGCTTTTCAGATGATCATCAAACTCCTGGCTCATGTACTCACCTCCACGATCAGATCGTAGAAGCTTTATAGTCTTGACGAGCTGATTTTCGACCTTGTTTTGAAACTCTTTGAACTTTTCAAAAGTTTCCGACTTGTGCCTCATCAAATAGATATATCCATATCTACTCAAGTCGTCGGTAAAAGTCACGAAGTACTGATAGCCACCTCTAGCAGTTGTGCTCATTGGACCACAAACATCACTGTGTATAAGCTCCAATAGCTCGGACGCCCTCTCGCAACTCTTTGCAAAAGGAGACTTAGTCATCTTGCCGAGCAAGCATGATTCGCATGTCTCGAATGACCCGAAGTCGGACGAAGTTAGAAGTCCATCATCATGGAGCTTATTCATGCATTTCAGACTAATATGTCCAAGCCAACAATGCCAGAAGTATGTCAGATTTATCTCATTAGGCTTATGCCTCTTGACATTCATGTTATAGACCGGTTCCGTTTCCAGATTCAATATAAATAGCCCATCAACAATGGGTGCATAGCCGTGGAACATACCATTCAAATATATCGAACAACCATTGTCCTTTAAATTGAATTCATAACCCTGACTCATCAAGCATGAGGCAAAAATAATGTTCCGACTAAGTGCAGGAATGTAATAACAATTATTCAATTCCAAAATAAATCCAGAAGGAAGCTGGAGCTGCATCGTACTGATCTCTAATGCAGCAACTCTTGCTTTGTTGCCGACCCTGATATCAATCTCCCCTTGTGCCACACGCCTAGTTCGTACCAGCCCCTGCATCGAGTTGCAAGGTAAATGTCTATAACATATGTAACAAGTGTACCTTTGCCTGAAGTCGCACTCCCGGCCTTCTTGCCATGCTCGGCAAGCCACTTGCTACAGTTCCTCTTCCAGTGACCAGTTTCCTTGCAATGATAGCAAATGGTCTTTGAGTCCGGTCCTAACTTTGGCTCAGTGGCGGAGGTTACCGTCTATGTGCCCTTTGCCTTAGCCTTCTTCTTGGACCAACTCTTCTTGAAATTAGCCGATTTCTGCACCATCAACACTTGATGCATGCCTTTTTTAATATCCTACTCTGCCACCTTGAGCATCCCATGCAATTCAGTGAGCTTCTTATCCATACCGTGCATATGATAGTTCGAAATGAACGTCCCATAGCTAGGTGGAAGAGAACCCAGAACTGCATCTGTAGCCAGCTCATCCAAGAGCGGGAAGCCTAACCGATCCAAAGCTTGCACGTATCCGATCATCTTGATCACATGTGGGCTTAGTGGATCACCTTCCTTTAGCTTGCAATCCATCAAGGATCGCCAGACGTTTAACCTTTCGGTCCTAGCCTGTGTCTGAAACATGCTCTTGAGACTCTCGATCATATCGTAAGCCTCAATGTTTTTGAAATGCTGTTGCAAATCGGGCTCCATACAAGCTAGCATCAGACAGCTGATCTCCATTGATTCATCAATGAGTTTTTGGTAGGCATTCCTGGTTGTGGCATTAGCATTATCGGCAGGTTCCTCTGGAAGTGGATCCTCTAGAACACGTTCCTTTTTATCGTGCTTGAGAACAATTCTCAAATTTCTATACCAGGTGGTAAAGTTTGTTCCATTCAGTTTATCCTTTTCCAGAATTGATTTCAATGCAAAGTTGGGTTGAGCAGGTGGTGCCATTGATCTACAATAGAAAAATATGCAATCACTAAGCAATGTGTTATGTAGAGTAATTCAAGCCTAAAACAGAAATACTCCCACTGAAGTCGGCATCCCTCCGCAAACTCTCAGTGATTCAGGATCTGACTAGCGCATGCGACTAGTGAGCTTTAGCATCACTGTTAGCCAACGTGCCTATCCGGTAAGCAACTCCTTGCTAATCATATCTCTATACGACTCCTGTCGGTCGGGAAGGTATCTCATACCCCAGCTCCCAACCTTCTTTGCCACAAGACCCAAAACCGTTTTGATAGCCTTGTCAAGTTAACCTGATGTAGTGCATGTCCGTGTCCGACACGAACCCTTCAGTTCAAGGACACCTAGTAGCACCCCAATTTTATGAGCCCACTACTAGATGTACTTGACGTGTGAAGGTGCCACATCGGGAATGGCAATTCGCTTGATATTAATGAGGGATCTTTCTACCAATTTAACATGCATAGAAACTAAGAAGCATAACAATCACAAATAAACATATATTGTGAAATAGTATGGCTCCTTCATGGACGTTCTTCGAGGTCGGCTCTAACTCCGATGACCATCTAGGAACTCCATCTTGTTCGTCACGCCGGGACGCCAAGCTACAAACTTGATCTCTGTCCATCAACTACTACTACAACTAGTAATGAATTTTACAGAGAATCACAAGTCGACACGCAGGTCGTTATACATTATAATGATAGCACTTTGGCTCCTGCCAGCTAACAAATCATGACATGCAGGCCATGTATAATTTACACACATGCATCACATACACATGAGCTATACTATTCACATCAAACCTGCAAAACAAAGTTATGCATAGAATCGCATTCTGCCAGTTAGAGTGATCGTGTACGAAATACAAGGCGCTACGCATATGGCAGTCCTGCTAGCCAGTTAGTGGGCGTGGTTCGAAGGGGCAGCGCCCCTCGTGGGTGCGGGCAGGAGCCAAAGTTTTTTCGAAATCACAGATTGCATCTGTACTCCGATCACGCCAAATTTTCTGATCTGACCGATCCCATCGATCATCGCGAATCCGATTCAGATTTACGTTTCACTGTTAACCCCGATGGCAGAAACCGACCGGTAGGGGTAGGTTGTGTCATGACCTTATCGATTCCGATCATCAGAAAACATAGCCACATCGATCCCCATGTGCAGTTGATCTCATCAACCGTGCACATAGTCGATCTCATAAACGACAACAGATCTCATCTGCCACCTCCACATATCAAATATGCATCCGATCTGAATCCAAATCCTATAGCAGAGGCTCTGATACCACTGTTGGGATCTACGGTAGGGTGCGTCGACTGCAAAAAAAATTTCTATGCACAGAACAACCAGGAACATGCTACGGGAATAGATCACGGATCATTACCACTAGACGCGCAGTGACGTGCAGCGGAAGTAGAGTTGAGGCAGCGCGTCTCTAGAGTCGTCTCCTCCATGTCGATCTCCCATGTAGCCGATCGGATCCCATGAACAGGTTCGCCCGAGCGGCGAACTTTGATGCCCAGTGGATGTAATATTCTGTAATTTCTTTATTTTATAGTCTAGGTTTATTCTTAGTCGGTATGTTGTAATTTAGGCCGATAGCTTCAACGGCCCAATATGTTATCGGTCTGTCAGCCGTATATAAAAACAAATTAAGCTACCCAAACGGGCTGGCCCGTTACTAGTTATATATGGGCCGGAAAGTCGGCCTATAATCATCTCGGGCCATTATTAGGCCTAAACGTAAAGTAGTTTTGGGCCTTTAATAGGCCAAGTAAAACGTGGGCCTAAGTTGGGCCAGAAATTTCCATGGGCTTTTAACAGGCTGAAAATTAGATTGGGCCTGAATTGAGCCGAGCAATTAATGGGCCGAAAGCAGGCCGAAACATACGTAGGCCCATGATTGGCCCAATTACATACGAGCCGTTAACAGGCCAAAATTTATCTCGGGCCTTGGTTGGCCCAATAAAATTATGGGCTGTAAGTAGGCCGGATGCAAAGTAGGCCAAAATTTGGCCCAACTTTGTCACGGGCCTTTAACAGGCCGTTAGTCAGGTTGGGCTGAAATTTATCCACGAAGAGTACGGGCCGTTAAGAGGCCGAAAGTCACTTTGGACCAGAAATAGGCCCAGATGCAGCACGGGTTGTTAAATGGCTGAAAGATAAAATGGGCCGAAAACGGCCCATATGCAGCAACGGCGGCTAACAGGCCGAAACGAATATCGGGCCGAACTGTTAAACGGGCCTTTAACAGGCTGAGATACAAACCGGGCCTACAATGGGCCCAAAAGCACAATGGCGTGTTAACGGGACGGATCTGTTATGGGCCATAATTTGGCCCAAAACACGACAGGCTGTTAACGGGCTGGATCCGATATGGGTCGTAATTTGGCCCAAACCATGGTAGGCTGTTAACGGGCCGGTCCACTACTGTTTGACAAAATCTTGTGGGCCTTTCGCTGGGCCGGCCCATTTAGGTCAAATGGGCCACTGTTGGGCCATGCCACGTGTCGACGTATCATAGGCGTGTCTTGTCCATTGGACAAATGACATCTGTCGCAATGCTGAGCTGACACGTGGATCCGCCGGCGAATGAGAAATTTACACGTGGAAAATCGCCATTGGTCAGGGCTGCTAACGGGTTATCGGATCCAAACCGGAACCTGATAGCTTAATGGCGACCTGTTACGGTGGATGCCACGTGTCAGTCACCCTTGACGAAAACACTTCCATGATGTCAGTCATGGAAGTGGACACTTCTGTGATGATAATTACAGTATTGTCATGGAACACTTCTACGACAGCACATGTATGACTATCTTGATTCTCTCATAAAATCATCACGGATGTACATGCATGATAGAAAATGTGACCTACTGTGACAAAGACGTATCATCACGGAAGTGTTTTTTTTGTAGTGCAGTGGTGCGGTCTTGGAAAGCACGAGTACGACCATTACGCATATTCTTCTCAACTCGTACAGCTTGATGTACCACATCTTGCAGTGTATCATAAAAATCTCGCGATCTTCGCCTCATCCCTTTCACGGGTTCTTGTTCGAATTAGCAGCACTTCCATCTCTTTATAGTACTCCTCAACAGTGCAGGAACCTTGAGTGAGCTCCTGCAACCGCTTGTACAATTGCCTCTCATAGTATGATGGAACAAAACGGCGCCTCATGACTTGCTTCATCAAAGTCCAGCTGCGGATATAATTATCGCCCGACATCAATCGATCGTCTTGCAGCTGATTCCACCATGTAAGAGCACAACTAGAGAACTCCATAACAACAAGATCAACTCTCTTGGCTTCAGAAAAACCATGGATGTGAAAGATCTGATTGCACTTCTCCTCCCACACAATATATGCATCCGGATCCTCTTTTCCCGTGAATGATGGCACATGTAGCTTCACTCTCGCTTGGTTATCACGGTCATCTTGATCACGACGGTCATAATGATTACCATTGTGACCAAAAGCAGCACCACGGCGAGGCGGGGAGTAGGGTTCATAGTCCCCCATGCCTTCATCTTCGTCACCATGCTCGGAGAGATCTTCATGGGGAATGTCCTCACCATCATGTGCAGCTTGTCGCTGGTGATCAACGGCAAACCCACGGGGGGTCATGGCCTCGCTCGCGAGCTTCTCCTCCATGCAGCCCACCCTCACGGGGGGCAGCAAAGTCACCACGCCTCCGTTCAGCACCAGCAGCAGGGGCGCCGTGGGCAGCGGCTCCTGGTGCTCTTCCACGACCATCGTGGCGGTCCTTGTTTCCGTGACGTCATCGGTTGTCGGCGGCCAGCGAGGCAGCGGGGCTGTGTTGATGTAGATCCCCAATACCCGCCATAGGAAGGCGGTCTCTGAACAACCTTTGCATCACCGCAACCACCCTTTCTTCAATCTCAGCACCAAGCGTCGCGCGAGTCTTTGGGAATTCATCTTCCACATTTTGATGTCCATGTACACTCGAGTTGGAACCTGGCATGTTAACTCTCGGAAACAAGTGGACAAAAGAAAAAAAAATCTGGAAAACACTCAGCTCACCTTCTTGCTTACCCAAATTCTAATGATTCTTTGGCGGTTGTGCGATGGTAGCAAATCAGGAGTGGACGGGCGAATGAAAGGAAAGAAGCTGACGGTTTTTGGGTGGATCTTGGTGGGGTAAAATGAGGAGGGCTAGTGCTGAGATCCAATTGATGCAAACCAAAAGAAACAAGAATTTTTTTGTAGATCCTTGCACCATGTTTGAGCTGCAACACTTGCCACTACAACTTCTGAAATTTCTCACCAAACAGAATATGATTGCACACTTGCTCAACACTTTCTCTTCTCTTTTTTTTCTTTCTTTTTTTCTCTTTTTCTGCTCTTTTTTTCTCTCTTTTATTTTCAGCAACACAAAAGATCCAACAACAAGACTCAAAGAAAAATAGCAGCAACTTTGGATTGAACTCAGTGCAAACACAAAGAGGAAAGCAAACAACTAGATCTCAGCAACAAAAGCTTGGACTTTTTGTGTGGCTTTTTCTGGTTTGGACTTTAGGACGGGGAAAAACCAAACTAAAAAGGATAGATCTAGCAACAAAGATACAGATCCTACCGTGTAAACCTTGTTCTGAATACCAGATGATGCCACACCGTCGTCAGGGAAGAGGGTGTACATGGGGAGGTCCGATCTTCATGGCATAGGATCGATAAAAGGAGGGGATAACTAGTTGCAAGCAGCTAAAAAACAGAAAATAAGAGATTATGACCCGACGAGGAGGATGCTCACCGAAGCCTGCAATCTGAACATTCGCCGATCCACAACCCGCAATACTACCCTACACAACCACACTCCAAGTCATGGAGCACGGGATAGGTGCAATCCGCAAGGAAACCACGAACTCTAACCCACACAACACGATCTAGCCGTGGAGCATCGATTAGGAGCGACTTCACAAGGAATCATGAGAATAAGGATAACAAGAGCTCTCCAATCTCAGGAGGAGTCTATGTCTTTGGTCTTTGATAGAAATGTCAAAAGTCCCCAACGAAGGGAAGAGCTAGCCTATTTATAATAGGGACAACCCTTTGGATAGGTGTGAAATCAAACTAGCTTCGGGAACCAGCTTAGGTGTAAAAGAGAATCAGCTTTGGTTTGACTAAACGGCTTCAAGACTTAATGAGGTAGCTTATGGAAATCTCTCGTTGGAGGTGGTTGGCGGTTCCCGACCAAACATTGTTCACTGGAGTCGAACAATGTTTCCTTCAGCAGCAAACTCGAGTTCTGGAAACCTTTCGCAAGTTGGGGTATCCGAACTCGTGCAAAACATTGTTTTACCAGCGCCAAACATTGTTTCTTCAGCAGACAGCCTATTTCTTTGCAACTCTGTATCTTCGTCATAAAACACTGTTTCGGCACGGACCGAAAATGTTGTTCTTCTTCTTCGATGTTGCACCTGAGTCCAACCAACAACAAAGGAGGTGAAGGCACAACAATGTTTTCAAGGTCAAATGATAAACTTAAGTTAGTGTTCACCTGATCATGTATTTGTTTTGCGCGGCTCCTTGTGATTGGACCTTTGATGATTGGTGGTGTACTTTCCATGGTTGGGATGTCCTTGTAACACCCCAATTTTTGGCCCTTTTCTTTCTTTTGGTTTTCTTTGGATTTTGACTTGGATTCCTTTTGAATTGGCTCTTTGGACTGGAAACTTGGGAAGATCCTCTTTATTTCTTCTCCCAAGTAAATCATCCTTCTCAAATATTTCCCTAGATCAAGCCATGTCCATCCAAACCCAACAATAATTTTCATTCCATTTAAATATTCCTTTTTCTATTAAAGGAATAGTCTTGTTTGCCCTTGGTTGTGAAGCAACCTATATTTCTGTTATTCCCAAAATTCCCATAAAACTCTCATAAATCCTTTGACTCCTCTAAACCTTGGATATGTAAAAATATTCAAGATTCTATGCTCATGGTGAGCACACTATCCAACTCTTGATTCTGGTCACTTTTTCAGGGTGTGAAGCAACTACATTTTATATTACTTCATAAATTCTGAAATTAATCCAGGACACAAATATCCCTATATCCATTGAGCATGCCAAAATTCACATCATTTTGCCAAGCCATTTTCTCCACAAAATTCTCCCAACATTTTGTCCAGAGAGGACCACTGTGAAGGAAGTACCATTTTGGAATATCCAAATGGCATGAAATTTTTACAGTGCCTCTATATGCTCAAATAACTATCCTCCACAAAACTTCAGCTCAATCCAACATTCAATGTGAGTGCAGCATCTAAATCAAGTTGCTGGCCCAGATTTGCTGTTGTGAAGCAACTATCTTCAAATCTTGTCCAAATCACCTCAAATTTCACAGGACTGTAGTCCTTCCTACCCTAAACCTCTGTGACATCTTTCTTGGCCCATTGGTCAAGTAATTTGACCACAGCTTCATGCCCTAGTTTGCTACAGCAAACTTTAGGTGATGCATCCCATCGTCCCAAAGCCACTTTAATCGAACCAAGGCATCAGTGCGGTTCCAGTATGGATGGACAACACATTAGACAACTTTTTCCAGGCCGACGTGCCCTCTATGTGTCATGCCAAGCGGTGACCACGCAGATGGCATGGTCAGAAGTGCGCTCTGCTTGCTGTCATCGTGCTCTGCGCGTCGCCAAGCCTCGGGCCTCTTCCTCCCAACCGTTCCCGCGCGTCCGCTGGTGCCGTCCACCCTCCTCCTTCCTCCACCTCACCCCATGACTCAGCTTCCCCCTCCAGAAGCCTCCTCGCCGGCGCCAGCCGGCGTGCTCACGGGCGTACAGTACGCCGTGGTGGCCGACAGCTCCTGTGCGCCCCCGTCCGCTTGCCCCGCGTCCCTAGCTCCGCCTTGCCTGCATCATTGACATCCACTAGCTCTCTCCCGTCGCCTCATAGGGCCCCGCAACGCGCCATGCCTTGCCGGACCATCAACTACGTGTCAGCGGCGGTTTCCGGCCCCCGCATCTCCTCCCGCCTATATAAGGCCACCCAGACCTCGTCTCTCTTCACTAATCGCCCTCACCACCCCTCCATCGAAGCCCAGCATCGATAACCCAGCCGGAGAAGCTCTTCTTCCTCTGCTCCGGCCAAGTGCTCCGCCGCTCGGCCCTCTCTTCTCTCAGCCTGCTCCGGGCAACCTCTGCTCCAACCACCACCACCACCACCAACCTCCTGGTGTTCCACTTACCCTCCCCAGTCTATCCAGTGCCCGAATGCTTGCCGGAATTGCCAGACTCGCGGACAACCAAAGTTCATCGCCGCTGGAGAGCTCGATTCCGACGCCGTTCGACCACCTCCCGACTAGCTATGGGTACAGGCGAGCTCGCCGGAGAGTGCCCGATCCATCCCGTCCCTCGCCCAGCACCACCGCGGCCTCGACGCCGGCGAACAGCCGCCGATAATCCGTCAGCCCTCTGCTTCCCTCCCTCTCTCTTAAAATTGATGAGGTGACCCCACCCGTCAGCCTCTCATACCCCCTCCGAAGCATTTTTAAGTGGAGGCGTAAAACCAAAATACGCTTTCGACGTCACCCCCCTGGAGGTTTTCCAGAAATTCATTTAAATTCATTTTTAATCCAGATTTGACCCAACTTTGACCATCAATAACTCCCAAACTACATGTCCAAATGAGTTGATTCTTTTTGCAGTATTTTTCTTTTGACCTCCTTTATTTTCTGGTAGAAGTTGACATTTTTCTATGCTGTCTAGATTTTCTGGACAGAGAAAAATGCATTATGTGGTTATTTCATTTGCTTGTTTATGTTGTTTTCAGAATGTTTGATGTGTGTGTGTGAAGGCCAAGAGTATCTCAACTCTCTACTGGAGCAAGGCAAGCCACAACCTCCATTTGCATGATTGCAATGCAATGCCATGGTTTAATTAAATAATATTGCTTAATATTGCATTAGTTAAATATGATTTGTTCATGGCATTTCTTGGAGTAATCTTTGACCTTGCTACTGCCATGATGCTTGGATTTCTAGGACTAATGCTTTGCAGATTGAGGATGATCTGTTGCCATTGGATTGCTAGTAACAGTAGTTATGCTTTCATCATGATCATATGGGATATTGGAATTGATAATAATAATTTGGCTATACTATTCTTTGGATTATAGGGTGGTTATTGTTATGACTTGGATTACAGGTTGATGTATGATAATGGAGTAACAGTTATCACAGATATACCTTGGGGACAAATTCTATCATTTTGTTGATCAGGTGCCACCGAATCGAACCCACCAACGCAGCCACACTTGCCTGGATGGGGAGTGTGGCACCCCGGCTCAGAGAGACCGGAACAACCCGTATTCAAGCACAGAGATCAAGTCTTCTGGAATACGGCACTGCTTGGCATAGAACAAATCAGCTCTTTATTACAAATAACACGGGTACAAAGGTTCTGAAGGCATGAAGGTTACAGGGGCACGGCGACACTACGCCTGCTCAGATAGCTCTATGCTAGCAGCGAAACAACTCGAAGCGGAATAAAATCTAGCAGCGGAACAACGGCGACGGTGATGAACTCCACTCCGCATGGACTCTGGCTGGGACGTATCCTAGAGCGCAACCTCGAGGTCCTCAACAAACAAGCAATCACGGCATCACCTGCAATCTGGCATGACACGCCAGATGAGTACTTTGAATGTACTCGCAAGCTCACAGCAACCAAAGCAATCAAGACATACAACAGCATGGCATTTATAGGTTAATCATCAATGATGAATACGATACTACTAGAACAACATGAGCATGGCAACAACATGAGCATGGCATGTACATATAATTCATGATATGAACAGGATGATACTAGCATGCATGCAAGGGGGTCGACATTTAAGGTCTCATGGACCAACTTACTCTGCTCGGAGGTTATCTCGTAACCACAAACTTACCATCGTGATCATCACACGATCACCTCAGGATCAACCAAGCTCGGTATCAACTATACCATCGTGATCATCACATGACCACAAGGAGCTTGATCTCTACCTGTGATCATCGCCTGACCACATAAAGATCAACCAACTTCTTTTCTCATCGAACCGGAGTTGTCATTATCCAGGTTATTATTTCTGTTGACCCATAGTGCGACCTACTACGAACTGTGTCCATGACCGAGGACGCGGCTATCGATAGATTATACACTCTGTAGAGGTTAGTACACTATACCCACACTACGGAACTCATGGCCTCGTGCTCCCATTCGGGTGGACCAACGACGTTCCGACAAAACCAGTCTATTGCATGACACTCTCCCGGCCACTCCCGACAAACTCCCCTTTGGGCTATGTCCTGGGTCGCCCCGATGTCAACTCGTGACATCCGCCACCTCTGTGGCTGCCACCGTCGTGGCCCAACAAACAAACTCATCCCAAACAGGGACAACCGCGCGCAAACAACTCGGGCACAAGGCTTATGGCCGCCTACCTGATCAGGGTAGCGCGCACATAACCTTCCCTAGTTGGAGGCACCGGCGAGAGGCATGACAATAGACCGCATTAGGGCCTCCCATAAGGCAAGTGTGGCTGCACTGGTTAGCTCGATTCGGTGGCACCATGACTCAGCCAACAGATTTGTTCAAGTTCGATTAATGTCAGGTTCAACTTGAATGGTGATGAGCTGAGTCACAGTAAAATAATATGACAATGCATATGAGCAGGATATCAGTGCAACCATGGATGGGCAACATAACCTTTTAACAACATAGTATCAACAAAGATAAATCATTTATGCTACGGGATGCAAATGAGCATGGCATAATGACTATCACAAGTATTTTCATATCAAACCGTAACTACTCATGTGAGCATAACATTATTACTAGCATCGGAAATAACTGCAAGAATAAAACATGAAAATAATATCCTTAGCAATTAATCATATCACTTACTAGATGAAAATGAACATGGCATAAGCAATGAGCATGGATTCACATACATATTCGAAGCATTCACAAAAGAATTAAATGCGCAAACAGTTATTAAATATTCAAGTGGAAACCATGGCTACTGCAATGCCATCATGCAAGTGGCTGTTGTGGCTTGCCTAGGGTTGATGGATTCACTGGGGAGAGGTGTGATGAACTCGCGGAAAGAATCGCCGGAAAAGTTTCCCTCTCGGCGGGGCTGTTTTAAGGGCAAGGGAAAAATGGTCATTTTCACAGTGTGACAACATCATCAAAATGGTACCAACGGAACGGGCTCGACGAACAGAGAACATGTGCTTTGGAATCACCTGAATCGGAGTTACGGTTGTGGAGATACGGCCGTTCGTTCGTTAGGCAGAAAAACAAATAAAAAGTGAGCTTTTCTGCTGCTAACGGGTGAACGTCCGCAATATAAGGTTTCCGGCTGGCTGGGTTAAACCGAAGGTGCACTTTCTGAAATACGCGTTCAGAAAACGAAAACGTATTCTATCCCAACGCGGGGACAGAGTACACTTCCTATAAGCGAAAACGTATTATTGAAAATACGCTTTCACTTACATCGGCACGGGCCCGGGGGCTGAGCCTATGACGTGCGGGTCCCACTGGCATGCGAGGGGGGGCGGTCGTCCTCAACCTCACGCCCGTGTCTGGCCGAGGCAAGGGCTGACTCCGGCGACGGCCGCCGGCAGCTCCGTCCACCATTCTCGCATGCCGACCTACCGGCGAGCTCGGCGCGTCGAGCCGCACCCATCCTGGGGTCACACGAACCTCGAGGAGGTCAGATATGGGCGCGCCTTTGACAGTGGCGGACGGCGGCTTCGGGCGGTTTTGGGCACGCGGCCACAGGGCTCCGGAGGAGGAGGGGAAGAACGGGGTAGCTCCAGGGGCTCGAGGGGGTTCTCCTGCTGGCAGAAAGAGGAGGGTAGGAGCTCGGCTTTGCTCGAATTTGAGCGGGCATGGGCGGCGGCCATTGCGGCCATAGGAGAGCAGGGGAGCGCCTCGGGCTCGGGGAAGAGGCTAGGCGGGGCTAGAGGAGGGTGGTGAGGAGGTTGATGAGCTCGGGAGGCCTCGGGGTGGGCTTATATAGCCGGGGCGACGGAGCCGTCCCCGGATGTCGCCTTCACCAAATGGACGAGCTCCGGCGAGGGGGCCAGGCACGCGTGTGAGCTCGGATGGCGATGGGAGAGAGGCTGAGAGGTGGGGCAGCAACGCGGGGAGGCAGAGGAGCAGAGCACGTGCGAGCAGCCCCACGCGGTTCACTGTTCCCGCATGCTCTCGGGTTTGGCTCGGTCCGGCGAGTAGCTAGCAGGGGAGGGCGGTCCGGGGAGGAGAGGATAGGGCTGGGGAGTGAGCGCGTGGCCATTGCGGGTCTCGATGACACACTAGGACGTGCGGAAACGGCTGGTAGAAGAATGCCCGAAGCAAAACGATGAGCAGAGCGCGCCCAGTGCTTGCAACCAGCGTGGTCACCGCATGGCATGGCGAGGAGAGGGCACGAGGTACTGCAAAAAGATGTCAACCATGTTGTCCATCCATCCTACAGCCCCACTGAGGTGATGGATCGAAGAAAAACACTGTCGGTTGATGGGAGTGATCAGAGAGAGTTTGCTGTTGCCAACTTAGGCATGAAGTAGTGATCAAATGAGAGGGGATAAGAGATAACCAGGATGTCTCAGAGGCTTAGGGTAGGAAGGACTATGATCCTGGAGATTTTGAAAGGATTTGGACCAATATTTGACCTAGTTGCTTTACAACTGCCAAATCTGGTCCAGAGGCTAGAGCAGGAAGTACCACTCACATGGATGCTTGGATTGGGCTGAAAATTGGTGGAGGATGATGATTTGGGCATATGAAGGTACCATAAAAATTTCATCCCATTTGGATGAGTAAAAATGGTACTTCCTTCACAATGCTCCACACTGGACAGAAACTTGGGGGAATTTTGTGGAGTAAATGGCTTGTCAAAATAATGTGAGTTTTTGCATGCTCACATTATTTATCGATATTTAGGTCTTGGATTAATTTCAAAATTTTTGAAGCAATATAAAATATAGTTGCTTCACAAAATGAAATTGTGACCAGAAACCAAGATTTGAAGGTGTGCTCACATAGTTTGTTGGATGGAGATGAAACTTGGTGGAGAGTAATTATTTGACTATATGGATGATCTCCCAAAATTTCAACTCATTTGGATTAGCCTAGCTAGTATTTCCTTCACAAAGCTTCTCTCTGGACAGAAACTTTGGGAATTTTTTGAGGAAGATTTACTAGGCAAATGAAGTTGAATTTTGGTATGTGGCAATAATTTTGATAGGAGAGAGTGCCCAAAATTTTTGTGGGCAATCAAGAAAAGATAAATAGCACTTGCTTCACAAAGTGCCCTGCTGGACAGAATAAGAAATGAATATTCCTGAATTATTTTTGAACTAGGCAGGGATGGATTTTGGCATATTTGTGGAAGATATGATCCAAAGAATTTATGAGAATTTTGTGCGAATTTTGTGGAAGACAAAAATATAGGTTGCTTCACAACCTAGAGCAAACAGGGTTATTCCTTTAATAGAAAAAGGAATATTCCCAATAAATAAATATTGGAGTTGGGCTAAGATGGAAATGACATGGCCTTGGGATAGATTTGAGAGTGACAAGCCACTAGGAAGTGGTAGGAGAGAAGATCTTCCCAGGTTTCAAGACCACATAGCCACGGAAAAAGAACTCTAGATAAAAATTCGAAGAAATCCAAAAGAAAAAGAAAGGGCCAAAAATCGGGGTGTTACAAACCTACCCCCCTTACGATAAATCTCGTCCTCGAGATTTGGTTGCTCAGGGAACAGGTATGAATATTCTTACTTAAGGAAACCGTTTCCAACTCGGGTATCCTTTTTCCTTCATATGATGTTCCCACTGAAGTTCATATGATCTGATTACCTTGCTCTGGGGTGGTTTGCTTCACCGTGTCCGTATTCTGACAGGTCTTCCTTCATATGTTCATCCTTGCTCTGACTTCAACTCTTTTATGTCTGCTGGCTTGTCTGGTATAATCATGACCGGGATTTCCATAAGTTCGTGAGTGACTTCCATTCGACGTGACATTTTTCTATCCAGCACCGATAGTAATCAATGGAGTTGTGTACAAATTTCCTCGGTGGGCATGAAACCTTTAATCTTTGCATCGGATTACTCAAGTAGATGCATATCCTCCGGGTTCAAAACAATGCTGAGAATCATAACCGTTCTCTTGGCGGAATCTGACTGCTAGAAGGTAGTTCTGAATTACCTTGGCTGGCTCCACTGTCTCGAATCCGTACCGATGATTCGACTGTCACCTTGATATGAGGTCCTTACAAACAGAGTAGACCCCTTGGGTGTGTGTTCATGGTGATTAATATGGAATCAGACTATCTTGGGTATCCGTACCATGTTGTTCATGCCACAATTATCATACCTGGATTGCCGGTCTTGCTCCTTCATTATTGTTCTCTTTTTCTGAATCTTTGGTTGTAAAGAGCTTGGCCATATATATCCTTAATTCTTTGTGTGACCATAAGTGCTGTCAGGTGCAATATTCTGGCAGTCATACCTTATCCTTATCCTCAGACAGTGCAGCAACGTTTAACTGACAAGTTTATCATCTCTTGAGCTTTAACTGTAGGGCAATGATTATCCGAACCTTTGCAAGAAATCAGCAAATAAATCAGTAGCCACCAGAACGGTCTTTACAACTCAGATCTGGGACATTACTGAAATAACTCAACCTTGGCTCACGACGGCTGAAAAGCAGCTCAGAACATGAGGCAGTGTTGATAAGAAGAGTGTAGCAGTTCCCTGAGACGGCCGAAGAACAGCTCAGAGCATAGGGTCACTGGTACAAAAAGAAACTCAACAGCTGCCCGAGATGGCCGAAAAGCAGCTTAGAACAAGGGACAGTTGTTGAAAAGAGAAATATAAAGGCGGCATCCACCCTGAACAGCCAAAAGCAGCTTAGAACACAGGCGTGGTGCCGTTACCCAAGAAAAGGTAAGCAAGGGTTCATCATGATCATATACCAGGTTCATAGTTACTTGTATGGAGCTCACTGCTGTGGTCAATCATACATGGCAGTGACAGAGGTTTAACGATATTACTTTGTTGGGGCGAGGAAACTGGCCTTGATATCCACTGTCAAGATTGTTGTTCCAAATTGTCTTACTTCATAGCTTGTCAGTCATTGCATCACACTGAGGTGTATAACTTGCTTTCTTCCTCTTACATACTCACGGGTTGGTTGGATTCTCACCGTGCTTGTATCATCATAGGAGTGATTCCATGACCTTGGCAGCATGCTCACAATATATATGAAAGCATGTGTATCTGGGCATTTGATTCCCGAGACAGACACTTGTGTGTTGACTGATTCTTGCTTCTAACAAACTGTTGTGGATCTGATTCTTGGGATGCACTGCCATATGCTGCCAACTCACTCTGTAATATCTTGTACTACTGTCGATGATTGTTTGTAGTGTCTTACTGACGAAGACTGGATAGCTTGTGTTGAAAGCTATCTGAGAGTAGCATGCTGAGGCAGGCTGGATAGCTTATGCTCGAAGCTTTTGTCGGGGTAGCGTGCTGAAGAAGACTGGGTATCGTACCTCAGAAGCTTCTCCTCCTGGTTGCTTACTGAAGAAGATTCGGTGCCTTATGCTGGAAGCTTTCTGCAGTGGCTTACAGAAGAAGATAGAGTGCCTTATGCTGGAAGCTATCCGCATATCGTACTGAGGAAGATCGTGGAACCTTGCGTCGTAAGCTTCCCTGGTAGCGTGCGGAGAAAGACTGGGTTGCTTACTCCAGAAGCTTCTCACTGTGGTGTGCGGACTGAATGCCATATATATATATCCTTGATATTCCTTTGACCGGAAATGTATGGTTGTCTTGCACACAAATTTTTTTCCAGCTGGTTCATTATGACTGCGATGGTTGCTCACTGATGTAAACTTGATGCTGATAGTCATTCTAGAATATCATTTGTATTCAAACCAGATATTCCCAATATAATGCAGTCGGCTGAGAATTCCATAATGTTTGGCTGAGCTTCCAAATATTTGAGCTCCTCACTGATTCTTTGAGTCCGGTGTCGGTTGATGAGCAACTTTCATAAGGGGACATAAGGTAACACCGAGGGCCCAAAGAAAGAAGCCAAAAGAAACGACTAAAACAACAACACACACAGCATTAAGATTGCATACAAGAAACATCACATTTTACAGCTATTCACCTCACTATGCATGCCTACTTAAGCACACAATTCTCGAGGAAACTCCGGTACTACGATCTAATATGCTGTGGCGGTGTGCATGAAAATGGATCAGCGTGTGGAGGGATTGGTGTAAGAAAAGCTACACCAAGAGCTGGCTCAGCACCGGTTGCATCTGGACAGGCTCAGGGGTGAGGACAGACTCGGTGATCATGTAGTGAGACACGGATGTCATGGCCACATCATCATCAAGCGTACGGAAGGGAACCGTACTCGTCCAGGAAATGGGTGACAAGGTAGGATAGCGGTGAAAACCAGGGTCTGCTGGCATTGCCCTTTTCTGGTAACAAAGACCAGTGAGGATTGCCAAAGCGGCGGGTTGGATGGCAAGATCCGGGGTAGAAACATGTCTACCACCAAAACAATAGGTGGGGCTGAAGAGAAAATATTGGTGCGATACCTGTGCATCAATCCTGCAAACGATCGACACCACTAGGTACCTTGGCATCACTCCGCTGGGACGGAGATGACACCAAACACCAAGGAGCGAGTATGCAAAGCTGGAGGGTGCATGTAGTGGATCGAAACCGATGCCACCTATACTCACAAGATCAATCGTTAGCGACAAGATAATAAGTCTATATGCATGATATGCAGCAAACAAATGCAACAACCAAATGCAGCAAACCGACTAGACTCTATACTAACGGTTTCTAACGCTCGCGCTGACTAGGGCGTCCTACAGCCAGACCTGGCTCTGATACCAATCGCTGTGGCACCCCGGCTCAGAGAGACCGGAACACCCCGTATTCCAGCCCAGAGATCAAGTCTTCTGGAATACGGCAATGCTTGGCATAGAACAAATCAGCTCTTTATTACAAATAACACGGGTACAAAGGTTCTGAAGGCATGAAGGTTACATGGGCACGACAACACTACGCCTGCTCAGATAGCTCTATGCTAGCAGCGGAACAACTCGAAGCGGAATAAAATCTAGCAGCGGAACAACGGCGACGGTGATGAACTCCACTCCGCATGGACTCTGGCTGGGACGTATCCTAGAGCGAAACCTCGAGGTCCTCGACAAACAAGCAATCACGGCATCACCTGCAATCTGGCATGACACGCTAGGTGAGTACTTTGAATGTACTCGCAAGCTCACAGCAACCAAAGCAATCAAGACATACAACAGCATGGCATTTATAGGTTAATCATCAATGATGAATACGATACTACTAGAACAACATGAGCATGGCAACAACATGAGCATGGCATGTACATATAATTCATGATATGAACAGGATGATACTAGCATGCATGCAAGGGGGTCGACATTTAAGGTCTCATGGACCAACTTACTCTGCTCGGAGGTTATCTCGTAACCACAAACTTACCATCGTGATCATCACACGATCACCTTAGGATCAACCAAGCTCGGTATCAATTATACCATCGTGATCATCACATGACCACACGGAGCTTGATCTCTACCTGTGATCATCACCTGACCACATAAAAATCAACCGACTTCTTTTCTCATCGAACCAGAGTTGTCATTATCCAGGTTATTATTTCTGTTGACCCATAGTGTGACCTACTACGAACTGTGTCCATGACCGAGGACGCGGCTATCGATAGATTATACACTCTGCACAGGTTAGTACACTGTACCCACACTACGGAACTCATGGCCTCGTGCTCCCATTCGGGTGGACCAACGACGTTCCGACAAAACCAGTCTATTGCATGACACTCTCCTGGCCACTCCCGACAAACTCCCCTTTGGGCTATGTCCTGGGTCGCCCCGATGTCAACTCGTGACATCCGCCACCTCTGTGGCTGTCACCGTCGTGGCCGAACAAACAAACTCGTCCCAAACGGGGACAACCGCGCGCAAACAACTCGCGCACAAGGCTTATGGCCGCCTACCTGATCAGGGTAGCGCGCGCACATAACCTTCCCTAGTTGGAGGCACCGGCGAGAGGCATGACAATAGACCGCATTAGGGCCTCCCATAAGGCAAGTGTGGCTGCACTGGTTAGCTCGATTCGGTGGCACCATGACTCAGCCAACAGATTTGTTCAAGTTCGATTAATGTCAGGTTCAACTTGAATGGTGATGAGCTGAGTCACAGTAAAATAATATGACAATGCATATGAGCAGGATATCAGTGCAACCATGGATGGGCAACATAACCTTTTAACAACATAGTATCAACAAAGATAAATCATTTATGCTACGGGATGCAAATGATCATGGCATAATGACTATCACAAGTATTTTCATATCAAACCGTAACTACTCATGTGAGCATAACATTATTACTAGCATCGGAAATAACTGCAAGAATAAAACATGAAAAGAATATCCTTAGCAATTAATCATATCACTTACTAGATGAAAATGAACATGGCATAAGCAATGAGCATGGATTCACATACATATTCGAAGCATTCACAAAAGAATTAAATGCGCAAACAGTTATTAAATATTCAAGTGGAAACCATGGCTACTGCAATGCCATCATGCAAGTGGCTGTTGTGGCTTGCCTGGGGTTGATGGATTCACCGGGGAGAGGTGTGATGAACTCGCGGAAAGAATCGCCGGAAAAGTTTCCCTCTTGGCGGGGCTGTTTTAAGGGCAAGGGCATAATGGTCATTTTCACAGTGTGACAACATCATGAAAATGGTACCAACGGAACGGGCTTGACGAACAGAGAACGTGGGCTTTGGAATCACCTGAATCGGAGTTACGGTTGCCGAGATACGGCCGTTCGTTCGTTAGGCAGAAAAACAAATAAAAAGTGAGCTTTTCCGCTGCTAACGGGCGAACGTCCGCAATATAAGGGTTCTGGCTGGCTGGGTTAAACCGAAGGTGCACTTTCTGAAATAAGCGTTCAGAAAACGAAAACGTATTCTATCCCAACGCGGGGACAGAGTACACTTCCTATAAGCGAAAACGTATTATTGAAATTACGCTTTCACTTAAATCGGCGCGGGCCCGGGGGCTGAGCCTATGATGTGCGGGTCCCACTGGCAGGCGAGGGGGGGCGGTCGTCCTCAACCTCGCGCCCGCGTCTGGCCGAGGCAGGGGCTGACTCCGGCGACGGCCGCCGGCAGCTCCGTCCACCATTCTCGCCGGCCGATCTACCGGCGAGCTCGGCGCGTCGAGCCGCACCCATCCCGGGGTCGCACGAACCTCAAGGAGGTCGAAGATGGGCACGCCTTTGACAGTGGCGGACGGCGGCTTCGGGCGGTTTTGGGCACGCGGCCACAGGGCTCCGGAGGAGGAGGGGAAGAGCAGGGTAGCTCCAGGGGCTCGAGGGGGTTCTCCTACTGGCAGAAAGAGGGGGGGGAGGAGCTCAGCTTTGCTCGAATTTGAGCGGGCATGGGCGGCGGCCATTGCGGCCATAGGAGAGCATGGGAGCGCCTCGGGCTCGGGGAAGAGGCTAGGCGGGGCTAGAGGAGGGTGGTGAGGAGGTTGATGAGCTCGGGAGGCCTCGGGGTGGACTTATATAGCCGGGGCGAAGGAGCCGTCCCCGGATGTCGCCTTCACCGAATGGACGAGCTCCGGCGAGGGGGCCAGGCACGTGTGCGAGCTCGGATGGCGACGGGAGAGAGGCTGAGAGGTGGGGCAGCAACGCGGGGAGGCAGAGCAGCAGAGCACGCGCGAGCAGCCCCACGCGGTTCACTGTTCCCGCGTGCTCTCTGGTTTGGCTCGGTCCGCCGAGTAGGTAGCAGAGGAGGGAGGTCCGGGGAGGAGAGGAGAGGGCTGGGGAGTGAGCGCGTGGCCATTCCGGGGCTCGATGACACACTAGGACGTGCGGAAACGGCTGGTAGAAGAATGCCCGAAGAAAAACGACGAGCAGAGCGCGCCCAGCGCTTGCCACCAGCGTGGTCACCGCGTGGCATGGCGAGGAGAGGGCACGAGGGACTGCAAAAAGATGTCAACCGTGTTGTCCATCCATCCTAAAGCCCCACTGAGGTGATGGATCGAAGAAAAACACTGTCGGTTGATGGGAGTGATCAGAGAGAGTTTGCTGTTGCCAACTTAGGCATAAAGTAGTGATCAAATGAGAGGGGATAAGAGATAACCAGGATGTCTCAGAGGCTTAGGGTAGGAAGGACTATGATCCTGGAGATTTTGAAAGGATTTGGACCAATATTTGACCTAGTTGCTTTACAACTACCAAATCTGGTCCAGAAGCTAGATCAGGAAGTAGCACTCACATGGATGCTTGGATTGGGCTGAAAATCAGTGGAGGATGATGATTTGGGCATATGAAGATACCATAAAAATTTCATCCCATTTGGATGAGTAAAAATGGTATTTCCTTCACAATGCTCCACACTGGACAGAAACTTGGGGGAATTTTGTGGAGTAAATGGCTTGGCAAAATAATGTGATTTTTGGCATGCTCACATTATTTATGGATATTTAGGTCTTGGATTAATTTCAGAATTTTTGGAATAATATAAAATATAGTTGCTTCACAAAATGAAATTGTGACCAAAAACCAAGATTTGAAGGTGTGCTCACATAGTTTGTTGGATGGAGATCAATTTTGGTGGAGAGTAATTATTTGACCATATGGATTATATCCCAAAATTTCAACTCATTTTGATTAGCCTAGCTAGTATTTCCTTCACAAAGCTTCTCTCTGGACAGAAACTTTGGGAATTTTCTGAGGAAGATTTACCTGGCAAATGAAGTTGAATTTTGGTATGTGGAAATAATTTTGATAGGAGAGAGTTCCTGAAATTTTTGGGGGCAATCAAGAAAAGATAAATAGCACTTGCTTCACAAAGTGCCCTGCTGGACAGAATAGGAAATGAATATTCCTGAATTATTTTTGAACTAGGCAGGGATGGATTTTGGCATATTTGTGGAAGATATGATCCAAAGAATTTATGAGAATTTTGTGGGAATTTTGTGGAAGACAGAAATATAGGTTGCTTCACAACCTAGAGCAAACAGGGTTATTCCTTTAATAGAAAAAGGAATATTCCCAATAAATAAATATTGGAGTTGGGTTAAGATGGAAATGACATGGCCTTGGGATAGATTTGAGAGTGACAAGCCACTAGGAAGTGGCAGGAGAGAAGATCTTCCCAGGTTTCAAGACCACATAGCCACGGAAAAAGAACTCTAGATAAAAATTCAAAGAAATCCAAAAGAAAAAGAAAGGGCCAAAAATCGGGGTGTTACAGGGAGGCCCTAATTCGGTCTACTATCATGCCTCTCGCCGGTACCTCCAACCAGGGAAGGTTATGCGCTCGTGCTACCCTAGCCCGGTAGGCGGTCATAACCTTGTGTGCCCGAGTTGTATGGATCCAGAGTCCCCGTTTGGGACAGTTTTATATGGCCACGAAGGTGGCGGATGTCACGAGTTCACATCGGGGCCACCCATGACATAGCCCAAAGGGGAGTTTGTCGGATTGGCCGGGAGAGTGTCATGCAATAGATTGGTTTGTTGGAACATCGTTGGTCCTCCCGAATGGGAGCACGAGGCCATGAGTTCCATGGTGTGGGTACAGTGTGCTAACCTCTGCAGAGTGTATAATCTATCGATAGCCGCGTCATCGGTTATGGACACAGTTCGTACTAGGTCACACCGTTTGATCAACACTCACGATGACGGAATGACTTATATAATGACTTATAGAATAATTTATAAGATGACTTATATTTGTATGTGAGCAAGTAACAATTTGGCAGGATGTCGATGATGATATTGGGATGATCTTGAGGATGATCATCGGATTGTGCTATGATCACGCGGTGATCATGAGGATATATTGATCACGAGGTGATCGAGATGATTTATTGCCTGGCTGGATAGCCAAGAGTGAGATGGTCCATGTGACCCAAGATGAGGGTTCATCAGTAATTCTAGCATACCATGATTACTATCTTCTTCCACATCATAGTAGTTGTTCATAACTTAACTTGTTAATGCTATGTTATTGTCTTTCCTTGATGCTTTTGGTTGTTGTGAGCTTGCGAGTACATTCAAAGTACTCGCCTGGCGTGTCATGCTAGATTGCAGGTGATGCCGTGATTGATTGCTTGTCGAGGATCCCGAGTTTGCGAGCTAGGACGTGTCCCAGCCAGAGTCCCTGCGGAGTGGAGTCCATCACCGTCGTCGCTATTCCGCTGCTAGATGATTTTCCGCTTCTACGAGTTGCTCCCCTGCTAGCATAGAGCTACTTTAGCCGGCGTAGTGTCGTCATGCCAGTGTAATCCTTTGTAGCCTCGGGCCCTTGTACTCGTATTATTTGTAATAAAGAGTTGTTCTGTTCTATGCCAGCAGTGCCGTATTCCAGAAGACTTGATCTCTGGGCTGGAATACGGGGTGTTCCGGTTCCTCTGAGCCGGGGTGCCACAGCTAATGGTATCAGAGCCAAGTTTGGCTGTAGGACGCCCTAGTTAGCGCGAGCGTTAGAAATCGGTAGTGTAGAGTCCAGCCTGGTTGTTGCATTTGATTGATGCACTTGGTTGTTGCATAGCATGCATATAGGTTCCGTCTTTTTCCTAACCGTTAATTCCATGAGTGTAGATGGCCGCCATTCCAATTGAGTTCAATGCAGTCCCTGCACTACTCAGCTTCACATCTCTACTTCGCGACGTATGGCATACCCTCTACCCCAATGGAGATATGCCGAGGCATCAAGTCTTCGAGGTCTCGCTTGGAGGAAGGTTACTAGAATATGTCGCCATGTTTTTCTGGCAGCCAGGATCCCTATCGGAAGACGTGCCTACAGATTCCATGGCGGATATGGTGCCACTCCAAATCGTGCAGTTCATCTCACCGCCCTGGCAGGAGTTACTGGGCTTCGTCACCAAGAGTGTATGATGCAAGAAAACCGTGCTTATCACTACTACCCTACCATAGCCGAGAACCCCAGGCGAGTCAGGTTCCCCTCTGCTCGCCCTCACGATGATGTGGCCATCCCTTCCATGTCCCGCTACATGATGGCTGAGTATATTCTTATTGTTGAGCTAGTCCGAGACGCAACCAGGGCCAGGAGATTGCTTGGTGCCACAATTACTCTACCCCCACTGCCTACTTCATCGACTTCTTCACCTCCAGTATCAACCTCTCCACCCACCCCTCCACCAGCTGTTTCATCGGCTACTCAGCTTTTACTTGTTCATAGTGCCTTAGTGTCTGTGTAGTTCATGTTACATCAGTTGTAGTAGCATGTATGTTGTGGGTTGTGTTGAGTAGTAATGGATGCAATATTGCTTGTGTGTCCTTGTGTGCCTGTTGTGTGCTTTTGTTCGATTGAGTTGTTTCTTTTGCTTCTTTTGGGTCTTCGGTGCTACCTTACTTCCCCTTATGAAAGTTGCTCATTAACCACCACCAGACTCGAAGAAGGGATGTGTATTTCAAATATCTGGTCGGAATACAAATGGTAACTAGGATTGACTATCGGCATCAAGTTTGCATCAGTTGTAACAGTAATGATCAAACTAGCAGGAAGACAAGTCAGGGGCAAGGCCAACGAAACATTTTTATTCAAAGGTATGGCTCGTATATAAAGTTTTGGTTCAGATATGAATGAAACTGGAAATATGCTATGCTCCGGAAGAAAACCAGGATGTGTTATGTGTTCCGTATTCAGCAAGGAAGACAATTAGCCAATTATTCTCATGCAAGTAGCAAGCCGCAAAAATATTATGAGTATGTATATGGCATTCAGTCCACATCACAGTGAGAAGCTTCGAGTGTAAGAAACTCAGTCTTCTTCCACATGCTACCGGAAGAAGCTTATGATGCAAGGCTCCTCAATAAGCAACCAGAGGAGAAGCTTCTCAGATATGGAACCCAGTGATACGTCTCCAATGTATTTATAATTTTTGATTGTTCCATGCTGTTATATTATCAATCTTGGATGTTTTTATATACATTTATAGCAATTATATATCATTTTTTGGGACTAACCTATTAACTTAATGCCCAGTGCCAGTTGCTGTTTTCTGCCTGTTTTTTGTTTTACAGAATATCAATATCAAACGAAGTCCAAATGCCACGAAACTTTTTGGAGATTTTTTTCTGGACATAACAAGTACTGGAAGCTTTGGGAGAGGGCCAGAAGATGAAGCAGTGGCCCACGAGGCACCACGGCGCGCCTGGGGGGGGCAGGCGCGCCCTGGTGCCTCATGGGGCCCACAGAGCTCCGTTTGACCTAATTCCACCACTATAAATTCCCAAAAATCAGGAAACCATTAGGGGAGTCCACGAAATACTTTTTCCGCCGCCGCAAGCTTTTGTTCTCGAGTGATCCCATCTGGAGGCCTTTTCCGGCACTCCGCCGGAGGGGGAATCGATCACGGAGGGGCTCTACATCAACCTTGCTGCCCTTCCAATGATGCGTGAGTAGTTTACCACAGACCTTCGGGTTCATAGTTAGTAGCTACATGGCTTCTTCTCTCTTTTTGATCTTCAATACAATGTTCTCCTCGATGTTCTTGGAGTTCTATCCGATGTAATCACTTTTTGCGGTGTGTTTGTTGGGATCCGATGAATTGTGAGTTCATGATTAGATTATCCATGAATATTATTTGAGTCTTCTTTGAACTCTTTTATGCATGATTATTATAACCTCGTATTTCTTCTCCGATCTATTGATTAGGTTTGGCCAACTAGATTGATTTATCTTGCCATGGGAAGAGGTGCTTTGTAATGGGTTCGATCTTGCGGTGCTCAATCCCAGTGACAGAAAGGGACATGACACGTATGTATCATTGCTATTAAGGGTAAAAAGATGGGGTTTATTCATACGTGAGTTTTCTTACATCATGTCATCTTGCTTAAGGCGTTACTCCGTTCTTTATGGACTTAATACACTAGATGCATGCTGGATAGCGGTCGATGTGTGGAGTAATAGTAGTAGATGCAGGCAGGAGTCGGTCTACTTGTCTCGGACGTGATGCCTATATACATGATCATTGCCTTGGATATCGTCATGATTATTTGCTTTTCTATCAATTGCCCAACAGTAATTTGTCTACCCACTATATGCTATTTTTATGAGAGAAGCCTCTAGTGAAAACTATGGCCCCCGGGTCTACTCCTATCATATATTAAAAATCCTAAAAATACCTTACTGCACTTTTATCTTATTTATTTTATTTTGTATTTTTGTTTAATCTATCTATCTATCACATACAATTTAATCTTGCAATTTACCGCCGAGGGATTGACAACCCTTCGTTTGTGTTGGGTGCAAGGGTTTGTTGTTTGTGTGCAGGTACTGCTAATGAGGTATTGTGCGATTATCCTACTGGATTGATAACCTGGGTTTCATAATTGAGGGAAATACTTATTTCTACTGTACTGCATCATCCTCTCCTCTTCGGGGATAAAAACCAATGCAGATCACAAGTAGCAGGAAGAATTTCTGGCTCCGTTGCCGGGGAGACATCATCAACATCTATCAAGTACCTTCGCAAAAACTTACATCTCCTTGCAATTACTTTATTTGCGTCTCGTTTTCATCTCCCCCACTTCTAAAAAGTTTTTACAAAAATACAAGAATATTTTTTGTTTGCCTTTTTCTTGTTTGCTTCTTTGCTTGCTTGTTACCTTGATTGCGTAGTCACGATGTCTCAAGAAAATACAAAATTGTGTGATTTTTCCAATACTAATAATAATGATTTTATTAGTACTCCAATTGCTCCTCCCGCCGCTAGTGCGGAGACTTGTGATATTAATGCCGCTTTGCTTAATCTTGTGATGAAAGATCAATTTTCTGGTAGTCCTAATGAAGATGATGCATCCCATCTTAACACTTCCGTAGAATTGTGTTATATGCAAAAGAAAAAAGATGTGGATAATGATATTGTGAAATTAAAATTATTCCCATTCTCATTGAGGGATCGTGCAAAAATTTGGTTTTCATCTTTACCATGAAATAGTATCGATTCTAGGGATAGGTGTAAAGATGCTTTTATTACTAAGTATTTTCCTCCCGCAAAAATTATTTCCCTAAGAAATAAAATTATGAACTTTAAGCAACTTGACCATGAACATGTTTCCCAATCTTGGGAAAGGATGAAATTAATGATAAGAAATTTCCCTACTCATGGCTAAAATTTGTGGATGATCATACAAAAAAATTATGCGGGATTGAATTTTGTTTCTAGAAATCTTTTAGATTCCGCCGTGGGTGGTACTTTTATAGAAATTACTTTGGGGGAAGCTACTAAATTGCTTGATAATATTATGGCAAATTATTCACAATGGCATACTGAAAGAGTTCCCACTAGTAAAAAAGTGAATTCGGTTGAAGAAATTAGTACCTTGAATGATAAAGTTGATGCGCTTATGAAATTGGTTGCTAGTAAAACTGCTCATATTGATCCGAATGATGTGCCCTTGTCTACTTTGATTGAGCAAAACAATGATGCCATTGATGTGAATTTTGTCTCGCGAAACAATTTTAATAGTAATGCTTATAGAGGTAATTTCAATGCTAGACAGTTTCCTGGAAATTCCTCTAATAATTATGGCAATCCTTATGGTAATAATAATAATAATAATAATAATAATAATAATAATAATAATAATAGGATGCCCTCTGATCTTGAAAGTAATATTAAAGAATTTATTAATGCTCAAAAAGTTTTCAACACTACGATAGAACAAAAATTGAGTAAACTTGATGATATGTCTAGGAGCATTGATAGAATTATTCATGATGTGGAAAATCTTAAGACTAAAATTTTGCCACCAAAAATTGATATTAATGAATCAATTAAAGCTTTATATGTCCCCATGGATGAGAGTAAGAAAAGAATAGCTATGCTAAAAGCTAAACGAGAATTTTTAGAAAAAGCGATTCCTCCCGGTTTTTATCATAGCAATGATGAGGACATTAAAATGATTGGGGTTTCATCTATTGATTCTTTGTTTAGCAATATTAAACTTGATGAAAAGGGGACTGAAGAAGAGTCAACTTTAGCTAAAAGGCGTCCTCAAAATTCTGAGGGTGAAAATCTTAATGAAAAAATTGATAAAAGTGGGTCTGGAGAGGTAAAAACTTTAACTAGTGATGTGCCCACTCTTTTGGATTACAAAGATTTTAATTATGATAGTTGTTCCTTGATTGAGTGCATTTCTTTGTTGCAATCCATGCTAAATTCACCCAACGCTTATGAGCAAAATAAGGCTTTTACTAAACACATAGTAGAAGCAATGATGAAAGTGTTAGAAGAAAAGCTAGAGTTAGAAATTTCAATTCCTAGAAAATTATATGATGAATGGGAACCCACCATTAAAGTTAAAATTAAAAATTATGAGTGCAATGCTTTATGTGATTTGGGTGCTAGCGTTTCTACAATTCCAAAATCTCTATGTGATGTGCTAGGCTTTACTAATATAGATGAATGTTCTCTTAATTTGCATCTTGCGGATTCCACTATTAAAAAGCCTTTGGGTAGAATTAATGATTTTCTTATTCTTGCAAATAGGAACTATGTGCCCGTTGATTTTATAGTACTTGACATTGAATGCAATCCTTCTTGCCCCATAATACTTGGTAGACCATTTTTACGAACTATAGGTGACGTTATTGACATAAAAGAAGGGAATATTAAATTTCAGTTTCCACTAAAGAAGGGTATGGAACACTTCCCTAGGAAAAGAATTAAAGAACCATATGAATCCATTATGAGGGCCACTTATGGAATCAACTTGAAGGATGATAATACTTGAAACTATGCATTATGCCTAGCTATGGGCATAAAACAATAGCGCTTGTTGGGAGGCAACCCAATGAATAAAAAAAATATTATTTTTCTTGTGTGTTTTCACAATTATGCTTATGTTATAATTGTGTTTTTTGTGTTTTAATTAGTTTTTGTGCCAAGTAATGCCTTTGGGATGATTTGGAAGATAGTATAATTGATGCTGTTTGGAAAACAGAAAATTTTGCGTCCAGTGCTGGAATTTTGGTTCTGTACTGGAGCATCAAAAAAATCTGAAATTTTGACACAATATTGGTATATGAATTTCCCACGTTTTCCTAACTTTTCAGAATTTTTGGAGTTACAGAACTATGTCTTTTAAATAGATTGCTACAGACTATTCTGTTTTTGACAGATTCTGTTTTTGATGTGTTGCTTGCTTGTTTTGATGAAACTATGGATTGTATCGGGGGGGGGGGTATAAGCCATGGAGAAGTTAGAATACAGTAGGTATAATGCAAATATAAAATATGAATGGGTTTGCAACAGTACTTCCAGTAGTGATTTATTTGTTATACTAACGGATCTCACGAAGGTTTTGTTGAGTTTTGTGTGATCGAAGTTTTCAAGTTTTGGGTGAGATCACGATGGATGAAGGAATAAGGAGTGGCAAGAGCCTAAGATTGGGGATGCCCACGGCACCCCAAGGTAATATTCAAAGAATACTCAAGCGTCTAAGCTTGGGGATGCCCCGGCAGGCATCCCCTCTTTCTTCTACCAACCATCGGTAATTTTACTTGGAGCTATATTTTTATTCGTCACATGATATGTGTTTTGCTTGGAGCGTCTTGTATGATATGAGTCTTTGCTTTGTTTGCTTTTTAGTTTGTCACAATCATCCTTGCTGAACACACCTATTTTGAGAGAGCCACACGTTATCATGATTTGTTAGAATACTCTATGTGCTTCACTTAAATTTTTTGAGCTAGGCAGTTGCTCTAGTGCTTCACTTAAATCTTTTTGAGCATGGTGGTGGCTAAATTTTGAAGAAATAAACTCTCATGCTTCACTTATAATATTTTGAGAGTTGATAAGATTAAAATTTTGAAGAAATGTTTGCACACTCACGCTTCACTTTAATCTTTTTGAGAGTTGATAATAGTAATGGTAATTTGCACAAGATATGAATTTGGTCCCAAAGTGATGAATATTCAAGAGGGATATAATAAAAACTTTCATATAGATCATTGGATATGATAAGTGTGATTCCTTGCAATAGTTTTGTGATATGGCGATGATGATATGTGAGTCATGTTAGTGAGTAATTGTGATTTAGTAAGAATATTGGTGTTAAGGTTTGTGATTCCCTATGCATGCACGTTAAGTCAATAGTTATGCAATGAAATTATATCCTGCTTATGGTGCATTATTCGGTGTTAGTTATGTTCAATGCATGTTTATGACCGTTTTCACTTTTTGGTTGGTCGCTTCTCAATCTATTTGCTAGCCTTCATTTGTACTAAGCGGAAAACTGCTTGTGCATCCAAACTATTTAAACCCAAGTTTTGCGAGATGAGTCCACCATACCTACCTATATGCGGCATTTCCATGCCGTTCTAAGTAAATTTGCGTGTGCCAACTCTAATTTTCAAAATATATTTTTCGGTTTTGTGTGCCCGTACCGCTCATGAGGTGGAAGGGGGTGGCCAATATTTTCCATGCTAGGTGGGTTATTCTCACGATGAGTGTTTATTCACTTGTCATTACACAAGAGTGTGGCAGGTAATAGGGATGCCCAGTCCCAAAATGAAATGAAATGAAAAAATTTATATGATAATAATAAATTCCTTGGAAAGTGTTGGTATGGAGGGCACCCGTGGATACGGCTAGTCATGGATTGTGAAAGAATGGTGGAAAAGGAATAAACTTTATTTTCTGTTTGGGGACCGCCTATAATGTATCTAGCATGGAAGATATTGGGAATTCTCGTTCGTTTTCGTTGACAGGAAAAGCATGCCTCCCAAAAAAATTATCTCTCTAGTTTAAGCCTTGAGCTCTGGCACATTAGCAAATCTCTGCTTCCCTCTGCGAAGGGCCTATCTATTTACTTTTATGCAATTTTTATTTTTATTTGAGTCTCCACCTTCTCTTATAAAGCACCAACTAGAGAGCACTATTGTCATACTTGTGCATTGGATGTAGCTAATATGGAGTGTGTTTCATGAATGGATTAATGATTGAGCATAATGGGCTAGGGATAACTTTCTTTAGCGTTGATATTTTGAAAGGCATGGTTGCTTGTTAGTATGCTTGAGTATTTATATCTTCATGTCAAGCTATAGACTATTGCTTTGAATCATTCAAGTCCATATATCCATGCTACAAAAGAAAAAGAATATGATGAATATGACAGGCAGCATTCCACATCAAAAATTCTATTTTTATCTTTTACCTACTCGAGGACGAGCAGGAATTAAGCTTGGGGATGTTGATACATCTCCAATGTATCTATAATTTTTTATTGTTCCATGCTGTTATATTATCAATCTTGGATGTTTTTAGATACATTTACAGCAATTATATATCATTTTTTGGGACTAACCTATTAACTTAGTGCCCAGTGCCAGTTGCTGCTTTTTGTTTTACAGAATATCAATATCAAACGAAGTCCAAATGCCACCAAACTTTTTGGAGATTTTTTTCAGGACATAACAAGTACTGGAAGCTTTGGGAGAGGGCCAGAAGATGAAGCAGTGGCCCACGAGGCACCATGGCGTGCCTGGGGGGGCAGGCGCGCCCTGGTACCTCGTGGGGCCCATAGAGCTCCGTTTGACCTAATTCCACCACTATAAATTCCCAAAAATCAGGAAACCATTAGGGGAGTCCACGAAATACTTTTTCCGCCACCGCAAGCTTCTGTTCTCGAGAGATCCCATCTGGAGGCCTTTTCCGGCACTCCACCGAAGGGGGAATCGATCACGGAGGGGCTCTACATCAACCTTGCTGCCCTTCCGATGATGCGTGAGTAGTTTACCACAGACCTTCGGGTCCATAGTTAGTAGCTAGATGGCTTCTTCTCTCTTTTTGTTCTTCAATACAATGTTCTCCTCGATATTCTTGGAGTTCTATCCGATGTAATCACTTTTTGCGGTGTGTTTGTTGGGATCCGATGAATTGTGAGTTTATGATCAGATTATCCATGAATATTATTTGAGTCTTCTCTGAACTCTTTTATGCATGATTATTATAGCCTCATATTTCTTCTCCGATCTATTGATTTGGTTTGGCCAACTAGATTGATTTATCTTGCCATGGGAAGAGGTGCTTTGTAATGGGTTCGATCTTGCGGTGCTCAATCCCAGTGACAGAAAGGGACATGACACGTATGTATCATTGCTATTAAGGGTAAAAAGATGGGGTTTATTCATACGTGAGTTTTCTTTGTCTACATCATGTCATCTTGCTTAAGGCGTTACTCCGTTCTTTATGGACTTAATACACTAGATGCATGCTGGATAGCGGTCGATGTGTGGAGTAATAGTAGTAGATGCAGGCAGGAGTCGGTCTACTTGTCTCGGACGTGATGCCTATATACATGATCATTGCCTTGGATATCGTCATGATTATTTGCTTTTCTATCAATTACCCAACAGTAATTTGTCTACCCACCGTATGCTATTTTTATGAGAGAAGCCTCTAGTGAAAACTATGGCCCCCGGGTCTACTCCTATCATATATTAAAAATCCTAAAAATACCTTGCTGCACTTTTTTCTTATTTATTTTATTTTGTATTTTTGTTTAATCTATCTATCTATCACATACAATTTAATCTTGCAATTTACCGTCGAGGGATTGACAACCCCTCATTTGTGTTGGGTGCAAGGGTTTGTTGTTTGTGTGCAGGTATTGCTAACGAGGTGTTGCGTGATTCTCCTACTGGATTGATAACCTTGGTTTCATAACTGCGGGAAATACTTATCTCTACTGTACTGCATCATCCTCTCCTCTTCGGGGATAAAAACCAACGCAGATCACAAGTAGCACCCAGCCTTCTCCAGCACACTACCACGGCAAAATCTTCAAGCGTAAGATATCCAGCCTTCTTCGGCACGCAACCCAGTCTTCTTCAGTGCTGCACTATGCACAGTCATCAGTACTGTTACAACATATCACAATGTGAGTTGGCAGTATATGACAGAGCAACTTCAGAATCAGGTCCGCAATAGTTTTGGCAGAAATCAGTCAGAACACATGTCTGTTTCAGGAATCTTGTATTTAACTACAGACTTCCATATGAATGGTGAGCATGCATCCCAGGTCATGCAAGTCACTCATACGAGGATACAACTATGTTCGAATAAATCTACCAAAAGAAGGCAAGGATGCAACAACTCCATAAGTCATGCCAGAGGAAGAAAGTCAGATATACATCTCATGTGATGCAAGAATCAACAAATGGTGAAGCAGACAATCTGGGAACAACAGTTTTGACAATGGCTACCAAGGTCAGTTTCTCTGCACTGGACAAGGTGATATCATGAACTCTTGTCACAGTCTTGTCTGATCGGCCAGAACAACGAACTCTGTACAACTACATGTTATACCTATGAGGACTCGTTTCATGCGCAAGAATAAGGCATGATGCTGAAATATTGCACCAACAACACCTATGGTCACAAGAAGAATCGAGAATATATATATATATATATATATATATATATGGCCAAGATCTTTCCGCGAGTGATTCTGACAAATAAAATACTAACAATCAAGGGGTAAGACTGACAGCAAAACTATGATGATTCTTGCACGACCGTCAGGGTCCGGATACCCAAGTCAACTTGAGACCATGATTCCATATAGATCGACATGGGCATGCACTCAGAGGCCTATTCTGATCCATAAGGACCTCATATCCAGCCAACCCGCTTGACCAACTTCACGTGCTCAAATGGTTAGTGTGGAGTATCCAAGTCTGTCCAGTCAGATCCAAAATTCCTTAGCCATCTCAGCAGTTTGACTTTGGCGACCATGTTAAAGCATCTCACAGCCTATTACCACAAATGGATATACCGACAGCATGGGTAAGCCAAAAGACGAACAACAAACTCGGATCATGTGCTCTTACCGATGCAATTAAGTGCAAGGACGACCGGCCATGAAAATTATCTTCCCGCCAGAACAATCGTCAGTCCAGTCGCGAGGTGCTACTGTTTGAGGAAATTTATTCTCAGATTCCTTGGATATTACCGGCAATAGGTCGAAGAGTGACATGTCAGTTGGAGATCACTCCGAACTTGTGGAAAGTTATTATGTCCCCGGTATGATAATATATCACCACCCCAGCTAAGCCAACAGAGATGAACGGATCGAAGTCAACATAAGGTTTGACACATGAAGAAAGCCTTGTCAGAATTCTGGGAAAGAGCAAATAACCCCAGAGCTAGGTAATCAGATCAAAGGAAATTCAGAGGGAACAACATACCAAGGAGAAGGATACCTGAGTTGGAAACGGTTTCCTTAAGTCATATTCATATTTGTTCCCTGAGCAACCAAATCTCAAGGACGAGATTTTTGTAAGGGGGGTAGGTTTGTAACACCCCAATTTTTGGCCCTTTTCTTTCTTTTGGTTTTCTTTGGATTTTGACTTGGATTTCTTTTGAATTGGCTCTTTGGACTGGAAACTTGGGAAGATCCTCTTTATTACTTCTCCCAAGTAAATCATCCTTCTCAAATATTTCCCTAGATCAGGCCATGTCCATCCAAACCCAACAATCATTTTCATTCCATTTAAATATTCCTTTTTCTATTAAAGGAATAGTCCTTTTTGCCCTTGGTTGTGAAGCAACCTATATTTCTGTTATTCCCAAAATTCCCATCAAATTCTCATAAATCCTTTGACTCCTCTAAACCTTGGATATGTAAAAATATTCAAGATTCTATGCTCATGGTGAGCACACCATCCAACCCTTGATTCTGGTCACTTTTTCAGGGTGTGAAGCAACTACATTTTATATTGCTTCATAAATTCTGAAATTAATCTAGGACGCAAATATCCCTATATCCATTGAGCATGCCAAAATTCACATCATTTTTCCAAGCCATTTTCTCCACAAAATTCCCCCAAGATTTTGTCCAGAGAGGACCACTGTGAAGGAAGTACCATTTTTGAAAGTCCAAATGGCATGAAATTTTTACAGTGCCTCTATATGCTCAAATAACTATCCTCCACAAAATTTCATCTCAATCCAACATTCAATGTGAGTGCAGCATCTAAATCAAGTTGCTGGCCCAGATTTGCTGTTGTGAAGCAACTATCTTCAAATCTTGTCCAAATCACCTCAAATTTCACAGGACTGTAGTCCTTCCTACCCTAAACCTCTGTGACATCTTTCTTGGCCCATTGGTCAAGTAATTTGACCATAGCTTCATGCCCTAGTTTGCTACCGCAAACTTTAGGTGATGCATCCCATCGTCCCAAAGCCACTTTAATCGAACCAAGGCATCAGTGCGGTTCCAGTACGTATGGACAACACATTAGACAACTTTTTCCAGGCCAACGTGCCCTCTACGTGTCATGCCAAGCGGTGACCACGCAGATGGCATGGTCAGAAGCACGCTCTGCTTGCTGTCGTCGTGCTCTGCGCGTCGCCAAGCCTCGGGCCTCTTCCTCCCAGCCGTTCCCGCGCGTCCGCTGGTGCCGTCCACCCTCCTCCTTCCTCCACCTCACCCCATGACTCAGCTTCCCCCTCCAGAAGCCTCCTCGCCGGTGCCAGCCATCACGCTCACGGGCGTACAGTACGCCATGGTGGCCGACAGCTCCTGTGCGCCCCCGCCCGCTTGCCCCGCGTCCCTAGCTCCACCTTGCCTGCATCACTGACCTCCACTAGCTCTCTCTCGTCGCCTCATAGGGCCCCGCAGCATGCCACGCCTCGCCGGAGCATCAACTGCATGTCCGCGACGGTTTCTGGCCCCCGCATCTCCTCCCGCCTATATAAGGCCACCCCGACCTCGTCTCTCTTCACTAATCGCCCTCACCACCCCTCCATCGAAGCCCAGCATCGATAACCCAGCCGGAGAAGCTCTACTTCCTCTGCTCCGGCCAAGTGCTCCGCCGCTCGGCCCTCTCTTCTCCCAGCCTACTCAGGGCAACCTCTGCTCCAACCACCACCACCACCGACCTCTTGGTGTTCCACTTACCCTCCCTAGTCTCTCTAGTGCCCAAATGCTCGCCGGAATCACCAGACTCGCTGACGACTGAAGCTCATCGCCACCGGAGAGCTCGATTCCGACGCCGTCCGACCACCTCCCGATGAGCTACGGGTACAGGCGAGCTCGTCGGAGAGTGCCCGATCCATCCCGCCCCTCACCCAGCACCACCACGGCCTCGACGCCGGTGAACGGCCGCCGGTAAGCCGTCAGCCGTCTGCTTCCCTCCCTCTCTCTTAAAACTGACGAGGTGACCCCACCCATCAGCCTCGCATACCCTCTCCGAAGCGTTTTTAAGTGGAGGCGTAAAACCAAAATACGCTTTCGACGTCACCCCCTGGAGGTTTTCCAGAAATTCATTTTTAATCCAGATTTGACCCAACTTTGACCATCAATAACTCCCAAACTACATGTCCAAATGAGTTGATTCTTTTTGCAGTATTTTTCTTTTGACCTCCTTTATTTTCCTGAAGAAGTTGACATTTTTCTCTGCTATCTAGATTTTCTGGACAGAGAAAAATGCATTATGTGGTTATTTCATTTGCTTGTTTATGTTGTTTTCAGAATGTTTGATGTGTGTGTGAAGGCCAGGAGTATCTCAACCCTCTACTGGAGCAAGCCAAGCCACAACCTCCATTTGCATGATTGATTAATATTGCATTAATTAAATATGATTTGTTCATGGCATTTCTTGGAGTAATCTTTGACCTTGCTACTGCCATGATGATGCTTGGATTTCTAGGACTAATGCTTTGCAGATTGAGGATGACTTGTTGCCATTGGATTGCTAGTAACAGTAGTTATGCTTTCATCATGATCATATGGGATATTGGATTTGATAATAATAATTTGGCTACATTATTCTTTGGATTATTGGGTGGTTATTGTTATGACATGGATTACAGGTTGATGTATGATACTGGAGTAACAGTTATCACAGATGTTCCTTGGGGACAAATTCTGTCATTTCGTTGATCAGGTGCCACCAAATCGAGCTCACCAGCGCAGCCACATTTGCCTGGATGGGGAGGCCCTAATTTGGTCTACTGTCATGCCTCTTGCCGGTACCTCCAACCAGGGAAGGTTATGCGCTCGCGCTACCCTGGCCCGGTAGGCGGTCATAACCTTGTGTGCTCGAGTTGTATGGATCCAGAGTCCCCGTTTGGGACAGTTTTATATGGCCACGAAGGTGGCGGATGTCACGAGTTGACATCGGGGCCACCCATGACATAGCCCAAAGGGAAGTTTGTCGGAGTGGCCGAGAGAGTGTCATGCAACAGATTGGTTTGTTGGAACATCGTTGGTCCACCCGAATGGGAGCACGAGGCCATGAGTTCCATGGTGTGGGTACAGTGTGCTAACCTCTGCAGAGTGTATAATCTATCGATAGCCGCGTCATCGATTATGGACACAGTTCGTACTAGGTCACACCGTTTGATCAACACTCACGATGACGGAATGACTTATATAATGACTTATAGAATAATTTATAAGATGACTTATATTTGTATGTGAGCAAGTAACAATTTGGCAGGATGTCGATGATGATATTGGGATGATCTTGAGGATGATCATCGGATTGTGCTATGATCACGCGGTGATCACGAGGATATATTGATCACGAGGTGATCGAGATGATTTATTACCTGGTTGGATAGCCAAGAGTGAGATGGTCCATGTGACCCAAGATGAGGGTTCATCAGTAATTCTAGCATACCATGATTAATATCTTCTTCCACATCATAGTAGTTGTTCATAACTTAACTTGTTAATGCTATGTTATTGTCTTGCCTTGATGCTTTTGGTTGTTGTGAGCTTGCGAGTACATTCAAAGTACTCACCTGGCATGTCATGCTAGATTGCAGGTGATGCCGTGATTGATTGCTTGTCGAGGATCTCGAGTTTGTGATCTAGGACGTGTCCCAGCCAGAGTCCCTGCGAAGTGGTGTCCATCACCGTCGTCGCTATTCCGCTGCTAGACGATTTTTCGCTTCTACGAGTTGCTCCGCTGCTAGCATAGAGCTACTTTAGCCGGCATAGTGTCGCCATGCCGATGTAATCCTTTGTAGCCTCGGGCCCTTGTACTCATATTATTTGTAATAAAGAGATGTTTTGTTCTATGCCAGCAGTGTCGTATTCTAGAAGACTTGATCTCTGGGCTGGAATACGGGGTGTTCTGGTTCCTCTGAGCCGGGGTGCCACAGTCCTCATCACGACGGTATGTGGACGGCGCTCTTCAAGCCATCCAAGAATAAATTCCCCAAGGCGGGAGAAGTCTGTGGCCTTGAGGCCGCTCATGGTCCATCCGAGGTAAAATAGTATACTTGCGCTGTTTTGTACTCCTTCCACACGTTCCAACTTCTCAGCAAAGTAATTGAGCTCTTTTCCTCGTGATTAGGGCTGGTGTGCCAGGGCGGAGAAAATGAAGTGCCTGGCGCCGTTGCCTGAGGAACCCCAGACTCCTCAGCTTGAAGCTTTGTTGGCCAAGAAACTATACGAGATTTTGGTCAAGGAGAAGAAGGAGCCGAAGAGGAAGAGGGAGGGCCAACGCATCTGTGATCCTTCGGATGCCAGATCCGAGGACACCCGCGCCTACTCCGTCCACGAGGAGGAAGAGAAATAAGAGGATAAGGAGGGCAAGGGGGTGGAGGAGGCCTCCTCCCCAAAGAGGAAAAGAGCTATGTCCGAGGGCGTCGAGGAGGATGACCCTCCCCACGTCCGCAGAAGGCTCCGGAAAGCCTCCTCGGACCAGCTCGGCCAGTCCTCCGCCCCCACCAAGGTCGCAATTTCCGAGTCCTCCGAGGACGTGCCACCTCAGCCGCGACGAGAAAGGCCGCCGCCTACAAGGTATGTTAGTTAACGTGCTTTAAATGGCATGTTATTATCAGCGCATCTTTGACTCCATGTCACGCCATCTTGTCGGAAGTCGGGCTCCGGGGACCCAAAGGTTCGAACACTGGGGTGAGCTTGTTCTACCCACTTCATCTCCTACCACGGTTAAGCAACGGCGAGGCTACGGCGAGAGCGCGCTTGCGAGGGGCGGAGCAAGGACTCAGTGATTTACCTAGGTTCGGGCCACCTTGCGGTGTAAGACCCTACTCCTACTTGTCTGATATTGCTCTGGTGCGAGCGAGAGAGAGAGAGAGAGAGCGTAAAAGGTCGAGGGTGACCGGAACCGCCCCTCCTACAATGGCTGCTCTGCCCCTTATATCAGCCATGGTCCTCTTCCCCCTGGAAACTTAGGCGGGAAGGGTTGCCACACTTTGGCGATTTTGAAGGGGGACAGGCGCTCAGGCTATCCTGACTAAAGGTGGTCTTTGCCTGCCAAAGCATGATCCATGACGCACCGGTGGGCTCGGTGATGACCTTCGCCCTGCGCGCCTGTCGTCTTGGTCTTTCTTCGTCGATCGGGCAACCTTTGGGGTTGCTTTGGAGAGTAGGTAGTTGGCCCTGCTCCCTTAACACAAAAGAGGAAACCATCTTCATCCGTGCCTGCTGGCGCGGCTTCTATTGCCGCTCGTCCCCGCGAGCGTCACCCACATGATGGGCTCCAGGCCGCGCGGCAAGGCGAACAACCTTCGTCTTGAGCGCCTGCGGGAGGGGCCTCGGGAGGCCACCTCGGGAAGCCGCCTCGCTAGCGGACCTCGCGAGGCCGCTGGTGGAGGTGCTGAGCATTGCCTGCTGCTCCCTGAGGAGGGGGGCTCAGGAGGCCAGGGCCTCATGAGGGGTCTTGGTGAGATGCTCGGTGGTAACAGCCCGCTGGCCCATGCCAGGCGTTGCGCCCTGGGCCAAAGGCAGACGGGCCTGGATACCCCGGGTTCCACGGGCCCGACAGTAGCCCCCGGGCCCACGGCGCGCACGTTCCCGCCTACTGAGGGGCGAAACGACGTGGGCCCTAACCGCCTGCGGCCAGGCGCGACGCGTGGCGCACGATGTGACGGGGGACGCCCCCACTTCCCCACGACGTCTCGGTAACCGCCGCGCTGACATAAATCCTGGCGCGGGCGACGCGAGGCCATCATTGCCTTCCTTCACTCGTCCCACCTCTCTGCGCCTTTCCTCCTTGCGCGCGGTTCCTCGCGACCCCCTTTTGATCTTCGTCTGTCCTTGCTCCCGATCGGCGCCTCCGCCGCGCAGATGGCTCCCGCCAGCAAGAGGGGGAAGGAGGTGGCCCCGTCCCCAAGCGAGCCCGTCCTTAGGGCGGCGTTGCAGCGCTCCACCATCGATGACGAAGAAGGTTTGGTCAAGGCGCTTCCGTTCGTGGCCGGCGGCCAGAACGAGAACCAGGCGACCCAAATCTGGCCGGGGTCGCACGCACGGTGCGACCTGGGGGCGACGACCTACCCCTTCTTCCTCCACAGCGCGTATGCAGGGTTGGTGCCGCCATTTTCGGACTTCTTCTATGCCATACTCACCCACTATCAGGTTCACGCTCTTCATCTTCAACCCAACTCCATCCTCCTCCTGGCCGCGTTCGCCTTTTACTGCGAGGCTTTCATGGGCGTGAGGTCCTCTGTGGCGCTCTTCTGCCACTTCTTCTGCCTGCGGCTGGCTGCGGTGGACCAGCGCTCCAGATGCGCATCGTTCCTTGCCGTCAAGGGAATGGAGGACGGCATCATCAACTTGAGGGTCGCGAAGAAGGTGGAGGGCTATCGGCAGTGTTGGGTCTATATGGACGCGCGCCAGACCAACCGGCTCCTGATGATCCCGATGGACCCGGCCGAGAAGATCTCCGTGTGGGGGCACGAGAAGCTCGCCGACCCGAGGATGGAGCCTGTCTTGGAGCGGATGACGGCGCATCGGGCCGCAGCACTGTCGGGGACGGCGGTTGTCAGGGAATACCTGCGGCAGCGCATCGCACCACTTCAGCAGCACTCGCGCCCCAAGTGGGAGTATTTCGGCGCGGGTGACGCCATGAGGCTGAAGCCGGGCAGCCTGGGGCCAGACATGCTAGACGGGGCCCTGGCGATTCTGCACAGCACCCCTGCCGCGGAAGCGCCGGAGGGGGCGCTCCCGATTTTCCACTACCCGGAGAAGGCGGAGCTGGTGAAGGAGATGCCCCTCTTCGATCAGTGGGGCCTCGTGCCGGAGGGCCACATCGGGCCCCGCGGAAACCCCCTCGTGGTGGACGTGGCTTCGGGAGGCAGCAGCGACAGCGGAGACTCGGAGGAGGCTACGGAAGAGAACACCAGCCGGGCGCCATCGCGCGCCCGCCGTCAGCTCATCTGCGAGCTCAAGGACGATGATGCCGAGAGCGTCCCGCCCGCGGCGGCGGGAGCTCCCGACCCGGGGGCGGGCGAGCCCCCAGCACTTGAGGCCCGTCATGAGGCTGAAGCCGCCCAGGGCCTGGAGGCGGGCGCCGACGCGTCCGGATCTACCGCGGCACGCCCCGGGGGCCCGAGTGGCGGCGCCGAGGCGATGCTCGGAGAGGGCAGCGTGGGCACGCTGTCCGCGGGGGAGAAGAAGAGGAAGTCGCACGTTAGTGACGAGTAAGCCTTCTGCCTTCTCCCGGCGCCCTTAATTTTGCTCCTTCATCCGGGCTCGGAGCTGAGCCACCATTCGCGCAGGGGATCTGCCGCGGATCAGAAGAAGAAGAAGAAGAAGAAGACGATGAAGGCGAGGGTTGCCCCCAGCCTGCAGGGGGTGCCGATGCCCGCCACCGGTGCCGGGGGGCGTGGAGAGGCTACCCGCCGCCACGACGCCGAAGCGGGGCATATGGAGATCGAGGAGGAGGCAGCCGCTCCCCCGGGGTTGCATGCGGGTGCATCCCGTGAGGCCGAAGTGGAGGAGCCTCGGGAGGCAGCCTCAGGAGGCGGGGACGCCCTCCCCCCTGACCCTGCCACGAGCAAGGATGTAGCGACGGGGCAGGCCGAAGCGCCTATCCCCCCGTCGGGGGCCTCCTCAGATGCAGGGGAAGGAGTTGTGGGGCGTGCCATGACCGGCATTGAGAGCCCCCGCAGCGCGCCGCCGCGGCCGAACGAGGGGGGCGGCTCGGCGAGCCCGCCGCCTCAGGCAAGCAGCGCCGCGAGTTCCCTCGCCGCTACGACTGGGAGTGCCAGAGGACCCGACCCGGTCTGGCCCTGGTCCTCGTGAGTGACCGCACTTTGCTCAGGCCTGAAGCCTTGCACGAAGCCAAGGCCGCGCTTGCTCGGCTCAGCACGGACTTCCAGGACGCGGAGACGCGCATCGCCGAGGAACGTCTGAAGCTTGCCGACGGGTGGTGCCGGCTCAGTGTAGCCATCGATGCGGCCCGGCGCCATGACGAGCGTGCTCGCGCACAGTGCGAGAAGGACACCGCCGAAGCAGAGGGGGCTCGCGCGAGAGCCCTCCAGGAGGCCGAAGTAGCCATCGCGCGCTGCGAAGAAGCGGAGGCTCTCCTGAAAGAGTTCCAGGACCAACACACCGAGCAGGCGCAGTCGCTCCTCGCGCTGGAGGGCGCCTTCGCCACCCGTGAGAAGGAGGCCACAGCCCGCGAAGCAGACCTCAAGACTCGCACGGAGGGCCTCGAGAAGACGGCGGCCGAGCAGGCCGCGGAGAAGGAGCGTCTGGAGACGCTGGGGCGCCAGCTGGCCGATGCCCAGGAGGCTCACACGAAATGCGTCACCGACGCCAACGCTCAACTGGAGGCCAGGGAGAAAAAGGTCCAAGAGGATGCTGACGCGAAGGTAGCGGAAGTACGCCTGACACTCGTCGAGGAGCACGATAAAGCGCTGTCGCAGCAGACGGACGCCCTCGAGTCAGAACGCAAGCAGCTCTGGCAGGAGGTCACTGATCTCAAGGCAGCACTTGCCGAGGCGGAGACCCGCCAGGGAGCCGCGCCGCAGCCCGGCTCTGGCGCCGCCGATCGGGAACAGGAGCAGCGCGAGCACGTCGAGTCACTTCACTCCCTCGAGATCCACGCCCACGAAACCCTGAATTCCATCTGTCAGGGGAAGCTTGGGGCCCTCCGCGAGTCCCGTGACGCCGACTACGTCGGCTTCTCCACCAAGCTCGTGGAACGGCTTGAGGACGGGGCCAAGGAAGTGGACGGTATCCTAGAGGAGGAGTGCCGCAGCCTCTTTTTCCTGGCGGCGACTCGCGTCTTCAACCACCTCCTCCACTCCGATCCCAACTTCGACTTTGACAAGGTGATAGCCCCAGTCCCCGAGGAGCTTCGTGATGGGCTCGCAAGGGCAGTGGAAGGCCATGTGGGCGCGTTACTCGGGAAGTACTCCTGCGGCAGCGGCAAGAGCTCCGGTGGCGATGACAGCGCAGGCGAAGGCGACGACGGCGCGAGCTCCTAGGGTCCTTTTCTTTTCGTCACCCTACGCTAGATCGATGTGGCCCGTAGGGGTGTAAATACGATGCCTTGGTGTTTAAATATTTCATGATTTGCTGTAATGAACACTCGTGCCCTCGCGAGGCTCTCTCTTGAGGCCTGCTTTTCTCTCTTTGCTTGCCGTGATGCTCTACGTTGTCAGGACCCAGCCCCCGCGCGGCCATAGCCGTCGCTGGTATGTCAGGTCGCGATGCCTAAACAAGCCCAGGAGGCAAGGGGCACTGGGAGCTAGTGAGGGTTCCTGAGGCATGATGCTCAGGGAGCCCCCCTTTAACGCACAAGCGGCTTGCACCAAGAGAAGCGCTGGCGCTCGTGAGGCCGACAGAGGGGAAGGCTCGAGAGACGACGAGGGTGGCTCGCGAGACGGGAGACTTAGCTCTACACGAGGTAGTATGGTGGGCCGTCTCTTGCAGGGCGCGTCTTGTGAGGGTTCCGCTCCTGCTGGGACGGCCGCCGAGGGTTAGTCCTCGAGGCGGTGCATGCTGGCCTCCTGAGGTCCTGAGGGTGCTACCTCGCGAGATCCTTCAAGGGACCTGCTCCTGAGATAACTGCACGCAGAGCACTTAACGGCAGCGCGCGCTCGTCGATTCGCTCATGGGTATTACGCGAGGAGACAAGACACCAAGGGCCTTGGTGGGGTGGCGTGCACGGGGCAGGCCCGCGAACCAGAGCCCGGTTGCTTGGGTTTTTCAGTGCTGCTGGGACTGACCCGAGCGCAGGCACCATGTCCAGCCCCCGCTCGCGTGAGGCTCATGAGGGAAGTCGTGAGCGCGCGAGGCTCGTGAGGCAAGGGGAAAACAAAACACCATATAAGGAAATGGAAGCTTTACTGAAGCAAGAGAGCAACCCATTACATAACCAAATAAAGATGCGGCTGCCGTGTCCGGCACGGATTAGCTTGAGGTTGGTGCAACCCGTGGGGCACCCTCAATTACACACCAAAATGGGAAAAAGAGTGCTGCCGTGTCCGGCATGGGTCAGCTTGAGGTTGGTGTAGCCCGTGGGGCACCCTCAGATGATTGTTCCGCTAGCGCGGAGCATGGGGCTTCCACAGGCGTGTGGGTATGATCGCGGGTCGATCGTTCCGCCAGCGCGGAGCATGGGGCTTCCACTTGGGCGTGGGCGGGAGCTCTCGCGGGCCCATCAGGCGAACGCAATGAGAGGCTCCGGGGCGTGTACAGCCCCGTTTCGTTCGTACGCGTGAGGGTCACGGGTAGAACTTGCGGAGGTGTTGGATGTTCCAGGCGTTAGGCACAGGAACTCCGTCCTCCGTCTCCAGCCGGGCTGAGCCGGGCCTGGAGACATGAGTAACCCTGAAAGGGCCTTCCCACATAGGTGAGAGTTTGTGAAGGCCCTCTCTGGAGAGGATCCTGCGCAGGACGAGGTCGCCGACCTCGAGAGTGCGAGGGCGGATGCTGCGGCTGTGGTAGCAACGCAAGGCCTGCTGGTACCTCGCGGCGCGAAGGGCGGCCTGACGGCGGCCCTCCTCGAGGAGCAGCAGATCGGTCTCCCGCAAGCCATCCTGACGCGCCTCGTCGAAGGCAAGGACTCGCGGGGAGCCGTGCTTAAGCTCCAATGGGAGGACCGCCTCAGCGCCGTAGACGAGGAAGAAGGGCGTCTCGCCAGTAGGCTTGCTTGCCGTCGAGCCAGCCCTTGCCGCAAGCCTCAAGTTTCTTCTTGAAGCTCCTTGTCTTGAGGCCCTTGAGGACCTCGGCGTTGGCGCGCTCAGCCTAACCATTGCTCACGGATGTGCTACCGAGGCGTAGCAGATCTGCGTGCCGAGGCTGGTGCAGTAGGACTTGAAGAGGCCGCTTGTGAACTGGGAGCCATTGTCGGTGATGATGCGATTGGGAACTCCAAAGCGGCTCACGAGGCCCTTGATGAACCTGACGGCGGAGCCTGCCAGGATGGTGCACACCGGCTCGACCTCCGCCCATTTGGTGAACTTGTCAATGGCGACGTAGAGGTAGCGGTAACCACCAGCCGCGTGAGGGAAAGGCCCCAGGATATCCAGCCCCCAGACCGCGAAGGGCCATGAGAGGGGGATTGTCTGGAGGTCATGCACCGGCTGGTGGATCTGCTTGGCGTGGAATTGGCAGGCCTCGCAGGCTTGGACCAGCGTGGTAGCGTCACGCAGAGCAGTGGGCCAGTAGAAGCCGCTGCGGAAAACCTTACCGACGAGGGTGCGTGATGAGGAGTGGTGGCCGCAGTCTCCTCCATGTATATCAGCGAGCAACTCGCGCCCTTGCTCTTCAGAGATGCACCGCAGCGAGACGCCATTGGGGCGCCTGCGGTACAGCTCGCCATCTTGTAGGCAGTAAGCGGTGGCCTGTCGGGCCACGCGCTCTGCTTCTGAGTCCTCCTCCGGGAGGGTGCCACGAAGCAGATGAGCCTTGAACTCCGCAGCCCAGCTATCCGCCTGAGGCTCGAGCACCAGCAGCAGGCGAGCTCCTGAGGCTGGGCCACAGTCTGGTGCGCCCGTGGGTGGTGCGGGCGGGAGTTCCTCGCGAAGGAGCGCCGTGCTCACGGCTGGGGGTGCGGCAGATGGCTTGAGGAGCCTTTCTTCAAAGACGCCGGGGCTCTGGGGCTCGCGGCGTGATGCTCGTTTGGCGATGTCATCGGCTTCTTTGTTGCTGCCGCAGGGAATGTGCTACAGCTCCAGGCCAAGAAAGCGCTTCTCAAGTTTACGTACCTCTTCCAGGTAGGCGGCCGTGTGCTCGTCCTTGGGCTTGTAGCTTTTGTTGGAGAAGTTGACGAGGAGTTGCGAATCGCCCTTGATAGTCAGACGCTTGATGCCTAGGGCGAACGCGGCCTTGAGGCCGGCGATGAGGCCCTCATACTCTGCGATGTTGTTGGAGACCTTGTCGGTGTGCCTGAAGCAGAGCTGTATAGCGTAGTAAAGCATGTCTCCTGTTGGCGAGGTGACCATGACCCCAGCTCCCGCGCCCTGTCGGGAGAAGGCGCCGTCGAAGTGCATGGTCCATCCGCCAGGCGCCTCATCCCCTGGCAGGAGGGACTGGGCCTCGCGAGGCTCGTCCTCATACGTGTCCGTCCATTCTGCCACGAAGTCAGCCAGGGCCGCGCCTTTGATGACTCTGGTGGTGGAGAACTCCAGCTGGAAGGCTTGCAACTCGATGTTCCACTCGGCGACGCGACCGACGGCGTTGGGGCTACGCAGGACTTGCTCCAAGGGGTAGGAGGAAATGACCTTGATGGGATGACCTTGAAAGTAGTGGCGCAACTTCCTGAAGGCGACGAGGAGCGCGAGGAGGAGCTTCTGCTGCATGGGGTAGCGCTCGCGCGCATCCCTCAGCACGGTGCTGACGAAGTACACGGGGTGCTCGACGAGGCGCGTAGTTGTTGCGACAGCTTGCTCCTCAGATGCCTTGTGGGGCTCGAAAGGATTGGGAACCTCTCGAGGCTCAGGAGGCTCGCGAGGCTCAGAAGGCTCGCGGGGGACGGCGGCCTCACGAGGCTCAGGAGGCTCGCGAGGCCCCGGGGGCTCGCGAGACTCAGCGGGCTCGTGCGCCTGAAGGGGCGCCGAGGGTTTTTCCTTGGCACAGACGCATTCCTCCCGCACCGCCACCAACGCCGCGCTGGCCGTCTGGGGGGTGGCTGCCAAGTACAGGAGCAAGGGCTCACGAGAGCGCGGCGCGACCATGATGGGCGGGCTCGTGAGGTACCTCTTGAGGGCTTCAAAGGCGGCGTCTGCCTCAGGAGTCCACTTGAAAGTGCCGGACCTCTTCAGGAGCTTGAAGAAGGGCAGGGCTCGCTCGCCAAATTTGGAGATGAAACGCCCTAGGGAGGCCATACATCCTGCCAAGCGCTGCATTTCCTTGAGGGTCCGGATGGATGCATTTTCTCGATGGCCTTGATCTTCTCTGGGTTGGCCTCGATGCCACGGTGGGAGACCAGGAAGCCGAGGAGCTTGCCAGAGGGGACTCCGAAGATGCACTTCTCCGGGTTGAGCTTGAGGTTGACTTTGCGCAGGTTGGCAAATGTTTCCTAGAGGTCCGCGATGAGGGATCCAGCCTCGCGAGACTTGACCACGATGTCGTCGACGTAGGCCTCCGCATTCCTCCCCATCTGAGGCCCCAGAGTGATGCACATTAGCCGCTGGAAGGTGGCGCCCGCACTCCTTAAACCGAAGGGCATGCAGACGTAACAAAATACGCCGCAGGGGGTGATGAAGGCCGTCTTTTCCACGTCTTCGGCCGCCATCTTGATCTGATGATAGCCTGAGAAGGCATCCAGGAAGCATAGCAAATCGCACCCGGTGGTGGAATCCACGATTTGATCGATGCGGGGCAGTGGGAATGGGTCTTGAGGACAGAACTTGTTCAGGCTGGTGAAATCGACGCACATGCGCTCCTTGCCACCCTTCTTGGGGACGACGACTGGGTTGGCGAGCCATTCGGGATGGCCCACCTCACAAACGACTCCGGCTTCCTGGAGCTTCTAAACTTCCTTGACGATGAACTCTTGCTTCTCTGGCGCCTGGCGCGGTGCTTTCTGCTTGACCGGGCGTGCATTGGGGCACACCACTAAGTGCTGCTCGATCACCTCCCTCGGCACACCAGACAAGTCGGATGCTTTCCAGGCGAAAACATCTGAGTTTGCCCAAAGGAAGGTGATGAGCGCGCTTTCCTATGCAGGAGGGAGGCCTGTGCCGATGGTGAATGCAGGGCCGGAGCCGCTGCCATCCACCGACACCTTCTTCGTCTCGGCGCGGTCCTGAGAGAACAGCTGCTTCTTCTTCGCGGGCGCGGCCTCGGAAGGCTCGGCCGCGTCCTCGTCGGCCGGGTGCATCACAGCGGCAGCCTTGTAGGCACGCTCAAGGGTGCTGGCCGCGTCCTTCTCGTCGCAAGCGACGGTGATGATGCCGCTGCAGCCGGGCATCTTGAGGACGTTGTAGGCGTGATGGGTGGCCGCCATGAACTTGGTGAGAACTGGGTAGCCCAAGATGGCGTTATAAGGCAGGCCGATGTGTGCCACGTCGAAGTCGATGAGCTTGGTGTGGTAGTTCTTGCGGGTGCCGAAGGTGACGGGGAGGCGCACTTGCCCCAGCGGACTGGTGGAACCATCGGTCACTCCGGAGAAGGGCCTGGTCGGCATCAGCTGGTCGTAGGGCACCTGGAGCATCTCGAAGGTCTCGACGGAAAGCACGTTGAGGCCGGCACCCCTGTCGATGAGGGTCTTGGTGACCGCGACGTTGCTGATGGTGGGAGTGCAGAGCATGGGGAGCGCGCCTGCGGAGGCTGTGGACTTGGGGTGGTCCTTGGAGTCGAAGGTGATGGCGTACTGCGACCACTTGAGGGGCCGCGAAGCCTCTGGCCTCGGGAGGGTGGAATACACCTCGCGAGAGAGTTGCTTGAAGTGGCGGATGGATGCGGGGGCTTGGGACCCGCCGAGGATGCAGGCGACCGCGCGAGGCTCCAGGTAGCCCCGAGCGCCCTCGTCAGGCTGGTTGGCGTCGTTCCTTCGAGGTGGCGGTGGCAGCGGCGGGAGAGTGGCATTGGCCTGAGGATTCGCCTCACGAGGCTGGTCGTGCCATGCGGCCTCACGAGGCTAATCGCGCCAGCCCTGGCGCTAGTTGCCATTATTGTTACGGCTGTCCCAGCGATTGCCGCTGCGACCACCTCCGCGGCCGGTGCCGCGGCCACTGCGGTCGTCCCGGCGGCTCTGGCGCTCGTCGCGGAGCAGCTTGAGCTCCTGACAGTCTTCGGTGTTGTGGGAGCGGACGTTGTGAAAAGTGCAGAGTGGCCGGTTGTCCTTTCTGGGCTCATCGTGGTCGCAGCCGCGCTTCTGCTCGGGCTCCGCCGCGAGTACGGCAGGGCCCTTGCACTTGACGTCCTTGCTCTTGGCCTTGGCGCCGTCGAGCGCCGCATCGGGGTCGTTGTGAATGAAGAGGCGGCCTTCTTCAGCCTTGGCGCACTTGTCGGCGAGGTCGAGCAGCTCGAGCATGGAGTCGAGCTCACCGTTGATGGCGAGCTTCTCGCGCATCTTGATGTCCGTGACGCCGGTGGAGAACGCGGAGATGACGGCCGCGTCGGAAGCGCGCGGGATCTTGTTGCGCACCTGACTGAAGCGCTGGATGTATTTGCGGAGGGTCTCGTCTGGGCGCTGTCGAACACGCCGTAGGTCGTTGATGGTGAGGGAGCGGTCCTGTGTGCCCTTGAAGTTGGCGGCGAACTGGCTGCAGAGCTCGGCCCACGACGAGATGGAAGCCTCGGGGAGGTTCATGAGCCAGGAGCGCGGGCCGTCCTTGAGGGCCATGGGGAACCAGTTCGCCATGACCTTGTCGTCACCGTTCGCCGCCTCGACGCTCAGCGCATAGAGCTGGAGGAACTCCGTGGGGTTGGGGGTGCCATCGTAGCGCGGAGGTAGCTCGGGCTTGAACTTCGCGGGCCAGACCACGCGACGCAGTTCGCGGGTGAAGGCACAGCAGCCCATGCCGCTCGAGGGGACGCCGCCAGCGAGGGCGGCGCGGTTCTGACGCCCGGCCGCTGCAACGTCCTGAACGGCCTGGTCCTGACGCTGGCGCTGCCGCTCGAGGAGCACTCGCGCGTCGGGGGGCGCGCGGCGGATGATCTGGCAGCTGGCCTCGTCTCAGTCTGGCGGGGAGGCGCCACGGGACGTCTCGCGAGCCCGCGCGCTGCGCTGGGACCCGGCGCGCTCGTCGCGCAGAGGAGGCGGCGAGGGAGCGCCATACGCCAGGTCCCCAGCACGGGACGGCGGCGGGCGGAGCGAGTGAGAAGGTGCCGGAGCGTCCCCGGCGACGCTGACGAGCTCGGCGATGCGACCGAGCCAGGCGTCGTAAGCGGCGTTAGCCGGACGGTAGCGGAGCAGCTCACGCGCCATGAGCAGCGCTGCCTGCGGGTTCGGCGGCTCACGGTGGGCGAGGGAGGAGGCCGTGGCGGTGTGGCCGTTCGCCTGCACGGAGGGGTGCAGGGAGGAGTCCTGCTGCTCGCGGGCAGCAGGGTCGGTGGTGGCAGCAGCCTCGGCTTCAGGACGGCGGCGATTGCCGCGGGCTACCGGCTCCGTGTGAGCCACGCGGCCAGCCCTGCGCTCAGCGCGCTCGCGATGCGCGTCGGCCATGGGGTTGGTGGAGCTGAGGGCGGAGCAGAAGAATAGTAGCGCACCCCTACCTGGCGCGCCAAATGTCGGAAGTCGGGCTCCGGGGACCCAAAGGTTCGAACACTGGGGTGAGCTTGTTCTACCTACTTCGTCTCCTACCACGGTTAAGCGACGGCGAGGCTACGGCGAGAGCGCGCTAGCGAGGGGCGGAGCGAGGACTCAGCGATTTACCCAAGTTCGGGCCACCTTGCGGTGTAAGACCCTACTCCTACTTGTCTGATATTGCTCTGGTGCGAGAGAGAGAGAGAGAGAGAGAGAGAGAGCGTACAAGGTCGAGGGTGACCGGAACCGCCCCTCCTACAATGGCTGCTCTGCCCCTTATATCGGCCATGGTCCTCTTCCCCCTGGAAACTTAGGCGGGAAGGGTTGCCACACTTTGGCGATTTTGAAGGGGGACAGGCGCTCAGGCTATCCTGACTAAAGGTGGTCTTCGCCTACCAAAGCATGATCCATGACACGCCGGTGGGCTCGGTGATGACCTTCGCCCTGCGCGCCCGTCGTCTTGGTCTTTCTTCACCGATCGGAAACCTTTGGGGTTGCTTTGGAGAGTAGGTAGCTGGCCCTGCTCCCTTAAAACAAAACAGGAAACCATCTTCATCCGTGCCTGCTGGCGCGGCTTCTGTTGCCGCTCGTCACCGCGCGCGTCACCCAGGTGACAGGCTCTAGGCCGCGCGGCAAGGCGAACAACCTTCGTCTCGAGCGCCTGCGGGAGGGGGCCTCGGGAGGCCACCTCGGGAAGTCGCCTCGCGAGAGGACCTCGCGAGGCCGCTGGTGGAGGTGCTGAGCATTGCCTGCTGCTCCCTGAGGAGAGGGCCTCATGAGGGGTCTTGGTGAGATGCTCGGTGGTAACGGCCCGCTGGGCCCACGCCAGGCGTTGCGCCCTGGGCCAAAGGCAGACGGTCCTGGATACCCCGGGTTCCACGGGCCCGACACATCTGCTTTCACAGCCCGCTGCGCATCTTCCTTGGCGGCAGAGGTTCAAAAGACGAGCTCCCTCCGGCCGAGATGGCCGAAAGCGGCACAGGCACGTGTGCGTACCCTTCCCATGCTCAGAATGAGCCGGGGGGTGTCATCACAACAGGCCCCTCCTGCATTAAACACAGAAGGCGACACCGGTGTTCCTACGGCCGAGGTCCAAACCTCGGTCGCCGAGGACCAAGGGGTACAAACCTCTTTGATCGAAGAAGAGAAGGAGCTCGGCCGTCCCGAGTCCTCGGCCCAGGTTGCCCCGGAGCCTCCACGGTAGCCAGAGACGACCATCCATGCCTCCACGGAGGGAAGAGCCGAGGTGGTTCCGCCATCCCCGCCTGTTCTGGGACAGGTTCACACGGGGTGGCAAGAAGAGATGGAAGCACCTGTGACGAGCTCTTCCATCCTTCCCGAACACTGTGCCCTCCTTGGCATGGTGTTCCAAGACTTCCGGTCTGTAGAGACCGGGATGAAGGAGACCTTCAAAGGCATTTTCAAAGGTTTTGAGGTACGGGAAACACAACTTTTCCATTTTAAAGATTTCTAGGGATTTTAGTTAGCACCTCACATACAAAAGTAGCCCTTAACGGACCAATATGGGATAATTGTCCGAACACTTAGTTCTATTGGAAGAAAAACTTTGAAAGTATGCTTAAGAGCGTAGTGACAGTAGCCCCCGAGCCCTAAGTTAGTTTTAATAAACTGACTTGGGGGTCGTCTGATTAAAGCTTAACCGGCAGAAAAAGTGAATATGCAGTAGCCCCTGAGACTCTGATTGGATTTGACAAAGCTGATTAGAGGATCGATATCGCATTCGGTGACTAATGACTTAATTGCAGGCATCGGCCTCTACTTTGACATCCACCTTGAGGGAGTTGGAGAAGCTGAACCACATGCTCGTGCGCTCCGAGGAGGATATCGATCTGCTCAAAAAGCAGATGGATAACGCGCAAGGTGAGAAAAACTAGCACCCTGTAGTCAGTATTGCTTTAGTAGGAGCATTTTTATCACAAATGTGTTTATTATTTTCTAGCTGCCGCAGCAGAGGCGGAAACCCTCCGAGCCGAGCTTAAAAAAGCTCGGCAGGAAGCCGAACAACATAAGACTACGGCTGAGAAAGCTAGCTCAGAGCTGGCCAAAGAGAAGGTTGCCCGATGCAAGGATCAAGCCTGGGTGATCGAAGTCAAAGAAGACCTGAAGGGTTTGTACGCATAACGCGACACCCATCTGGACGACCAGAAGAACAAGGCCGCTGAGCTCGAAAAACTGAGCTAGGCTCGCAAGGAGGCTGAGACCCAAGTGAAGGCGGACCGCGAGGAGCTTCAACAAGTGAAGCAGATAGCCTCCGGTAAGCCACACTTACTGCGCTGCATCTTTGGCGATATCAAGTTCGCCCAGCTGATGCAAATCTGGTGTTCCGCACATGTCTTCATGGACCTGCTGAGGAGTGCGACGGATGCCTGCCAATACTACGGCTCCCGCGAACGAGATGTCGAGCAAAAGGCATTCTGGGCACAATTCCAGGTGCCTTCGCATCCGCCGCTCCTTAACAACCAGATGAAGCAGTTGATGGAGCTGCACCGCATGGCGAAACCAGCCATGGAGGACCTCTGCATCAACATGTGGCCAGCGGAGCCGCTGCCGAGCAGCTACTTCGGACTGGTTGAGCAGCTTCAAAGCGCCATTCCTCAAGTCCAGCTCTGGAAGCACTCCGCCTGCTTGGAAGGTGCTCGGCTGGCATATGGGTCTATGAAGACACATTACCCAGGGATCAAGGCCGAGGTTGTGGCTGCGGGGCCTCCAAAAGGGAAGAACCGCACCTTCGAGCAATACTTCCCCGAGGTGATGGAGGGTGCCCGGATAACCGAGGCTCGGTGCGGTAAAAATGTCATTCTAGAGTAGGTGCCTCCTCGGTATGAGTCTTGATGATGTAAACATGACAAGTTTTAATTTTGAATGCAAAGATCTTTTGTCTTATGTTTTTATTTTGACTCCTGTGCGACCGTTTATTACTGAAAGTGACCAGTCATCGGCTTCCGACCCCTTGTAGAAACTACCCCGGCTATTTCTGTAACACATTAATCCTTAGCCGACGTCTCGGTGCCCGGAGGCGATTTGTGTTAATAGAAACTAGGCAATCAGACTATGAAGTTTTATAACTTTCACTTGGTCATAGGAGCTTGACTATGGGGGCAAGTGACTAGCCCCCGGTTTTTAAAGTGTTCGGATGTGCCGAGGTCAAGCCGCTAACACTTTGGTTCGTTTTGACAAGAACCCTTCGTTTAACATGGATAACCTCCATCAATTTTTGTTTTACACAGACATCGGATCGCAGACCAGTTTACGCTTATCATCACAGTCAGTTTTCGGCTTTCTCCACTGAGGTACTTAATCAATCGAGCTGGAAGTACAATCGCAGTGGTTCTCCCTTTACGCACTTAGCCGAATGATGCAGAAACGTAAGGGGTAAGCACAGGAGCAGGGCAACCCAACTATTGACCAAAGAAATGATTTGAAATTGATGCATATAAAGCAATATCCGAGACGCCGAGCACTTTTAGATGAGTACTGGAATAGTGGGCAGGGTTTGAATCCGAGCCCCCGGTCAAGAACTGATGTATCGCGAGAGTTATCTTCGGCTCGTTGGTGGGAAAGAAAATATGTCATATAAATGAATGCCTAGGACCGCAAAAGGTCTTTTCTTTATTTTAATGTACAAGGTCAAACCATACAAGTCGAGCTGTCGAAGAAACTTTAAAAGATACACAAAAATGTATGAGGGTGGAGGTTTACACAGGGCATCCGTAGTTGAGTTTTAGCGTCCTAATTTTGGCCCTGCCGTACATCTGTGCCTCCATGCTGTTTATCAGCTACTCCTTGTCAATTTCAAGGTTCATGTATGATGCGTGCTACCCTGCCGCCTGCTATACGTAGCAATGCATCCGAGTGGCGGATCCTTTAAAGAGGTGATACCAGGTAGCCGCGAGGTGACAGCTTAACGTTGTTTGTTGTATGGTTCCTGGTCGGCCTTTGATAGTGCCGTAAAAAATACCCAGGCTTGGCCACTGTTTGGTTGAGCCAAACAGTTTGCCCTTGTTATTATGCTTCGCGGTCTCCCATGGAATTTTAAGTGCGAAGTTATGTACCCGAGGTACATAATCCTCGGCTAAGTCTGGAGAACCGTGGAGCGCGTACCTCTATTTAGGGTTACATTGTGGCTGCCGGGAGGCCAAGGGACACCTCGGGTGCACTTTGAAGAGCCCTGCACATTTGAATCGGCGATGTTCCTGGATGCCTCCTCGGCTGCTTGGACCTTGCTACTTGTGAGCTGCGTTGGGATTTCCTCGAAGAGGAGAGGATGATGCAGTACAGTAGAGATAAGTATGTCCCTTAGTTAAGAACCAAGGTTATCAATCCAGTAGGAGAACCACACAGAACCTCGTTAGTAGCACCTACACACACAAAAGCAAATACTTGCACCCAACGCGAACAAGAGGGTTGTCAATCCCCTTGGCGGTTACTTGCAAGGATTAATTCTGATAGTGATAGATAGATAAATAAATTGCAAAATAAAATAAAGGAAATAAAACTGCAGCAAGGTATTTTTGGATTTTATATATGATAAAAGTAGACCCGGGGGCCATAGTTTTCACTAGAGGCTTCTCTCTCGAACGAATAGCATACGGTGGGTAAACAAATTACTGTTGGGCAAATGATAGAAAAGCGCATAGTTATGACGGATTCATGGCAATGATCATGTATATAGGCATCACGTCCGAGACAAGTAGACCGACTCCTGCCTGCATCTACTACTATTGCTCCACCCATCAACCGCTATCCAGCATGCATCTAGGGTATTAAGTTAATAAAAACAGAGTAACGCCTTAAGCAAGATGACATGATGTAGACAAAGTAAACTCAATCAATATGAATGAACCCCATCGTTTTATCCTTAATGGCAACAATACAAATATGTGTCTTGTCCCTTTCTGTCACTAGGATAGAGCACCGCAAGATTGAACCCATTACAAAGCACCTCTCCCATTGCAGGATAAATCAATCTAGTTGGCCAAACCAAACGGATAGATCAGAGAGAAATACAAAGCTATAATAATCATGCATAAATAAGTTCAGAAAAGACTCAAATATTTCTCAGGAATAATCTGATCATAAACCCACAATTCATCGGATCCCAACAAACACACCGCAAAAGAAGATTACATCGGATAGAACTCCAAGAAGATCGAGGAGAACATGGTATTGAAGATCAAAGAGAGAGAAGAAGCCATCTAGCTACTAGCTATGGACCCGTAGGTCTGTGGTAAACTACTCACACATCATCGGAAGGGCAGAAGGTTGATGAAGAAGCCCACCGTGATCGATTCCCCCTTCGGTAGACTGCCGGAAAAGGCCTCCAGATGGGATCGCGGAAGAATAGAAGCTTGCGGCGGTGGAAAAGTTATTTCGTGGGGCTCTCTATTAGTTTCCCAATATTTGAGAATTTATAGAGGTGGAATTAAGTCAAAAGGAGCCACAAGGGGCCCACAAGGCATCAGGGCACGCCCCCCTGGGGCCGCGCCCTGTTGCCTTGTGGCTTCCTCGTGAGGCTTCTGCCTCCTCCCGAAGCTTCTAGGGTCTCTTTTGTCCAGAAAAAATTGTCAAAAAGTTTCGTGGCATTTGGACTTCGTTTGGTACTGATTTCCTGAAAAACCAAAAACAAGTAGAAAACAGCAACTGGCACTGGGCACTAGGTTAATAGGTTAGTCCCAAAAAATGATATAAAATAGCACATTATTGCATATAAAACATCCAAGATTGATACTATAATAGCATGGAACAATCAAAAATGATATATATGTTGGAGACGTATCAGCATCCCCAAGCTTAATTCCTGCTCGTCCTCGAGTAGGTAAATGATAAAAACAGAATTTTTGATGTGGAATGCTACCTAACATGTTCATCATGTAATTCTCTTTTACGGTATGAATATTAAGATCCGAATGATTCAAAGCAATAGTCTATAATTTGATATAAAGACATCAATACTCGGGCATACTAACAAACAATCATGTCTTTCAAAATAAAAATGCTAAAGAAAGTTATCCCTACAAAATCATATAATCCTGTCATGCTCCATCTTCTTAACATAAAGTATTTATCATGCACAACCCTGGAGACAGTCAAGCAATTGGTTCATACTTTTTAACGCGCTTCAGCTTTTTCAACCCCCATGCAATACATGAGCGCAAGCCATGGATATAGCACTATGGGTGGAATAGAATATGATGATAGAGATTAATAAGGGGGAGTCAAAAAAGGAAGATAGTCTCACATCGACGCGGCTAATCAACGGGCTATGGAGATGCCCATCAATTGATGTCAATGAGAGGAGTAGGGATTGCCATGCAACGGATGCACTAAGATCTATAAGTGTATGAAAGCTCAAAAATAAAAACTAAGTGGGTGTGCATCCAACTTGCTTGCTCATGAAGACCTCAGGCATTTGAGGAAGCCCATCATCGGAATATACAAGCCAAGTTCTACAATAAAAAATTCCCACTAGTATAGGAAAGTGACAGCATAGGAGACTCTCTATATGAAAAAGATGGTGCTACTTTGAAGCACAAGTGTCGAAAAGGATGGTAACACTGCCCCTTCTCTCTTTTTCTCTCTTTTCATTTTTTTATTTCCCTTTTTTTTGTTGGGCTCTTTTGGGCCTTTTTTCCTTTTTATTTATTTATTTCCTCACTGGGACAATGCTCTAATAATGATGATCATCACACTTCTATTTACTTACAACTCGATACTAGAACAAATATGACTCTATATGAATGCCTCCGGCAGTGTACCGGGATGTGCAATGATGCTAGCGTAACATGTATGAAAATTGTCGGGGGGATGACCCCCGGGTAGGCAACGGAGCCCGGACCCCTTTTCAAAATATCGGAGCAGGCCAAGCCCCTCAATCCGGCTAGCCTATTCGTCGGCTCCCCAGCGCGAGCCGGCTCGGCACGGCGACCCGGCCCAGCCGGCTGGCCCATGCCGACTGGCCACGAAAGGACAGTCCCTCACGACGAGGCAGGCGTGGCTACAGCGCTCCCTCCTTTGCACCGGTCCAAGCGGGCGTGGCTACAGCGCACCCTGCGCCCCCGCCCGGGGCGGGCTGTGTGCAGGCGGCGCAATCCTGTAGCTGGGCGGCGCCAGGCGCCCTGTGACGTAGGACAAGACGTGCCACAGTGCCGCGCAGCCGACCGGACCCACGCCCGGCGGCCCCGGCACGGCCCGCGCCCGACGGACCCGACGAGACCCGCACCCGGCGGACCCGGTGACCCGGCAGCCCCCACCGTCGGCTCCCAGACGATGACACCAGGGCCCCATGCCCATGTAATTTACCCATATAACCCTGGGGGACCGGCCTATAAGACCCCCCAGGAGGCCTCCATGCAGAGGGGTTCGCAACTATGTCGTCCTCTTCTGAGTTCACTCTCTCTCGGTCGAGCGATCAGTAACACACACACACACACACACACACACACACACACGAGAGGTAGAACGGAGGTCTAGCCCCTTCTTCCTCCTCCACCCAAACAGCTCCAGGAGCAACCTTGTAGCCCTTGTGCACTCCATACTCCATTCGGCAGGACTAGGGGTATTACCTCTCCGGAGGGCCCCGAACCTGGGTATGTCTCGTGTCTCACACTTGCGCGTGCCGACCTCGCCTCTGGAGCCCCCCGGCGTCCTTATGTAGCCCCCCATTTTTAGCCATCTCATGGCATCTACCGTGAGAATACCACGACAAAAATGATGAACGGTGGCTGAGCCACAAATACTATGTCAACTATATGATCATGCAAAGCAATATGACAATGATGATGTGTGTCATATAAACGGAACGGTGGAAGTTGCATGGAAATATATCTCGGAATGGCTATGGAAATGCCATGATAGGTTGGTATGGTGGTTATTTTGAGGAAGATATAAAGAGGCTTATGCGTGATAGAGCGTATCCTATCACGGGGTTTGGATGCACCGGCGAAGTTTGCACCGACTCTCGAGGTGAGAAAGGGCAATGCACGGTACCGAAGAGGCTAGCAAATTGCGGAAAGGTGAGAGTGTGTATAATGCATGGACTCACGTTAATCATAAAGAACTCACATACTTATTGCGAAAGTTTATTATCCCTCAAAGCAAAGTACTACTACGCATGCCCCTAGGGGGAGGTTGGTAGGAGTCAACCATCGCGCGCCCCCGACCACCACGCAAAGGAAGACAATCAATAATAAATCATGCTCCAACTTCTTAGCATAACGACAGATCATACGAGCATGCTTCGGGAATCACAAACCTTAACACCAATATTCTTACTAAATCAAAATTTTCTACTAGTACCTCCTATAGGAGATATGCCCTAGAGGCAATAATAAATGTTATTATTTATCCCCATGTTCGTAATTAAGTTTGTATTTCATGCTATAACTGCTATGGTTCTCAAGCCTGCAATAACACGAGGCTCGGAGGAAGACTCATATGCACGTGTGGAATAATAAACGGTAAAATGTATTCCTAGTCTGGCCTCTAAAACTAGCTCAAGTGTTGCATGATGGTTCTGTTTTCCTGATCATGGGCATGACTATGCCGGCAACTTTGGGGACACAATGTTAGTAGAACACTTGTGGTTGTATCGACCCGATTGATGTTATGCTATGAGATACATTCGTCACAAGTTAATGGTTAATAACACAGAGAAAGTTTATGTTTGCATAATTCCTTAGACCATGAGAGTATCGAGTTTCTTCATGCTTGATTCATGAACTTTGGGGTTTGTTAAACGTCATCCGTAACTGGGTGGCTATTACGGCGGCTTACGGGTTCATGGGAAAGTATGTCAAGTAACTTGATAGCTCAAGATTGGGATTTGCTCCTCCGACAATGGAGAGATATCTCTGGGCCCTCTCGGTGTTACGGTATCCATCATCGTATGGCCAGACACAATGTGATTTGATCACAGGGATGCCGGAACACGGGAACGAGAAAAGAGAACAAAACCGGTAACGAGGTAACTGGCATAGTGGACAAGTTGTTGATTCACAGGGATGCCGATAAATCTCACCTCGGGTATTTGTAACATATCGCGAAGCAACAGGAATAGCACAGGGTAACTGGAGGTTCACTCGAATATTTATTCGTGTGGGTATTGGGGTCAATATGGGTGTCCACGGCTCCGATGTTGATCATTGATCGGAAAGTGTTCCGGTCATGTCTATACTTCACCGAACCTATAGGGTCACATGCTTAAAGGTCATCTATCTGCTGAATACTAGACAGGGAGTCTGAGAGAAAGTCACCGGAAAAGTTTCGGAGACAACGGAAGAGTTCCGGAGAGAGAACACCGGAATAGTTTCGGTAAAACCGAAAGGTTGTTTCAGAGTATACCATTAAGTCAAAATGGTTTCGGCACACGCCTGGAAATTCTTATAGGGTGCCAGAATTGTTCTGGGAACTTCTGGGATTTTTCCGGAGAAAAACCCGGAAATGTTCCGGAGCTGCCGGAACCGTTTTGGTTGCTTTTCGCAGATGAAAATCACTAATCCGGAATTGTTTCGAAACGTGTCCAAAATTATTTTAGTGGGCACTGGAATTATTCTAAGACCTATAGAAATATTTTTGGATTTAACGGTCGCGGAAAAATGTTTCCATGAATAGTGAAAAGCACTTTTGGTGGCTTCTTGGAGAAGCCACCTTGAGGGCCTTTTGGTATTTTCCCCTATTGGCTTCTTGGAGAAGCCACCTTTGAGGGCATTTTGGTCCTCTACCCCTTGTGCTTGGCCTATAAATAGGGGTGGAGGGGGCTGCCCAAAACTCACTCTTTCTCACATACAAGTGCCATCCAATGATCTGGCTTCTCTCTCCCTCCCCGCGAAATAGTTTCGTAGAGCCGAAAGGCTGTCTGGGTTCTGGTGGGAACTAGTTCTGGACGGCGAAGCCCTACCGGATAGATGACACTGTATGTGTGCAACCCCGTAGAGAGGTCGTAGGTTCGATCTTTTTGCCCGAGGGGATGTTCGAGAGTGCCTCCCGAAGGGCTATCTGAGTGACCGTCCGAGTTTTGAGGGTCCTCCCGAAGGGCTGTCCGTGACACCGTCCGAGGGACTGTCCGACTGCCTCCCGGAGGGCTGTCCGATGAGCAGACAAGGGAGAACATCCTCGCGGTTGGGAGGTTGTAAATCCTAGCTGCGGGGATCTGCACCGACGATCTACATCGACTCTACTTCCCCTGCGCTACGAGTCGGTAACGATCGGATCGAAACCTTGTATGCGGTCTTCATAGTGGTCCTGGGCTGGTGCGTAGGTCGGAAATTTTTTGTTTTCTGCTACGTTTCCCTACAGTGGCATCATGAGCCGTGCTATGCGTAGATGCAGGTTACGATCTAGAATACATAGAGATGTATGGGTATTGCATAATATAATTTTGTAGTAGATGAGATCTATTGCTGAAAATTATTTGTGCGGGTAGCAGATGAAATCTGTTACCCGATGTGCTTGTTGCTTCCCTGAAATTTGCATATTTCTAATCTTGATAACAGCATGGTGGAGTTTCAAAGTTCTGGCAATCCGCGATCCTGATTAATCAACGAAGTGCTAACAGTTCATTGAATTCCACCATAGTTAAAAGAAAGATGAAATTTCGCAGACGAAAGGGCAATGCAGATAAGATCTGCACAGGGGTCATGCGTATGATGAAGTTCAGTATGGGGCTCGAGATTTTATTATCTCGTGTTTCATACACCCCGCAAAGTTAATCTACCAACTTGAATAATCATGCTTGATGATAAACATTGGTAGCTGGGGTTTGGTTGAAACCTTAGAAGCCACGTAAAATAAAATTTTGCATAAACCGATTAGAGGCATCTAACTTGATTTTGCAGGATGTGCATGTGATGTGGTATAGCAGTGTTCAGATTAATTTGATTATGTATGATATGACTATATAAATGTAAATTAACATGACCTACGTGTCATGATTCGACATGATGGCTGGAGCCATATGATTGTCAATTTAATGACCTGAGTGTCAACCTTAAGTAATGCACTTATTTTATTAGCTATAGAGATAGCTGATCGAAATATGCCCTAGAGGCAATAATAAAGTTGTTATTATTTTATATTTCCTTGTTCATGATAAAGGTTTATTATTCATGCTAGAATTGTATTGACCGGAAACTTAAATGCATGTGTGAATACATAAACAAATACGGTGTCCCTAGTGAGCCTCTACTAGACTAGCTCATTGATCAAAGATGGTTAAGGTTTCCTAACCATAGACATGAGTTTTTCATTTGATAACGGGATCACATCATTAGGAGAATGATGTGATGGACAAGACCCATCCGTTAGCTTAGCATATGATCGTTCTGTTTATTACTACTGCTTTCTTGAATGTCAAATACATGTTCCTCAGACCATGAGATCATGCAACTCCCGGATACCGGAGGAATACCTTGTGTGCTATCAAATGTCACAACGTAACTGGGTGATCATAAAGATGCTCTACAGGTATCTCCGAAGGTGTCCGTTGAGTTGGCATGGATCGAGATTGGGATTTGTCACTCCGTGTTTCGGAGAGGTATCTCTGGGCCCTCTCGGTAATGCACATCATAAGAAGCTTGCAAGCAAAGTGACTAAGGAGTTAGTTACGGGATGATGTATTACGGGACGAGTAAAGAGACTTGCCGGTAACGAGATTGAACTAGGTATGGAGATACCGACGATCGAATCTCGGGCAAGTAACATACCGACGGACAAATGGAATTACGTATGTTGTCATTGCGGTTCGACCGATAAGATCTTCGTGGAATATGTAGGAACCAATATAAGCATCCAGGTTCCGCTATTGGTTATTGACCGGAGAGGCGTCTCAGTCATGTCTACATCATTCCCGAACCCGTAGGGTCCGCACGCTTAACGTTCGTTGACGATATAGTGTTATATGAGTTATGTGAATTGGTAACCGAATATTGTTCGGAGTCCCGGATGAGATCCCGGACGTCACGAGGAGTCTCGGAATGGTCGAGAGGTAAAGATTTATATATGGGAAGTCATATTTTGGGTTCCGGAAAAAGGTGCAGTTTTTATCGGTATTGTACCGGGAAGCTTCCAAAAGGTTCCGGAGGATTCCGAAGGGGTCCGGAAGTCCACAAGTGGGTCCATCACGTCCCAAGGGCTGGCATGGGCTAAGGGGAGGCGCCCTGGCCTTATTGGGCCAGGCACACCAAGTCCTCAAAAGCCCACGCAGCTAGGGAAGGAAAAAGGGAGAGTCCTAGTAGGAATAGGATTGGACTTTGGAGTCCAAGTCCACGTGTGTACTATTCACGGTTACTGTTCACGTGGCACTATTCTTTCTACTCCAAGCCCCTACACATATATAAATAGAGGAGAGGGGCGCCCCAAAGGATACACAACATTGTCTTAGCCGTGTGCGGCGCCCCCCTCCACAGTTCCGTCCCTCGGTCATATTTTCGCAGTGCTTGGGCGAAGCCCTGCGGAGATAGCATCACCATCACCGTCACCACGCCGTCGTGCTGCCGGAACTCATCCACTACCTCGCCGTCTTGCTGGATCAAGAAGTCGAGGACGTCACCGAGCTGAACGTGTGCTGAACGCGGAGGTGCCGTACTTTCGGTACTCGGTCGGTTGGATCGTGAAGTTGTTCGACGACATCAACCGCGTTGTTCTAACGCTTTCGCTTATAGTCTACGAGGGTACGTAGATACACTCCCCCTCTCGTAGCTATGCATCTCCATGGATAGATCTTGCATGTGCGTAGAATTTTTTTTGCTTTCCATGCAACGTTCCCCAACAGTGGCATCATGAGCCAGGTCTATGCGTAGATGATATGCACGAGTAGAACACAAAGAGTTGTGGGCGGTGATCGTCATACTGCTTACCACCAACGTCTTATTTTGATTTGGCGGTATTGTAAGATGAAGCCGCCCGGACCAACCTTACATGTCCACGTACATGAGACCGGTTCCACCGACAGACATGCAACTTGTTTTGCATAAAGGTGGCTGGCGGGTGTCTGTTTCTCCTACTTTAGTTGAATCGAATTTGACTGCGACCGGTCCTTGTTGAAGGTTAAAACAGCAAACTTGATAAATCACCGTTGTGGTTTTGTGCCGTAGGTAAGAACGGTTCTTGCTAGAAGCCCGTAGCAGCCACGTAAAACTTGCAACAACAATGTAGAGGACGTCTAACTTGTTTTTGCAGGGTATGCTGTGATGTGATATGGTCAAGACATGATGTGATATACGTTATTGTATGAGATGATCATGTTTTGTAATTTATCGGCAACCGGCAGGAGCCTTATGGTTGTCTCTTTATTGTATGAAATGCAAGCGCCATGTAATTGCTTTACTTTATTGCTATGCGTTAGCAATAGTTGTAGAACCAATAGTTGGCGAGACGACCACGACGCAACGATGGAGATCAAGGTGTCGAGCCGGTGACGATGGAGATCATGACGATGCTTTGGAGATGGAGATCAAAAGCAGAAGATGATGGCCATATCATGTCACATATTTTGATTGCATGTGATGTTTATCCTTTATGCATCTTATTTAGCTTAGAACGACGGTAGCATTATAAGATGATCCCTTCACTAAATTTCAAGATAAAAGTGTTCTCCCCGAGTATGCACCGTTGCTAAAGTTCGTCGTTTCGAAGCACCTCGTGATGATCGGGTGTGATAGATTCTACGTTCACATACAACGGGTGTAAGCCAGTTTTACACAAGCAGAATACTTGGGTTAAACTTGACGAGCCTAGCATGTACAGACATGGTCTCGGAACACTGGAGACCGAAAGGTCGAACATGAGTCATATAGTAGATATGATCAACATGGAGATGTTCACCATTGATGACTATCCCATCTCACGTGATGATCGGACATGGGCTAGTTGATTTGGATCATGTATCACTTAGTTAACTTGAGGGATGTTAATTTAAGTGGGAGTTCATTAGTAATTTGATTAATTGAACTTAATTTATCATGAACTTAGTCTTGATGGTTTCTTTGCATATCTATGTTGTAGATAAATGGCCCGTGCTACTGTTCCGTTGAATTTTAATGCGTTCCTAGAGAAAGCTAAGTTGAAAGATGATGGTAGCAACTACACGGACTGGGTCTGTAACTTGAGGATTATCCTCATTGCTGCACAAAAGAATTATGTCCTTGATGCACTGCTAGGTGATGGACCTGCTGCAAGAGCTGCTGCAGACGTTGTGAACGCCTGGCAGGCTCGATCTGATGACTACTCGATAGTTCAGTGTGCCATGCTCTATGGCTTAGAACCGGGACTGCAAAAGCGTTTTAAACGCCACGGAGCATATGAGATGTTCCAAGAGCTGAAATTGATATTTCAAGCTAATGCCCGGGTTGAGAGATATGAAGTCTCCAACAAGTTCTTTAGCTGTAAGATGGAGGGGAACAGTTCTGTCAGTGAACACATACTCAGAATGTCTGGGTACCACAACCACTTGACTCAGCTGGGAATTGATCTTCCGGTTGAGAGTGTTATTGACAGAGTTCTTCAGTCATTGCCACCAAGCTATAAAGGCTTCGTGATGAACAATAATATGCAAGGGATGGAGAAGACAATTCCCGAGCTCTTCGCGATGCTGAAATCAGCGGAGGTAGAAATCAAGAAGGAGCATCAAGTGTTGATGGTTAACAAAACCACTAGTTTCAAGAAAAAGGGCAAGGGAAAGAAGGGGAACTTCAAGAAGAATGGCAAGCAAGTTGCCTCTCCCACGAAGAAACCCAAAGCTGGACCCAGGCCTGAAATAGAGTGCTTCTACTGCAAAGGGACTGGTCACTGGAAGCGGAACTGCCCCAAGTATTTGGTGGATAAGAAGGATGGCAAAGTGAGCAAAGGTATATTTGATATACATGTTATTGATGTGTTCCTCACTAATGCTCGCAGTAGGGCCTGGGTATTTGATACTGGTTCAGTTGCTCATATTTGTAACTCAAAACAGGAGCTACGGAATAAGCGAAGAGTGGCTAAGGACGAGGTGACGATGCGCGTCGGGAATGGTTCCAAGGTTGATGTGATCGTCGTCGGCACGCTACCTCTACATCTACCTTTGGGATTAGTTTTAGACCTCAATAATTGTTATTTGGTGCCAGCGTTGAGCATGAACATTATATCTGGATCTTGTTTATTGCGAGACGGTTATTCATTTAAGTCAGAGAATAATGGTTGTTCTATTTATATGAGTAACATCTTTTATGGTCACGCACCTTTTGTGAATGGTCTATTCTTGTTGAATCTCGATCGTAGTGATACACATATTCATAATATTGATGCCAAAAGATGCAAAGTTGATAATGATAGTGCAACATACTTGTGGCACAGCCGATTAGGTCATATTGGTGTAAAGCGCATGAAGAAACTCCATGCGGATGGATTTTTGGAATCTCTTGATTATGAATCATTTCATACTTGTGAACCATGCCTCATGGGCAAGATGACTAAAACTCCGTTCTTAGGAACAATGGAGCGAGCTACTGATTTGTTGGAAATAGTACATACCGATGTATGCGGTCCGATGAATGTTGAAGCACACGGCGGGTATCGTTATTTTCTAACCTTCACAGATGATTTGAGTAGATATGGGTATATCTACTTGATGAAACACAAGTCTGAAACATTTGAAAAGTTCAAAGAATTTCAGAGTGAAGTAGAGAATCATCGTAACAAGAAAATCAAGTTTCTACGATCTGATCGCGGAGGCGAATATTTGAGTTACGATTTTGGCCTTCATTTAAGAAAATGTGGAATTGTTTCACAACTCACGCCACCTGGAACACCACAGCGTAATGGTGTGCCCGAACGTCGTAACCGTACTTTATTGGATATGGTGCGTTCTATGATGTCTCTTACCGATTTGCCACTATCATTTTGGGGTTATGCATTAGAGACAGCTGCATTCACGTTAAATAGGGCACCGTCTAAATCCGTTGAGACGACACCGTATGAACTATGGTTTGGCAAGAAACCTAAGCTGTCGTTTCTTAAAGTTTGGGGATGCGATGCTTATGTGAAAAAGCTTCAACCTGATAAGCTCGAACCCAAAGCGGAGAAGTGCGTCTTCATAGGATACCCTAAATAAACAATTGGGTACACCTTCTACCACAGATCCGAAGGCAAGGTCTTTGTTGCCAAGAATTGGTCCTTTCTAGAGAAGGAGTTTCTCTCGAAAGAAGTGAGTGGGAGGAAAGTAGAACTTGATGAGGTAATTGTACCTTCTCTCGAATTGGAAAGTAGCTCATCAGAGAAAACCGTTCATGTGATGCCTACACCAATAAGAGAGGAAGATAATGATAAAGATCATGAAACTTCAGATCAAGTTACTACTGAACTTCGTAGGTCAACCAGAGTACGTTCCGCACCAGAGTGGTACGGTAATCCTGTTCTGGAAGTTATGTTGTTAGACAACGGCGAACCTACGAACTATGAAGAAGCTATGATAAGCCCGGATTCCGACAAATGGCTTGAGGCCATGAAATCTGAGATAGGATCCATGTATGAGAACAAAGTGTGGACTTTGGTGGACTTGCCCGATGATCGGCAAGCCATTGAGAATAAATGGATTTTTAAGAGGAAGACGGATGCTGATGGTAATATCACTGTCTACAAAGCTCGACTTGTCGCGAAAGGTTTTCGACAAGTTCAAGGGGTTGACTATGATGAGACTTTCTCACCCGTAGCGATGCTTAAGTCTGTCTAAATCATGTTAGCAATTGCCGCATTTTATGATTATGAAATCTGGCAAATGGATGTCAAAACTGCATTCCTTAATGGTTTTCTCAAAGAAGAGTTGTATATGATGCAACCAGAAGGTTTTGTCGATCCTAAGGGTGCTAACAAAGTGTGCAAGCTCCAGCGATCCATCTATGGACTGGTGCAAGCATCTCGGAGTTGGAATATACGCTTTGATGAGGTGATCAAAGCATATGGTTTTGTACAGACTTACGGTGAAGCCTGTATTTACAAGAAAGTGAGTGGGAGCTCTGTAGCATTTCTAATATTATATGTGGATGACATGTTGTTGATTGGAAATGATATAGAATTTCTGGATGGCATAAAGGGATACTTGAATAAGAATTTTTCAATGAAAGACCTCGGTGAAGCTGCTTATATATTGGGCATCAAGATCTATAGGGATAGATCAAGACGCTTGATAGGACTTTCACAAAGCACATACCTTGACAAAGTTTTGAAGAAGTTCAAAATGGATCAGTCAAAGAAAGGGTTCTTGCCTGTCTTGCAAGGTGTGAAGTTGAGTCAGACTCAATGCCCAACCACGGCAGAAGATATAGAGAAAATGAAAGTCATTCCCTATGCCTCAGCCATAGGTTCTATTATGTATGCCATGTTGTGTACCAGACCTGATGTGTGCCTTGCCATAAGTTTGGCAGGGAGGTACCAGAGTAATCCAGGAGTGGATCACTGGACAGCGGTCAAGAATATCCTGAAGTACCTGAAAAGGACCAAGGACATGTTTCTCGTTTATGGAGGTGACGAAGAGCTCGTCGTAAAGGGTTACGTCGATGCAAGCTTCGACACTGATCTGGATGACTCTAAGTCACAAACCGGATACGTATTTATATTAAATGGTGGAGTTGTCAGTTGGTGCAGTTCCAAGCAGAGCGTCGTGGCGGGATCTACGTGTGAAGCGGAATACATAGCTGCTTCGGAAGCAGCACATGAAGGAGTCTGGATGAAGGAGTTCATATCCGATCTAGGTGTAATACCTAGTGCATCGGGTCCAATGACAATCTTTTGTGACAACACTGGAGCAATTGCCATAGCCAAGGAGCCCAAGTTTCACAAGAAGACCAAACACATCAAGAGACGCTTCAACTCCATTCGTGAATATGTCAAGGATGGAGACATAGAAATTTGCAAAGTACACACGGATCTGAATGTGGCAGACCCGTTGACTAAGCCACTTCTACGAGCAAAACATGATCAGCACCAAGACTCCATGGGTGTTAGATTCATTACTATGTAATCTAGATTATTGACTCTAGTGCAAGTGGGAGACTGATGGAAATATGCCCTAGAGGAAATAATAAAGTTGTTATTATTTTATATTTCCTTGTTCATGATAAAGGTTTATTATTCATGCTAGAATTGTATTGACCGGAAACTTAAATACATGTGTGAATACATAAACAAATACCGTGTCCCTAGTGAGCCTCTACTAGACTAGCTCGTTGATCAAAGATGGTTAAGGTTTCCTAACCATAGACATGAGTTGTCATTTGATAACGGGATCACATCATTAGGAGAATGATGTGATGGACAAGACCCATCCGTTAGCTTAGCATATGATCGTTCTGTTTATTGCTACTGCTTTCTTGAATGTCAAATACATGTTCCTCAGACCATGAGATCATGCAACTCCCGGATACCGGAGGAATACCTTGTGTGCTATCAAACGTCACAACGTAACTGGGTGATCATAAAGATGCTCTACAGGTATCTCCGAAGGTGTCCGTTAAGTTGGCATGGATCGAGACTGGGATTTGTCACTCCGTGTTTCGGAGAGGTATCTCTGGGCCCTCTCGGTAATGCACATCATAAGAAGCTTGCAAGCAAAGTGACTAAGGAGTTAGTTACGGGATGATGTATTACGGAACGAGTAAAGAGACTTGCCGGTAACGAGATTGAACTAGGTATGGAGATACCGACGATCGAATCTCGGGCAAGTAACATACCGACGGACAAATGGAATTACGTATGTTGTCATTGCGGTTCGACCGATAAGATCTTCGTCGAATATGTAGGAACCAATATGAGCATCCAGGTTCCGCTATTGGTTATTGACCGGAGAGGCGTCTCAGTCATGTCTACATCATTCCCGAACCCGTAGGGTCCGCACGCTTAACGTTCGTTGACGATATAGTGTTATATGAGTTATGTGAATTGGTAACCGAATATTGTTCGGAGTCCCGGATGAGATCCCGGACATCACGAGGAGTCTCGGAATGGTCGAGAGGTAAAGATTTATATATGGGAAGTCATATTTTGGGTTCTAGAAAAAGGTGCAGTTTTTTTTCGGTATTGTACCGGGAAGCTTCCAGAAGGTTCCGGAGGATTCCGGAGGGGTCCGGAAGTCCACAAGTGGGTCCACCACGTCCCAAGGGCTGGCATGGGCTAAGGGGAGGCGCCCTGGCCTTATTGGGCCAGGCGCACCAAATCCTCAAAAGCCCACGCAGCTAGGGAAGGAAAAAGGGAGAGTTCTAGTAGGAATAGGATTGGACTTTGGAGTCCAAGTCCACATGTGTACTATTCACGGTTACTGTTCACGTGGCACTATTCCTTCTACTCCAAGCCCCTACACATATATAAATAGAGGAGAGGGGGCGCCCCAAAGGATACACAACATTGTCTTAGCCGTGTGCGGCGCCCCCCTCCACAGTTCCGTACCTCGGTCATATTTTCGCAGTGCTTGGGGGAAGCCCTGCGGAGATAGCATCACCATCACCGTCACCACGCCGTCGTGCTACCGGAAATCATCCACTACCTCGCCGTCTTGCTGGATCAAGAAGTCGAGGACGTCACCGAGCTGAACGTGTGCTGAACGCGGAGGTGCCGTACGTTCGGTACTCGGTCGGTTGGATCGTGAAGTTGTTCGACGACATCAACCGCGTTGTTCTAACGCTTCCGCTTACGGTCTACGAGGGTACATAGACACACTACCCCTCTCATAGCTATGCATCTCCATGGATAGATCTTGCGTGTGCATAGAAATTTTTTTGTTTTCCATGCAACGTTCCCCAACAATAGCAATATTATCTGGTGCATCGACAAGGTGGTGGCAATCTTAGCAAAGGTGAACACCGACGCGAATGCCGAAGACGAAGAAATTAAAGACTTCTCCGTAAGAAAGGGCTATACCATATCATGCTATTATGAATTGCCTAAGATGTTTATCCTTTTGATGCACCCTTCTTGATTGCACGGTAGTCGCTTTTATTAGGGTGATCTCTCACTTAAAATATCAAGTAGTTAGTGTTCTCCCAAGTGTAGCACCGTCACGGCACCAATCTCTTCGGGGCATCACATGATCTCCATGGGTGTGAATGATTAGAGAAGTGTGAGGCGGGTGAGTTGAGACCTCGCAGCGAGATCACTTGGTTGTCTTAATGTTCAGGCAGGACAGTCCTGAGCTCAGAACACACGCATCGAAAGCTGAACAAGAATCACATAGAGATGTGATCGGCAAGTTTGCCTACCGATTGAAGTTCGCGCCTGATACGTCTCCAACGTATCTATAATTTTCGATTGTTCCATGCTGTTATAATATCAATCTTGGATGTTTTTATAATCATTTACAATAATTTTATATCATTTTTGGAGACTAACCTATTAACTTAGTGCCCAGTGCCAGTTGTTGTTTCCTGCCCTGTTTTTGTTTTACAGAAAATCAATACCAAACGAAGTCCAAATGCAACGAAACTTTTTGGAGATTTTTTATTGGACCAGAAGAACACTAGAAGCTTCGGGAGGAAGCCAGAAGATCCTGGTGGGGCCCACGAGCCACCAGGGCGCGCCTGGGGGGGCAGGCGCGCCCTGGTGCCTCGTGGGGCCCACCAAGCTCCGTTTGACCTAATTTCAGCACTATAAATTCCAGAAAAATCAGAAACCCTTGAGAGTGTCCACGAAATACTTTTTACACCGCCGCAAGCTTCTATTCCAGAGAGATCCCATCTGGGGTCCTTCTCCGGTGATCTGCCAGAGGGGGAATCGATCATGGAGGGGCTCTACATCAACCTTGATGCCTCTTCGATGATGCGTGAGTAGTTTACCACAGACCTTTGGTTCCATAGTTAGTAGCTAGATGGCTTCTTCTCTCTTTTTGATCTTCAATACAATGTTCTCCTTGATGTTCTTGGAGATCTATCCGATGTAATCTCTTTTTGCGGTGTGTTTGTTGGGATCCGATGAATTGTGAGTTTATGATCAGATTATCCATGAAATTATTTGAGTCTTTGCTGCACTCTTTTATGCATGATTATTATAGCCTCGTATTTCTTCTCTGATCTATTGATTTGGTTTGGCCAACTGAGTTGATTTATCTTGCCATGGGAAGAGGTGCTTTGTAGTGGGTTCGATCTTGCGGTGCTCAATCCCAGTGACAGAAAGGGACATGACACGTATGTATCATTGCTACTAAGGATAACAAGATGGGATCTATTCATTGGGTTTATTAATTCATGAGTTTGTCTTGTCTATATCATGTCATCGTTCTTAAGGCATTACTCCATTCTTTATCGGACTTAATACACTAGATGCATGCTGGATAGCGGTCGATGTGTGGAGTAATAGTAGTAGATGCAGGCAGGAGTTGGTCTACTAATCTTGGATGTGATGCCTATATACATGATCATTGCCTTGGATATCGTCATGATTATTTGCTTTTCTATCAATTGCCCAACAATAATTTGTCTACCCACCGTATGCTATTTTCTCGAGAGAAGCCTCTAGTGAAATCTATGGCCCCCGGGTCTATCAAAATCATATTACTAAAACCCTAAAAATATTGCTGCCATCTCTTTTTATTTATTTTATTTTGTATTTTTGTTTCAATCTATCAATCTATCACATACAATTTAATCTTGCAATTTACCGCCGAGAGATTGACAACCTCTCGTTTGCGTTGGGTGCAAGGGTTTGTTGTTTGTGTGCAGGTACTGCTAACGAGGTGTTGTGTGATTCTCCTACTGGTTCGATAACCTTGGTTTCATAACTGAGGGAAATACTTATCACTACTGTGTTGCATCATCCCTTCCTCTTCGGGGAAATACCAACGCAAGCTACAAGTAGCAGGAAGAATTTCTGGCGCCGTTGCCGGGGAGACATCATCAACATCTATCAAGTACCTTTGCACAAACTCTCATCTCCTTGCATTTACTTTATTTTCCATTTGCCTCTCATTTTCATCTCCCCCACTTCTAAAATGTTTTTTTACAAAAATACAAAAATATTTTTCGTTTGCCTTTTTCTCGTTTGGTTGTTTGCTATCTTGTTTGCATAGTCACGATGTCTCAAGAAAATACAAAATTGTGTGATTTCTCCAATACTAATAATAATGATTTTATTAGTACTCTGATTGCTCCTACCGCCGCTAGTGTGGATACTTGTGATATTAATGCCGCTTTGCTAAATCTTGTCCTGAAAGATCAATTTTCCGGTAGTCCTAATGAAGATGCCGTAGTCCTTGTGATATTAACACTTTCGTAGAATTGTGTGACATGCAAAAGAAAAAAGATGTGGATAATGATATTGTGAAATTAAAATTATTCCCGTTCTCATTGTGGGATCGTGCAAAATTTTGGTTTTCATCTTTACCACGAAATAGTATCGATTCTTGGGATAGCTGTAAAGATGCTTTTATTACTAAGTATTTTCCTCCCGCGAAAATTATTTCTCTAAGAAATCAAATTATGAATTTTAAGCAACTTGATCATGAACATGTTGCCCAATCTTGGGAGAGGATGAAATTAATGATAAGAAATTGCCCTACTCATGGTTTAAATTTATGGATGATGATACAAATTTTTTATGCGGGATTGAATTTTGTCTCTAGAAATCTTTTAGATTCCGCCGCGGGTGGTACGTTTATGGAAATTACTTTGGGTGAAGCTACTCAATTTCTTGATAATATTATGGCAAATTATTCACAATGGCATACTGAAAGAACTCCTACTAGTAAAAAGGTGAATTCTATTGAAGAAATTAATACTTTGAGTGATAAAGTTGATGCGCTTATGAAATTGGTTACTAGCAAAAATGCTCCTATTGATCCTAATGATGTGCCTTTGTCCACTTTGATTGAGCAAAATAATGATCCCGTAGATGTGAATTTTGTCTCACGAAACAATTTTAATAGTAATGCTTATAGAGGTAATTTCAACACTAGACCGTTTCCTGGAAATTCCTCTAATAATTATGGCAATCCTTATGGTAATTCCTACAATAATAATAGGATACCTTCTGATCTTGAAAGTAATATTAAAGAATTTATTAATGCTCAAAAAGTTTTCAACACTACGATAGAAGAAAAATTGAGTAAACTTGATGATATGTCTAGGAGCATCGATAGAATTATTCATGATGTGGAAAATCTTAAGACTAAAATTTTGCCACCAAAAATTGATATTAGTGAATCAATCAAAGCTTTATATGTCTCCATGGATGAGAGTAGGAAATGAACCGCCATGCTAAGAGCTAAACGAGAAGTTTTAGAAAAAGCGATTCCCCCTGATTTTTATCGTAGTAATGATGAGGATGTTAAAATGATTGGTGTTTCATCTATTGATTCTTTGTTTAGCAAAATTAAACTTGATGAAAAGGGGACTGAAGAAGAGTCAACTTTAGCTAAAGAGCGTCCCCATAATTCGGATGGTGAAAATCTTGATAAGAAAATTGCTAAAAGTGGGTTTGGAGAGGTAAAAACTTTAAATAGCGATGTGCCCACTCTCTTGGATTACAAAGATTTTAATTATGATAGTTGTTCTTTGATTGAGTGCATTTCTTTGTTACAATCCATGTTAAATTCACCCAACGCTTATGAGCAAAACAAGGCTTTTACTAAACATATAGTAGAAGCAATGATGAAAGCGTTAGAAGAAAAGCTTGAACTAGAAATTTCAATTCCTAGAAAATTATATGATGAATGGGAACCTACCATCAAAGTTAAAATTAAAAATTATGAGTGCAATGCTTTATGTGATTTGGGTGTTAGCATTTCCACAATTCCAAAATCTCTATGTGATGTGCTAGGTTTTACCAATATAGATGAATGCTCCCTTAATTTGCATCTTGCGGATTCTACTATTAAAAAGCCTTTGGGAAGAATTAATGATGTGCTTATTCTTGCAAATAGAAATTATGTGCCCGTTGATTTTATTGTTCTTGATATTGAATGCAATTCTTCTTGCCCCATAATACTTGGTAGACCGTTCTTACGAACTATAGGTGCCGTTATTGATATGAAAGAAGGGAATATAAAATTTCAGTTTCCATTAAAGAAGGGTATGGAGAATTTCCCTAGGAAAATAATTAAAGCACCATATGAATCAATCATGAGGGCCACTTATGGAATCAACTTGAAAGATGACAATACTTGAACTTATGCATTATGCCTAGCTAGGGGCATAAAACAATAGCGCTTGTTGGGAGGCAACCCAATGAATAAAATAAATTTTTGTTATAAGTTTCTATTATGGTATGTTTTTACTGTCATGCTACTGGTATGATGGTGTTTTTGTGTTTTTAATTAGTGTTTGTGCCAAGTAAAGCCTTTAGGATGATTTGGAAGATAGTATAATTGATATTGTTTGAAAACAGAAAGTTTTGCGTCCAGTGCTGGAATTTTGTTTTTTCTCTAGAATGTCAGTACCTTATGAATTTTTTACACATTATTGGTATATAAATTTTCCACGTTGCCCTAATTTTTCAGAATTTTTGGAGTTACAGAAGTATGACCATAATTCAGATCTCTACAGACTGTTCTGTTTTTGACAGATTCTGTTTTTGTTGCACTACTTGCTTGTTTTGATGAATCTATGGATTGTATCGGGGGGTATAAGCCATGGTGAAGTTAGAGTACAGTAGGTATAATGCAAAAATAAAATATGAATGGGTTTTCAACAGTACTTACAGTAGTGATTTGTTTTGTTATACTAACGGATCTCACGAAGGTTTTGTTAAGTTTTGTGTGATTGAAGTTTTCAAGTTTTATGTGAGATCACGATGGATGAAGGAATAAAGAGTAGAAAAAGCCTAAGCTTGGGGATGCCCGAGGCACCCCAAGGTAGTATTCTTGGAAGACTCAAGCTTCTAAGCTTGGGGATGCCCTGGAAGGCATCCCCTCTTTCTTCTACCAACCATCGGTAATTTTACTTGGAGCTATATTTTTATTCGTCACATGATATGTGTTTTTCTTGGAGCGTCTTGTATTATATGAGTCTTTGCTTTGTTTGCTTTTTAGTTTGTCACAATCATCTTTGCTGAACACACCTATCTTGAGAGAGCCACACGTTTATCATCATGATTTGTTAGAATACTCCATGTCCTTCACTTAAATTTTTTTGAGCTAGGCAGTTGCTCTAGTGCTTCACTTAAATCTTTTTGAGCATGGTGGTGGCTATATTTTGAAGAAACAAACTCTCATGCTTCACTTATATTATTTTGAGAGTTGATTAAAATTTTGAAGAAACAAACTCTCATGCTTCACTTATATTATTTTGAGAGTTGATTAAAATTTTGAAGAAATGAATTCCCATGCTTCACTTATATTATTTTTTGAATTGACAAGATTAAAATTTTGAAGAAATGAATTCTCATGCTTCACATATATTATTTTGAGAATTGTTAAGATTGAAATTTTGAAGAAATATTTGCACTCTCATGCTTCACTTAAATCTTTTTGAGAGTTGATCCTTAGTAACGGTAATTTGCACAAGATATGAATTTGGTCCCAAAGTGATGAATATTCAAGTGGGATATAGATAAAAACTTTCATATAGATCATTGGATATGATAAGTGTGATTCCTTGCTATAGTTTTGCGATATGGAAATGATGATATGTGAGTCATGTTAGTGAGTAATTGTGCTTTAGTAAAAATATTGGTGTTAAGGTTTGTGATTCGCTATGCAAGCACGTTAAGTCAATAGTTATGCAATGAAATTATATCCTACTTATGGTGCATTATTCGGTGTTAGTTATGTTCAATGCATGTTTATGACCGTTTTCGTTTTTTGGTTGGTTGTTTCTCAATCTTTTGCTAGCCTTCATTTGTACTAAGCGGAAATACTGCTTGTGCATCCAAAATCCTTAAACCCAGTTTTGCCATATGAGTCCACTATATCTACCTATATACGGTATCTCAATGTCGTTCCAAGTAAATTTGTGTGTGCCAACTCTAATTTTCAAAATAATTTTTCTGTTTTGTGTGCCCGTACCGCTCATGAAGCGGCAGGGGGTGGCCAATATTTTCTATGTTAGGTGTGTTATTCTCATGATGAGTGTTTATTCACTTGTCATTGCACGACAGTATGGTTGGTAATAGGGATGCCCAGTCCCGCATGAAATGAAATTAATAACAACAAAATTCCTTGGAAAGTGATGGTATGGAGGGCACCCGTGGATACGGCTAGCCATGGAATGTGAAAGAAATGGTGGAAAGGAAATGAACTTTACTTTCTGTTTGGGAACCACCTATGATGTGTCTAGCATGGAAAATATTGGGAATTCTCGATCGTTTTCGTTGACAGGAAAAGCATGCCTCTCAAAATATTTTTATCTCTTTAATTTCAGCTTTGAGCTCTGGCACATTTGACAAATCTCTGCTTCCCTCTGCGAAGGGCCTATCTATTTACTTTTATGCAATTTTTATTTTACTTGAGTCTCCATCTTCTCTTACAAAAGCACCAACTAGGGAGCACTAGTGTCATACTTGTGCATTGGATGTAGCTAATATTCTAGTGTGTTTCATGAATGGATCAATGATTGAGCATAATGGGCTAGGGATAACTTTCTTTAGCGTTGATATTTTGAAAGACATGCACTAGTACAAAACAGGGCATTGGTCCAGGCCAGATCAGAGCAACAGTCCTGGTTCGAGCGGCCAGGACACCGGCCGGGCCTCGGCAGGAACCAGTCCCGGTTCGGCTGGGACCTTTAGTCCCGGTTCCAGCCACCAGCCGAGATTAAAGGGCCTCGCTCCTGGCGCAACCCCCTTAGTCCCGGTTGGTGACTGGAACCGGGACTAAAGGTCAGTCTTCTGTCCCGGTTCTAGCCACGAACCGGGACTAAGGAGATGTCTATATATATGCTCTCCCCTGCCCGCTCACTCCTCTATTTTTTGGCCGGCCGGTGTGGGAGGTGTGTGCTGCTCTGCTCTCACCTCCTATGCACATGAGGTGTTCGATGAAATGCCCGAGTCACACTTAAGCTTTCTCCTCTCCAAGCTCCATTTTCCCGAAGATTTGTCTAGGTTTGGCGGTGCACCAACTACACAAGTGTTCTAAAAGGTTAGCAACTTCATCGTTTCATCTCTCACTGCTAGTTTAGCTCATTTCAAATGTTGTAGAAGTAGAGTGGTTTGTGGGTTTTAGTGGAGGAGTGTATGTGGGAGTTCTTTTGATTTAGATGCACAATTTGAGCTGAAATTAACTTCTTAGAGTCTGCACATGTGTAGGGTACCGTCCCCGTCCTCGTCCTCACCGCCGTCGATCGCCCGCGCCGATCTCGTCGCCGGCACCACCGTGGTGAGCCTCTTGTTCTTATCTTCTTTTTAAAAGAAAAAAATTCTTACTTGTATGATTTAGATAGATACTTGTATAATTTTCTTACTTTTATTATTGTTTGTTATTATATAGTGCCATGACTTTGGTATCCGCCCCCGTCGGCCCTTGTCCTGTCTATGATTCGGATGTGGTATATTATCTTTTATTATGATTTGTTTCATGTAGTGTTTATGACAATTATGCCGACCAACGTGACATAGATGTTTTTATCTAGGAGGTATGTGAACCGGAAATTCCAACCGACCCTCTTGTCGAGAGGTTAAATTTAGTTGAAAAAGAAAACAATTACTTGAAGAAAAAATTGAAAAGAATTGAGGAGGAGAAGATGGAATTGGAGTTGCATGTTGCCGATGTCGTCGATGATCACAAGATCAAGATGGATGCAATGCGCTTGAAGATTAGAAAGATTAGAAAATATGCCATTCATAATGAGGCTTGGGATCATTATGCCGTTGGATCAATTGTTACCTTAGTTGCGATTATGATCGCATTTAAATGTTTTTCATAGTTTCAATGTATGTTTTAATTAGATGCTCTAGAGAGCTATGTGTTGTTCTATGAGAACTATATATGTATGAACTTTATGTATTTATTTTTTCAGTAATAACATTTGATCACTACTGTACTTTGGTTTTAATGTGATGATGAACTTGTATTAATTTGGTCACTTCTCTATTCATGATGTTCTGTAATGGTTTTTGATACACTTAATTATATAATGCACGCAGATGAACCGGCAATGGATGTACGGTGACCGACGCACCTCCGAGTATCTTGAGGGCCTGCATAAATTTCTCGAAGTGGCTGAGGCAAACAAGCAGAATGGTTTTATGTATTGTCCATGCCCTGTCTGTGAGAATACGAAGGATTACTCTAACTTGAAAACCCTTCACGTCCACCTGCTTGAGAAGGGTTTCATGCCACACTATAATGTTTGGACCAAGCACGGAGAAAGAGGGGTTATGATGGAAGACAATGAAGAAGAAGAGGATGATGACAACTATCCCCCTGAATACGGTGATACTGCAACGGGGGAAGCTGAAGATCAAGAGGAACCAGACGATGTGCCCGATGATGATCTTCGCCGGGTCATTGTTGATGCAAAGAGACAATGCCAAAGTGAAAGGGAGAAGTTGAAGTTCGATCGCATGTTAGAGGATCACAAAAAAGGGTTGTACCCAAATTGCGAAGATGACAACACAAAGCTCGGTACCACACTGGAATTGCTGCAATGGAAGGCAGACAATGGTGTATCTGACAACGGATTTGAGAAGCTACTGAAAATAATGAAGAAGAAGCTTCCAAAGGATAACGAATTGCCCGACAGTACGTACGAAGCAAAGAAGGTTCTATGCCCTCTAGGATTGGAGGTGCAGAAGATACATGCATGCCCTAATGACTGCATCCTCTACCGCGGTGAGTACGAGGATTTGAACGCATGCCCGGTATGCGGTGCATTGCGGTATAAGATCAGACGAGATGACCCTGGTGATGTTGAGGGCGAGCGCCCCAGGAAGAGGGTTCCTGCCAAGGTGATGTGGTATGCTCCTATAATACCACGGCTGAAACGTCTATTCAGAAACAAAGAGCATGCCAAGTTGATGTGATGGCACAAAGAAGACCGTAAGAAAGACGGGAAGTTGAGAGCACCCGCTGACGGGTCGCAGTGGAGAAAAATCGAGAGAAGGTGGGGGGGGGGCTTTGCAGGTGACGCAAGGAACGTATGGTTTGGGTTAAGCGCAGATGGCATTAGTCCTTTTGGGGAGCAGAGTAGCAATCATAGCACCTGGCCCGTGACTCTATGTATCTATAACCTTCCTCCTTGGTTGTGCATGAAGCGGAAGTTCATTATGATGCCAGTGCTCATCCAAGGCCCTAAGCAACCCGGCAACGACATTGATGCGTACCTAAGGCCATTAGTTGAAGAACTTTTACAGCTGTGGAATGGAAAAGGTGTACGTGTGTGGGATGAGCACAAACAGCAGGAATTTGACCTACATGCGTTGCTGTTTGTAACCATCAACGATTGGCTTGCTCTCAGTAACCTTTCAGGACAGACAAACAAGGGATACCACGCATGCACGCACTGTTTAGATGACACCGAAAGTATATATTTGGAGAAATGCAGGAAGAATGTGTACCTGGGACATCGCCGATTTCTTCCGACCAACCATCAATGTCGAAAGAAAGGCAAGCATTTCAAAGGTGAGGTAGATCACCGGAAGAAGCTCGCCTTCCGTACTGGTGATCACATACTTGATATGGTCAAGGATTTACAAGTAATCTTTGGAAAGGGTTCTGGCGGACAATCTGTTCCGAATGACGCTGAGGGACGCGCACCCATGTGGAAGAAGAAATCTATATTTTGGGACCTACCCTATTGGAAAGACCTAGAGGTCCGCTCTGCAATCGACGTGATGCACGTGACAAAGAATCTTTGCGTGAACCTGCTAGGCTTTTTGGGCGTGTATGGGAAGACAAAAGATACACCGGAGGCACGGGAGGACCAGCAACGTGTGCACGAAAAAGACGGCATGCATCCAAAGCAGTATGAAGGTCCTGCCAGCTACGCTCTTACCAAAGAAGAGAAGGAAATCTTCTTTGAATGCCTGCTCAGTATGAAGGTCCCGTCTGGCTTCTCGTCAAATATAAAGGGAATAATAAATATGGCAGAGAAAAAGTTCCAGAACCTAAAGTCTCATGACTGCCACGTGATTATGACGCAACTGCTTCCGGTTGCATTGAGGGGGCTTCTACCGGAAAACATTCGATTAGCCATTGTGAAGCTATGTGCATTCCTCAATGCAATCTCTCAAAAGGTAATCGATCAAGAAATCCTACCAAGGTTCAAGAATGATTTGGTGCAATGTCTTGTCAGTTTCGAGCTGGTGTTCCCACCATCCTTCTTCAATATCATGACGCACGTCCTAGTTCATCTAGTCGACGAGATTGCCATTCTGGGTCCTGTATTTCTACACAATATGTTCCCCTTTGAGAGGTTCATGGGAGTCTTAAAGAAATATGTTCGTAACCGTGCTAGGCCAGAAGGAAGCATCTCCATGGGCCGGCAAACAGAGGAGGTCATTGGGTTTTGTGTTGACTTCATTCCTGACCTTAAGCCGATTAGTCTCCCTCAATCGCGGTATGAGGGGAGACTGACTGGAAAAGGCACGCTAGGAGCGGATTCAATAATATGTAGGGACGGGCATTCTTGGGCTCAAGCACACTACACAGTTCTACAGAATTCTACCTTGGTGACCCCGTATGTCAATGAACACAAGAATATTCTGCGCTCCAAACACCCGGAGCAGTGTGACGACTGGATTATATGTGAACACATCAGGATTTTCGGCAGTTGGTTGCAAACACATCTCATGGGTGACAACATTGTTGGAGATGAGCTGTACTCGTTGGCCAGGACACCATCTTCGACTGTATTGACTTACCAAGGGTACGAGATAAATGGGAATACATTTTACACGATCGCCCAAGATCAAAAGAGCACCAACCAAAACAGTGGTGTCCGCTTTGATGCAGCAACCAATAGGGGAAAGGACACATATTATGGTTACATAGTGGACATATGGGAACTTGACTATGGACATGATTTTAAGGTCCCTTTGTTTCGGTGCAAATGGGTCAATCGGTCAGGAGGCGGGGTACAGGTAGACCCGCAGTACGGAATGACAACAGTGGATCTCAACAATCTTGGGTACACAGACGAACCATTCGTCCTAGCCAATGATGTGGCGCAGGTTTTCTATGTGAAGGACATGTCTACCAAACCAAGAAAAAGAAAAGATAAGGAAACGAATACATCATACGATGAGCCAAAGCACCACATAGTTCTTTCAGGGAAAAGAGACATCGTGGGAGTGGAGGGCAAGACAGACATGTCTGAAGATTATGAAAAGTTTCATGAAATTCCTCCCTTCAAAGTGAAGGCTGACCCAAGCACCCTGTTAAACGATGAAGATTATCCATGGTTACAGCGCAATAAGCAAGGGACACACGCGAAGAAAAAGTGAAGAGTTTCTCTCCACAACTATTCTGATGATGGCTTTGATCTAGAATATCATTGCAGTTACATGTCAAGAAATGAAATGCCTTTGTAATATATGAGTTTTCGTCCGAAACCGTGATACTTCGAAAGAGATTGTCCATTTTGTACACGAAGTGCATCCAGTTTTTGTCGTAACCCTCTCAACTTTTTAGCACATGTTATGTGGGTGAAATGATGATACCATGCCAACTTTCAACCTTTTCAGAGTTCATTTGTAGTGCTTTTCAATTTCAGGTTCATTTAGCTCAAAGAATTAATTAATATCAAAAAGAATGAATCAAAAAGCTTTTATAAAACTCTAATAGCAAAAAGAATGAACTAAAAAGCTTTCATAAAATTCTAATAGCAAAAAGAATGAACTAAAAAGAATCAATTAAATATAATATTTTTCAATAGCAAAAAGAATCAACTAAAAATAATCAAAATAATATTAACTAAAATTATCAAAGTATTTATTTGTTAAAAACTTTAATAGTAAAAAGAATTTTCATAAAGTATTTTTTGTTACAAACTTTAATAGAAAACTAAAAAACTTTTATAAAACTCTAATAGCAAAAGGAATCAACTAAAAAGAATCAATAAAAAATAAAACTTATGCAACTAAAATTATATAAAATTTATGCAACTAAAATTATATAACTAAAAATAACATTAAAAATTTAAAAACATAACATATGCAAAAAATAAAAAAAGGCCCACCTACTAGCCACCACGGCCTGCATACGACTAGAAACAAAAGAAAATAAATAAAGCAAAAAAACAAAAATTAAAAAAAATGCCGCCTACTGGGCAACCACGGCCTGCATACGACTAGAAACCCAACCCGCTAGTTGGGCCAGGATGCAGGCCCGCAGCAGGCCCAGTAGGCCCACAGGCAGAGAGAGTGCGTTTAGGCCCGTAGGCCTGCATAAGAGAGGAGCTCGAGAGGGTTGGCGCAGCCGCGCTTATAAACCACTCTCGACGCCTCTCAGCTAGCGTGGTGGGACTAAACATCCACCCGCCTGATGCCGTGCCAGCCGCAGGCCTTTGGTCCCGGTTCGTGGCTCCAACCGGGACTAAAGGCCCCCCTTTAGTCCCGGTTGGAGCCACGAACTGGGACCAAAGGTCTCTGCTTCCCGCCCTTTGGGCTGCTGAAATTTACCTTTGGTCCCGGTTGGTGGCTCGAACCGGGACTAAAGGGGTACCTTTAGTCCCGGTTGGTGCCACCAACCGGGACTAAAGGGGGGGCTATATAAGCGCACACTTAGGAAATTTCCAATCCCCATCTGCAGTTCCCCCGACGACGCCGCCAGGCTGCCCGAGCTCGCCGTCGACGCCCTCGCTGTCAGGCTGCTCCACCTCGCCGTTGACGCCCTCGCCAACGCCCTCGACGCCCTCTGCCCCGACGCGCGCCCTACCCCGACGCCGGCGCCGCTCCCCGCGCCCCTGCCCTGCCCCGACGCCGCCCCCAGTGAGCCCCCCCTTCCCCCGCCCCTGTCCTGCCCCGACGCCACCGCCGCCGCCGTCCCAGCTGCTCTGCTTGCCGCGCCGCCGCCCCTCCTCTGCTTTTTTTTGTTCATAGAATTTTTTTTTTGTCCATTGATGTATGTATGGATGGTGTATGTATGTATATGCAGATGTATGGATGATCCATGGATGTATGCATTGATGTATGCTTTTTTTTGTTCATAGAATTTTTTTTGTCCATTGATGTATGCTTTTTTTTGTTCATATTAAGTTTACTAAGTTTACTAAGTTCATGATGATCTTGCTAAAACTCATATTAAGTTTACTGAGTTTTACTTTGCCTAAATCGGGGAGAGGCAACTTTACTAAATGTTCATGATTTTTTTTGTTCATACAAAAAAAAATTGTACATAGAAATTTTTTTTGTTCAAAGAATTTTTTGTTCATGATGATCTTGCTAAAACTCATATTAAGTTTGAATATATGAGCAATGATGTATGGATGATCCATGGATGTATGCATATTGTTTTTCTATATCGGGGAGAGGCAACTTTACTAAATGGACATGATGATCTTACAAATTTTACTTTGCCTAAATCGGGGAGAGGCAACTTTACTAAATGGGCATGATGATAATGAAATTTACTAAGGTTAATTATGGGAGAGAGGGAGTAACAACTCATATATTCAAAATTTACTCCCGGTCCGCTCGCCTACCCGTTTGTCGAAGGTGGCAGGTGGGGTCTTATATATAACGCTACAACAATAATATCATATAGCACTGTTGTTATGTATAATACTATTGACGTCTAATGTCAAGTTAACAAATTCTGTTCCATTAAAACATAACCCCGATAACTTCGACATGAGGGGGGGTACGTAGTTAAAACATAACCCCGATAACTTCTTCATGAGGGGGGACGTCGGACATGCATGAGAGAGGCAGTCCGCAAAGTATCCTCTCTCGAAAGTATAACCCCCGATAACTTTGCATGATATTTGCGACTAATCCATTGCTCATATATGCATATGATTCCTTGTTGTGATTAGCTAGGTCTATGTTTGCCACTAATCCATCTCTCATGGTTGTATATTGCCATGTTGTAATATTTGTAGAAACTATGGACAGAGACTTAGAAAAAGAAGAGTTGTTGGGGGATATAATCCGCAATGAAGGTGATATCACCTTGTCGTTTCTCAACGACAACGATGGTCAGGAAGGAGATCATGACGGCTCCGGTGATCGAGTGGAGGAGGAAGGAGATCATGACGGCTCCAGTGACCGAATGGAGGAGGAAGGAGATCATGACGGCTCCGGTGACCGAACGGAGGAGGGAGCCTTAACTGTTGCAAAGTCCGGCGAGGTATATATACATATATTAATTAAGCCTCTGCTGACTTGATGCATTAATTGTTTTGTATGTACATATATTAACGCTTCTTTCTTCTTTTAATTAGCCCTCCGGATCGAGCCAAACTTCCGTAAGGAGACGAGGCCCGAAGAAAAGGTTGCGCCAGGATGAAAGGTTCACGGTCGAAGAAGTCGGTCGAGATGGCCAACCGATTTCTCCCAAGCGGAGCAGGGACACATTTATACATCAGTGCGGAGTGGTTGTTAGGGACATCGTCCCGATCAGCATCCAAGAATGGAATAAGAAGAAGGACCCTGAAGTTTCTTATGTCCAGGATAGACAGAAAGATGATCTTTGGACCTCGCTGATGACAAATTTCAGCCTACCACCAGAGGCGGATCCGAATAAGGTCAAGGCGTTTGCTCTTAAGAAGATGGCAGAACTATTCAAGAACTGGAAGAAAGATTTGAACAAAAAGTTTGTCGAGAAAGACAAGACTCCAGAATTCACCGGTCCATATGAGAAGATAAAAGATCACTGGCCCGCATTTGTGGCCTACAAGAAATCGTACAAGGGCAAGCAAAGGTCAGCGACAAATAAGCTAAATGCTGCAAAGAAGAAGTATCACCATGTTACGGGGTCAGGTGGCTACAGCAAAGCCCGGCCTACGTGGGACAAAGCTGAGCAAGACCTGCTTGCTAAAGGGGTCCAACCAGCGACATTGCACTGGCCAGATCGGTCAAGGACTTGGTTCTTCGGGGTTGGGGGAACTTTGGACCCAGACACAGGGGAGTGTGTTTGGACGAAAGCTCAACTTGCAATACCCGTCAAGAAGCTATCGGAAGCAATCCAGGCAGCGCAGGAAGGGAGGTTACATCCCGACAGAGAGAATGACGAGCTGACACAGGCCCTCGGGAATCCTGAACACCCTGGACGAACACGAGGCACATCAGGCTCCGTTCCGTGGGTATATGGGTTTCCTGACAGCGGTGGTTATAGAAGCCGAGAGAGAAAGAAGAAAGCGGAAGCAAGCGAAATGCAGAAGATCAGTGCAAGATTAGCGAAACTAGAGGAACTTGAGAGCCAGCGAGCTATCGGCCAACCATCTCAGCGGCACGAAGATCCTTCCTTCGACACTGCCCCAGAAGCTACCCCACCATCTCAGCGGAGAAGCGGCGTGGCTTCCACGTAGCTCCTTCAGCCTGATATCACGGCTCCTCGCTACCCCGTGGATAGTATCACGGAGGTTGAACATTGTGTGCTAATGGCGAAATGCCATAACCTGCCCTTGAAGGCGGCGGTCGGCTCTGTTTTTCCTCCTCGACCTGAGGGAACTTTCCATTGCCGTTCGATTCCACATGGCTATGCTATTGTCACGGTCGATGAAATAATGGAGGGATTTGAGGGGCTGGAGCTTGACTACCCTACAGGTGAAGGGGATAATCTTCTGGAAAATGCCTTAAGGAGTACCTGCCTATGGAGAAAGGAGAACATCAAGCTTCCAAACTGGACGCCGCCTCAGCAGACTCAGTCGGAGGAGGCCCCTCAGCAGACTCCGCTGCCTCATTCGTCTCCGGCGCGTCAGCTGTCTCCGCCGCCTCAGCTGTCTCCGTCGCGTCAGCCGACTCCGGCGGAGGAGGCCCCTCAGCAAAATCCTCATTCGCCTCCTCCGCGGCGTCAGCGGACTCCGCCTCCTGCGCTGCGTCAGGAATCTCCGCCTCCTGCGCCGCGTCAGGAATCTCCGCCTCCTCCGCCGCGTCAGCGAACTCCGCCTCGTCAGCAACTACAGAAGAGAGCCGCCGCCGCTCTGGCGGCTAGCAGTACAATAGGTGGTGGGAAGAAATTCAAATTTGGTCCAAGCCTCAGGGTTCCTCCAAAGTTACCATATGAGAGGACTGACGAGGAAAACAAGGACATCAGTGCTGCCAAAGTGCAGGCCCATTTTGCACGGAAAGTTCCACCTCCGAAGGAAAAAATAGATCCGGTAAAGGTGAATCGCACTCTGGATGCCCTTACACGGCCACCTTCGCCTCCGCCGCTATCAAACTATGACCGCACTATTGCAAAGACATATGACAAAGCTATGAGTCAGTCGAGAAGTAGCAGTACTGGTGCAAGAAGTGGGAAAACAATTCCCCAGCTCGGCGAACAGGAAAAGCAATCGTGCCCCCCTCTCAAGGTGTTTATCGATACCCCGGGGGTAGCGGCCGTTGCTCCTGGTTTCAATCCTGGTGATTACCTAGGTGATGATGTACATTTTGAAATCGTTAAGCCGGTAGACACCTTTAAATACCAGCACGGGAAGCGTCTCATCAGAAGTGATGATCTGGAACGAGATCTACCAACGATGATGCGAACATTACATAAATGGTACTTGGAAACCTGCAAGGATGGGATGGGCAGTATCTTGGTGGGAATTAAGGATGAGCACGACTTCGTTGGAGTCAACTCGATCTTCGTTGAATTTGACGAACTCTTTCAGTTATACAATCAAGCCGCCCTCGACAAAAGTCTTGTGGCTTGTTATTGTCTGTAAGTATTATTTCTGTAATTAAGTCTCTAGCTCAGCTCATTCATTGCATGTATATAATTATCCTCACTATATTATGCAGATTGAAGATCGTCGAATTTAAAAAAGGACAAATCTATGACATTGGGTTCATTAACCCAAATATCGTAAATGAATGGTCGGTACAGAAGATCCCCGAGGAGACTGAGAAAATCTTGCTCAGCTCGTTCCTTCGACACCAAAACAAAAGGGAAATACTCTTTCCTTACAACTTCAAGTGAGTGTTACTCTCTTCTGCATATTCTGTTTCGCTGACTCGAGGTTAAGTGTAATTGATGAGTTATGCACGCGCAGGTTCCACTTTATTCTGCTAGCCATTCAGCTTGACGAGGGAGCAGTAACTGTCTTGGACTCGAGACGTAAAGAGGCTACGGAGTATGCGGACATGATTGAAATGCTCCAGAAGTAAGTTCAATCATTATCGCACTATATCGGCAACTTTCGTTCATTTCCTGATATCAAGTAATCATTTTCTTTGCCGGGCAGGGTTTGGAAAAAGTTCATCACGTGGGTTAAGGGTGAATGGAGACCGGAGCTGCGATTTAAACAACCCAGAGTAAGTAGTACTAGCTAGTTCCGCGCATCTCTCATTGATTCTAGTTTCAATACCATTATCATGGTTGATTATCATTTTGATTGAACTCTATTCTCGTAAAGTGCATGTGGCAGGAACCCGGAACTGAGTTATGTGGATACTACGTTTGCGAGTTCATTCACCAAAAGACCACCGAGAGGGGCTTCACTAAACAACAATTTGAAGTACGTAAACAATATTCATAATTTTATTTTATCACCATCAATTGTGTTGATTTCATTCATATATATATATATATATTGACCCCCCTTCTTTAAATTAGACCATGCAGAAGTGGAACGTACTCCTACCAGCTGATCGCCTACGCGCAATTCAAGAGGAGTTGGCGGGATTCTTTGTTGACCACGTCATTCCTAAAGATGGAAAATGCCATCGGGAATTGCAAACCTGTTGAATAGATATATGCATCAACGTGTACTATTTGTAGTAGCGTCGAATAGATATATGAAAACTTGTTGTTCGACCAACAAGCACGGAGAAAGAGAGGTCACTTCTCTCTATATATTGATCATGCATGACGATGTTGTGTAATTAATGGTTCCTTCATTGCTTACTAGCTAGCGTCGTGTTCTCTCTATATGTAGTAGCTAGCGTCGACCAAGCACGGAGAAAGAGAGGTCACTTCTCTCTATTAGCTAGCTAACACAATATGAAACCCCTAAACCCCCCCCCCCCCTTTTAAAAAAAAAACCCCAGCGCCTGCGAGCTGCTGACGCGTGGCTGCCTTTTGGTCCCGGTTGGTGTTACCAACCGGGACTAAAGGTCCTCCTGCCTGAGTGCTGCGCAGCGGCCACGTGGAGACCCTTTAGTCCCGGTTGGTGTTACCAACCGGGACTAAAGGTCCTCCTGCCTGGGCGCCCCACAGCGGCCACATGGAGCACCTTTGGTCCCGGTTCGTAGGCCAACCGGGACTAAAGGTTTTAGGCATTAGTCCCGATCGTTTTGTCCCGGTTCCAGAACCGGGACTAAAGGCCCTCTGGAACCGGGACAAATGCCCTGTTTTGTACCAGTGATGATTGCTTGTTAGTATGCTTGAGTATCTATGTTTTCATGTCAAATTATAGACTATTGCTTTGAATCATATAAGTCCAATGTCCATGCTACAAAAGAAAAGAATATGTGATGAATATGTTAGGCAGCATTCCACATCAAAAAATCTGTTTTTATCATTTACCTACTCGAGGACGAGTAGGAATTAAGCTTGGGGATGCTGATACGTCTCCAACGTATCTATAATTTTTGATTGTTCCATGCTGTTATAATATCAATCTTGGATGTTTTTATAATCATTTACAGCAATTTTATATCATTTTTGGAGACTAACCTATTAACTTAGTGCCTAGTGCCAGTTGCTATTTTCTGCCCTGTTTTTGTTTTACAGAAAATCAATACCAAACGAAGTCCAAATGCATCGAAACTTTTTGGAGATTTTTTATTGGACCAGAAGAACACTAGAAGCTTCGGGAGGAGGCCAGAAGACCCTGGTGGGGCCCATGAGCCACCAGGGCGCGCCTGGGGGGGCCCACCAAGCTCCGTTTGACATAATTCCAGCACTATAAATTCCAGAAAAATCAGAAACCCTCGAGAGAGTCCACGAAATACTTTTTGCGCCGCCGCAAGCTTCTGTTCCAGAGAGATCCCATCTGGGGTCCTTCTCCGGTGATCTGCCGGGGGGGGGGAATCGATCATGGAGGGGCTCTACATCAACCTTGCTGCCTCTCCGATGATGCGTGAGTAGTTTACCACAGACCTTCGGGTCCATAGTTAGTAGCTAGATGGCTTCTTCTCTCTTTTTGATCTTCAATACAATGTTCTCCTTGATGTTCTTGGAGATCTATCCGATGTAATCTCTTTTTGCAGTGTGTTTGTTGGGATCCGATGAATTGTGAGTTTATGATCAGATTATCCATGAAATTATTTGAGTCTTTGCTGCACTCTATTATGCATGATTATTATAGCCTCGTATTTCTTCTCCGATCTATTGATTTGGTTTGGCCAACTGAGTTGATTTATCTTGCCATGGGAAGAGGTGCTTTGTAGTGGGTTCGATCTTGCGGTGCTCAATCCCAGTGACAGAAAGGGACATGACACATATGTATCGTTGCTACTAAGGATAACAAGATGGGATCTATTCATTGGGTTTATTAATTCGTGAGTTTGTCTTGTCTACATCATGTCATCGTTCTTAAGGCATTACTCCGTTCTTTATCGGACTTAATACACTAGATGCATGCTGGATAGCGGTCGACGTGTGGAGTAATAGTAGTAGATGCAGGTAGGAGTCGGTCTACTAATCTTGGACGTGATGCCTATATACATGATCATTGCCTTGGATATCGTCATGATTATTTGCTTTTCTATAAATTGCCCAACAGTAATTTGTCTACCCACCGTATGCTATTTTCTCGAGAGAAGCCTCTAGTGAAATCTATGGCCCCCGGGTCTATCAAAATCATATTACTAGAACCCTAAAAATATTGCTGCCATCTCTTTTTATTTATTTTATTTTGTATTTTTGTTTCAATCTATCACATACAATTTAATCTTGCAATTTACCGCCGAGATATTGACAACCTCTCGTTTGCGTTGGGTGCAAGGGTTTGTTGTTTGTGTGCAGGTACTGCTAACGAGGTGTTGTGTGATTCTCCTACTGGTTCGATAACCTTGGTTTCATAACTGAGGGAAATACTTATCTCTACTATGCTGCATCATCCCTTCCTCTTCGGGGAAATACCAACGCAAGCTACAAGTAGCAGCGCCATTTGTGTTCATCTCGAACCGTGGCGTTGAATGGAAATGCGGGCCTTGAATCACTCACGGACAATTATGAGAGATATTGATTTGAGTGGGAGCGCACTGTAGAATTTACTTGTTTAATTCTCAGTGCAATTAATTATGAACACTGTCTAAGTGTGATTTGCATAATAGTTATAGAATAATGGCTCGTGTTTCCACCCTCCCTATTAAAATTGAATAGCAGTTAAATATCTGGTTAAATCTTTACGGTTGGTAACGTAATGTGAGAATTGTCCTCAAGAGTGCTGAGAAGGACTTTGTCCTATCGCATGCTTTCGGTATTCTCCCGCTAATGCTATGGATGATGAGACTCTCGTCCTTCGATCCAGAAGCTAGAATTCCGTTACGATCAAGTGCAATATGTTTGCTTCCATGAGACCCGAACTTCAAAAGTTTGGGATAGCTATGTAATATTCATGGAACTGAAAATTAGTTTCAGATACAAACAAAGGCTAAAAGATATGGGATATCCAAAGCAATGTTGTTTTGCAAATTATTAGTGAAGTGTTTACTATGCATTTAACTGATAAGAGAGGGATCCAGAAGAACGCCTGTCATATGATGAAGGTGAATAAAACAACAACTTAAAGAGAAAGGATATGTCCAAAGGGTGTTAGTATGACTTACACGCCTAGGAAGTCCGGGGCTAACGCCACTCTTAAGTTGGGTGCTTCTTCTGAGAGTAGGAGAAATACAAAAAGTTAAACTGTTAGAAGTATAAAGGCCAAAGGAGAGAAGACTGGAATATCCAGCTCATGTATGAATGTCATACGAGTTATAGATGTATGGAAGGCTGGTCAAAGAAATAGTTCTTGGGAATTATGATTAAACATGTTAATCACTGATTCTTGGGTATTGTGAGTTGATCACAGAGATACCCGCTCGATTGCATTTTGTTGCGACTCGATGCAAGAACTACTATGGCCTAAAAGACTTGGCGGAGTGAGGTTTAGATATGCGCTGGGAACATAGTAAATGTTACTATACCTTCCATCGGTGTATTACCTATGTATTTATTTTCATAATTCATTTTTAGAGTTTCATACACTCTATCCCATTGCATAAGGTATCTTGCAAGAAGGTTGTTCATAAGAGAACGTTTGATGTTCGGTGTTATGAATAACATAAGGGCCATACTTTCATTGTGAATGAGACGTATGTTATGAATATTGATAATAATACATTACCTTTGTATTTACTTTCATAATTCATTTTAGAGTTCTATACACTCTAGCCCATTTGCATAATGTTTGTTGCAAGAGTGTTGCTCATAAAAGAACAATTGTTGTTCAGTATTATGAATAACATAAGGGCCATACTTCCATCATGGATGGGACGTATGTTATGAATATTGATGGTAATATGATACATCCATAACACTGACGCTAAATGTCGCAAGACTAAAAGAATACCACACATCTGTGTCACTGTATTTGGTCACATTGGAGAAACCCGCATGGAGAAATTCCATGATGATGGATTTTGAAGTCGTTTGATTATGAATCATCTGACACTTGCAACTTTCCTCCAAAAAGTGAAGTGACTGAAATACCATTCACATGCCATAAGGAATGAGCAACGAACTTATTGGTGATCATACATCATCATGTGTGTAGTCCGATAAATGTTCTTGCTGGCAGTAGATTTATCTATCCTCTGAAATGACTCAAGTAGATATATGGATATTTACTTGATGAGACGTAAGTCTGGATCTTTTGAAATCATTTAAAAGGTTTCAAATTGAAGTAGAAATTATTGTAACAAGAAAATCATGTTTCTGCAATTTGATTGCGGAAAGGAATATTTGCGTTACAAGTTTAGCGAATGTCTGATGTGTTGTGAAAAGAGTTTCATAACTTACACCTCCCGGAGCACCACTGTGAGTGGAATGTCTGTGAAGATGTAATCAAACCATTTATGACATGGTAAGATCAAAGATGACATAAATCAATTTGCCATTATCCCTTTTAAAGTAATGCTTTAGAGACTGCGGCTTTTACACTGAAAAGAGCGCCATCAGATCTGTTGAAATGACGCCATGGTATGGTAACACCCAACCATGTTATATCTTTTCTTAACATTTGGAATATGGGGCTTGTGTAAAATGTTTACAAACCTATTCCAAATCAGACAAGTGCTACTTTGTAGGTTATCCCAAGTTAATTGGGTATTTCCCCACCACTATACTGAGGCAAAAGGTTTTGCCACAAAGAACAGTATGATTTTGAAGAAAATGGTTCTTTCAAAAGGGTGAGTGGGAGGACAGTGCAACTCGACGAGATAACAGTATCTTCGTCATCAGATCAAAGGAAAGAAACCGTGGAAGTGATTCCAGAGTTTTCTACTGCGACTGATACGGAAGCCTCTACATGAGATGTATGGACTTCGGTCGAACTTGCAGTTGAACCACGTAGGCAAAACTCGTGCAAACCTCTCAGGTGCGCAAACGAGATATTGTTGTTAGACAACAGTATACCTATGATACACAAGGAAGCATTGATGGGCCCTGACTCCAGAATTGGCTAAATGCCAATACAATCCGAGATAGTTTCCATATAAATGATTCGAGATTAAAATCTTGATAAACCCTTCGGAAGACTTGGAGTCTAACGAACATTAATGGAACTATAAACTGATACGGATAAAAATGTTTTATCCATTAAAGCTTGACTTGTTGCTTATAACAAATTCAAGGAATTAACTACGATGAGATTGTCCCACCGTAGCGATGCTTAAAGTCGGTTCGGGTTAAACTAGCAATTAATACATATTTCAATGATGAGATATGATACTTGGATGCCAAAAGGATTTCCATGTGATGGAAATGCAACTTAGGACTTGCATGTGATACAGTCCAAAGTATTTTGTCGATCCAAAGGATGCTAGTGAGTGTGCAAAGTTCAGAGTTCTAGCAATGGACAGAAGAGAGCAAAATGGAGTTGGAATATTCGTTTTTGATGAATTAGTCAAAAGAGTTTGATTTCATGAATGGATAACGAAGATGCTTGTGGTTACAAGAAAGTAAGTGGGAGCATAATAATATTTCTAAAAACCTTGTGTGCTTGACACATTGTTGATTGGAAATAATATAAATTTCTTGACACGAATTAGGATTTCATTGAAAAATAGTTTTTCAATGAAGTGCTTGGGCTAGGTAGCCTCGATATTAGGCATATTTATCTACGAAGATAGAATTGCCTAATAGGGCTAAGCCAAAATACATATTGACAAGATGCTAAAACGGTTTAGCATTAAAACGCCAAGGAGTGATTCTTGCCGAAGTCACATGGAAAGAGTTTTTGCAAGACTCAGTGTCCCAAAACACTGATGAGCAAAATACATGATGGAGATTCCACACACTCTTGTGTTTGGATTAATCATGTATTCCATGGGATGTAAAACAACCAGATATGTCCGATACTCCCAAGTTGTTGCGAGTATAGATACCAAAGTGATCAAAGTACTGATCATAGGACAACAGGGAAAAATGTCGTTGAGTACTAAAGTAGCACTGATGACATGTTTTCTCGCAAGCAGAGATTATGAAGTGCTCGTTGTAAGTAATTACATCGATGCAGTCTTCATCAATACTCCATGCAATTTTCGATTTAAGTTAAGGGTTTTGTGTAATACACGATATGGTGGCACGGTAGTTGGAAATTGTTCCAAACTGGATACTGTGGCGAATTCTATAACAAAGGCTAAGTATGTTGACGCTTTGGAAGCGACAAAGGAGATGTTGAATCATATAGTTCATTCATGAACTTAGTATGGTTCCAAGATGGCTTTGGTCAATGGGACACTATTGTAGATAGTTGCTCCATAGCTCAGTCTGAGGAATCAAGGTTCGACCAGTGATTCACATATATACAAAGCCAAGTCCACACAAAATATGAATTTTGTGAAAGCATGAAAATGCGAGGATATGCAAAGATACACACGGACCTCAAGTTGTCAGCTCCGTTGGACATCAGGCTATACCACAAGCGAAGCATATTTTACACCGGTATGCCATAGGTGTAAAGTGTTTTAGCATTGACTAGATTATTGACTCTAGTGCAAGTGGGAGTCTGTAGGAGATATGCCCTGGAGGCAATAATAAATGTTATTATTTATCCCCATGTTCGTAATTAAGTTTGTATTCCGTGCTATAACTGCTATGGTTCTCGAGTCTGCAATAACACGAGGCTCGGAGGAAGACTCATATGCACGTGTGGAATAATAAACGGTAAAATGTATTCCTAGTCTGGCCTCTAAGACTAGCTCAAGTGTTGCATGATGGTTCTGTTTTCCTGATCATGGGCATGACTATGCCGACAACTTTGGGGACACAATGTTAGTAGAACACTTGTGGTTGAATCGACCCGATTGATGTTATGCTATGATATACATTCGTCACAAGTTAATGGTTAATAACATAGAGAAAGTTTACGTTTGCTTAATTCCTTAGACCATGAGAGTATCGAGTTTCTTCATGCTTGATTCATGAACTTTGGGGTTTGTTAAACGTCATCCGTAACTGGGTGACTATTACGGCGGCTTACGGGTTCATGGGAAAGTATGTCAAGTAACTTGATAGCTCAAGATTGGGATTTGCTCCTCCGACGATGGAGAGATATCTCTAGGCCCTCTCGGTGTTACGGTATCCATCATCGTCTGGCCAGACACAATGTGATTTGATCACAGGGATGCCGGAACACGGGAACGAGAAAAGAGAACAAAACCGGTAACGAGGTAACTGGCATAGTGGACAAGTTGTTGATTCACAGGGATGCCGATAAATCTCACCTCGGGTATTTGTAACATATTGCGAAGCAACAGGAATAGCACAGGGCAACTGGAGGTTCACTCGAATATTTATTCGTGTGGGTATAGGGTCAATATGGGTGTCCACGGCTCCGATGTTGATCATTGATCGGAAAGTGTTCCGGTCATGTCTATACTTCACCGAACCTATAGGGTCACACGCTTAAGGGTCATCTATCTGCTGAATACTAGACAGGGAGTCTGAGAGAAAGTCACCGGAAAAGTTTCGGAGACAACGGAAGAGTTCCGGAGAGAGAACACCGGAATAGTTTCGGTAAAACCGAAAGGTTGTTTTAGAGTATACCATTAAGTCAAAATGGTTTCGGCACATGCCTGGAAATTCTTAGAGGGTGCCAGAATTGTTCTGGGAACTTCTGGGATTTTTCCGGAGAAAAAACCCGGAAATGTTCCGGAGCTGCCGGAACCGCTTTGGTTGCTTTTCGCAGATGAAAATCACTAATCCGGAATTGTTTTGGAACGCGTCCAAAATTATTTTAGTGGGTACTAGAATTATTCTAAGACCTACAGAAATATTTTCGGATTTAACGGTCACGGAAAAATGTTTCCATGAATAGTGAAAAGCACTTTTTGGTGGCTTCTTGGAGAAGCCACCTTGAGGGCCTTTTGGTATTTTCCCCTATTGGCTTCTTGGAGAAGCCACCTTTGAGGGCAGTTTGGTCCTCTACCCCTTGGGCTTGGCCTATAAATAGGGGTGGAGGGGGCTGCCCAAAACTCACTCTTTCTCACATACAAGTGCCATGCAATGATCTGGTTTCTCTCTCCCTCCCCGCGAAATAGTTTCGTAGAGCCGAAAGGCTGTCTGGGTTCCGGTGGGAACTAGTTCTGGACGGCGAAGCCCTGCCGGATAGATGACACCATATGTGTGCAACCCCGTAGAGAGGTCGTAGGTTCGATCTTTTTGCCCGAGGGGCTGTTCGAGAGTGCCTCCCGAAGGGCTGTCCGAGTGACCGTCCGAGTTTTGAGGGTCCTCCCGAAGGGCTGTCCGTGACACTGTCCGAGGGACTGTCCGACCGCCTCCCGGAGGGCTGTCCGATGAGCAGACAAGGGAGAACATCCTCGCGGTTGGGAGGTTGTAAATCCTACCTGCGGGGATCTGCACCGACGATCTACATCGACTCTACTTCCGCTGTGCTACGAGTCGGTAACGATCGGATCGAAACCTTGTATGCGGTCTTCATAGTGGTCCTGGGCTTGTGCGTAGGTCGGAAAAATTTTGTTTTCTGCTGCGTTCCCCTACACCTCCCACATATTACCATCTTAATATCGCGAAACTATTGCAAGGAATCAATCTTATCATATTCAGTGATCTACATGAAATTTTTTATTATATCCTTCTTGAATACCTATCATATTAGGTTAACCCATGCATATTACCATTGCTATTTATTAGACTCTAAAAAAGATATAAGTGAAGCATGAGAGTGCAACTATTTCTTTAAAATATAACCACCGCTGTGCTCTAAAAGATATAAGTGAAGCACTAGAGCAACTGCCTAGCTCAAAAGATATAAGTGAAGCACATAGAGTATTCTAACAAATCACGAATAATGTGTGTCCCTCTCAAAAAGGTGTGTTCAGCAAATATGATTGTGGCAAACTAAAAAGCAAACAAAGAAAATAAAACTATGGCACAAGACGCTCCAAGTAAAACACATATCATGTGATGAATAAAAATATAGCTCCAAGTGATATACCGATAGATTGTAGACGAAAGAGGGGATGCCATCCGGGGCATCCCCAAGCTTTGACACTTGGGTCTTCCTTGAATATTACCTTGGGGTGCCTTGGGCATCCCCAAGCTTAGGGTCTTGCCGCTCCTTATTCCTTCATCCATCGTGGTCTCACCCAAAACTTGAAAACTTCAGCACACAAAACTCAACAGAAACCTTGTGAGATCCATTAGTATAACAAACAAATCTTAAACTTTAGGTACTGTTATAAATTGATTCATATTTAATATTGGCATAATGCTACTGTACTCCAACTTCCCCATGGCTTATACCCCACAATACAATCCATAGATTCATCAAAATAAGCAAACTGTGCAACAAAAACAGAATCTGTCTAAAACAGAACAGTCTATAAAGATCTATTTAAAAGCTATACTTTTGTAACTCCAAAAATTCTGAAAACTTAGTAACACATAAACAATTCATATAACAATATTTTCTAAAAATTTCAGATTTTTCTGACGTTCCAGTACAGAACCAAAAATCCAGCACTTGGCGCAAAACTTTCTGTTTTCAAACAGCATCAATTATACTATCATCCAAATCATCCCAATGGCATTACTTGGCACAAACACTAATTAAAAGATAAAAACACAATCATAACATAAGCTGAAATTATGTGACACAATAAAAAATAAAATTGCAATAAATATAAATATTGGGTTGCCTCCCAACAAGCGCTATTGTTTTATGCCCCTAGCTAGGCATGATGCATTGTTTCAAGTATTATCATCCTTCAAATTAATTCCATAGGTGGCTCTCATAATGGATTCATATGGTGGATTAATTCTCTTTCTAGGGAAGTGTTCCATCCCTTTCATTAATGGAAATTCAAATTTTATATTGCCTTCTTTCATATCAATAATAGCACCTATGGTTCGTAGGAAAGGCCTACCAAGTATTATAGGACAAGACGGATTGCATTATATATCAAGCACAATAAAATACACGGGTACATAATTCCTATTTGCAAGTATGAGAACATCATTTATTCTACCCAATGGCTTCTTAATAGTTGAATCCCCTAAATGCAAATTAAGGGAACAAGGATCCATATCGGTGAGACCTAGCACATCACACAAAGATTTTGGTATAGTAGAGACGCTAGCACCTAGATCACACAAAGCATTACATTCATAATATTTAATTTTAACTTTAATAGTAGGTTTCCATTCATCATGTAATTTTCTAGGTATTGAAACTTCCAACTCAAGCTTTTCTTCATCGACTTTTATCATAGCTTCTACAGTATGTTTAGTAAAAGCTTTATTTTGCTCATAAGCATTAGGTGAATTAACCATGGATTGCAACAAGGAAATACATTAAACTAAAGATAAATTATCATAATTAAATTCCTTGTAATCCAAAGTAGTGGGCACATCACTATTTAAAGTTTTGACCTCTCCAAAACCACTTTTATCATTTTTATCATTAGAATCATCACCCTCCAAATAATTGGGACGCCTTCTAGCTAAAGTTGACTCATCTTCAGTCCCTTTTTCATCAAGTTTTATATTACTAAATAAGGATTCAATAGGTGAGACACCAATCATTTTAATATCTTCATCATTACTATGATAAAAACAGGGTGGAATAGCTTTTTCTAAGAATTTTTGCTTAGCTCTTAACCTAAGGGTTCTTTCTTTACTTTCATTAATGGAGACATGGATAGCTTTAATAGACTCATTTATATCATGCTTGGGTGGCAAAATTTTAATTTTAAGAGTTTCAACATCATGAGCAATTATATCCATGTTCCTAGACATATCATAAACTTTATTCAATTTTTCTTCTACCATAGCATTGAAAATCTTTTGAGAATTAATAAATTATTTAATATTACTTTCAAGATCAGAGTGTATCCTATTGTTATTGCTATAGGAATTACCAGAGGAATTACCATAATTATTAGAGGAATTTCCAGGAAACGGTCTAGGATTGAAATTACCCCTATAGGCATTGTTGTTGAAATTATATCTAGAGACAAAATTCACATCCATAGCATCATTATTTTTCTCAATCAAAGTAGATAATGGCACATAATTAGGATCAACATGAGCACTTTTACTAGCAACCATTTTCATAAGAGCATCCATCTTATCACTTAAAGTATTAATTTCTTCGACCGAATTTACCTTCTTACCAGTTGGAGTTCTTTCAGTGTGCCATTGGGAATAATTTGTCATAATATTATCAAGGATTTTTGTAGCTTCTCCCAATGTAATTTCCATAAAAGTACCACCTGCGGCAGAGTCTGGAAGATTTCTAGAAACAAAGTTTAGTCCCGCATAAATTTTTTGTATGATCATCCATAAGCTTAAACCATGAGTGGGACAATTTCTAATCATTAATTTCATTCTCTCCCAAGATTGTGCAATATGTTCATGCTCTAGTTGCTTAAAATTCATTATTTGATTTCTTAGAGAAATAATTTTAGCAGGAGGAAAATACTTGGCAATAAAAGCATCCTTACACTTATCCCAAGAATCAATACTATTTCGAGGCAAGGATGAAAACCAAGTTTTAGCACGATATCGTAATGAGAAAGTAAATAATTTCAATTTTACAATATCACTATCCATATCTTTCTTCTTTTGCATATCACAAAGTTTAACGAAAGTATTAAGATGGGATGCAGCATCTTCACTAGGACTACCAGAAAACTGGTTTTTCATAACAAGATTTAGCAAAGCAGCATTAATATCACATGACCCTGCACTAGTGGTGGGAGGAGCAATTGGAGTACTAATAAAATCATTATTATTAGTATTGGAAAAGTCACACAATTCGGTATTTTCTTGAGACATAGTGACAAAGCAAGCAAGCAAGCAAATAAAATATTTTTGTGTTTTTGTAAATTTTTGTTTTAGAAGTGGGGGATATGAAAATGAGAGGCAAATGTAAATAAAAAGGCAAATGAAAATAAGAGCAAGTAGATGATAGTTTATGCGAAGGTACTTGATAGGTTTTGGTGATGTCTCCCCGGCAACGGCGCCAGAAATTCTTCTTGCTACTTGTGAGCTGCGTTGGGATTTCCTCGAAGAGGAGAGGATGATACAGTACAGTAGAGAAAGTATCCCTCAGTTAAGAACCAAGGTTATCAATCCAGTAGAAGAACCACACAGAACATCGTTAGCAGCACCTACACACACAAAAGCAAATACTTGTACCCAACGCGAACAAGAGGGTTGTCAATCCCCTTGGAGGTTACTTGCAAGGATTAATTCTGATAGTGATAGATAGATAAATAAATTGCAAAATAAAATAAAGGAATAAAAATTGCAGAAAGGTATTTTTGGATTTTATATATAATAAAATTAGACCCGGGGGCTATAGTTTTCACTAGAGGCTTCTCTCTCGAACGAATAGCATACGGTGGGTAAACAAATTACTGTTGGGCAATTGATAGAAAAGCGCATAGTTATGACGGATTCATGGCAATGATCATGTATATAGGCACCACGTCCATGACAAGTAGACCGACTCCTGCCTGCATCTACTACTATTACTCCTCCCATCGACCGCTATCCAGCATGCATCTAGGATATTAAGTTAATAAAAACAGAGTAACGCCTTAAGCAAGATGACATGATGTAGACAAAGTAAACTCAATCAATATGAATAAACCCCATCGTTTTATCCTTAATGGAAACAATACAAATACGTGTCTTGTCCCTTTCTATCACTGGGATAGAGCACCGCAAGATTGAACCCATTACAAAGCACCTCTCCCATTGCAAGATAAATCAATCTAGTTGGCCAAACCAAACGGATAGATCGGAGAGAAATACAAAGCTATAACAATCATGCATGAATAAGTTCAGAAAAGACTCAAATATTTCTCATGAATAATCTGATCATAAACCCACAATTCATCGGATCCCAACAAACACACCGCAAAAGAAGATTACATCGGATAGAACTCCAAGAAGATCGAGGAGAACATGGTATTGAAAATCAAAGAGAGAGAAGAAGCCATCTAGCTACTAGCTATGGACCCATAGGTCTGTGCTAAACTACTCACACATCATCAGAAGGGCAGCAAGGTTGATGAAGACACCCTCCGTGATCGATTCCCCCTCCGGCGGAGTGCCGGAAAAGGCCTCCAGATGGGATCGCGGAAGAACAGAAGCTTGCGGCGGCAGAAAAGTTATTTTGTGGGGCTCTCTATTGGTTTCCCAATATTTGAGAATTTATAGAGGTGGAATTAGGTCAAAAGGAGCCACGAGGGGCCCACAAGACATCATAGCGCCCCCCTAGGGCCGCGCCCTGTTGCCTTGTGGCTTCCTCGTGAGGCTTCTGGCCTCCTCCTGAAGCTTCTAGGGTCTCTTTTGTCCAAAAAAAATCGTCAAAAAGTTTCGTGGCATTTGGACTTCGTTTGGTACTGATTTCCTGAAAAACCAAAAACAAGCAGAAAACAGCAACTGGCATTAGTCACTAGGTTAATAGGTTAGTCCCAAAAAATGATATAAAATAGCACATTATTGCATATAAAACATCCAATATTTATACTATAATAGCATGGAATAATCAAAAATTATAGATACGTTGGAGATGTATCAGACCTCAGCTGCGAAAGCCGCGGTTTGCTCCTCTGTACGAAGAGACCGTTCGGTGTTACCATTAATTGTGATAACACCCTTTGGTCCTGGCATTTTGAGTTAAAATAGGCGTAATGTGGGACGGCATTGAATCGGGCAAACACAGTTCGTCCCAAGAGCGCGTGATAACCATTGCGGAAAGGAACGATATGGAAGATCAAGTCTTCACTTTAGAAGTTCTAGGGGCAGCCGAAGACTACCTCTAGTGTGATTGCTCCGGAGCATTGCACCTCAACACCTGGTATGACACCCTTGAAAGTGGTGTTGATGGGTTTAATACTTGATGGATCGATGCTCATCTTCCGGATTGTGACACCGACCGGTTTAAATCGGTCTGTCTGAGATGGAAAAACAGATCAGTCCAAGTGCAATCGGTGAGACCGAATATGAGTGGGTTGGTCTGACCGAATTGTACTTAGAAGGTTTTAAAGTTCAGCCCTAATCTGATCGGTGGCTCCGAGTGCTCCTCACCCGAAGGGTCCGAAAAGTAGCTTGTTCAAATTTTGTGATTTAGCAAGAATGAATTTGAGACAAGTTGAGATAGATAGCTAGAGAAGGTTCTTAGGCATTCTTGTCCATCCAAATGGCCAAAATATCCAAATCAACCAAACAACAATTGGAATCCTTGAATGAGAAAATATGCTTTGCAACATGCTCACGCAATATGATAGAAAATGAAATACGTCAAACATGCACAACCAATTCTAGCATCTATCAAGCAATGGTCGATGACAAAGTCATCTATATATGAGTATATTGACTTAGGAGCCAAATGAGAACATTTGATCATAGGTCGTACTCATCGTTTAAGCACAAGTGGGGTTGCCACTTTTACATAAAGCATTAATGTGTTCACACCATTAGAGTTGTTTTAGCTCAAGTCTTAGAGCAAAGCTCCCCCTAGATGTGAGATCCCTCCAAAGAGGGATGAACTAACCTTGAGTTCTGTTGTAGAAGACTTCATGTAGATGTTGTTGACGTGGATGCTCAATGTTGATGAAGATCGTCAAGAGTTGGGAGCTACCCTTCGAATTTGGGCACTTTCAATACCTACATGGGTTAGTCCCACAAGGAACAACAAGGATATCCATAGACATAGAGTGAAATACACAAATGATGATGTCCATGAATGCATTGAATACCTTGTCCCTTAACATTCCAACAAGAGGGTTTGTGACTCCATGAACTAGTGCATGATGTTGAAGTTGTTTGCACAAGTTCTTGCCATGAATGAATATGAGTGAAGTTTGTTGGCGGAGTCACCCTCAAGAACTCTCTAGTTCTTCTTCTTTGGGACCCACATTAACTTGATGGGAATCCTCGGAGTTGTGGTTTTACTTGATGAAGTAGAACTTGAAGTAGTCTTGGGAACCCACTTGACCAAGGCTTGATGTGGTTCTTCAAATGAGTCAATCTCTTCTTGAAGCTTGTCCTTGCCTTTTAGCTTGTGGTCTTGTGGTGCAAGATCGTCTTGAGCATGTGTCCCCTTGAAATAAGTAGGATCATACTTCTCTTGTTGAGGAACCAACTTTGTCTTGGGGTATTGATCTTCTTCCCACTCAACTCCATTGGCATTGAACTTCCGTTCAAAACCAACACCTTGGTTCTTCCGGTGCCATCCATGCTTGCAAACAATTTCATCAAATTGCTTACTCCCGGCAAGGCTCTTGTAGACACCCTTTTCTATAATTCCTTTCAATAAATTGTTTTCTTGCTCAAGTGTAACTTGGCTAAGAGAATCATTAGTGGAATCAATAGAAATACTAAAAGTAACAACATTGGATTTAGCATTCTTATTGTTACTACTAGAGGTGGAACCTTTCTTTCTCTTGTTACTAGATTGCTTAGATTTAACTTGTGGCATAAAAGTAGACAAGAGAAGTCGTTTGGCAATGTAAGAGGAACTCTTCTTTCGAAGATCGTCATTGATAGCTTTTAGAAACTCATGCTCTTGATCTAAATTTAGCTTCTCAAAGCGTAGCTTCTCATGAGTTCTTAGGAGCTCTCTATGATCCACATGAGTAGTTTCATGAGCTAACTTAAGAGTGTTTAGTTCTTTAGTTAAGTGCTCAATCTCCCTCATAACATTGTCAACCGTCTCATCTTGGCTATCATGATTACTAGCAAGTTCAATATAGCTAACATCACTAGTTTTATCATTGAGCAAGTCATCCTCACCTAGCAAATCATCCTCATCACTATTAAAGTCAATGAATTCTAGGTGTGATACCTTGGGGACTTTAACCATGAAGCATCTTTGAATTCCTTCATTTGGTGAATCAAATAAGTCATAGGAGTTGGAGGATACGAGAGCTAGTCTGGCAACACCTTCATCTTGACTATAGTTGGAGTTGGAGTGATAGCTTCTCTCGGTTTGGTTGTCGGAGTCGGAACCGGAAACCCATTCACCAACATGAGCTTGATGTCTTCTTCTTGAGTAGCTCTTGGTTGACTTGTCTTTCCTCTCCGAATCCTTGCTTCTCCGGGAAGGTCTTCGTTCATAACGATCATCTCTACTCCCTCTCTCTCTCTTCGAGGTGATTCATCTCTTCTACTCCTTCTAGGTGACTGGTCTCTTTTCTTGAGAGGTGTCGTACACTCATTGGATAAGTGTCTGGGTCTTCTATAATTGTAGCAATTACGGTCACGACTTGAAGATCTTTGCTCATAATGTCTTGAGTTGGAGCTTCTCTCTTTGCCTCTATTCTTGTAGAACTTGTTGAAGTTCTTGACCATTAGTCTTATCTCTTCATTGGATACAAGCTTGCCACTTGATGTTGTGGGAGCATCACTTGAAGCTTTGTAAGCACAACTTGACTTGGTGTGGAGCTCCTCTTTGTCCTTGAGTGACATCTCATGAGCGACAATCCTTCCAATAACTTCCATGGGCTTGAGATCTTTGTGATTGGGCATCATTTGGATCAATGTGCACACGGTATCATACTTTCCATCCAAGGCTCTAAGGATCTTCTTGATGATGGATTTGTCGGTCATCTCTTCACTTACTAAGCCGGCAATCTCATTTGTGATGAGAGCGAGCCTAGAGTACATTTCCGCGACTCCTTCACCATCCTTCATCTTGAACTTGTCAAGTTGACTTTGAAGCACATCCAACTTGGATTCCTTGACGGACTCGGTACCTTCGTGCATATCAACCAAAGTATCCCAAATTTCCTTTGCATTCTTGAGGCGGCTAATCTTGTTGAACTCCTCGGGGCACAAACCGTTGAAGAGAATGTCACATGCTTGAGCATTGTATTGCAACATCTTCAACTCTTCCGCGGTTGATTCACGATCTGGTTCTTTTCCATCCTCAAAGAATTCACCTTGCAAGCCAACACGAACAACAGCCCAAATGGCGGGGTTATGACCAAGAATATGCATTTTCATCTTATGATTCCAACTAGCAAAGTTTGTACCATCAAAATATGGACCTCTATGGTGGTAGTTTCCCTCACTAGACGCCATACTCTCCTAGGTTGTGAAACCAATGCAATTGAGACCAAAGCTCTGATACCACTTGTAGGACCGAAAGTAGGTCTAGAGGGGGGTGATTAGACTACTTAACCAAATAAAAACCTAGCCTTTTCCCAATTTTAGTTGTAGGCAAGTTTTAGCAATAATTACAAGTCAAGCAACAATCTACACATGCAAGTCTAGAGTATTAGGCAGCGGAAAGTAAAGACTTTGCATATGAACGTAAAGGAGGGGATAGGAGATATCAAACGCAATGAAGACACGATTATTTTTGGCGTGGTTTCGATAGGTGGTTCTATCTCACATCCACGTTGATGGAGACTTCAACTCACGGAGGGTAACGGCTGCACGAGTCCACAGAGGGCTCCACCCATGAAGGGTCCACGAAGAAGCAACCTTGTATATGCCATCATGGCTTACACCCACGAAAGACTAGCCTCACTCGGGGTAGATCTTCACGAAGTAGGCGATCTCCTTGCCCTTACAAACTCCTTGGTTCAACTCCACAATCTTTGGAGGCTCCCAAGTGACACCTAACCAATCTAGGAGACACCACTCTCCAAAAGGTAATAGATGTTGTTGATGATGAACTCCTTGCTCTTGTGCTTCAAAAGATAGTCTCCAATCACTCTCTCACAGATTTGGCATGGTGTTAGGAGAAGGATTGGAGTGGAAAGAAACTTGAGGGGGCTAGAAATCAAGCATCAAATGGTTGGAGTGGAATGACTTGATCTCAACACAAGTGTAGGTGGTTCTCTCTCAGAAAATGGATATGGGAAGTGTAGTTTTGTCCTGGTTGCTCTCTCTGAGAGTAGGTGGTGTTGGTGGCGTATATATAGCCATCACCAAAGGTCTAGCCGTTAGAAACTTTATGCACAACTCAGTGACACCGAAAGTAAATCTCGGTGGGACCGACCAGTGTAAAAGATTCGAACGTTAGACGTTTCGGTGAGACCGGATGAATCTACTCGGTGACTCCGATTTGTGATGACCTAAGCACTTGCACCATTTCGGTAGTTTCGATCGGTTCAACTCGATAATTCCGAAATGAACTTGACTGGGTACAGAAACTGTGCCAGTACACTACGGTGGGACCGAATGACATCTCGGTGGAACCGAGTTTCTAGGGTTAGGCTTATGGTTCTATCTGGTGTGTCTCGGTGAGTCCGGATAGGTGAGTTTCGGTGGGACCGAGAATGGACTTAGGGTTTTGGACAGATTGGATATTGAGAAAGTGGTTGAGGGTTTTGGAGCAATATCTTCAAGCACTTGAGTAAATAACTCATGATCAAAACCTCATCCCCTTTTAATAGTATTGGCTTTCCTATGGACTCAATGTGATCTTGGATCACTTAACCAAAAATGTAGAGTCTTGAAGCTTTTGCCAATGTATGTCCTTAGCATTTTGAGGGGTCCACAATCACATGTCCTTGCCATGCCTACATTGAACTTTTCTGAAATGATCTTTGAATAGGCATTAGTTCAATGATGTATATGTTGTTATTAATTACCAAAACCACCCGGGGATTAGTTGCACTTTCAATTAAGCAAGTCCTATGTAGAATTATAAACCCGTTAAACCTTGGTAGCTTGCGACGGCCCATGTAGCACCATGCCAGCGGTAGAAAACGCAACCGATCCTTTAGTACCACATCGCTCGTACAGAAAATTAAAGTTGAGCGCTAAATCATGTAAGAAAATATGTAACGGGAAAGACCAAAAAATTCAGCGAAACGCACCTTCCTATATTATTAGGTATAGATATCAAGGATTTCATTATTTTTAAGAGGATGATCAGGCAAAGCATTAAGTAATGTGAGAAGCCTCCCTCAAGCTTGAGGGAGACCTTCTTCCTCAAGTTGCTTAAAGTTGTATATATCCTGCAAGGCAGCTTGTCTCATATGAGTAGGAAAATATTTTTCAGTAAAGTAATAGATCATATCATGGGGACTATGCACACAACCAGGAGCAAGATTATTAAACCACACTTTAGCATCACCCTTTAATGAAAAACGAAACAACTTAAGAATATAATAATACGAATCTTTTCCTCTTGAGCAAATAGGGTGGCAATATCATTAAATTTGGTCAAATGTGCAACAACTTTTTCAGATTCATAACCATGAAAAGGATCAGATTCAACCAAAGTTATGAGTTCAGAATCAATAGATAATTCATAATCCTTGTCAGTAATAAAAATAGGAAAAGTATCAACTTTAGGATCGAGTTTCATCATCTTATTCATAGCTCTCTCCTTAACCATAGCAATCAAGCCTTCTATACCCTTATCAGTATCATAAGCCGTAAACTCTCTAGCAAAATCCTCATCTAATTCAATTGGAGTATTAAGCAAATCCAAAATTTCATCTCTAATAAGGGAACGAGGTGTAACAGGTGAATCATGTTCTTCGATAATTTTAGTTCTTTAGTTCTAGCAATATGAGCATCAAGTAATTCACCAAGTGGAACAATAGTATTAAGCAAAGTAGAAGCATCATCATGTGTATCATCAATAACAGAAGCAATGCCTACTGAGTGTGACGTATCATCATGCAAAGTACGAGGTGGTGGTGTCACAAGTTTACTCAAAACAGTAGGTGAATCAAGTGTAGAGCTAGTTGGCATTTCCTTACATCCCCTCGTCTTAGAGGGCATGATCTTAGTTTTGGAATCTTTGAGGTTCTTCGTAGTAAAGATAAATTGCAACAGATAATTGACTCCCAAGTGAACTTAATAAATAGAGCTATGCTCCCCGGCAACGGCGCCAGAAAATAGTCTTGATGACCCACAAGTATAGGGGATTGCAAGAGTCTTCGAGGATAGTATTTCACCCAAGTTTGTTGATTCGACACAAGGGAGCCAAAGAATATTTATAAGCCTTAACAATTGAGTTGTCAATTCAACCACACCTGAGGGATAACTTTTCTGGGAGCAATTTATTACTAGCACAGTAATATGATAGCAGTAGTGATAAAGTAACAATGGCAGTAGAAATGGTAACAAGTTTGCAGAATAGTAGCAGTAGGAACTTTCACAAAGACAATAGCAGTAAAGCATAGGCATGGAGTAGCGATGGATATCGGATGAAATTCAGTCTGTAACTGTCACAACCTAGAACGATACACAATAACTCCAAGTCATCAATCATATGTAGGCATGTAGTTCGTATATGGTCATACGTGCTTGCGGTAAGAACTTGCATGACATCTTTTGTCCTACCCTCCCGTGGCAGCGGAACAAAGAATTAACATATAGTGAATACATGAACTCCTCAAGTTAAAGTCATCCCCGTCGATTTCCCAATCAGTGTCACCTTGGGGGTCTAAGTGTCGGTGTAAAAACCGGCAGACCTCGGGGTAGGGGGTCCCGAGCTGCGGATCTCGGATCGATGGTAACAGAGACAAAGGAAGACGATGTTTTACCCAGGTTCGGGCCCTCTTGATGGAGGTAAAACCCTACGTCCTGCTTCTGTTTATATTAATGGAGGTGTATCGAGTACAGAGTTGATCTACCTCGAGATCGTAATATATGTCTAACTACTATAGCTAGATGTTCGATGTTTCTCTCATGTCCCCTACGGGCTAAACCCTATGGCTTATATACACGCCAGGGAGGGTATCTAGGGTTACAAGGTCGGTATCTTGGAGTAAGGCGGCTGGAATAATCCTGAAGTGTACTGCAAGTCTTCGGTAGAGGCAGCCTTAATCACGTCTCCCTTCTACGGCCTCCGGAGTCCATCTTGATCACGCATAAGGGCATATCGGCCCATCCGAGGAGTCGGCCCGGCTAGGTTGGCACCCCCTAATCCAGGACACCGTCAGTAGCCCCCGAACTAGTCTTCTACGCCGAGGACGACTTTGAACCATCACTTCGGATCCGGAGTCTCCGGCTTGACAGACGAGTTCCACCTTACATTTCGGATTCTATTAATAGAGCATCGACATCCGTGGTCCAACCGAGCTTGTACCCTTATCCGAGGTGAGCAAGTATCTTAGCCTCGAAGGCTTGCTGTGCCGATATGAACAATCCAATCCGGCCTGAAAGCTTTATCGGAGAGGCCCGCCCCACGACAGGTTGAGCAGTTACTGCCTCCCCTCAAATCGCGTTTCGAGGCGGCTCCTTTACTGGCACGTCCCGTCGAGGCAGAGATTGTGCCCGCTTTCTTAGGGATATCATCAAAATTTCATTTCCCCATATGTCTCAACGGCATCTTTGATAATAATCACGAATTTATCAGCGCAGTAAAGGGGGCTCTTAGCCTTTCATAGGCTTATAAAGGCAATGGGGAGAACAGCGCGATAGCCTACGCTCCCATTCCTCCCTTGCTGCTGCTTCGTCTAGCTCCAACGCCTAGATCCAGCTCTTATGCCTTTCTCGTACGCAAGCTCAATTTCCCCAGCAGCCATGGCCGATACCCTTAAGGGGCACTGGGGCAGCTCCACCGTGACGGCGGTGACCATCGCCGAGCTGCGCGACGCGGGGTATCTAGCCCGTGACGTCGCCGCCCGCGCTCCAGAGGCCGACGAGCTGGTACCCGCTCCCAACGCCGGGGAGCGGGTGGTCTTTGTTCCCCACCTCATCCGAGGCCTGGGGTTCCCGCTGCACCCTTTCGTGCGCGGGATCATGTTCTACTATGGGTTAGATTTTCATCACCTAGCCCCCAATTCCATTCTCCACCTTGCTGCTTTCATAACAGTCTGCGAGGCCTTCCTCCGCTGTGAGCCACACTTCGGCCTATGGCTGAAGCTCTTCGGTATCAAACCGAAGTCAAGCGGCTCCGAACTTGCGGAGTGTGGAGGGGCAATGATCAGCAAGAACCAGGGGGCCACCTGGTTCAAGGGCACCTTCATCGAAACGGTGAAGGAGTGGCAAAAGGAATGGTTCTATATCACCGAGCCCCTTGCCGCTGGTCAAACCAAGGTCTCGGCATTCTCGGCCGGGCCTCCCAAGAAACTCAAGTCTTGGAAGGAAAAGGGCGTCGCCTGGGGGAAGCCCGAAGAGGTAGAGACCCTGGTCGAGAGGATCGTGTGGTGGACCACCACGGGGAAGGCTGAGCTAGCCGATGTCATCAACGTCATGCTCAACTGCCGCATCCTTCCTCTCCAACTTCGGGCTACCCCGATGTGGGCACAGAAGCCCGAGGATATGGACACCATCAACACCTTCTTCCGCTCCACCTTGGCCACCATGTGGTCAAAGCTTATGAAGCTGGCCAAGGACAAGATTCCCCAGGAGGGAGAGGACCGCGGCCTCGAACACGGCTATGAGGCCCCTCTGGTGAGTGGTTCCGTCCTTCAATTTTTCATTCTATGCTTATCGCTCCGAGGAGTCTAGTCTTTATTTGAGCCGTCGTGTTTTGACATTTTGCAGAAGTGGCCGGCATGGGTAAAGGGGGTACAATGCCCAGCCCCATTGCCGAAACAACCCCAAACTCCCCTGCTCTCGGCGCTTCTGACCGAGGAGCCACATGTGGTGGCCTCCAAAGGGACGAAGACCCAACCGGGGAGGTCTAGTGCTCGGACCCGGGGGACTTCGGTCACCCGATCAGAGGAGACCCATACCTCCGCCGCTCAAGACGGCGGCGCCGAGGAGGGCGAGGAGGAGATTCCCCCCCCCCCCAAGGGGAAGAGGTCGATGACGGAAGACGCCGACGTGGGCATGCCGCCCAAGGGCCAGAAGAGGCTGAGGCGAGCCTCATCCGAGGCCGCCCACAAGTCGTCGGAGAGAGCCGAGCTCTCCGGTGACTCAGAGGAAGACCCCCTCATAACGGGGAGGAAGAAGCCGGCGCCTCGAGGGTAAGACCTTATCCTTGTCTCCCTTAGTCATTGTTTCATCAAGAGAAATTTTCACAGAGGCAACTTTTCATACACAGTCCGCCGAAGGTGATCCCCAGCGGCTCCTCGAACGGGTTGCCGTCCGCCAGCGGGACTCCAGAGCCCGCTGCTTCTCCCCCGATGCAAGTCGGTCTGGGGGAGGCAACATCCACCCTGGCCCCCGAGGTCAATACGGCGGGGGCCGACGATGCGGTGGTAACGGCCGAGGTTGAAACCTCGGCCCAGCAAGACCAGGGGACGAAGCGCCCCGAGGTCATTGAGGAAGGGTTGGGCCAGATATCGGCTCAGCAGGAGTCAGCCTCGGCACCGCCTTCACCGACGGGGGCTCCTCGGGTGGATCCTTCCGAGGTCGTCCCTCCACCCCAGCCTGCTGTCCGAGGACGGACCGGCGCGGGGTGGGCCGAGGAGGTGGAGGAGGCCCTAAAGGGCTGCTCCCTTAAGGAGGAGCATCGCGTCTTGATGGGCGCGGCGCTGGAAGGCTACCGGTCCGCAGAGGCCGGCCTGCACGAGGTCTTCAAAAACCTTGTAGCAGGTTTCGAGGTACGTCTTCTGCGCCTTCGGTTTGCTTTGTCTTTATGGAATGTGTCCGGGGACATAAAAATGCAGCCTGCTAAACGGCGTAATGAGTGAGTAGCCCCCGAGCCCGAAGTCGGTTGCAAGAAATCGGCATCGGGGTCGCGTGAATAATTAGGAGCCTGTTGAATAGCCCACAGGACGCTACCCGAAGTAGTTGTCCTGGGGCATGTGGATTGTCAAGACCATTTGTCCTTTAACAAGGAGTGTGTTTTTATGACAGGTGTCGACATTAGTGCCGGACTCCGCCTCTGGAGAGATGGCGGAGATGAACCGGAAACTTGAGCGATCTCAAGGTAAGCAAGTTTAAACTTGCAATGCATGTTCTGTGTTTAAAGGAAACAACTAAGACTTAAAAATGCTAACAGCGGAGTTGGAGACGCTCAAGGCCGAGCTTAAAAGTGCTCGGAAGGAAGTGCGGCAGCAGAAAACAGCTGCCGCCACAGCCGAGAAGGCGTGGGCCGCCGAGAAGGCAGCCGGGGAGAAGCACCAGGCGTGGGTGCTGGAGGTCGAGGAAACCCTGAAAGGCGTGTTTGAAGCACGCGACAAGCTTCAGGAGGAGCAGCGGCACGCGAAAGAGGAGCTCGAGAAGCTTCAACGTGCCAACTCCGAACTCAACACCTCGGCTCGTGCGGACCGCGAGGTGCTCCACAAGTGGAACAAATAGCCTCGGGTAAGATATTTTTGCTGCAGTGTGCGTTTGGCAGCAAAGGGTGTGTCGAGCTCACCCAGTTATGGCGTTCCGCAGAGGTCTTCGAGGATCTTCCGCAGAGTGCAGAGGATGCGGTGGCCTATTTCGGCCAGCTGGCAGGTCATGAGGCGGAGAAAGCCTTCTGGGGTCAATTCCCAGGGTCCCCCTCGGCGCAGCTGCTAAATCATCGAGTGAAGCAGCTGGTCGAGCTGTTCCGCATGACCAAGCCAGCACTCCAGGATCTCTGCGTTGCTCTGTGGCCGGCCGAAGCCATGCCGAGGAGTCTCTTCGGTCTGTCGGCTCGACTTCGGGATGCCGTGCCCTGCGTTGACCGCTGGAAGAGGTCGGCGTGCTTCGAAGGGGCTCGGAGGGCATACGCGTGCGTGAAGACGCACTTCCGCAAAGTTGATGCGGAGACTTGTGCTGCTGGCCCTCCTGCCGATAAGCCGCGGACCGCCGAGCAGTTCTTCTCCGAGGTGGAGGCGGGAGCACGGACCACCGAGGCCATGTGCCCTAAGGACACGATGTATTTTTAGGTACTCCGGAATGCCGGGGTGTATGATGTAAAAACTTTATCGTTTGAAATGAAAATGGCTTGAAATTCCATATGTGTGTATTTAATAATTCGATTATTCCTCCGATATGACTTTTTAAAATGAGAATGGCCAGTCGTCGGCTTCAGCCCCAGTGTAGGTCATACAAAGGGTGTTCCCTAAGCCATGCTTGACCATTAGCCGACGTCTCGGTACCCATGGGTGGTCGATGACTTAGAGGAATGAGGCAATCGGACTATAGTAAGTCTTTCGTTTAGTCATAGGAGTTTGACGGTGGGGGTGATGACCAGCCCCCGGTGTTGGAAGTGTTCGACTTAATTGGCCGAGGCCGAGGCCATAGCACACTTCGGCTAGAAGATAAAAGCCCTTCGTTTAACACGGGTGATCTATATGACCACATCGCTTGACGCGGTCTCCGGATGGCGGACCAGCTTACGCTTACCTAGATAGTCAGTTTTCGGCTTTCTCCACTGAGGCGCCACGCCAATTGACCTGGCGGCGCAATCGCAGTGGTTCTCCCGTTACGCCCTTAGCCGAATTCATCGGAAACGTAAGGGGTACACATAGGAGCCGGGCAACCCAACTATTGACCGAAATCTAGGTTCGAAACTGATGCATATAAGGCCAAAATCCGAGACGCCGAACACATCAGACTTTTTGAGATACAATTGCATCTTTTTTTTTAAACCTCATCGTTCCAGAGCCATGCTGATAAAGAAATGCAATAGGGACCTTGAAAGGGCACGGTTTCTTTATTTCATAATATCAATCATGTACATGCCCTGTGGACGAGAGTGATGAAAAGAATACAATGTAGACGGTAAAGAAGGAGGAGAAAAAACAGGTCGGATAATTACCAACGGATGTTAAAGGATCCGGACCGAAGCCTGCCGCACGTCTGCGTTCCCGAGCTGTTGACCAGATCGTCCTGATTGAAGACGAAGAACTTGCGAAGGTCGATGCCCTTCTGGCCCTTTAGACACTCTAAGTGTTTGATTGACCGGGCTCCTTGAGTGGAGGTGTGGCCGAAGTCACTCTGTGGTTAAGGCCACCTAGACGTATGTATATTTTGGCTGCTTCTTTTATAGATGCCTGCCTATGTTGTGGCTCTAAGCCTCGCCATTGCGTGGTGAACCCGCGCATGGCACTTCAGAATTGTTTTGGCTCCTCGGCGTCCCAGGGGATCTTGAGTGCGAAATTATGCACCCTAGGGACGTAGTGCCCACAGAGAGGGCACTCGAGGAGCCCGCACCCCTATTTCGGGTGTGGGGGTAACTGGCCGAGGTCGACGTGTGCAGCCTTGACGCGCTTCAAAGAGCGGGCAGCACATTTACTGCTGCGGGCTGCCTCCTCGGACGCTTGAACCTCGGCTGCGAAAGCCGCGGTCTGTTCCTCTGTCTGGAGTGAGCGTTCTGTGTTACCATTGACAGTGATAACGCCCTTAGGTCCCGGCATTTTAAGCTTGAGATAGGCATAATGCGGGACTGCGTTAAAGCGGGCGAAGGCTGTGCGCCCTAGGAACGCGTGGTACCCACTCCGAAAGGGTACGATGTCGAAGATTAACTCCTCGCTTCTGAAGTTCTCGGGCGAACCGAAGACTACCTCTAGGGTTATCGTCCCCGTACAACGGGCTTCGACGCCTGGGATGACACCTTTAAAGGTGGTAGAGCTCGGCTTGATGCGAGATGAGTCGATGCCCATCTTCCGAACTGTATCCTCGTAAATGAGGTTAAGGCTGCTCCCCCCATCCATTAGGACCCGTGTTAGATGATAGTCTAAGGTTCAGAACAATAACAGGTGCATACAACTTGCAAGTAAGATCAAGGACACAAATATATTTATGAAAACATAACATGTTCAGATCTAAAATCATGGCACTCTGGCCCTAGTGACAAGTATTAAGCATAGCAAAGTCATAGCAACATCAATCTCAGAACATAGTGGATACTAGGGATCAAGCCCTCACAAATTCACATGATGACATATGAAATTTCCTCCAATCCCATCTACCTCTCGTATGCCTACAAGAGAATTACTCACACATGACTGTGAGCATCATGAAATTGTTGATGCAGAAGGGTTGGTGATGACGATGGCGATGGATCCCTCTCTCCGGAGCCACAAACGGACTCCAGATCAGGGCTCCCGACGAAGAACAGGAGGTGCTGGCGGCTCCATATAGTAAACCGTGATGAAACTTTCTCTCTAATTTTTTCTCGGAAGATGTGAATTTATAGCATCGAAATTAGGTCGAAACAAGGTCCAGGGGCCCCACAAGCCTGGGTGGCGTGACCAGGGGTGGCCGCGCCATCTGCCCTTGTGGGCCCCCTGAGGCTCCTCTGCAGTATTTCTTCGTTCCATTATTTTTTATTTATTCCCAAATAATTCTAAAAAAATCCCCGTCCAATTCCGAGAACTTTTATTTTTACACAAAAATAACACCATGGCAATTCTGCTGAAAACAACGTCAGTCCAGGTTAGTTTCACTCAAATCATGCAAATTAGATACCAAAACAAGAGCAAAACTATTTGGAAAAGTAGATACGTTAAAGACGTATCAACACCTATGAGGACCGAAGACAATATGAGATACCGATGTTCCACTGAACTTAATGCATGGTTCGGTTTAACGACCTTAATTGTGGAGACGACCACGTTGTGGCAACGACGAAGCAGGACCGTAGTATGGAATATAATCCCGCCAGGAGGAGTTACATAACCCTAGGGTGATCCGCCTACTGAATAATAAAATCAAATACTAAACTCATGATACAAGGTAACTGGTATTACCGTCGCACTGATACACTTGATGTACACCATGATACGAAGTCTCTCCGTGTCTAATCTCTTCATTGCAGGGAAAACAATTTTACTTTCTGTTTTATTTATATTCTTCTTCTTTAAGTTACTATTATCCTCTCTGCAACCAACTCATCATATTTACTACTCTGGTTTATTTGTCTGTTGGAATACTGACAGCTTCTGCAGAATCACAAGCAGTTACCTCACATAAGAACTGTGACAATTTGTGTGTGACAGAAACGTTACTCATAAATAATCTCCTTCGCTCTTCGTTGGGACGATTACTATTGGAATACTTACACGAAGGTGCTACGCTACCCTGTGTGTCTTGCATACCATCAAGCATTTTCTGGCGCCGTTGCCGGGGAACTAAGTGCAAAGTATTTTGTTCTTAACTGTTTTGCAGGTTTTGTTAGTCTAGATGCTTTCTGTCAACGACATGCATTCTACTCGTTCTGGGAAGACTTATTTACCAGAATATATCTCACTAATGCGAAGTCGATCTCATGCATATGCAACAAGGGCCTCCAATGTACCTGTAACTGCTACCGCGCACGAACATCGACGATCGATCGGTGGCAGTAGCTACCGCGCACGAGCACCAGTCGAGTCGCTCGGTTCAGTAATGCGAAGGCTCGCACAATGTACGAGATCGCGCAAACTACCCTTCATCTCGCTTGGGCCCGACCACCCACCATATACGTGCGAGGTGGAACTCACCTGACAAAATCTCGCCCTCATTTCTACCGTTATTTTCTACGTCATGAAAAGCCCAAACAATGTCATGCAGGTGCGTCATCGGCCCGCCCAGGACTAAAGTTCCATTTTTTGTCATATTGTTTTGTCATAGAAGTAGGTGCCAACCACATCCATGATACTACGTGTTTTCGTCACTATTATCATCATGTAAGTGTCCATTCCATGACAGAAAATATTTTCGTTGGGACAAAATGTCATGGATGTGTCTTTTTCTTATAGTGTTGACCATCCTGCAGATGCTCAAGTGTATGTGGGGAAGAACAATCAAAGATAGTGTGGCCAATTAAATCAGAAGTAAAGCTAGTATTATTATACTATATCCTAGTCTACCAAACAGGAATCATCATGCTTAGAATCTACAGATAGTACATTAGTAGGAGCTGGAACAGGAAGGCCTTCAGCCTCCTAGCGTCCAATACTAGGTAGGATGTGCGGCTTGCCGCACCCGACAGCGGTGCTACCGGGTAAAGCCATATCCAACCCGGTAATACAATCATTGAAGCATTGCAAATATAAAAAATAGCATAATTTAGTTCTGTTTATCAATCTAATATATCAAGTTTAGATCAGTAGATACATACACATTCAGTACATACAGTACATAGCAGTCCAGCAAACAACAAAAGGGTTCAGTCCAAAAGCAAGCTATACTTAGTACATAGCAGTTGGTTCACGCAACTACAAAAGGTCCTCGACTTCCTTGTCATTACATACCATGTTATAGGTAAATAAAGTACGAACTGGATCCTGGGTAGCAATTAAGATAACTCGGTACCAAGTTCCATGCATTTAGACAGAGTTCGATGTGATTCGTTATTACATACCGCATCTACCAAAAGAGAGCACAAATTCAGGCTTATACCTATAGAGAAGATAGTTTTACCAGAACAGATAGTGTTACATAGTCCAAATAAAGGCGAAGTGCATATGGCAACCATCTTATAAGAGGCATAAGACTGAAGCGTGTCTTTCGAGATTCGCAACGACAGTCGATAGCTGCAGAGAAGAGCACATATGCTGCTTAAATACTGATATATCTTGTAGCTGCCATAGGAAACGATTTTAGAAATTGGCTTACACGCAATCCGTGCATTTAGTCTTTAAAGACTAAAGTCCTGCGGGCAGTAGGCTGGGACTTTGTTTCTTGTTGGGTCTGTGGTCTGTTTCACTGGGAAAGAACAAACTTGAGTAATTCATAGTTGTAGAAGTCTGAAGAGTAGGAGGGAGGGTATGTTACTCGTTTGATGTTTCTTCGTTTGGTGGCAGTGAGCCGACAGTTTCGGTGAGGCCATCCTAGAGGTCAATGTCCATTTGTATGTGAGATGATATGTAGCATTACAGGAATGCAAGTGAAAAGCCGACCAATACTGTGATTACCTCTAATTTGTTGACACTTTTAGCTGCTGGAGTGTTGTCGTCGTCGCTCTCTGAATGAGGCCCTTCTTTTGTCGTGGTCAAAGGGGCGAGCTGATTCTGAAAGGATTCCGCACGATCATATAGCACTGATGACCAGAGCTGCTGGAAGATGATATTAGATGCAACCTTTCATCTCAACCAGATGTGAATACTGATGGAAGATGCATTAGTAAATTAGGCGCATGCAGAATGAGCTACCAAAAGAGCAAGTGGTACTAAAAGAAGCGAAGCAACATGATAAAACGAGGCAAAGTCTTATGGCAGACCTTTTATTTTCAAAGAGTTGATGGGCTGGACCATAAAATTTTGAAGGGCTGACAAACTGTGCATACTATGCTTTCGTCTTGGAATAAATCAACGGTCTTCTTCAGCAAACCGAAATTTCTTTTATGCGAGCACAAAAACATACACACTACCTATCTACTTGCATGCACAGATCAATTCTCATATGAACACTAAATAACAATTGATGGAATAACATGTATTTTTGAGAAATTCTAAAACAACTAAAGGAGGTTGAGGTGTATAATAAAGACAAATTGTCTGACAATTAATTGAATTGGACCTACAACTCCAGCAACTTCATTGCATAGTCTTCATTAAATCCACAAAAATATGAAAAATGTAATACTCTCTGCATATGGGGCTCCTGCAATGTATAAACAAAAAGACTGTCACGAAAATCAGTGAAACTAAAAACACATGCTTTATGTTGAAGCAAATAAGCAACATAGGCATTGTTGCCATCATTATTTGTCAAATCAATTAAGCAGTGTATTGATGACCACAAACACAAAAAAAGACTATCTTAATGGATCAGAAGGTTAAGTAAACTGAACATATGATTTTTTTTCTCAAACCAAATGTGTAACATTGCGAAAACAATGAGATACTTACATCTAATTTATAAAAAAAAGGGAGAAAAGTATCAACAAATGATTCTGTAATACTAAAAAAATGAAAAAATGAGAACTGAATTTGAACCTACTGGCCTAATAAGTTTGTTGCTTTGTGCTCAGCTACTTTCTGAAATAGAAATATATAAGCTTGAGTGGCAAGCCACCAAGTTAGCGATACATTAGTAAGGCTACTTCTTTATACCCCCACCATAGCAAATCAATCTAAGGTACAGTTCCTTTCGTTCAAAAGCAATACAGTAGTAAGGCGACTCAAAGGACCAAAGCTGTTTTTGGGACCATAAATTACATCATGATGATCTATATCCTCACAGTAGATACAAAAATACATAGGGCCTGTTTGGTTCGGAACCTGGCTTTCATGCCTGGCAAAATCTGATGCCTGAAGACAGCTTGAAAAATCTGAAGTTTCATGCCTGGCCAGGCATGGGATGTTTGGTTGTAGACTTTGCCTGGATAAAACTAAGTGTGGCAACGCTATGATTTGAGACATGGGCCCACAAAAAAGCAGCATGTCAGAGCAGGATTTGCTGCCAGGTAGCTAGCCAGGACGCCCCAGGCGAGCGATTCCTAGCGCCTGTACCAGACTAAGTTTGATGCCTGGGTCACAGGCCAGGCTAATCAAGGCGTCACGGCCACCAGGCCAGGCTAGCTTGCTTTTCTGTGGACAAGAACCAAAAACGATCCAGGCAATTTTCAGGCAGGTTCCAGGCGAGGCGCAACTAAGCGAGGAAGCCAACCAACCAAACAAGCCCATAGATACTGCGCAGGCATAAGATCATTTCAACACCATATATCTTAATACTGCAAAATATAATAAATGAAAGATGCAAATAATGAAGTGGCTTGTTTTAAATAAGTACATGCCATAAACGCACAAATACAAATGCACACCTTGAGTGTAACGAAAGGATCATCAGTTTGCTCTCTATGTAGAGCTGACAGATCAAATAGTAAGGCTTGCCAAACACTGAACAACAATCCCCTCAGGATCAGATTGCTCAACTGGTGATTCACATGCCTGGATTATGAAAAAAGACACCAGGTTTAGATAACCAAGTCACACGAACTACAATCAGGGAGAAATGACAGAACAATATCGACTACAAGTAGCTAGTAATGTGAAGAAACTGAAACCTGGTGCGGAACGAATATGCATGCAAGAATTAGAAAGTAAAAATCGACTAAAATCTGGCAAAAAGGGTCAATGATTGCAGCAGGGAGTATCACATCTGTGAAAAAACTATACTCAACGGTGAAATATGCAGCATAACTTTACCATCAATCAGTCGAGCACTTGTAAGGCACAAATAAATAGACCCACTTAGGAAAGAGCGGTCACCATGTATATCGTAGTATCGGGTAGTAGTACTAATGAAGAAGAATTGTTTGATGGCTCAGAGATTCTAAGTGATGCTTGCAATATTTTTCATACTTAAAAGGCATAGCGGCAGACCAATGTAGCAAGATAGGGCTGCCTGTTTGTGAAGAGCAAAATATGCAGGATAGCTTTACCATCAACCAGTTGAGCACTTGTAAGGCACAAACAAATAGATTCCCTTACATTAGCTAATCGGCGATGAACAACCAAGTGCCAAATCAAAACAATGCAAAAACGCCAAGTGAATAATTTGCTGTTGGCAGAATGACATTAATAGCAGATGATGCTACATTTAAAACTATTGGAAGGGAGAGATGCAGAATTCACTATTCAGTAAGCATTGGCCGCTAACCACCACATCTTATTTATTATCAATAATACAGTAAAAAAGACGCATATATTACCACTGGATTTGATCAAGCCATTCGCCATGGCTAGCACCTAATGGTTAGTTTAAGACCATATCTTTGCCCGGACGCCTTGTCATTCGATTTAGTGGTGTTGCAACGTACGGATCTGCTGAAGGGTGTGTCGTGTTGGCCAAACTATTCATATTAACTTATTAAGCATATGGAGAAAACAATTTGGCATGTATACTGGAAAACAGTTTAGTGATCTGGATACAACCTAGCCTCTTCAACATAAAAGAGTATAAAAAATGTCATTTTTTTTATCTTAGTATCTTACATAGCACCCAGGAAAAAAGCGTACTATACATATATATGTCCTCCAAGACTTTCTTTAGGCACAAAACTAAGTACACTATGCAATGAATCGAAGTAAAAGGATATCAGGTTATTATGTGCCTCATTATCTAACATTGACAACGGTTCGAACTTGGTGTTTTTTGTTGTAGCATATATAGAAACTGAACTTCATAATATATAAAAGCAGATCAACAAAAAATAGATATTGCAATCATGAACCCAATCCTCTAGTGCTTACTCTCATTCTAAAGTCAAATTAAAGATGAGAGCTAATTATATACTTATGCATACTGGTATAGAACTTAGTAATCAATTATACAAAGTGTCAGCACCTAGTTTGTTTCAGGAAGAAGCATCAAATACCTAGTTATATATTAATCCAATACATTATGATCCAAGAGAAGCTATGATAAACAGAGGAGCAAATTAATACCTTCATCATCAGTGATGTGTATTGGGTCGTCGATCTATGCTCCTTTTCATGCTGCAGCTGTCACGAGTTTCACAAGTATCCGAATCAGTCTGATGTGTCTACCTATATATGAATTAACGTACAATGCAGTGGACAGTGGGTTTGCTTGTTGGTACAGGACCTATTTAAATCTGAATACAGTATTGTTATAATCGTTTGGATAAACTACAGTTCAGTAAGAACGAATGTCTCTACCCAGCTATTGCCACTGGACATTTTAGTTTCCCTTTTAATAAACAAACCAACTGACTTGTATCATGAGGACAGGTCAGTATATAAAACTGACTTGTTCATAAGCATTTATCCAAAAGATAGTTACAGATTTCATTCTTAGAAAAGAGCAGATGTACATTATCATTTGTGGTGAGTATTTCTATTGCAGAAAATTATAATCAAAATCATCACAATAAGCAGTCGACGTATAGAAAAAATAGAGTATGGAAGTGAAATCTGAACTAAAAGTACAATGGACAATGGCATGAGGTGATAATACCTGCACTGACTATGATTACCCTGTCTAACCTATACCAGTTTGTTGATGCCCATGGGTCTCACCAAATGACAGTGTAAACCCCCTACAGCACAGGAATAACAACAAGTTTAGAATTGACAATTTCACCGTGACAGTACCTGAACCAAAAAATATTACATTGAACTGAAATAAGAAAGAAGACAATTATATGCACCAGCACAACACTCACTTGTTATATATTTAATTTTGCGGGAGAGCCCAGCACTCACTTGACATCAAGGAACATGCATCACGTATGTGAAGTACCGCATCATTTCATTTCCCTCTGGAGTTCACCCAGGAGCACCACCTGCATATATTCATTTATCATCAGTGATGAAAAATCCAGAAGGCTATAAATAGTAAGGGAAAGATACATATTAGGGTCTGAATACTTGTACCCGACGATAGCTAGTTGCATGCAAATGAAACAATATCAACAGAGGAAACAGGATGCATTTAGCATGAATACAAATTGACAGGCACAATCATAATCACAAATTATGTACCGTGGGCATTAACAAATGCATCAGCTTTTTCTAAAGATGGTTAACGGTGCAAGCATAGAAGAATCCACCAACGCAAATTGGTGCACATCAGTTATAGCAGCACCAAATCAACAACATAACGATTTTGATATACAGATGCAGCTTTTCTACTGCGGCATGGAATAATTATGAATAGTTTCGCTATCTAAAATCCATCGATGAATAAAAGAACTCTGTACCTAAAAAGAACCAGGTCCATACACCTTCACATGGTATCAACAAAGGAGTAGTATGGCAAGGATCAAAGGTAAAACTTGATGTCACAATATGGTCACGCTGCACTGAAACAAAAAAGGATGTTCAAGATAACTGACCTCAATCTATTTCTTTATTTTGCTGAGGGGGAAATACTGGTACCAGATTTGATAAAAGTAAGTAGTACCATCGGCTATGGATAACTGTACCAGATTAGCTTCAGGTTCAGATGCAAGCTCAAAGCTGGAAGCACCACATGATTAGATAAAATCCACACCTTTAGATTTCTTTAGTTCCTAGAACTAATCAATACAAAACGTCTCATAGCCAAAGATCTTGAACTGATGCACATGTTCAAGATAACACTCTACTATTATTTCAGGATAATATGCTATCTCCCTCGCAAGGAACAACTGCTACAAAATCGAAATCCAATCCAAAAAGTTCCATTAATCCTTCAGCTAGGAAATCAAGAACAGTAACGCTTCTAGGTTCAGCTGCTGCTCAGCACCCTTACAAACAGAACATGGTGGTCAGGGAGTGGACACAGATGAGAACCTGGCTGCCGTGACATCCTCTCTTCTTGTGGATGGCTGCGGCCAAGTGGACGGCGAACAGCGACGGGTACGCTCAGACCTGGAGCAGCAGCAATATGGAGAACATAATCAGTCACACACACACACACAAATAGAGAGAGGAGGGAGAGGGACGCACCTGGCAATGGCCTTCGTCGTCCGCTTCTGGTGCCGCGGCCTAGTCCAAGGCTTGCCGCTGATGCTGCGGAGGAGGCAGCCGTCGAGCGCACTGCAGAATAGGAAGCGGCTCGCCACAGCTCATGCTCCTCCTGCCAAGCGCCGGCGGTCAGGAGGAAGAGGAGAAGGGGCGGGGCAGCCGTGGGGAGGAGGGCTGGTGGCGCCGATGTAGATGGCGGCGGCGTGATGTATCTCGCACACGCGTGGAGGACTGAAGGAGAGTCTCAGCTAGGGTTCTCAACCAATAGGTCTCTCTCCTCTCCATAACCGCAGCCCAGCCATCTACAGAACGCCACGCAAGTGCTAGCACGTGAAATCCCGAGTCTGCCCTCGGCGGCACCCAAAATTTACTTGCGGTGGCATGACTCCAGAGCCCATTAAAACCGGAACCGGCCAAACCCGCCTCTGCAGCCGATGACAACGGGGGCCCGCCCCGTCTGTGCCCCACCTCTCATAGATACACACGACGGTAGAACGCGTGAAAAACGACGTGCACTATTCATTTGATGTCACATCAACTCGGATCCAACGGCCAGGATCAGTTCATCTGAAGATCTAACGGTCCGGATTGGTTTGGACACTCAATCGGACGGCTGAGAGAGCATGTGCCCTTAGAACGCTTCATACTTGCTCCCAATCTAACAATGGGAATACTTGCTCCCAATCTAACAATGGTATACGAGTCTTCTGTTCATATACGCAGTGTCTCTCAGCCTCTCCTCTTCCCCGCACTCTATTTTTCTATCTACTATAAAACACACTCTCTCGCGCACGCACGTCACAGGTGGGTCATGTGTCCAACTTAACGGTCAACACTTTTATGTTGACTTCTATCCAATTTGAAATAATATTCATGAAAAAAGTCAAAAAAAATCATGGATTTGAAAAATTGTTCATGAATTCAAAACAAATCATGAGATGAAAAAAATGTTCATGGATTTGAAAAAAAGTTCATGAATTTAAACAAAAATCATGAATAAAACAAATGTCGTGAAATCAAAAATGTTCACGAATTCAAAAAATATTCATGAATTCAATAAATGTTTATGGATTCAAAAAATATTCATGAATTCAATAAATGTTTATGGATTCAAAAAGTATTCATGAATTCAAAATTGTTCGTAAATTCAAGAAAATCATGAAAAATCCAAAAAATTGTTCATGAAAACAGAAGAAAAAACAAGAATAGAAGAAAACCGAAAAAAACCAGTGGAAAACACAAGGAAAAACAAAAATAAAAAACAAAAAACTAGTGAAAACACGAAAGGAAAAAAGAAAAATAGAAAAAACCAGAACAACTCACTGGAAAATACAAAAAATAAATAAAAATAAAAAACAAGTGAAACCTAGAAAACTGGGCAAAGAAAAAGGTGAGAAGCCAAAAAAAGAAAAAAGAAAACCATCCCATGTTCACACTGGTCGCAGGAATATCCTATGCGCCGCTCGTTGCGTCGAAATGTCGACGCAACGCACACGCGATACCCCGCATCCCTAGCAATGGGCCGGCCCGTTATACCAGAGGTCGCCAGCCGGTTTTGGGAACCTTCTAGAAGGTTCCCTGAACCGTTTGTTTTTCCTTTTGACCGGTTTTTCCAGTTTCTTCTTGGGTATTTTTGTTTTCTGTTTTTTCTTTTTTCCGTTTTTCTGTTTCTTTTTCTTCTTTCTTTTCCTTTTTTCAGTTTTCTGTTTCTTTTTTTGTTTTTCATTTTTCCGTTTCTTTCGAAAATTGTTCGGAAAGTTCAAAATTTGTTCGTGTTTCTAAAAAACATTCAAAATTTTAAAAAATGTTCGTGCTTTAAAAATTGTTCACAATTCAAAATTGTTCATAAACTAAAACAGCAAAATTGTTCACAATTCATAAATTAAAACACACACATTTTTTCTGTTTATTTTCTAAAAAAATTCACAAAATTCAAAAAATGTTCACAATTCAAAATTGTTCGCAAATTGTAAAAAATGTTCGTGTTTTCAAAAAATGTTCGTAAACTTGAAAAAATGTTTGCAAATTTGAAAAAATGTTCGTCCTTTCAATTTATTTTTTGCAATATTGAAAAGATGTTCGTGTTTTCAAAAAAATGTTCGCAAATTTGAAAAAATGTTCGCATTTTCAAAAATTGTTCGCAAATTTGAAAAAATGTTCGCATTTTCAAAAAATGTTCGCAAAATTCAATAAATGTTCATATTTTCCAAAAAAACGTTCGCATTTTTCAAAAAATGTTTGTGTTTTCAAAATAAGTTCAAATTTTTAAAAACATTTCATATTTTTTAAAATGTTTGTGTTTTCAAAAAATATTTCAAAATTTGAAAAATGTTTGTGTTAAAAATAAATGCATTAGCTACAGTACCCTCGGTCGGTTCGCAATAGTGCCCCGGTCCGGTTCGCATCTTGCCGTGCTGCTACAGTACATGGTTCGGTCGCTGCAGCAGTGGGCCGCTACAGTCATGTTTTCAAAAAAGATTCATTTTTCAAAAAAGAAAACCCGGTCACTACAGTGCCCTGCTGCTGCAGTGTCCGATTCGTAGAACGAAGCGACCCGCTACAGTGCATCGTTCGCTGCTGCGTGCGACGCTGGCTGTGATGGGCCGGCCCAGTAGGGGGCGCGCGCCTGTGCGAAGGGTGTCTGTTGGATGCAACGAGCGTCCTATAGGTGCTCCCCTGTTCGCACGTGAAACAGGTCAGAAAAAAAATACTGTTCACACCTGACGCACTCGAGCGCTTGCTTCACAGTGGGTTGGCCCATATTCGTGTGCTAGTGGGCGAATAATACGTATCACTATAAGAAATACATATCATTTGTGCATAGGCCAGTGCCACGCTAGCAAAGAGGCCATGCCCATGAAAAAAACAAAGTCCTAGTGGGGTAGTAAAGAGGGGGAAAGAAACCGGACTGGGTTTCTTGGAACGTGATGACCAGACCAAAGTGCGATGGTGGCCTTGGCTTCCGTAACATCGAGCTATTCAATCTGTCCCTTCTTGCTCGGTAGGCATGACGAATCCTTGTTGATCCAAATTCTCTGAGTGCCAGGATATTAAAAGCTAAGTATTACCCTTCATCTGACTTCCTCGAGGCTGAGTTAGGGAGCGCCCCTTCCCAGATATGGCGCTCTATAATGGAAGACCGAGATACTATGAAGAAAGGCTTAGTTAGACGTGTTTTTTCGAAATGACAGTTATCTTGCATTCATTAAGAAGAAAAGAGTTGCTCAGTTAATTGAGGAAAACCGAGCTAAAACCAGATTGCCCAGTTAATTATGGAGAACTGGGCGAAAACCATCACAACCGCTGAGCGGCACATATAAGATCCCCCACACACAACTCCAAAGAGGGTATCATCGAGACAACACGCAAGCGTCATCGTCATCACTCCTCCCCTAGAGGCGTCATCGCCATCCCTAAACCCTGAACAAACGACTCCGACTTCGCCTGAGGCGATCATCGACCCAACCCACACCGAAGAGGTCCTGTGAAGATGCATGAAGGTCCGCGCCAAACCCAGCCACCTGCGACTAGACAGCGCAGCTCCGACTCTGACAGAGAACCATGAAGGAGAACTAGGCACGGCTGGCGCCGCAGAAGATCATCGAACGAACCACCTGCTGCCCGTCATCGTACACCACAGGGGCCCCGCCACCGCAGCTTCGACTTCGCAGCAACAAACCAGCCGAGGCAATCCTGCGGACACGCCGGAGAAGAGCCGACTATCTCAACCATAGCCACGTCTCCGACACTGCTCGCCCCATCATCGTTGCCACAGAAACCTTGACGCAAACACCGCCGTCTTCCACTGGTCTCGCTCGCCAACATCTAGCTCCAAAGACGAAGCCCTCAGGAGGGAATACGACACCAAGGCACCGTCATTGTCCGATCGAACAAGATCAAGGGTTTCCCCCGAAGCTGCGGCGATCCGCGCAGGAGAGGTGCAGCAGCAGTACAGCGATGCCTCCAAGAAGATAAACGACGGCCACGGCCGCCGCCATCGCTGGTCACGGCCATAACCGAGACAGGGTTTTCACCCAAGCTACTGACACCACCTCATTCGCACCTCATCTCACAATGGCGACCACCTAACACCACCACCGAGCCAGCTCGTAGTCGAAGAAGCAGCACTACGAGCTGCTCCACTCCGGGCTGCCGCGTCGTCCGAGCAGCAACCCCCTCATCACGCCTCCGCGCGACCTCACGGCCCCCTTGTGCCGCAGCACCCCTGCAGATTCACGCGACCCGGCCATAGCCAGACGACCACCAGGCCGCGCGCACCCTTGCAAGATCTGATCCGCGCCAGCCCAGATCGGCCAAAGCACGGCCACCACCCCGGATCCGCCACCAGGACCGCCGTCGCTGGCCGGCCGCCACCCACACACCAGATCAGGGTGCGAGGGCCCCGGATCCGCCGCCCCACCGGAGGAGAGGAGCTCCAGCAGGCCGCTGGCGCAGAGCACGCGACGACCGCGCAGCCCGAGCTCGTCCACGCCCCAAGCAGCAGCGCAGCCTCCGTCCCTTCGCCCCACCGCGCAGAAGCACCCACGCAGCTCCTTGCCATGGCGCCTCCCCACGCTGCCCCGACGCCAGCTCACGCCGGCGCACACAGCCCTAGGACGACCGACCGCCGACGAGCGTGAAGGCCGCCAGATCCGCTCCTGCCGCGCCGCCAAACGGCCCCACCGCCGCCGACGCCGCCCGGGCTTCGCCCGGCGACGCTCTCCGGCGGCGGTGAGGGGAGGGAAGCAGGAGGGGTGGCCCTAGGCGGCCGGATTTGGGGCGCCCCGGTGCGGCCGTGGAGCCGCACGGGAGCGAGCTCTCTCTGGGGTAGGGAGGGACAGAAGGTAGATATTTCTTAGTTAGACGTGTTAGAGATGGAGAAAGTACTCTGATTTGGCGACACAACTGGATACCAAGGGAGTTCAATATGCGCCCAATCACCAGTCTGATCACAAACCCTTCACGGCTTGTTTCTGAGCTGATCACAGCTAATGCGGAGTGGGACGTCCCAAAAATTAACCAGATTTTTCTACCTACTGATGCCGAGGAAATCATCTCCATACCTTTGTGCACATGGCATATCAATGACTTTTGGTCCTGGGCGCATGAGAAGAGTGGGTCTTTTACTGTTCGCTCGGCCTATCGTATGCTAGTTTCCACTAAACATCGGCGTGAGGCTTGGCTCGACGGTCGAGCAGGCTCGTCAGACGGGGACGGTGTAAAGAAAGCATGGACAAAGCTTTGGAAAGTTGATGTGCCCTTGAAAATTATGGTATTCCTTTGGAGACTTGCTCATCAATCACTTCCAACAGCAGATATTTTGAACCACCGGAATATGTCAACCAGCTCCACATGTGGCCTATGTGGTTCGGCGGATTCATGGCAGCACTCCCTTCTGCATTGTAACATGGCCCGGTGTGTATGGGCCCTTGAGCAGAGGCGGAGCTTCGTAGGGGCCAAACCGGGCCATGGCCCGCCCAGGATTTTGACAATATTTTTTTTACCTAGGCATCTTCCAAGCCCGGCCCACCACAGACTCTTGTCTCACGCAGGCACGCAGACGTACAGAGGCAGGCAACTGCGCATCCCCAATTCCCTGTCTCTCCAGAGCAAGCCGCCGCCGCCGGCCACCCGACGGCGTCTCTCCTCTCTCGCCGAAACCTCACGGATCTCGCAGGGGCTAGTCCGTTGCCCTCCCCCCCCAACTCCCTGCTCGACGACGACATCCGCTCGGGATCGGCCATGCCGTTGTGCTGCCAGCCTGCCGCCTGCCGGACCACTCCTGGCGCATGAGCAGATGACGGGATGAGTCCTCCTCGTGTGCAGAGCTGCTCGTGCGGCCCTGCGTGGCTGTGTCTGCTCTCCTAGACTCCAACAGCAACAGGTGATTCCCCATTTTTTTCAGTTCTTTACATCTACTCATCTATTTCCAGTATCCAGTGTTGATTAGTTGATAAGAAACAGATTTTATCCATATGGAATTCCACATGTACTGATTCCTGTTGAGTCTCCAGTGGAATTTCTAACCATTAGCGCCAACTATTCATCTATTTTGAGTGTTCAGTGTTGATAACAAATAGTTGAGTGTCCATTTGATAAGAAATAGAATAGCCTGACCTTATACAAATTGCAACACAGGTAGTCATGGGCAAGGAAAATCAAACTCAGAGAAGAATTGATTTGGTTTTTAAAAGGAAAAGAGATCACATAATTCAAGTTGAGGAAAACCAGGTATTGCCCTTGCTTGAATTGGAACAACAACATAACCAAAACCAATATGAAGGAGTTCGAACAAATGAAGCTGTTACATCCCAAGGTATTGAGTTCTTGCAGCGAGACCTTGGATTGCGCCCTCAAATTTGACAGTATCCACCAGACCAGAGAGATACTTTGAGGAGGGCATATCTGATGTTAGGTACTATGCAACCCCGTCTACAGAACTATGAAGCTTCAGGTGAACCAGGGCATCAACGCCGTTTCCAGCATAGTTGGTTTGGTGATTTTCCGTCATGGCTAGAGTACTCAGCAGAAAAAAAAGTCGTGCGTATTGTCTATATTGCTTGCTCCATCTGGTAACCTTGTATCATAATACTAATGCTTATGATTCAGAATTTCAAAAAAATTATGCTCTTGTTTAGTCTGGCCCGCCCAGCTTTTTGTTTCAAGCTCCGCCACTGCCCTTGAGGACCCCGACCTGGTGTTAGTGGTAGAGAGCACCACTGAACCGGACGCCAAGCGATGGGTATTTGCTACTCCCTCCGTTCCAAAATATAGTGCGTCCTCGGTTCCCATGCTTCAACTTTGACCATAAATTTAACCAATGAGACCGACTGCGGCGGGAGCAAAAATTATACCAGTGAATTCGTATTCGAAAGAAGTTTTCAATTATGTAATTTTTGCTCCCGACGCAGTCGGTCTCGTTGGTTAAATTTATGGTCAAAGTTGAATCTCGGGAAGCGCGGGCGCACTATATTTTGGAACGGAGGGAGTATAATGGATGCACTTCCGCCAGTTGATTTCACTAAGGTACTAGTTACCTTATGGGTTGTGTGGCACGCTCGTTGGAAAGCGATCCATGAACAGGTTTTCCAGTCGCCCACTCCACACACCACTTCATCAAGAATTAAATAAGGGAACTGGAAATCTGTAGGCCACAGAAAACGAGTGCTACAGCAGTACCAGGCGATGCTAATAGCCAACGAGGATGAACCCCTCGACCGGCTGGTTTCTTTAAAATCAAAGTGGACAACACGACTTCAAGGTATGCCCACGAAGGCTCATACACTGATGTTTGCAGGGATGATGGAGGGAAATTTATGGGCGCCTCGGCGATAAAATGTGCAGGTATCTCTGACCCGGCTTCACTAGAGGCTTTGGCATGCAGAGAGTCTCTCTCTCTCTCCCTCTCTCTCTCTCTCTCTCTTGCTTTAGACCTCTCTCTCTCACGAGAGATTATTGCATCGGATTGTCAGGAAGTTAACACCAACTTAAACCAGGGCAACGGAGGGCTCTATGCTAGTATCATCAAGGAAATCAAAGCAACTTCAACGCAGTTGTCCCAGAGTTCCTTCATCTTCGAAGGATGTAGCTCAAACATAGAGGCTCATAGCCTTGCTAAACATGCTTTAGGACTTACTCTAGGGCGCCATGTGTGGCTCCTAGAACCGCCGGACCTAAATTGTATTCCCATGTATTTGGATTTTAATCAATAAGGAGAAGTGTGTTTAGACTCAAAAAAATATGAAAAACCCAAAGTTAAACACACCTTCCAAGAGCCAGTTCTTTGGGGCTTATAGACGGGTGTGGAAATAAGCTGCCCCCTCCCCACCTTATTCTAGAAGTCCAATCTAAAATTTCATATTTTAGAAGACCCCTTAATTAGAAGCCTTCTAGAATAAGCTGGGAGGGTGCAATTTATTTTCACAGCCGACAATAAGCCCTAAAAAACTGGCCCCAATTAGGCTGTGTCACGTGTAAGCAACCCGCCTAATGGTTAGGCGCAACACGTAGATCCAGACTTACAAATAAGTTTTTGGATGGACATTGAAGTTCTTAAATTCAAAAAGGGGTAATTTAGGAGAAATAATACCTATGATGAGTTAGATCATCTACAACCGGAGCCCCCATATCCGCCGTAAACGTTTAGGCGGCCTGTCTTGTCACTATCCCGACAAAAAATTGCCACGCAACCGGACGTGGCAAACTCGGCTCAAACATCCCGACTGACCAACACTCCCCATACAACTCATATCTAGGGCGGATATGGGGACGCCCGGACGCGTCCGCCATGTCGAATCTCACATACCAGACCCATCCCAAATCCGCTCTAAATTTACTAGTCCACCAATTCGATGCACTCCTCCTGCATACGCCCTCCATTTCCCACGACCGCATCGCCGCCCTCCACCACCCTTGCTCCCCGTCCACGCCGTCGTCCTCTTCCGCCGTCGTAGATGTCGTCGCCGACTACCCTGTCCGCAACCATTGGCATGGATGATGTGTCGGAGTAATCGGTGAGGATCCCCACTGTGGTGGCCCGTTGCACGGCGGAGAACGTCGCCCGGAGGGAGTGCTGCCGGAAGCAGCGCGAGCGTGAACGATGGGAAGGTTGCTGCAGAGATGACCGGTGCGGAGATGGCCATTGATGACGAGATGGACTTGGGCATGGGCAATCTGGCGACCTCGACCGATCCGTCTATCGTGGCCACGGGAAAAGAGAACTTGTCGGCAGAGTCCAACTCCGTTCCGGCTTCCCAGTGGTCGGGCATCCGGGATAGCTTTCCGGAAGACACCACCATCAAGGACATGATGCCTGGCTTGCCGCAACTCCAAAGGCACTGGACAACGTCGGTCAAGGCCGGCGCCGGGCATGCCCACATGTTGTTCGACAGTATTCCCCAACAAGACCCGGTACTCTTTGCCCCATATGACATTTGCATTGGTTGATTCATTTGTTGCACATACCATTCGATCAATCTTGTAGGACAATAGTTTAATTGCGATGCATATTGTAGGACAAAATAATGCCAAACAAGATAAATGATGGTCAAGAGCCTTTGCATTTTGACATGGGGATACCAATTCCCCTTTGTTTGAAGTCGGGCAAACATCACACACTAAAAAGAAGAAGATAGTGAAGCCAAGAGGTCCGACATTCACATAGTTTGAAGATGTTTTGTTTGTTGAACGTTGGTTGGCCACAAGTATGGATCCAGTATGTGGAACTGAGCAAAAATCCGTCCAATATTGGGAAAAATTCACAAACTCTATCATGAGCAAAAACACTATGTGATGCCGCACCCAATCCATACCGACAGCAATGCGTGCTCTCTCCAACATAGATGGTCCACCATTCAAGAGAATGTGAGCTCATGATAAAGTTTGTGAATTTTTGTAATGGAGTCCACCATCCGCAATACCGACCGGATGATGAAGGCAAGAAGTGATTGATCGGCTTGAAAAAGAGGATCAACGACCGCAACAATGGAGGTGTTAGATTCATTCGTGTATCGCATATCTATGTATGAATTGTTGAATTTTATTTTGACACGTAATGAATTGCTGAATTGTTGTTTATTTTGTATCGTCGAATTGGTGATAAATTTGTGATATATAATGGATGTGTATGGATTTACATGGATATGACGCGAAGTGTGGTTGTCCGAAAGGACAAATGAGGACTCGGTCGACGTTGTCCTTAGACGCATGCACTCGCGCTCGTGGAGATTTAGAGCATCTACAGCTAGGCGCCTCAAACGGCGGGACGCCCGGTCACTGACCGGTCACGATTTTTTGACCCAGACGAGCGCCTCAAACGGGCCTCAAACACCCAGGCTGACCGGCACCCCCATATCCAGCCCAAATATGGGGCGGATATGGGGGCGCCCAGGCGCGCCCGCCACGTCAGCCTGGCCCGCCCCGACCCCACATATATTCGTCCCCATCCTCTCGCGGACCAAACCCTAGTCACATCACACTCCTCTCCCCTCCACTCCCTCCGCCACCCAAGCTCACCTCCATCGATTTTCGGCCGGCTCCGGCATGGCGGGCAGCGGATCTGACTCCGACTAGTCCGGATCCGTCGACTGGGGTGTCATCCCGTACGGGTTGGAGGAGGCAATGGCGGTCCGCATTGCACTCCGTCGCTCCCGGGAGGACAGCGCCTGGCCGACGGACGGATCTGTCCGGCGCGACTCCATAGCGTCAACTTAACGTGCGCTCGGGTCCTCTGGGGCTGGATCATCGCGGTCCCGGCGACTGGAAAATCTCTCCTTCCCCATCACCGGTCGGGTAGACTATGAGTCCCACCGGGAACGGGCAGCCCGCCGCGGGAAGGAGAGGATGAGGGCCGCCGAGGCCCGTATCGCGGCCGAAATGGCGGCCGCGGAGGCGGCTGATGCGACGGCGCGGGCGGCCGCGGAGGAGGAAGCCATCCGCGCCCGCATTCTGAAGAAACGGCAGTGGAGGAACACGCGTGCCCTCGCACGAGAGAAGAATCGGGCGGTCCGTGCCATGGCCGGACTGCCACAGAGGGAGGAGAAGGAGGACAGCGACGGCGAGGACAGCTCCGGCGACGAGCAGATCCGGCTCGATCCCTACTGCGTCTTCGACCGGTACTTCCGCGAGAAGGACGGCAAGGGCGCCGAGAAGGGCAAGGGCAGCCGTGGATGACCTCCACCATAGTCAAACATGCCAAATTTTGGTAGTCCGATGGCATGTAGTAGTGATAGATTAGCCGGACGGAGTAGCCGGCCAATGTGTGTAATGCATCGATGTAGTTGCATGAGTTTGTATGGATTTGAGATATGATAATTGAGGTGTCCGGATGTGGATTGCATTATTTGAGGGGTGCCCGGTCAGTGTCCACGCACCCGGACGCGTCCGCGGGCATTTTGAGGGGCCGGATTTGCAAAGTCCGGCTGTAGATGCTCTTAAGGGGCGGATTTGACCGGTCCGGATGCTCTCCATGATCCTGCAGGTGCATGATTGAAATTAAATCGCTCATGGATTGGACTCGCCAGAAAAGTCGCTCGTGGACGAACGCATGTGCTCGTGGTCCGCGTGCATCGGGAAATTTTCGTGTTTTGACCCTTTTCTGATACAATTTCGAGATCTGACCCCCGTGTCAAAAAAATTCTGGATCTGACCCTTTTCCCTACCGCCAGGGGTTCTGGCGGTAGCCCCCCACATCCTACCGCCAGATCCACTGGCGGTAGGTAACGGGACGGCGGCTGACGGCCGTCAGCTGCAGCTGACGTGGAAAAGGACACTACCGCCACAGGACCTGGCGGTAGGCTACTGAAACCTACCGCCAGGATCCCTGGCGGTAGGGTCCTGGGTTGGATAAGGTTAGGAGGGGCTGGTGTGTGGGCCCCACCACCACTCTTCTTCCCCATTCTTCTTCTTCCCCGTGGTGAGCTCCTCTCCTCTCTCTCTCCCCCACCCAAACACCCCCTAGATCCACTCCATTTGCTTGAGATTTCACCGGTGGATCCGGAGCATTTTCATCACCCATGGTACCTCTCTCAATTCCCCTCATTTTGATTGGTTGAAATCTTTGTTTTGTGTGCATTTGCTCAATCTATTGCAAAACCTAGGTGTTGATCTTGTTGTGTGCATTTATGATGCATTGATGGCACATTTATGATGCATTGATGGCTATGTTTGTGCTTGCCTAGGGCTAGGGGTTATAGTGGTTATGTTAGGGGTTAGGGTTAGGGATAGGGTTAGGGTTAGGGTTATAGTTATGGTTAGGGTTATGGTTAAGGTTAAGGTGAAATTGACTATGAATAGAAGTTATTTGTCCAATGTGTGCATAAATTATGTTATTGCTCCATTTGAATTGGTTGGATGACATATATGGATGACTTTATTGTTTCCATTGTTCTTAGATGCATAAGCTCGTAAATGTTCATTATTTGGAGAAGACGACATTTATGAATGGAAATGACGATGAAGGGGAAGAGGTTAAGGTTTTTGACACAAGTCCAAGCTTTGATGATCTTGTAGTGAAAGTGAGAAGCGTCTTACATTGGAATGACCCAAATGCCGAGGTTAATCTTATTGGGAGGTATGACGTTGGATTGGGAGTAAAGTCCCGATTAAAGAGTATGCCCATCACCTCCCAATTGCATTGGAATGTGTACAAGGACAAAGTAGACGCATCACAAGATAAGTCTCTTGAGATATTTGCCACAAAGGTTGATCCTCCTCCCTTGCAAATTGATTTGAACCGCAATGTATCCTCCCCAATACATGATGGTAGTGCCGAGGTGTATGTCCCCAATTGTTCTAGCCAACCACCAAGTAGCCAACCCAATGAAGATCATATCAATGCTAGCGCCATAGTACTCCGAGATGATGCTATTCCTCTTGTTCAAGAATATGCTAGTGGTCATGTTGATGATGATGCTATCGTTGCTCAAGAGGATGCTTACGCGGAGAATGAAGAGATTCATTACAATGCCATTGGTAACTTGGATGTCATTGTGTGGCAACAAGACATGGACCGTACCCTCCCTTATAACCGTATGTGTGGGTATGGCTCGGATGACGAGGGTCCGGAGGAAGAATTGGATGAGGATGGGTTCACGGCGCAAGAAAATGAAATCTACAAGAAGGTGACCGGCAAGGAAAGAGGGACGTCGTTGTTTAGGGATGTGAGTCTTGCGGACAAGGCCGTTGTTGATGGTGGGATGAGATTGGGGTTGTTTGAGCCAACACCGTGCCCCAATGTCAGTGATCCTCGGCCAAAAAATGAGGATGAGAATGCTCATTTGAAGAAAGGCATCAAGTTTGGTTCTTTGGAAGAGTTCAAGATATGGTTGTGTGACTACGCCATTAGGAACCATAGGCCGTTTGTTGTTGGTCATTCCAATCAAAATGTTCGGTACATAATCAAATGTGACCAAGAAGGTTGCCGTTGGAGGGTCCGTGGAAGAAAAATCAAACAAACCGGGCAATGGGTGTTAAAGAGTTGTGTTGCCACTCACACGTGCGTACCCCCGGACAAGGCCGACCGAAGCAATGGACACCGTCAACTGACGTCTGAGTATCTAGGCTACAAATTATTGAATCAAATAGCACATGATCCAACCGTGAAGGTCAAGTTTCTCATGACTTCGATTGAGGAACTATTCGGATACCCGGTCAAGTATGGGAAGGCATGGATGGCCAAGGCAAACGCTATTAGGATATTGCACGGTGATTATGAGGCCGCATATAACATTCTGCCGAAGATGTTGGCAGCCATTGCTCATCGGAACCCGGGCATGCGCCATCGGGTCGAGTCAATTGACGGAGTGTTTCGCCGTGCCTTCTGGAGCTTTGGCCAATGCATCGAGGCATTCACGTATTGTCGGCCGGTCTTGTCTATAGATGGTACATTCTTGACTGGCAAATACAAGGGCACATTGATGGTGGCAATGGCCCACTCGTCAAATGATAACGTGTTGCCGGTGGCATTTGCCTTGGTGCCTTCGGAGCACGATGACAATTGGGAGTGGTTCATGGAGCATGTGAGGACAAAGGTGATTGGCAAGAGAGAGGTATGCATTATATCGGATCTCCATCATGGGATTCTCAAAGCAATAGACATTGATATTCCAGGTCTTCCAAAGCTTCAACACCGTTGGTGCATGAGACACTTTGTGGCAAACTTTTACCGGGCATGCAAGAGCAAGGAGTTTTGCAAAGACCTTACCCTTGTTTGCGTTGCATTCAACACCGACACATTCAAAAGCCGATATGATAAACTCCTCAAGGCGTTGGAGAAGAACAAAGGGGGGAAAGAATTCTTGACTAGGCACGAGCCGGATAAAGAAAAGTGGTCACGCGCTTACGATGAAGGAGGTATGCGATATGGGGACATGACAAGCAACATGGTGGAATGCTTCAACAATGTGTTGAAGGGTGTCCGTTCCTTGCCGGTGACCGCAATACTCAAGTACACTTTCATCAAGCTCAACGAGTACTTCCTAAAGCATTCCAAAATCACGGCCAAGTGGATTGGCGAAAAGATGGAGTATCCATTCAAGGTTCAGAATTGGTTGTTGCATCAAGCGCGCAAGTCTTCCCACCAACAAGTGATAAAATACAATGAAAAAGAAATGATCTATCAAATCGATGAGCCGGGTGAGACAACAAGGGACGGTGTGTCTTATGGTGGAGTTGCGTACGAGGTGCACATCAAAAACCGGTGGTGCCAGTGTGAGAGGCCACACAAGTATCATTGGCCTTGCTCGCATTTGATGACCGCAACACGGGCGAGAAACTTGCCCGTATCCGATGGTACAATGGTGCGGTTGCACGAGTTCACATTGGAACGAACGAGGTTGACGTGGGCGCCTCGGTTTAATCCTTTCCTTGATCAGTCACAGTGGCCTGAATATGATGGCCCACACATTGTGCAAGATCCCGCACTCATGGTGCCTATGAGGGGAAGAAGAAGAAAGAAGAGGTTCAGGAGTGACATGGATGATCTAGCTGGATACACCGGAATGAAGCAATTTGGTAGTGGTCATTTCATGGAGGTACCGGACACAAACAATTGTGGAGAATGCAATGACACGGGACACAACGTTAGGAGTGTTGGAAATATGCCCTAGAGGCAATAATAAATTAGTTATTATTATATTTCCTTGTTCATGATAATCGTTTATTATCCATGCTATAATTGTATTGATTGGAAACTCAAATACATGTGTGGGTACATAGACAACACTGTGTCCCTAGTAAGCCTCTAGTTAACTAGCTCGTTGATCAAAAGATGGTGAAGGTTTCCTAGCCATGGACATGAGATGTCATTTGATAACGGGATCACATCATTAGGAGAATGATGTGATGGACAAGACCCAAACTACGAACGTAGCATATGATCGTGTCAGTTTATTGCTATTGTTTTCTGCATGTCAAGTATCTGTTCCTATGACCATGAGATCATGCAACTCCCTGACATCGGAGGAGTACCTTGTGTGTATCAAACGTCGCAACGTAACTGGGTGACTATAAAGATGCTCTACAGGTATCTCCGAGGGTGTCTGTTGGGTTGGCATGGATCAAGACTGGGATTTGTTACTCCGTGTGACGGAGAGGTATCTCAGGGCCCACTCGGTAATACAACATGACAATGAGCCTTGCAAGCAATGTGACTAAAGTGTTAGCCACGGGATCTTGTATTACGGAACGAGTAAAGAGACTTGCCAGTAACGAGATTGAACTAGGTATAGAGATACCGACGATCGAATCTCGGGCAAGTAACATACCGAAGAACAAAGGGAACAGCATACGGGATTAACTGAATCCTTGACATAGAGGTTCGACCGATAAAGATCTTCGTAGAATATGTAGGAGCCAATATGGGCATCCAGGTCCCGCTATTGGTTATTGGCCGTAGAGGTGTCTCGGTCATGTCTACATAGTTCTCGAACCCGCAGGGTCTACACGCTTAACGTTTGGTGACGATTAGTATAGTTGAGTTATTTTGTTGGTAACCGAAGGTTGTTCGGAGTCCCGGATAAGATCCCGGACATGACGAGGGTCTCCGGAAGAGTCCGGAGGTAAAGATTAATATATGTGATAATAGTGTTTTGATCTCCGGAAGGGTTCCGGAATTCACCGGAAGAGGTTCCGGATGTTTACCGAAGTGTTCGGGTGCAGCAACACTTTATATGAGCCAAAGGGGTAAAGCCCGCAAGGTATTGGAAAGTGCAAAAGGAAGTTTTGCTGCTGCCTTAAGCGGTACTACCGCTGGTAAGGCAGTATTACCGCGTAAGCGGTACTACCGCTTGTGTGAAGCGGTACTACCGCATAAGCGGTACTACCGCTTGGGTGAAGCGGTACTACCGCTCAAGCGTTACTGCTCGTGAGCAGTACTACCGCTTGTGCGCGGTACTGCAGGGATCCGAGTTGGACTCTTTCCCTGCGGGCCAAACCGACCTTGTGCGGGCAAAACCGACCTGGAGGAGGCTTTTACTCCAAGTTTAGACCCCAAGGCTCAACATATAAATAGAGGGGCAGGGCTAGCACACGGGACACATTAAGATTTCCCAAGCCGTGTGTCGGCAACCCTAACCCTCTAGTTCTCCCGTCATAATCTCCGTAGTGCTTGGCGAAGCCCTGCAGAGATTGTTCCTCACCACCATCACCACGCCGTCGTGCTGCCGGAACTCATCTACTACTTCATCATCGCTCGCTGGATCGAGGAGGTGAAGGCGTCATCAAGCCGTACGTGTGTTGAACGCGGAGGTGCCGTCCGTTCGGCACTAGTTCGTGATCGGATCGAGGGACGACTTGCGATTTGGATCGCGGAGACGTTCGACTACATCAACCGCGTTTCTTAACGCTTCCGCTTAGCGATCTACAAGGGTATGTAGATTCACTCTTCCTCTCGTAGATGCTCATCACCATGGATAGATCTTGTGTGTGCGTAGGAAAATTTTTGTTTCCCATGCAACGTTCCCCAACAGTGGCATCTGAGCTAGGTCTATGCGTAGATGAGATCTCGAGTAGAACACAAACGAGTTGTGGGCGTGGGTGTATACATATTGCTTGCCGTTACTAGTTGATACTTAATTCGGCGGTATTGTGAGATGAAGCGGCCCGGACCAACATTACTCGTACGCTTACGAGAGACCGGTTCCTTCAACTGACATGTAACTTCGTTGCATAAAGATGGCTAGCGGGTGTCTGTCTCTTTCACTTTAGTTGAATCGATTTCAATGAAGAGGGTTCTTTTAGAAGATCAAAAAGCAATCACTACACCGCGTTGTGGTTTTGCGTAGGTAAGAACGGTTCTTGCAAACCCGTAGCAGCCACGTAAAACTTGCAACAACAATTAGAGGACGTCTAACTTGTTTTTGCAGGGTATGTTGTGATGTGATATGGCCAATTACATGATGAGATATATGTGATGTATGAGATGATCATGTGTTGTATAGAATATCACGACTTGCATGTCGATGAGTTCGGCAACTGGCAGGAGCCATAGAGTTGTCTTTAATTATTGTATGACCTGCGTGTCAATCATTAAGCGCTATGTAATGCTTTACTTTATCGCTAAACGTTAGCAATAGTCGTGGAAGCAACAGTCGGCGCGACAACCTCATGGCGACACGTTGATGGAGATCAAGATGATGGAGATCATGGTGTCATGCCGGTGACGATGGAGATCATGCCGGTGCTTTGGAGATGGAGATCAAAAGCACAAGTTCATGGCCATATCATGTCACTTATGATTTGCATGTGATGTTAATCCTTTTATGCATCTTATTTTGCTTAGGACGACGGTAGCATTATAAGGTGATCCCTCACTTAAATTTCAAGATAAAATTGTGTTCTCCCCGAGTGTGCACCGTTGCGAAAGTTCGTCGTTTCGAGACACGCCGTGATGATCGGGTGTGATAGACTCTACGTTCACATACAACGGGTGTAAGCCATGTTGCACGTGCGGAACACTCGGGTTAAACTTGACGAGCCTAGCATGTACAAACATGGCCTCGGAACACAGGAGACCGAAAGGTCGAACATGAGTCATATAGTAGATATGATCAACATGAAGATGTTCACCATTGAAACCACCTCAACTCACGTGATGATCGGACTTGAGTTGGTGGATTTGGATCATGTTACACTCGAATGACCGGAGGGATGTCAATTTGAGTGGGAGTTTTTAAGTAATATGATTAACTAAACTCATTATCTAGAACAATAGTCTAAGTTGTCTTTGCAATATTTATGTTGTAGATCATGGCTCGCGCAGTAGCACCCCTGAATTTTAATGCGTTCCTAGAGAAAGCTAAGTTGAAAGATGATGGAAGTAACTTTGTGGACTGGGCCCATAATCTAAGGATTATTCTTACGGCTTCCCAGAATGCTTATGTCCTTGATGCACCGCTTGGTGATCCACCCGCTCCAGTTGAGTCTCTAGACGTTGTGAACGCCTGGCAGGCTCGTTCTGAAGATTACTCAATAGTTCAATGTGCAATATTGTATGGCTTAGAACCGGGACTTCAAAGACGTTTTGAACGTCATGGAGCATATGAGATGTTCCAGGAGTTGAAGTTTATCTTTCAGAAGAATGCCCGGATCGAGAGATATGAGATCTCCGATAAGTTCTATGCTTGCAAGATGGAGGAGAACGGGTCTATCAGTGATCACGTACTCAGAATGTCTGGGTACTCCACCCGTCTGGCTGAATTGGGGATGCTCCTTCCGCCAGAGGCTATCACTGACAGAGTTCTTCAATCATTGCCACCTAGCTACAAGAGCTTCGTGTTGAACTATAACATGCACGGGATGAACAAGTCAGTCGCCGAGCTATTTGCGATGCTGAAAGCCGCTGAGTCTGAAATTCAGAAGGAGCATCAAGTGTTGATGGTCAATAAAACCACTAGTTTCAAGAAAAATGGCAAGGGTAAGAAGGGTAACTCCAAGAAGAGTGGCAAAGCAGTTGCTCCTCTCGTGAAGAAACCCAAGGCTGGACCCAAACCAGAAACTGTGTGCTTTCATTGCAAGGGAACTGGACACTGGAAGCGGAACTGCCCCAAGTATTTGGCTGACAAGAAGGCGGCCAACAACAAACAAGGTATATATGATATACATGTTATTGATGTGTATCTTACCAACTCTCGTTGTAGTGCCTGGGTATTTGATACCGGTGCGGTTGCTCATATTTGCAACTCAAAACAGGAACTGCGGAATAGACGGAGGCTGGCAAAGGACGAAGTGACGATGCGCGTGGGAAATGGTTCCAAGGTTGATGTGATCGCCGTCGGCACGCTTGCTCTTCGATTACCATCGGGATTAGTGATGAACCTGAATAAATGTTATTTGGTGCCTGCGTTAAGCATGAACATTATATCTGGATCTTGTTTATTGCGAGACGGTTACTCATTTAAATCAGAGAATAATGGTTGTTCTATTTATATGAGTAATATCTTCTATGGTCATGCACCCGATGTGAGGGGTTTATTCTTATTGAATCTCGATAGTAATGATACACATGTTCATAACATTGATGCCAAAAGATGTAGAATTGATAATGATAATACCACTTTCTTGTGGCACTGCCGTTTAGGTCATATTGGCGTAAAACGCATGAGGAAGCTCCATGCTGATGGACTTTTGGAGTCACTTGATTTTGAATCACTTGACACATGTGAGCCATGCCTCATGGGCAAGATGACTAAAACGCCGTTCTCTGGAACAATGGAACGGGCAAGTGACTTATTGGAAATCATACATACTGATGTGTGCGGTCCGATGAGCATTGAGGCACGCGGTGGTTATCGTTACTTTCTCACCTTCACTGATGACTTAAGTAGATATGGGTATATTTACTTAATGAAACACAAGTCTGAAACATTTGAAAAGTTCAAACAATTTCAGAGTGAAGTTGAGAATCATCGTAACAAGAAGATTAAATTCCTACGATCTAATCGAGGAGGAGAATATCTGAGTTATGAGTTTGGCAGTCACTTAAGACAATGTGGAATTGTTTCACAACTGACACCGCCTGGAACACCACAGCGTAATAGTGTGTCCGAACGTCGTAATCGAACCTTATTGGATATGGTGCGATCTATGATGTCTCTTGCCGATTTGCCACTATCGTTTTGGGGTTATGCATTAGAGACAGCTGCATTCACTTTAAATAGGGCACCATCGAAATCCGTTGAGACGACGCCATATGAACTTTGGTTTGGCAAGAAGCCAAAACTGTCGTTTCTTAAAGTTTGGGGATGTGATGCTTATGTCAAAAAGCTTCAGCCTGAAAAGCTGGAACCCAAAGCGGAGAAATGCGTCTTCATAGGATACCCAAAAGAGACAGTTGGGTATACCTTCTACCTCAGATCCGAAGGCAAAGTGTTTGTCGCTAAAAACGGAACATTTCTTGAGAAAGAGTTTCTCTCGAAAGAATTGAGTGGGAGGAAGATAGAACTTGATGAGGTTGTTGAACCTTTACTTCAACCTGAAAGTAGCGCAGCGCAGAAAGATGTTTCTGTAGAGCCTACAACAGCTGAAGAGGAAGTTAATGATGATGATCATGAAGCTTTGGATCAAGTTGCTATCGAACCTCGTAGGTCGACAAGGACGCGTACTGCTCCTGAGTGGTACGGCAACCCTGTCTTAGAGGTCATGTTGTTGGACAACGATGAACCTACGAGCTATGGAGAAGCGATGATGGGCCCGGATTCCGAGAAGTGGTTAGAGGCCATGAAATCCGAGATGGGATCCATGTATGAAAACAAAGTGTGGACTTTGGAAGTATTACCTGAAGGGCGTAAGGCCATTCAGAACAAATGGATCTTTAAGAGGAAGACGGACGCGGACGGTAATGTCACCGTCTATAAAGCTCGGCTTGTGGCAAAGGGTTTTTCACAAGTTCAAGGAGTTGACTACGATGAGACCTTCTCACCCATAGCGATGCTTAAGTCCGTCAGAATCATGTTAGCAATAGCTGCCTTTTTCAATTATGAAATTTGGCAGATGGATGTCAAAACAGCGTTCCTTAACGGTTTCCTTAAGGAAGAGTTGTATATGATACAACCAGAAGGTTTTGTCAATCCAGAGAATGCTGACAAAGTTTGCAAACTCCAGCGATCCATTTATGGACTGGTGCAAGCATCTCGGAGTTGGAATCTTCGCTTTGATGAGGTGATCAAAGCGTTCGAGTTTATACAAGTTTACAGAGAAGCTTGTATTTACAAGAAAGTGAGTGGGAGCTCTATAGCGTTTCTAATATTATATGTGGATGACATATTACTGATTGGAAACAATATAGAAATGTTGGAAAGCGTGAAGGAATATTTGAACAAGAGTTTTTCAATGAAGGACCTAGGAGAAGCTGCTTTCATATTAGGCATCAAGATCTATAGAGATAGATCGAGACGCTTAATAGGACTTTCACAAAGCACATACCTTGACAAAGTTTTGAAGAAGTTCAAAATGGATCAGTCAAGAAGGGGTTCTTGCCTGTATTGCAAGGTGTGAAGTTGAGTAAGACTCAATGCCCAGTGACTGCAGAAGATAGAAAAGATGAGTGTCGTCCCCTATGCCTCAGCCATAGGCTCTATCATGTATGCAATGCTGTGCACAAGACCCTATGTCACCCTTGCCATAAGTATGGCCGGAAGGTTTCAAAGTGATCCAGGAGTGGAACACTGGACGGCGGTCAAGAATATCCTGAAGTACCTGAAAAGGACTAAGGACATGTTTCTCGTTTATGGAGGTGATCAAGAGCTCGTCGTAAAGGGTTACGTCGATGCAAGCTTTGACACTGATCCGGATGACTCTAAGTCGCAAACCGGATACGTATTTATTCTTAATGGGGGTGCGGTTAGCTGGTGCAGTTCCAAGCAAAGCGTGGTAGCTGATTCTACATGCGAAGCGGAGTACATCGCTGCCTCGGAGGCGGCGAAGGAAGGTGTCTGGATGAAGGAGTTCATGACAGATCTTGGAGTAGTGCCTAGTGCGCTTAACCCAATGACTCTGTTTTGTGATAATACTGGTGCCATTGCTCTAGCCAAGGAACCAAGATTTCACAAGAGGACCAGACACATAAAGCGACGTTTCAATTCCATCCGCGATTACATCAAGGAGGACGACATAAATATTTGCAAAGTACACACGGATCTGAATGTTGCAGATCCGATGACTAAACCTCTTCCAAGGGCTAAACATGAACAACACCAGAACTGTATGGGTGTTCGATTCATTACAATGTAAATCACATAGTGATGTGAACTAGATTATTGACTCTAGTGCAAGTGGGAGACTGTTGCAAATATGCCCTAGAGGCAATAATAAATTAGTTATTATTATATTTCCTTGTTCATGATAATCGTTTATTATCCATGCTATAATTGTATTGATTGGAAACTCAAATACATGTGTGGGTACATAGACAACACTGTGTCCCTAGTAAGCCTCTAGTTAACTAGCTCGTTGATCAAAAGATGGTGAAGGTTTCCTAGCCATGGACATGAGATGTCATTTGATAACGGGATCACATCATTAGGAGAATGATGTGATGGACAAGACCCAAACTACGAACGTAGCATATGATCGTGTCAGTTTATTGCTATTGTTTTCTGCATGTCAAGTATCTGTTCCTATGACCATGAGATCATGCAACTCCCTGACATCGGAGGAGTACCTTGTGTGTATCAAACGTCGCAACGTAACTGGGTGACTATAAAGATGCTCTACAGGTATCTCCGAGGGTGTCTGTTGGGTTGGCATGGATCAAGACTGGGATTTGTTACTCCGTGTGACGGAGAGGTATCTCAGGGCCCACTCGGTAATACAACATCACAATGAGCCTTGCAAGCAATGTGACTAAAGTGTTAGCCACGGGATCTTGTATTACGGAACGAGTAAAGAGACTTGCCAGTAACGAGATTGAACTAGGTATAGAGATACCGACGATCGAATCTCGGGCAAGTAACATACCGAAGAACAAAGGGAACAGCATACGGGATTAACTGAATCCTTGACATAGAGGTTCGACCGATAAAGATCTTCGTAGAATATGTAGGAGCCAATATGGGCATCCAGGTCCCGCTATTGGTTATTGGCCGTAGAGGTGTCTCGGTCATGTCTACATAGTTCTCGAACCCGCAGGGTCTACACGCTTAACGTTTGGTGACGATTAATATAGTTGAGTTATTTTGTTGGTAACCGAAGGTTGTTCGGAGTCCCGGATAAGATCCCGGACATGACGAGGGTCTCCGGAAGAGTCCGGAGGTAAAGATTAATATATGTGATAATAGTGTTTTGATCTCCGGAAGGGTTCCGGAATTCACCGGAAGAGGTTCCGGATGTTTACCGAAGTGTTCGGGTGCAGCCACACTTTATATGAGCCAAAGGGGTAAAGCCCACGAGGTATTGGAAAGTGCAAAAGGAAGTTTTGCTGCTGCCTTAAGCGGTACTACCGCTGGTAAGGCAGTACTACCGCGTAAGCGGTACTACCGCTTGTGTGAAGCGGTACTACCGCATAAGCGGTACTACCGCTTGGGTGAAGCGGTACTACCGCTCAAGCGGTACTACTGCTCGTGAGCGGTACTACCGCTTGTGCGCGGTACTGCAGGGATCCGAGTTGGACTCTTTCCCTGCGGGCCAAACCGACCTTGTGCCGGCAAAACCGACCTGGAGGAGGCTTTTACTCCAAGTTTAGACCCCAAGGCTCAACATATAAATAGAGGGGCAAGGCTAGCACACGGGACACATTAAGATTTCCCAAGCCGTGTGTCGGCAACCCTAACCCTCTAGTTCTCCCGTCATAATCTCCGTAGTGCTTGGCGAAGCCCTGCAGAGATTGTTCCTCACCACCATCACCACGCCGTCGTGCTGCCGGAACTCATCTACTACTTCATCATCGCTCGATGGATCGAGGAGGTGAAGGCGTCATCAAGCCGTACGTGTGTTGAACGCGGAGGTGTCGTCCGTTTGGCACTAGTTCGTGATCGGATCGAGGGACGACTTGCGATTTGGATCGCGGAGACGTTTGACTACATCAACTGCGTTTCTTAACGCTTCCGCTTAGCGATCTACAAGGGTATGTAGATTCACTCTTCCTCTCGTAGATGCTCATCACCATGGATTGATCTTGTGTGTGCGTAGGAAATTTTTTGTTTCCCATGCAACGTTCCCCAACAAGGAGATGCACGAAAAGACCCAAAACCAACACGAGCACTAGTCAAACACGTGGCGGTAGAGGAGAACCCGCCGGCACACGAGGAGGAAGGACTAGTCTTGGAGGGGGCCATGGAGGAAGGACTAGTCTTAGAGGGGGTCGTGGAGGACGAATGACAGGTGGTGGTCGTGGATCCGGTGGTTCTAAGACACGCCGGGTTGATAGAGGAAGGCCTTGTGACGCCCCGAGACCGATGCTCCAGATGTCTTTCATTTATTCGTCGTCGTTGCCATGTCATTCGTTTGCGTGTTGCACTTGGCCATGTCATCATGTGCATTTCATCCGCATGTTTTTTTGAAAACTTGCATCCGTTCATAGTTGGCGTTCTCCCCGTTCCTTCCGTTGTCCGTTTCAAGTCCCGACACACTCGCACGCGCCCGCGGCACCTCCGAAATATTATTTTATAAGTGGGATAAAAATGTTCTCGAAATGGGTTGAAAGTTGGCGTGCGGTCTCATTGTGTTGTAGGTAGACCGCATGCCAAATTTCGTCGCATTCGGAGTCCGTTTGATAGCCCAACCGTTAAACTATAGCGGCACTATAGCCGGTCAAAACGTCGGATGTTTCGGTGTTCCGAAACTTGTCACCGGGCCGCCCACTTCCCTCCCATCTCAGCCCATGGTCTCTTTACACAGCCACACCAGCCCACCTAGCAACCCCCTACGTTTCGGACCGTCGGATCGCCCGATTACGATCGGAGGGACCAAATAGCCCTAAATCTCTCCGGTACTGCTATATAAACAGTTGAAACCCTAGGCCTCGTGTCCCATCCCCTCGGCCGTCGCCACTCCACTTCCTCGGGATCCCTCCCGTCCAGCCGCCACCACCTTCCTCCTCAATTTCTGCGTCGAACCAACCAGCCACCACATCCCTCCCCGGCAAACCCATGAATCCCGTCACTACAACCGCCGCCGCCTCCCAAATCTCGCAGGAGCCCGAGCTCCTCTGTCGTGCGCCCACCTACAGCCCCAGCCTCCTCCTCTCGCTCGCTCCCGCAGGCGTGCAGCAGCCCAAGGCCTCCCCAGCCTCGCCTCGCCGGAGAAGCTGTCGCCAGCGACCACGAGCTCCAGGCCGCCGCTCCTGCCGTCCTCCTCTCCCTTCCTTCCTCCGTTTCCCTTTCTTCCTCCTTCTGTTTCTCTCTCTCATCTCTCTGTCCTCTCTTTCTATAGAGACCCAGAGGCCATGGCCATGGGGGTCGACCTCAAGCTCCATCGCCACCGTTCTCCCGCGTCACCACGGCCTCGCCGGCGCCCAGATCCGGCCTTCCCCGCACCCGTCGTCGCCGGGTCCGTCGAGACCCCAGCCGGAGCGCCGCCGCTGTTGCCTGTTGCCTCTTCAGCCAGCCACCTGTTCTGCTCTGCTCGGGGTCGAGCAAGTCGAGTCGCTCGCCTCCTCTGTTCGCACCGCGCCTGACCCGCGTCCCCTACGCCAAGGCCCAGTCCACCTGCCTCTTCAGCCGGCCCAGCCCAGCTGCTATGGTGAGCAGCTCCATCAGATCCATCGCCTGTGTGCGCAACTTGTTATCCCGCGCTCAGTTGCACTGTTGGACCAGATCGCGGTTTCGGCCCGATAATGTTTTTTCCCTGTTCTCTGCGAATTTAGAATTTATTCCAGGAGCTGATGTTTTACAGAAAAGCCCTCATGTTCATGCATTTAATAACTCCACAACCGCGCATTGGATTTAAACAAATTATATATGTAAAATGCTTAGAACTTTGTGTAGTTTCATAATATCCAACTTTCATCCATGTTAAAAATGTTTAAACTTGTTGTTTGCATTCATTTGCATAATTGACATGTTAAAATGATTTATTTCATATCTAAATAACCGTAGCTCCGAATTAAATAAACTTTATGTGTAAACGGGGTAGAAAAACGTGTAGATTAACATGCTGCCCTTATCTTTCCTGTTTAACAACATTAAAATTGTGTTTAGGGCAGAACAGTACCAAATTCGAAAATTATATATGGGGTTTTCCGGAATTGTTATGTGTTGTTTCCGGCCTCATTTAAATTGCCTAGATAGGTAGATTATTTATGCTTCATCTCTTGCCATGTTTAACAACATTTAATCTTGTCATGCATCATATTTGATTGTGCATCATGCCATGTTTATGCTTGCATGTTTACCGTGTTGTTTGCTTCTTTCCGGTTGTGCTTCTTCTCGATAGTTCCGGTTTCGTTGCGATTGTGAGGATTCGTTCGACTACGATTGTTCGTCTTCTTCATGGATTCGGTCTTCTTCCCAACGGGATTTCAGGCAAGATGACCATGACCTTGGATATCTTTACTATCTTTGCTTGCTAGTTGTCTCGATGCTATCGCTATGTCGTGCTTCCTACCACATATATGTCAGCCTCCCATATGCCATGATACGGCCTCTAACCACCCTTACCCAGCAAACCGTTGTTTGGCTATGTTACCGCTTTGCTCAGCCCCTTTCTTATAGCGTTGCTTGTTGCAGGTGCAGTTGCAGGTTGTTCCATGTTGGGACATGGATATCTTGGGATATCACAATATCTCTTATTTAATTAATGCATCTATATACTTGGTGTTGGGTGGAAGGCTCGGCCTTTTGCCTAGTGTTTTGTTCCACTCAAGCCGCCCTAGTTTCCGTAATGCTGGTGTTATGATCCATGTTTAGCGTTCCTAACATGCTCAGGGGAATGGGACCCTCTTGACAGTTCGCTTTGAATAACCGCTTCCAGCAAGGCCCAACATTGGATTTAACATTTGCCAACATAATAATACTGAATTGAATAATTAATTTGCACAGGGAGTTAGCGCTACCCGAGGATTCTTAATTCAACATAATACAGGTGGGCCAGTGCCGATGGTGTTGGTCCAAAACAGAGTCGTTTGCGGCTTCCTCCGGGGAAACTCGGGTCTCAGTTGCTGTACGCTGTGCTCATCCGGTCGTGGCCTGAGACGAGATACGCGCAGCTACTATCAGGGTGTCGGCACGCCGGGAGGTTTTGCTGGAATTGTGTTACCATTGTCGAAATGTCTTGTGCACCGGGATTCCGAGGATACTTTGGGCTATCTCGAGGTTGAGGTATTTCCACCGCAGCTTGTGTAGGCTTATGATGGGCCAGGTTGGAACACCCCTGCAAGGTTAAATCTTACGTGAAGCCGTGCCCGCGGTTATGTGGCGCTTGGATATTTATAACTTCCGGTTGTAGAAAACTTGACACTAAATCCTAATTAAAATACACCAACCGTGTGCGTAACCGTGACCGTCTCTTTTCGAGGAAGTTCAAGAAGAGAACACGGTGGGGTTATGTTTGTACCCGTAAGTAGGTGTTCAGGATCACTTAGTGATCATTTGTAGTTTGCGTTCGTTTTGCGTAGATGCTCTTCTTATTCTTGTACTCGTAAGTTAGCCACCATATAATGCTTAGTGCTTGCTACAACCTCACCACCTTACCCTTCCATACCCATTTAAGCTTTGATAGTCTTGCTACCCATGGTTATGGGATTGCTGAGTCCTCGTGGCTCACAGTTTACTACAACAACAGTTGCAGGTACAGGTAATGCGATGATCTGACGTGAGAGCGATGCTTGTTTGCTTTTGGAGTTCTTCTTCTGCTTCTTCTTCCTCGTCGATCTTGGGATAGGTTCCTGGTCGGCAGCCTGGGCTAGCAGGGTGGATGTCGTTCTTCTTTTCGTTTGATTTCATCCGTAGTCGGATGCTGCCCTTCTGTATGATGTTTGTTATGTATTGATGTATTCATGTGATGATTGTATGTATTTGTTTGTATCCCCAACTATTATGTATGTGGTACGATGTAATGATATCCACCTTGCAAGCGTCTCCAATATGCGTTTCTTCTCTTGGTGGGACCTCCGAGTTCCTCGAGAATAGGATCGCATATTGGGCGTGACAAGTTGGTATCAGAGCCTCGACCGACCATAGGAGCCCCCTTGATTGATCGAACCGTTGACGAGTCTAGAAGAAAACTATTTTGAGTCCTAGTTATATATCGGAGAGTAGGAATTCTTTTTACTCCTTATCCCCTTCGTCGCTCTGGTGAGGAATCTTGACGTAGGTGTTTTGATTCTACTACCTCTTCTCACTCAAAAAAATTTTAGGATCACGCGGGTATTGTTGGAATGGTTGCGATATCGGTGTGACGTGACTCTGTTCTTGGTGCCTCCTGACCGTATGGATTGGACCCGGGGAGTTGAGCTCCAAGGGGTTTTGTCGCACTCGCTATTGTTTCGGTTCCGAGAATACCAGAGGACGCCGACATCGAAACACTTCTATACTTTTTGTGGTGGCAAATAGTGCCGTGACTTTTCCCCAGTATTGGTGGAGATAGCGCGGATGCTCCACTATGACTAGTATCGTTGTGCTTTCGAAGGTCTGAGGTACATGTATTTGCGAAGTTTCTTGGTCGTGTGTGAAGGTTGCGGATTGGTTGCAGCTGATTAGGATATTATTGTTGTTGTGTGCTGAGTAGGTTCCCATATCTGCAACCTGATCTTATAACCAAGAAGTTTCGGGAGTTCTTAGGTGGGAATTCAAGTATTACCTAGGATATCTTTTCCAACAGACACATGATACGATTTGGGGTCTATCATATGTTTGTTTCGGCTTATTCTGTAAGCCAAATCCTTGTTTTGTTTTTGTTATGGTATTTGAGTTGCTTCGAAGTCAACAAGTATTAATTCCATACCTTTCCTAAGCGGTGTTCTCGTATTTCTATGGGATTGCTAATCCTTCATGTAAATTCTTTTCACCTGGTGTGCTTCTCTTCAGTTAGTCCGATCATTTCAATATTGGCAAGATCAATTCTCAGTTTTCTCAACGGAGTTCATTTCATCCGTCCTAAGTTGTTTTTCTTTTTCCCCACCCTCCACCCTTTTTCTTCACGGAGTAAAAATTCTCAAATCAAGTATCCATTTTATTCATGAGAAGTCTCTTCATTCTTTTCCTTCAATGTTCTTCTCCGGTGATTTCTCGTGAAGATGCTCAGGAGCTACAAGTTCATCATCCTTCATTCTCGTTTTCTTCTCCGGCGGATTTAATTCAAGCTTTCGGTGTTGATCTTTTCCCTTTCATTGATTCAAATATTTCCCATGTTGGAAATTCTTACCCAAGCCTCTCTTGCTTATTCACCTCTCTTTATTCTTTTCCGGTGCAAAGAAATTATCTCAGAAGATTCGTGTTTCCATTCGTTCTATTTCGAGGTTGTTATTTCATTCAAGCCATTTACATCAACCGGTGCAAATCTCTCTTTCTGAGCATTCGTTCCAACGGTGTTTCTTTTGAGTGGGCCCTAACCCACGGGTCTTTTTCCCAGGATCTTACCTGACTCTTCTAATTTTCCCGGAGTTATTCTCAAATTCTTTCAAAGGTGACGTAAGAATGGATTCCATCAGTCATATCCCTCTTCAAGATCGCTTTCAAATTCTTTTCAAATTTGGCTCAACCTTTCTATTCGTCATTATTCCGGAGTATCTCACAAAATCTTCATGGTGGTTCTCGTCGTCATTCTCAGCATTGGAAGACCAAAGAAGAATTTCTCACATCCGTTCTCTTGAAAGATTCATGATTCAAGCTTCATGCTATCCTCTCAAATTGTTCCGATCGTGAGAAATTATTTTCACACCCATCCGAGGCATTTCAGGAGTGTTTTCGTTTTGATTCTCCGGAGGCAATCATTTCAGAAGATTTAGTCGTTCTCAACGTTCAGCTCTCTTTCCCAAATGCTTCCAGTGCATCGTTCAAGTATTCTATAATAAGCTCGTGATCTCTTCGTTCTCTTGTATCTAAATTCCCTCAAGTATCTCGCTCGTTTTCTAATTCTACCCGGCGATTCGTTCTCTTTTTCTTCGTTCGTTTTCAATTCTTACGGTGGTTCGTTCACAGATTTCTCTTCCTTTGTTATCGTAGCAATTCATTCATTCTTTCCAAATCCTACAGGTGGTTCGTCGAAGACCTTCCCAAGTTTGCGCTATATCTTTCTTCAATCTTTTCAAGAAGAATAAGTGGCATGCCAATCCATTGTTTTTCATCAATTTAAGTTGATGAAGGATAAGCATAACGTAATTCTTATTCTTATTTCATCGAGGTGATTTAATTCCTTCTTACGGAGATCGTTCTTGATATCAATTCTCGGTTCTAAGTTGTTCATCTTTTCTTTCCGGAGTTCCAAGTTTTCTCAGTTTTCTCATCACGAAGCTCCATCTAAATCATTGCAAGGCTTCATCTTGTTCTTTTCAACCTTCGTTTCTATCATCCTTTTGTTTATCGGAGTTCTTCATGGTGGTTCGTCAAGGATTTAATTCATTCTCGAAGTGTTCTTCGATGAGCTCAAGCGTTCTTCATATTGCATTCCGAAGTGCTAATCCTTTCTACCTTATCTTTTGAGGTGGTATTATGTCCTTCTTGACAATTTGTCTTCGTGTTTCATGATTCACAAGTTGTCAGGAATGAGATATTTTAAAACCATCGTTTTCTCTTCGCTCAAGAGATCATTTCAACCCACCAATCTCTTCATTGGAGTTGTCTTGGTGTAGATTTCACCTAAAGCCTTTCCGATGGATTGTTGCTATTGTGGTGATTATCAATGATCCAAGTTCTCTCTTAAATCCTTTCGGTGAAAGAAGTTTTTCATCTCTATGTTGCTCTCAAGCAATCAATTCTCTCCATTAGTGGCAGGTTTTCACCTCAAATGTTGAGATGTTTTCCATAAGCCCACAACAAGCTTATTCTTTCGTTGTTGATTTTCCAACAACTCCGTTCAATTCTTCTTTGTAGGGATGCTTTTCAAATTCAATTATGGTGGAAGTTGTCATTTTCTTCTCCGTTCTTTTCTTTCCAACGATCTAGCTTCTATTCTTTCGTTTCGGAGGCATTGTGATGTTGCTCTCTTCGACCCATTATCTCGTTTCGCCAAGGTCATGTTCTTTCCTTGCTTATCCATTTTACCGGAGTGTTGTTGCTCTCTTTTCAAGTTCTTTTCATCTTATCAAGCTTTGCTTCCCTTTTCTACCGGAGTGCTATACAAATTCTTTTTGTTCTCATTCCTTGTCTATCTCGTTTCAACCAGAGTGGTTTCGAATTCTTACTTGTTCCTCAAGCCATTCTTCAACTCGTTGCAACCTTCCAGGTTGGTTGGTTTCACTCGTTTGTCCAAGAAGCAACTTTCTTTTACCTCTTCCTCTCCCGTTGCCTTCCTAAGATCTCGGGTCGAGATCTTCTGTTAGTGGAGGAGAGTTGTGACGCCCCGAGACCGATGCTCCAGATGTCTTTCATTTATTCGTCGTCGTTGCCATGTCATTCGCTTGCGTGTTGCACTTGGCCATGTCATCATGTGCATTTCATCCGCATGTTTTTTTTAAAACTTGCATCCGTTCGTAGTTGGCGTTCTCCCCGTTCCTTCCGTTGTCCGTTTCGAGTCCCGACACACTCGCACGCGCCCGCGGCACCTCCGAAATATTATTTTATAAGTGGGATAAAAATGTTCTCGGAATGGGTTGAAAGTTGGCGTGCGGTCTCATTGTGTTGTAGGTAGACTGCATGCCAAATTTCGTCGCATTCGGAGTCCGTTTGATAGCCCAACCGTTAAACTATAGCGGCACTATAGCCGGTCAAAACGTCGGATGTTTCGGTGTTCCGAAACTTGTCACCGGGCCGCCCACTTCCCTCTCATCTCAGCCCATGGCCTCATTACACAGCCACACCAACCCACCTAGCAACCCCCTCCATTTCGGACCGTCGGATCGCCCGATTACGATCGGAGGGACCAAATAGCCCCAAATCTCTCCGGTACTGCTATATAACTAGTTGAAACCCTAGGCCTCCTGTCCCATCCCCTCGTCCGCCGCCGCTCCACTTCCTCGGGATCCCTCATGTCCAGCCGCCACCACCTTCCTCCTCAATTTCTGCGTCGAACCAACCAGCCACCAGATCCCTCCCCGGCAAACCCACGAATCCCGTCACTACAACCACCGCCGCCTCCCAAATCTCGCAGGAGCCCGAGCTCCTCTGTCGTGCGCCCACCTACATCCCCAGCCTCCTCCTCTCGCTCGCTCCCGCAGGCGTGCAGCAGCCCAAGGCCTCCCCAGCCTCGCCTCGCCGGAGAAGCTGTCGCCAGCGACCACGAGCTCCAGGCCGCCGCTCCTGCCGTCCTCCTCTCCCTTCCTCCCTCCGTTTCCCTTTCTTCCTCCTTCTGTTTCTCTCTCTCATCTCTCTGTCCTCTCTTTCTACAAAGACCCGGAGGCCATGGCCATGGGGACCGACCTCAAGCTCCATCGCCGCCGTTCTCCCGCGTCACCACGGCCTCGCCGGCGCCCAGATCCGGCCTTCCCCGCACCCGTCGTCGCCGGGTCCGTCGAGACCCCAGCCGGAGCGCCGTCGTTGTTGCCTGTTGCCTCTTCAGCCAGCCACCTGTTCTGCTCTGCTCGGGGTCGAGCAAGTCGAGTCGCTCGCCTCCTCTGTTCGCACCGCGCCTGACCCGCGTCCCCTACGCCAAGGCCCAGTCCACCTGCCTCTTCAGCCGGCCCAGCCCAGCTGCTATGGTGAGCAGCTCCATCAGATCCATCGCCTGTGTGCGCAACTTGTTATCCCGCGCTCAGTTGCACTGTTGGACCAGATCGCAGTTTCGGCCCGATAATGTTTTTTCCCTGTTCTCTGCGAATTTAGAATTTATTCCAGGAGCTGCTGTTTTACAAAAAAGCCCTCATGTTCATGCATTTAATAACTCCACAACCGCGCATCGGATTTAAACAAATTATATATGTAAAATGCTTAGAACTTTGTGTAGTTTCATAATATTCAACTTTCATCCATGTTAAAAATGTTTAAACTTGTTGTTTGCATTCATTTGCATAATTGACATGTTAAAATGATTTATTTCATATCTAAATAACCGTAGCTCCGAATTAAATAAACTTTATGTGTAAATGGGGTAGAAAAATGTGTAGATTAACATGGTGCCCTTATCTTTCCTGTTTAACAACATTAAAATTGTGTTTATGGCAGAACAGTACCAAATTCGAAAATTACATATGGGGATTTTCCGGAATTGTTATGTGTTGTTTCCGGCCTCATTTAAATTGCCTAGATAGGTAGATTATTTATGCTTCATCTCTTGCCATGTTTAACAACATTTAATCTTGTCATGCATCATATTTGATTGTGCATCATGCCATGTTTATGCTTGCATGTTTACCATGTTGTTTGCTTCTTTTCGGTTGTGCTTCTTCTCGATAGTTCTGGTTTCGTTGCGATTGTGATGATTCGTTCGACTACGATTGTTCGTCTTCTTCATGGATTCGGTCTTCTTCCCAGCGGGATTTCAGGCAAGATGACCATGACCTTGGATATCTTTACTATCTTTGCTTGCTAGTTGTCTCGATGCTATCGCTATGTCGCGCTTCCTACCACATATATGTCAGCCTCCCATATGCCATGATACAGCCTCTAACCACCCTTACCCAGCAAACCGTTGTTTGGCTATGTTACCGCTTTGCTCAGCCCCTTTCTTATAGCGTTGCTAGTTGCAGGTGCAGTTGCAGGTTGTTCCATGTTGGGACATGGATATCTTGGGATATCACAATATCTCTTATTTAATTAATGCATCTATATACTTGGTGTTGGGTGGAAGGCTCGGCTTTTTGCCTAGTGTTTTGTTCCACTCAAGCCGCCCTAGTTTCCGTAATGCTGGTGTTATGATCCATGTTTAGCGTTCCTAACATGCTCAGGGGAATGGGACCCTCTTGACAGTTCGCTTTGAATAACCGCTTCCAGCAAGGCCCAACATTGGATTTAACATTTGCCAACATAATAATACTGAATTGAATAATTAATTTGCATAGGGAGTTAGCGCTACCCGAGGATTCTTAATTCAACATAATACAGGTGGGCCAGTGCCGATGGTGTTGGTCCAAAACAGAGTCGTTTGCGGCTTCCCCCGGGGAAACTCGGGTCTCAGTTGCTGTACGCTGTGCTCATCCGGTCGTGGCCTGAGACGAGATACACGCGGCTACTATCAGGGTGTCGGCACGCCGGGAGGTTTTGCTGGAATTGTGTTACCATTGTCGAAATGTCTTGTGCACCGGGATTCCGAGGATACTTTGGGCTATCTCGAGGTTGAGGTATTTCCACCGCAGCTTGTGTAGGCTTATGATGGGCCAGGTTGGAACACCCCTGCAGGGTTAAATCTTACGTGAAGCCGTGCCCGCGGTTATGTGGCGCTTGGATATTTATAACTTCCGGTTGTAGAAAACTTGACACTAAATCCTAATTAAAATACACCAACCGTGTGCGTAACCGTGACCGTCTCTTTTCGAGGAAGTTCAAGAAGAGAACACGGTGGGGTTATGTTTGTACCCGTAAGTAGGTGTTCAGGATCACTTAGTGATCATTTGTAGTTTGCGTTCGTTTTGCGTAGATGCTCTTCTTATTCTTGTACTCGTAAGTTAGCCACCATATAATGCTTAGTGCTTGCTACAACCTCACCACCTTACCCTTCCATACCCATTTAAGCTTTGATAGTCTTGCTACCCATGGTTATGGGATTGCTGAGTCCTCGTGGCTCACAGTTTACTACAACAACAGTTGCAGGTACAGGTAATGCGATGATCTGACGTGAGAGCGATGCTTGTTTGCTTTTGGAGTTCTTCTTCTGCTTCTTCTTCCTCGTCGATCTTGGGATAGGTTCCTGGTCGGCAGCCTGGGCTAGCAGGGTGGATGTCGTTCTTCTTTTCGTTTGATTTCATCCGTAGTCGGATGCTGCCCTTCTGTATGATGTTTGTTATGTATTGATGTATTCATGTGATGATTGTATGTATTTGTTTGTATCCCCAACTATTATGTATGTGGTACGATGTAATGATATCCACCTTGCAAGCGTCTCCAATATGCGTTTCTTCTCTTGGTGGGACCTCCGAGTTCCTCGAGAATAGGATCGCATATTGGGCGTGACAGGCCTATCGACGTGTTGCTAAATCCGGATGGTTGAAATAATGTGAATGGTACTACTTGTCTCCATACATGTCAATTTGTTGATATATTTGCTTAACATCTTTAATTGTTTGCTTCTTTACATGTCAATGTGTTCATAGGTTTGACTTAACATCTTTAATTGTTGTAGGCATGGCTTCATCTGGTTCCATGACGAGGCCACCGTGTGCTAACCAAGAAGACATGCCGAACAAGTGGGAGAATGCATCTTTGGACAAGGTGAAGGAGAAAGATGTGAAAATCCCACCATGTTGGTGTGGAGATGTTTGCAAGGTGAAGGTGTCCACCGACCGAAAGAAGTCATGGACGGAGGGAAGGAGATATTTTGTATGCCCCAACTATGCCCATGATCGTGCGCTTCCAACTAACCCCTATGACCTACCGCCGGTATGTCTTAGAAGTAACATGTTGCTCTCAAATTTGTGTGAACACTAACGAATTTTGTGTATGCAGTCACCGCCTCCTCTATGCAAGTGCTTCACATGGATAGATCATGAAGTGCCAGAAGATGTCCAAAAGGACCAATATCAAGATTGTCTTAGGCGCCAACGGCGGTTCGAAGAATCGTTTCGAAGAGGTTTGGAGGAGGAGCGTCGTCAGAAGGAGAGGTTGGAGCGGAAGAAACGAGAGGAGGAGAGGGCACGCCAAGCGAAGCTTGCTCGTGAGGAGGAGAGGGTAAGAAAGCTTGCAAAGGCTCGCGAGGCGCAAGAGGAGGATGAGGCACGTGACAAGAAGGGGAAATGGCCTCGTATGACTCAGTAGACCTAAATTTGTCATTTGTAATGAATTATCTAGTACTAAGGCAAGAAGCCATGTGTCGTGCACTACCTCGTTGACCTAAATTTGTCATTTGTAATGAATTTGTCATGAGAACTATCTCGTAGACCAAAGTTTGTCTGGAATTTCTTTGTTATTGTGATGAATTTCTATGATAAACTGTTGTGCGATGTGTTAAATGAAAACAAAGGTGTGCTCTGTTTTTAAACCTACCGCCAGGGTCCCTGGCGGTAGGGTGCCGCCCCCTCGAATTTGCTTGCTGTAACGAACGTGGGGCTTTTTTCCGGTAGGGTTGGCTACCTACCGCCAGACCACTTGGCGGTAGGATGCCAAACCCCTCAAATCTTTTCTGTAACGAACATTTAGGTTTTTTTCGGTAGGGTGGGCTACCTACCGCCAGACCCCTTGGCGGTAGGGTGCCAACACCACCAAATACCTTGCTGTAACCAAGATTGGGCGTTTTCTGGCGGTAGGGTTGGCTAAGCTACCGCCAAGTGGTATGGCGGTAGGTCTTGCACCCTACCGCCAGGGACCCTGGCGGTAGGTTCAAAACCAGAGTGTTCATTTAACACATCGCACAACAGTTTATCACAGAAATTCATCACAATAAGAAAGAAATTCCAGAACAATTTAGGTCTACGAGGTAGTGCACGACACATGGCTTCTTGCCTTAGTACTAGATAAAACATAAGGAGGAGTTCAACTAAAGTACAAAGGAAATGATAAAGGGTACATGCCATTATAGTTCAAATGACTATGACATCATGTAGTTCAAACCCCTTTTATTCGGCCATCAACACAATGTCTCTGTCGTACGGTCCCGGGTTGCAAAAAATGACATCCCTTCTTTCAAGGACCCAACCCCAACGGGAAGCTTGCCTCGGTATCGGCGATGATGCCTGCCTAACTACCCAGTCAATGATCTGACCAGGGTTTTTCAAGTCCAGCTGAGGATATTCCTCCCTTGTTGTGCACAATACAATTTGCCTTGAAAGATCACGTCTATGACGTTTCTCCTTTCTCCTGAGCTTGTTTATGTTTTTCTCTTTATCTTCGATCACCTTCTCGCTATCGTCGTACTCGCATACATAGTACTTTGAAAAGTCCCTTGAAGCCGCATTCACCGCATCGACGGAGTCGACCCACTCCGTCATCTTTTCCTCAATGAGTTCGCGTTCAAGCTTCGCTGCCGCCTCGGCAGAAGTCTCAAAGAAGACGATCGGTCCCATCCTACAATTCGAGGGGTAACTATAACGGTCATCATAAGCATAACCTTAACCATAACCCTAACCATAACTATAACCCTACCCCTAACCCTAGGCAAGCACAAACATAGCCATCAATGCATCATAAATGTGCCATCAATGCATCATAAATGCATACAACAAGATCAACACCTAGGTTTTGCAATAAATTGAGCAAATGCACACAAAACAAAGATTTCAACCAATCAAAATGAGGGGAATTGAGAGAGGTAGGTGATGAAAATGCTCCGGATCCACCGGTGAAATCTCAAGCAAATGGAGTGGATCTAGGGGGTGTTTGGGTGGGGGAGAGAGAGAGGAGAGGAGCTCACCACGGGGAAGAAGAAGAATGGGGAAGAAGAGTGGTGGTGGGGCCCACACACCAGCCCCTCCTAACCTTATCCAACCCAGGACCCTACCGCCAGGGATCCTGGCGGTAGGTTTCAGTAGCCTACCGCCAGGTCCTGTGGCGGTAGTGTCCTTTTCCACGTCAGCCGCCGTCCCGTTACCTACCGCCAGGGGATCTGGCGGTAGGATGTGGGGGGCTACCGCCGGAACCCCTGGCGATAGGGAAAAGGGTCAGATCCAGAATTTTTTTGACACGGGGGTCAGATCTCGAAATTGTATCAGAAAAGGGTCAAAACACGAAAAATTTTCGCGTGCATCATTCACTACATTATCTTAAAAAGCGCCGTCGACTCGACGGGTAAATGATAGATTGGTGTCCTGGGTGTGCTGTCTTGTCACCGGGGATAATCTAAGAAACCTGGAGAGAAAATGGAGCATTTATTTGTCATTTTCCGCTATGTTATGGGTGTAGTTCACCTATTGTCTTGCTGTGCAGATCGCACAAACAGAGTAGTTGTGATTGAGCTAGCCATCGAGATCTCCTTTTTTCTGAATGAAGCAACAGATTACCAAGTAAGGACCTGGATCGGTCTTGTTGGTTCATCAGTCGATGCAAAAAAAAACGAGACCATCCAGGACTAGTCCTTGGAGGCATATTTTTATAGAAAAAACTCTAAGCACCACGGGTCACTTCGTGACTCAAACCCGGGTGAGCTAGATAGCACAGTGCTATCCTAGCCAACAGGGTGACACCCTGTTCTCAAGGAGAGGCTTAGGATGTGTTTGGTTTCGGTCATCGAATGGAACGTCACGGTCCGACCCGTCCCTGGGCCGCGTTCTCGCGTTTGGATCGAAAACGACCTGGAACCCACTCGTTCCCACAAAGAGAATATTCGGCCCAGATCCGTCACGCGCTCGTTCCTCCAAATCGGTGGAACGACGCGGAACGCCTCGTCGCTCTCCTGTCGCCTCTCCCTCTCCCGCACGAGACCCTCGCCTCACCCTCGCTCGATCCGCGCCGCCGCTGCTCCTGTCGCTCAATCCGCGCCGCCGGCTTCTCTTCTAGCTCGATCCGCGCAGCCGCTGCTCCTCTCGCTCGATCCGCACCACCGGCTGCTCCTCTCCCTCGTCTCCTCCTCTCTGGACTACGGCACGGCGACGAGCAGCTGCGGGGCGGCCTTGAAGCTGGGCGAAGCAGAGCACGAGCAGGAAATCGAGCAGTGTGCTCGCTGTCGCTGCTGTTGCTGCCTGCCGCAGATCGGTCGGAGCGATTTTGCGGGCGCATGACTTGGCGTCGTGGTCGATTTGGGCAGCGACCTGACCTGAGCGGCCGGGTGGCTTGGCGGCTGCCGGCGACTTCCGAGCAGGTGGGCAAGAGCAGCAATCTTGACCTGTTCCGTCGGCGCAAGGAATCGATTCCTCGGTGCTTCCTTCCACCCCCACTGTATACGCGTCAGTGCTGCATTACCTTGCCAAATGATACTTCGTATACCATATTACTAGTTAATTCAAATTTAGTAGTTGCTAAATGTTGTTTACTAATGGTACTAGCACTTGAAAATAATAATGGTTAGTGAATTGGAGTGATACATATTACATCCTGCTCCTCCAACCAAACGCTGAGACGGAACCATTCCATTCCATCACATTACCTATACCAAACACGGAGACGGAATCATTCCATTCTAGTGGAATGGAACCGTTACATTCCATTCTACCTGGTTCTGCAACCAAACACGCCATTAAAGGTTAGTATTCTTCTCCTATCCTATATAAAGCTAAGTCAAGCACTCAAGACTCGCTCGCTCAGTGGCACGTCTCCGAACTTTCCATAAACTCCCTTCTTCGCGCGTGCGTGGTGATCGGCATGGGCTCAGCTGAGCCGCCGCTGCAGCTGGAGTCGAAGAATGTGTGCGTCGTGGGAGCCGGCATGGCCGGCGTGGCGGCGGCGCGCGAGCTGCGGCGAGAGGGCCACGTCGTGACGGTCATGGAGCAGAGCGGCGACGTCGGCGGGCAGTGGCTGTACGACCCGAGGACCGACGAGGACCTGCTCGAGGCCGGGGCGGCGCCGGTGCGCGTGCACAACAGCATGTACGCCTGCCTCCGTCTCATCAGCCCGCGGGAGGCCATGGGCTTCTCCGACTTCCAGTTCTTCCCCAGGGAGGGCGTCGCCGGCCGCGACCCGCGCCGCTTCCCGACCCACCGCGAGGTATACTGCTACCTTCGGGAGTTCTGCCACGCCTTCGGGCTCGCTGACGCCGTCAGGCTCCACACCAGGGTCACGCGCGTCGCTGCCGTGCCCACGTCGTCGACGCATCAATGGGCTGTGAGAACCGTGCACCTCGGTGGCACGGCCGCGGACGAGGAGGAGAAGGAGGAGGTGTTCGATGCCGTCGTCGTGGCCACCGGCCACTACTCGCAGCCGAAGCTCCCGAGCATCAACGGCATGGAGGACTGGCGGCGGAGGCAGCTGCACAGCCACTCGTACCGGACGCCGGAGCCGTTCCGCGGCGAGGTGGTGGTGATGGTCGGGTGCGGGGACAGCGGCAAGGACATCGCGCTGGACCTCTGCCGCGTCGCCAAGGAGGTGCACCTCACCGCCAAGTCCATGGAGGGGGCCATGACGCCGGCGATGTCCAAGATGTTGGCGAACCACGCCAACCTGCACCTCCACCCGCAGATAGACCGCCTGTAGCCCTGTACGCCGACGGCCGCGTGGCGTTCGCCGACGGCTCCTCCGTCGTCGCCGACATGTCATGTACTGCACGGGTTACACCTACTCGTTTACCTTCCTGGACACGGATGGCGCGGTGACCGTCGACGACAACCGCGTGGGGCCGCTGTTCGAGCACGTGTTCCCGCCGTCCCTAGCGCCGTCGCTCTCCTTCGTCGGCATACCGAGGAAGGTCCTGGTGCCGTGGTTCGTCGAGGCGCAGGGAAAGTGGGTCGCGCAGGTGCTGTCCGGCCGGCGGGCGCTGCCGCCGGAGGAGGAGATGCTGCGGTCCGTGGAGGAGCATTACCGGGCCAGGGAGGCAGCCGGCGTGCCGAAGAAGTACACCCACGACATCGGCGGCGTGGAGCCTCTGAAAATGTACGAGTTCGGGGAGAAGTACTGCGATTTCGCGCGTATTGAGGATTGGAAGAGGGAGCTGCTCGTGTCCAGCATCGCCAGCATGAACGACGACATGGAGACCTTCCGCGACCGCGCGGACGACGGCGAGAACGTCCAGAAGGGCCTGCAAAGATGGCACGGCTTGGCTGCTCAAGCCCAAGAAGATGAAGCTACGGCTGCTGCGGTTGAAGCTGACCTTGATGCCCAGGCCATAGCTAAGCTCCGACTCAACTGAAGATCGCACCATCCGTACCTAAGCCTAGCTCGCTCTGACCTGAAAACTGTATGCTACTAGTACGTACCATGCGTGACTAGGCGTAATTGACTCTGAACTGAACTGCGTCAGAGGTTCACTGGGAGATTTTATTTCATTCCGTTCGAGTTCACAAGAACGTAAGTACTCCGTCCCATATATATTAGCTGTCACTCAAACGAATGTTTTTTTTTTTGAAACGAGAACTCAAACGAATGTATTTACAGATAAAAAAGAGGTGTTCATTTTAGCGTTATCAAAGTACTGGAAGTGAGGGACGAGATGGGTATAAAACGAGAAATCCACAATTGATTTCACAAGATCCATAAGACATTCTATACAACATAGCTAATCCTCTATCATTTTGTTACTAACTTCTTGCAAGTAATACTACTTCCGATCCAGATTAACCGACGTTGACTTGATACAACTTTGTACTCCCTCCGTTTCTAAACATAAGACGTTTTGACAGTTCACATTTAGGAACAGAGGGGGTACTAAAAGTTGTACTACTAAGTTAGTGTCAATTAATTTGAATCGGAGTGAGTATTATCTTTTAACACCTAGCATAAAAGCCTGTACAAACACAGTATCATCTCTGTCTTGCCGACCTGCTTTCGCCACAACAGTAACTGAAGCAGAAGGCTTCTCTGAAGACATGAACAGAAATACAATGTGACATGATCCTTCTTATATTTAACTAGGCAACCTAGATTCAAATCATGGACATGATTGCCCGGGCCTTCAGAAGAAGATGGTGGATACGCCCGTAGCGAAGCACCCAAATGCTACCCAAGGGGCTCAAGCGCTCATCTGATGAAGCAACACAAGAAAGATTGACTTTCGAAAGATTGAAATAAAAAAGGATGAATTATTATCCAATATCGTGTTCTTTAGAAACATTTTATGTAAGTAATGTTTTTCATTGCATAAGTTTGACACACCATCAGTGAGTACTAATCAGCAATTGTTGCACAAAATCACTATGAATCAAATTCTAAAGAAAAGAAAAAACAGTTGGTGTACAACAATGGAATAAACTGCTGGTGTCAAGACATATTGGTGCGCATATGGTCGTTGTTGTAGTTTGTCCATTGCGGTTTTGATCGCTCTGGGTTTTTGCTTTCACGCTAAGGCATAACTTTGGTCTTCTATGACTTTGCTATTTGCCGGCGTGTTTAGTTGTGTGTGTCTGTGTTTGTGTTGGTCGTGTGTATCTTAATTATGCAGAGGTTGAGTGTGTGCTCATTGTGTTTGTATCTACTTGGTGCTTCATTTCGAATCAATAAAATCCACCCTTTATATCGACAAAAATTACTCAAATAGAACAAAATATTGGAAGCAGAAACCAAGTGCTCGCTTCGTAATTTCCAAATGATAGCTAAGGGCATCTTCAACGTCGACCCCCCAAACCGGATCCACCGCATTCGTCTGCGGACAAGGGGACCAGTTCGCAGACACGAATGCGAGAGCTGGCCATCCAAAACTAGCCGCATACATCCACCCCCATTTTTTCAGTCCGCACACTCCAAATAGCCACATATCTAGTTTCAGTTTAGCTAAAAATTGTTCAAATGTTCAAATGCATCAGTAGTTCTAATTTAAATATTACAATCCAACAAGGTATTCAAATTATAGTAGTTCAAACATGGATTTAACTAGCACATGGTACTAGTTGTCCCCTTTAACCGTCCACTGATACTCAATCAAATCTTTCTTCAGTTGCTCATGAGTTGCTCGATGCCGGATTTGTTGATGCATTTGAACAAACTCATCAAATGTGGTCAGATTCTGCTATGGAAGTTCGATAGGCTCACCTAAACCGGATCATTCACCGGGCCGGGCAGGGTTTCGGGCCGGGCTTGTCAAAGCCCGAAGCAAAAATCCCAAGCCCGGGCCTGGCCCGCACATGAACAGTGACATTTTCTAATTAAAATAATAATATTCGGGGTATTAAAATAGTAAAGTATACGTATATTTCGAATAAAATATAGATTTATGGGCATTTCGGGCTTTCGGGCCGGGCTTCGGGCCAAAAAATGGAGCCCGGGCCCGGCCCGGATGCCGGGCTTTCGGGCTCGGGCCTCCGGGCCGGGCTGTCCATGCACAGGTCTAGGCTCACCCATGTTCTCAAATTCAACAGTTGCGGCATCATCCTCACCCTCATCCTCCACGATCATTTTGTGCATGATCACACAACATATCATCACCTCCCACAAGGTCTCCGGATCCCACTGTTTAGTAGGTCCACGAACAACTACAAAACGGGCCTACAAAACTCCAAATGCCCTCTCAACATCCTCTCTAACTGCTTCTTGTCTTTGGGCAAAGTGATAGTTTTTCTGACCAACTGGATCATAGATGGTCTTGACAAAGGTAGCCCACGGAGGATAGATATCGTCGACCAAATAGTAGCCCATGTTGTATTCATGTCCACTGACAGTATAGTGGCAAGGAGGAGCTTTCCCTTCAGTCAGCCTAGCAAACAATGGTGATCGCTGCAACACATTGATGTCGTTGCGAGACCCGAACATGCCAAATAAAGCGTGCCAAGTCCAAAGATCATGTGATGCAACTGCTTCAAGAATGATGGTGGGCTTCTTAACATGACCATGGTATTGCCCTTGTAGAGCTTTTGGGCAGTTCTTCCATCTCCAATGCATGCAGTCAAGAGATCCGAGCAAACCTGGCCACCCTCTTGCTTCCGACATTGCCAGGATCCTCTCGGTGTCTCCGACAGTTGGTTCTCTTAGGCATTGAGGTCCAAACACCGAGACTAGCAAATCTGACCATGGCGTATCCGCATGTGCTCTCAGACATCCATAGGTATTCGTCCCATGAATCAGCGGTCGTGCATGTGCAAGCATCCGCAATGCGGTCGTGCACTTCTGGTAACCAGAGAACCCAATCCTTCCGACGGCATCCTTCTTCAAGATGAAGTATTCATCAAAGGACCGAACACCATGGTAAAGACGATCAAAGACATTCTTTCGCATTCAAAAGTGCCGGCGAAAATTATCAGCGAATAGGGCATCGGTGCCAAAGTAGTCATCCATCAGCGTCAAATGCCCGCATACCTTGTTGCGATTGAGCACTCAATGACCCTTGATCGATCCCTTGAAATTGAGAACATGCTCTTTCGCACGCTCCGCGTCTGCTAGGACCGTCTGCATCATCGCCGTCTCATCCATGTAGTCCTCCTCGTCGGATGACTCAACATAGTGATCGTATATGTACTCCATATCCGAATCCATTGATTCAAAGAATAAGGGATGACAAAATTTAGCATGGGCATTTCAACGAACACTTGCCGGGCATGGTGACTACCGTAGGGGTAGATGTTACATGTGCGGTGGATGGAAGAGAGGTGTGGACCGGCGGCAGAGGAGAAGCGGCGTGGAGCCCGGGTGGTAGCCGTGGAGGTGACAGAGTCGCAGAGTTCCGGGAAGGGTGGGGCGGGGCGGGCGGGGTGGTGGAGCGGCGGCGTCGGCAAGAGAGAAAACAAATGCAGTGAAAGATGGAAGAATGGAGGCGCGGGGTCCGGGAGGGGTTTTGGGTGGGCCGGGTGTGTCGAGTCCTACGTGGTTGCTGTCCGGACTCCCGCAACCCCCCAGTTTGCTTCCGGTTTGCGGGAAAAAGGATGTCCGGACCGGCCCACGGACATATACAGGCTCCGCGTTGGATAGCAAAACACGTCCGGACCGCGTAGTCTGGACGTTTGCGGGCAGTTTGAGGGTCCGCTTTGGAGATGCCCTAAGACGTAGCTTTCCCTCACGAGCATATAGAAACTCAGTAACAAATTGTAATTGATTGTCATTGGTTAAGACTAGTGCATAAATGCTTACACACAATCTTAACTAGTGGTGTGCCATTTCAATCCACGCCACTGCTATTTTTTTGAAACAGTGATGGCGTGGACATATTTCGTACGTCACCTATAATAGATTACTGGTGGCGTGGTTGCATTTTTACACGCTACAAGTGTATGAGACCAAGTGTCCTGACTAGACACAAGTTAGTGGTGGCATGCCTTCTCTGCACGCCACTGGTACGCCCACTAGTGGTGGCATGTGCCTTCTGTGCACACCATTTGTATATGGCAGCCTCTCTCCTGTATAGCTTCACTTCTCTCTTCTCTTCTTCTATACTTTCACTTATCACTAGCTAGCTCCACTTAAATTTGTTCTTTCTCTCGTAGCTACGTGTCTATGTGTCCAGTAATGGACCCATCGGAGCTTGGAGAATCGGCAACCACTCCGCATGCGAGCCGACGTCGGCCGAGAGCGCCGAAAGATTGAGCCTCCGTCCCCTTGGTCAAGCTCCCCTCCGCCCCTGTTGGCTCGGTCATGAGCTCGCCACTGTGGCCTATGCAGTCGGGCGTGTCCGATGAATCATCCCGCTGCAGCAGCGCGTTCATTCGATCCGGTGGCAAATCGTACACCGCCGATGGCGAAGAATCCGGCGAGGGCACCCGTGCTGCTTTGCGCCTGCTAATGCCCTCGTAGTAAGAGAACTTTGTACACACCATGGAATCTAGAATGAGAGTTCTCCATCTGCGCTAGCTATGGAAATGTATGATAGAAAATCTCTCCTAGTGTCACAAATTGGCATGCATACAAAATCTCGCATTGCTCGCATCATTATGTATATACATGTGCAAAAAGGAGTATTTTGCCACACATGGATGCAAGTCAATCTTGTGAAGAAATACGTACGCGAGTTGCTCGAATACTATCATGGACCATTGAAACAACAACTAGATGATATGCAAGTCAAAATGACGAGATGCAAGCCCAAAACAACGAAATGCGAGACTCGATCAGAAAATTGAAGAAGCATGGATATGCACTCCTAGTTGGTGTTATGATTGGCCTTGTACTCTCAGTTGGATCGGTGACAAAATTTCTTCTTGCGGGAGTCATTGCAGTGACGATGTTCTTATTTTAGGAGGCAACTGGCTAGATCTAGTAACAATTAGTATAGTTATTGTTTAGCCTTCAAGTACTATGTATCCAAACTTCGTATTTCCTTCCTTGTGATGACATACTTTTATTTTTAACCCTTTTTCAGTGGAAACACACTAAACAAAGGATTTCGCGATCTCTCACATTCACTAGTCATTAGTGGCAATATCAGAGTGATTTTCTCAATTTTTTTGGAATTATCTGGTTTAAAGAAGGGTGTGATGAGCGCAAAAATATCGCTCATCACTAACCCTTAATAAGGGTTGGGTCCCATTCGCCGTTGCTCACCAGATCAAGATCAGGTACCTCGTCACCTTCAAGGCAGTGACTCCCAACACCTTGAGAGTGATCGTCTTCAATGATGACGATGTTGAGGTAGTGTCCAAGTGCAGGGAGCCACGAGGAGGCATTTGCCATAGATCTTTATGGTGTTATCTCTGCGCTTGTTAGTTTAAGATTTTTGCATTGGACGGTTAGTTTAAGAATTGGGCAGTACTCTGCGCCGACACGCCGGCCCAGATTTGGGCCGGTCGGCCCGCAGCCGCCCGATATGCCTGCTAACGACCATTTGATCAGAGCCTAATCTTCGCCCAAGTTGACCTCTCGCCCGCAGAGAAACAAAAGAAAAAGTCAACCAACACCACGCGTCGCCCCTGGCACATCTCGCGTGAGGAAAAAAAGGTCCACCTCGCTCACCGCCGGCGACGTCCCTGTCGACGGGCCCCATTGGTCGTTGAGCTCCGACGAAGATGCCACCCGGGGCTGCCGTGGCCGGTGGCAGCAAACGCTGTGCCTGGTTGTAGCAAACGATGATGCCGGTTCCAGCAAAAAACTCATCGCGCCAAAAAAGCTCATGGCCGCCGGAGAGATGTCGTGGCCGGTTGCAGCAGAACGCCGTGCACGAAGTAGCACCGCTGATTGCCGGTGCCAGCAACCACCAGCTCGCCACCATTGCCATTGAAGCTCCTAGGGCGCCCCCGCCATCGCCATTGCAGCTCTTCAGTGTCGCCGCGTTGCCATTGCTGCTCTCCAACACATTGTACTCACCGTGGTCACCGTTGGCAACATCCCGCGTGCATGGTTCCAGCTAGCCGCGGTGACCGTTGTAGCAAAAATCCAGCGAGCCGTGGTCACCGTGGTGACCGTTGCAGCATCCCGCGTGCACGGTTCCAGCTAGCTGCGGTGACCATTGTAGCAAAAATCCAGCAAGCCGTGGTCACCGTGGTGACCGTTGCTGCATCCCGCGTGCACGGTTCCAGCTAGCCGCGATCACCGTTGTAGTGCAAAAGTTGGCTGGTTCCAGCACAAATCTCGCCACGTCGTCGACCGTCGCGCGCATGTCGCATCTCTTCTCGACACCGGTTGTAGCACCTCGGTTCGCTGGCTCCAGCAAAAATGGTTGCTGGTTCCAGCATTTTAGCCGCGTCGTCGCACGTCGCGCCCCTCCTCGCAGTTTTTTTCGCCACCGGTTGTAGCACGCTCGCCTCCGGTTCCAGCTTCCTCAGTTGCCGGTTGCAGCACGCCCCCGCTGCGGTCGCATCCCTCCTCCCATATACCAGTCACCGTCTAGCACGGCGACCGCGACAGAGGAAGACGACATGGTATGGGGATGGCGTACGGCAGGCCGTTCCCGCGTCCGTCGTGTGCCGTTGACGTAGCTCATCGTCCCGGAGGCCATAAAGGTGCGATACGCAGTTCCTGCAGTCCGGGCGTCGAAGACCTTGCCTGCCGGCAACGGTGGCCTTTGTAGCATACAGGGAAGCGCAGGGGTGGTGCGACAGCATGGCCGGTGAGCTGTTGCGTGTTGGTGGATCGATGGCGGAGAGGGAGGGCTACTGGCGAGAGAGGAGGGAGGGAAATGAGTGGACCAGACAGTGAAGAGGGGGGGGGGGGATAAGGCTGAATAAAGCGGTGCGGGGGACGCGTGGCAGCAGATGGCATGCGGTCTACACTCCTCGGTCCATGGCCCGCGTGCGACCGACTGAGTTTTCAGCCGGCGCGCCGGCCACAAACGTTTTCCTTAAGAATTTGCCACAAGTGTCTATTGGTTTAACTGCGTGTGAGTACTTTTTAAGACTGATTTATGCTATGTCTGTCATTAGTTGTCCATGTCTATGCCATCCTATGTATGTGCTGATAGTTTCACCGCCCCAACAAGAGGTTATCAGACCACATGTCTTATATGAAACCATACGACAACACTTTGCATCTGCGTAAAACATGCATGCAACTAAACATCATTGTGTATATTCTACTCAGTCAGGCTAGAGAAGACATACAGACAAATAAACTATGTGCAAAACATGAATTCTTTTTGCTCGTTTTCCGAAGATCCCAAACGCCCAGCCCCCTGTGCACTGCACGGTCGCGAATTGGCAACAGTACTCCCAGCAAGTTCGGTGCTTCTCTCAAAAAAAAAAAAAAAAAAAGCAAGTTCGGTGCTAGTCGGTGTGGTCTTTATAAAGCGGCCTCCCTCCCTTCGCTCCTCCTTCCCCACCCTTTCGCCTAGTGCCCCTAGGCCGGCCTCCGGGCTCGAACCCACTGCTCTAACAAATAATAAATCCGCGTACAAATCTACCCCACTGACCCAGATCATCTCGTCCCCATCCGCCCCCACCGATCCGCGCCACAATTCACATCTGACTTCCCTCAATTTATTTTGCTTCGATTCGATTCTCTTGGTTCGTTCGTAGGGGCTAGGGTTGGGAGCCGATCGCGCGCCGCCGGAGCCGATCGATAGGGTTAGGGTTAGAGGGGGAAGGGGCTGAGATGGAGAAGAAGAAGGCGGCGGTGCCGCTGGTCTGCCACGGCCACTCGCGGCCGGTCGTCGACCTGTTCTACAGCCCCGTCACGCCCGACGGCTACTTCCTCATCAGCGCCAGCAAGGGTAAGCCATCCATCCTCTCGCCCGCTCTAGCCGCAGCTTGCGACTCGAGGGCAACAGTTAGTTGTGTGATTCTATTGCGCAGTGGAATGGATAATACGTTCGCTCATGTGCTTGTGATGAGACGAATTCTGTTTTGGAGGATGAGTAATGGCCAGTGCCGTGGGTTCTATCGGGATTTAATGTTTCATTTAGTTATCTCGGTGCGATTGATTGTCCAGTTAAGGGTGGTTTGTACCAATTTGAATGGTAAGGTTATCCAATGAATTGATATTCTATAGTTTGTAATTTGGGTGATAAGTAGGACGGCTACTGCTTTCCTTGATCATGTGAACTTGAAATGTTTGAGATAGGAAGGGTGGAAGCTAGTAGGGATTATGATTACCTAATGTGTTGATATTTTGTAATTTTGGTAAGTAGGATGACTACTGCATCCCACAGTCATGCGAACTTAGATATTTGAGATAGGAAGGGTGGAGTCGTCACGAGATATCTCAACAGTTTATTACCCCGATGGTGATGCTATATTTATTGCTTTCATTTAGTGTATCTTGTGTTTATTTGTTGCCACGTAGCGCAGTTTTTACCATGTAGGTCAGATTTGGAGGACTAAGCCAGTTAATGTACTCATCATGTCACTCTTGTTCTAGTTGTGGCCTCTTAGTTTGTGATTCGTCTCAAATTATTTGTATGTTTTTAAGTCTTACGGCCACACTGCTAGTCAAGATATCTATGAAGCAACAAATCCCCGCCCCACCAACCACACACAAGCTCACATGTGTACTCGTAGTCTCCGAGGCTAGATGCCAGATTTAAAGAATTAGTTTGGATTGCCTACTTATTGATGGTTATTACATTGGACAGAATTATTCTGTTCCTGAATTGTCCGGACTCCAGGTATTTGCAGAAAGTAGTAAATTCAAGTCTGTTCAAACGAGGGTTTGTAATTGTGTGTTATACTCCCTATTCATTTTTCGTACACGCCATTAAGCTGTCACAGTTGTGATGGAGTCAAACCATACAAGTATGAAAGCCATGTGTGTGTCCATAGCTACAAGCAATATAAAAACACTAATATAGGCACACACTAAAATGAACATGGACCTATGAGGACAGGTATAACATATTAAGTTATGGATAACTGTACATAGATCATTAAACATCTATTTTGTGCATTGATCTGGTTGTGTATTTTGATGTCTCAAACTTGTACTGCTGCAAAATCTATATACACTGAACAGTGTTAGATTCAAAACAAATATTCCCATATTTGACAAAAGAGGGACCGGATCTGCATCTATTTCCATCTAGCAGATGTCATCCCATTTGTTTTTATGTAAATGCATGTATCTTCTAGATTTACACGAGTTATTTTAACTTTGAATTAATAAGTGAATGATTAAAAGATGTTCTTGTCTTTGAGTTGAACAATAACCAATACATGTATTTTGTTATAAGTATTAGGACATTGTAACATGAATGATAGAAGATGTTTTGTCTCTTAATTTTTGCTTGATATTAATATTACAAATACTAGAGAAGAGAGAAACTTAAACTTTAAAGCATATCATTTGAGATTATACCCTGTAGTAAACTTAAATATGTGTTAGAGAAATGTACTGTCTTTGTTTGATTGCTGGCTATCAAATATAGCTAATATTGTGTACTTCCCTTTGCAGACTCAAATCCAATGCTTCGTAATGGTGAGACTGGAGATTGGATTGGGACTTTTGAAGGTCATAAAGGTGCTGTTTGGAGCTGTTGCCTTGACACAAATGCTCTGCGTGCTGCCTCTGGTTCTGCAGACTTTTCAGCGTATGATTTTCTTATGCATTGTTTGGTTCCAGTTAGTTTATTCATAAGTGGAATACATCCTTATTACTGTATCAATTGATGCTTATCCTATGTATTGTGTCCTTTTCTTTTCTGTGTGTAATGCTTCTGTGCTGGTGGTAGTATGTTCGCTCAGTCGTTTTGCCACCTCTCCGCTCCTTATCTTCTCCCGCAATGGCAGTGTTCTTCTTAGACAAAGGTGGCTGGTGGTGGCCGGGTTAGGATTAAGGTCCAATTTGTTAGGGTTGGTTCACCAGGATCCTTGAGGCCTGGACTGTAGAATTACTAAATTAGGGTGGGGGTCTTGATGGTGCTATCGGACGTGGGATTGGAGGGGGCAGTGTGCGGTGGTGGCGGGTCGTATGTGAGCCGGTTAGGTTGAGTGGAGGCGGGGGTGGGAAAGAGGCTACCTCCGTGGACGAAACGCATGGATAACCACGACACTGGTTGGCCCAGTCAGCATGGCAGTGAAAGTAGGGGCAAGATGAGGAAAATGTTGATGGCTAGTAGTGGTGCACTAATGTGTGTCTGGTACCGCAATAACTGCATGTTTTCTTGCATCTTGATTTGGAATATTGCAAGTTATTTAACCAAATTCCACTTATAGCCATTAAACTGCACATGGTTTGCTAATTTGGTAGTCTTGTCCACTGTTGGCTGCATTTATGGTAAAAAGGCCCAAAGAATCAAACAGCATAGTAAAATATTGTACTACTTAAGTCTACTTAGGAATTAATGGGCATTCATAAGCAGGTCAATGTGCATATTCATAAATCACAGATTGTTCTCTTAAATTTCTTCCGTTGCAAGTATATATTCTAGATGCAAAACCAGGGCTTAGTACAAAATGGATTCAATGAAAGATCTGTTGCAAGTGCGTGCAGGACAATAAGAACAAGCATGTTTGCAAGATACAAAATGGATTCAATGAAAGATCTGTTGCAAGTGTGTGCAGGACAATAAGAACAAGCATGTTTGCAAGAAATAATGCTAATCAGCAAGCATCATAGTTCTCTGATGTTAATACTCATAGATTGCCCCATCTTCATATTCCTGAGTTTAGCTTGCTGTTTTCATAGACATATCCATTGACACCTTCTCCATTTTCTTTTCTTCTCAGTAAAGTATGGGATGCACTAACAGGCGATGAACTACATTCATTTGAACACAAGCATATAGTCCGTGCATGTGCCTTTTCTAAGGTATTGCTTGTTCAAACTGATGCCCTGCTGCATCCCTTTTTGTTCCTAATGTTGGTTGTTATAACACTATTATGGTCTATTAAATTAAAGCCTGATCTAATCTAATTTTTCATTCCTGCCTAAAATATATTAGCTATCAAAAGTGAACATTGGTTTCTGAAATCTGGACCATTTTACATGCTTTAGCCGATTGTTGTTGTCTTTCATGAGCAGTTTTTAACCTAATTAAATTGCAAATGTCACTGCAGGACACCCACCTGTTGCTTACTGGAGGCATGGAAAAGATTTTGCGTGTATACGATTTGAACAAACCAGATGTTGCTCTGAAAGAACTTGACAAATCACCTGGTTCTGTCCGAACTGTTGCTTGGCTTCATAATGACCAAACTATACTGAGTTCCTGCACTGATACGGGTGGAGTAAGGTGTGTTTGTGTGTCTGTGGAGGAAATGCCTTTATTTTGGTATCCTAAACATGTACTGGTTGGCTATATAGCATTGTCCGTCTCGAATAACTACTATGGGTTTTGACAGGTTATGGGATGTGAGGAGTGAAAAAATCGTCCAAACTCTTGAAACCAAGGGACCTGTTACCAGTGCAGAAGTAAGCCAGGATGGCAAGTTCATCACCACAGCTGATGGCTCTAGTGTAAAATTTTGGGATGCTAATCAGTAAGTCTTTTTCTGTTGACATTTTTCTGCATTGTTGTTGAAGTTTTGGGATAGATCAATTCCTTACGTACAAACCTTTTGGTGGTTACCCTGCAGCTTTGGGCTTGTTAAAAGCTATGATATGTCGTTTACTGTGGAGTCAGCTTCACTTGAACCAAAGTCCGGGAGCAAATTCATTGCTGGAGGAGAAGATATGTGGGTTCATGTATTTGATTTCCTCACCGGTGAAGAAATAAGTAAGTCAATCTATTTGAACATTTAATCGTCCATTCTTCTCTTCAATCAGTGTGGTTTGCATTATCCAAACAGAAACGCCAGCTCTATATGTTATTTTGGTTTCATCTTATTTGTAGCTTCCGCACATGAAATCTGCTGTTAATTACAATTAAGACCATGAAACTAAAATTCTGCGTTGAAAAGTTAATCTCCTTGAATGGCGAGCTTTTATTCTACATTTATCTGGTCATTCTTGTTGCACTTGTCATTAACTCTGAAAAGGAATTCATGCAGTACAATTTGTTGCACCTTGTAGTCATTGTTGCCACATCTGTATTATATTATAAAGCAGTTGAAAAGGAACATTGGAAATTGATCAATATGTTGTTCTATATTTCAATGATGGGATTCATCAATGTAATCTTAAGCAAGAGTTCCACCGGCACCGAGACTAGTTTATTACTATTTTCACTCATCATTATTTCATGTGTTTTTTGATATTCTGCATTGACTATTTGATGGTATTTATGTTGCAGTATTGTCATGTTACTGGTTTGATTGTGCTTCAATTGTATACTTTTCAGAAGTTTTGGTTGTCCATTATTATTGGTTCCTTTTTCTCTCAGTTACACTTTGCCATGCTGACATAACCGAGTATTGTTGTATTGTGCAGCCTGTAACAAAGGGCATCATGGTCCAGTTCACTGCGTCCGGTTTGCTCCTGGTGGTGAATCATACGCCTCAGGGTCGGAAGATGGTACTATTCGGATCTGGCAGCTGAGCCCAGCTAACGCAGATGCTGAGGAGGCGGTCGATACAAATGGTAAACCCAAGGCTGGAGTAGAGGAGATTGCGTGTAAGATCGAAGGCTTCCACATTGCCAAGGAGGAGAAGGCCGATGAGTAGGATTACATCGTTGGACGAGATGCTGTTGTTATCGTCAAAGCTGCTCTTTCCGCCTTGCCTTGCGTCTGTTCGTCAAAGCCGGTGTCCGACGCAAGTGTGGCTGGCTTGTATGAGTAGTTAATTGCACCGTGGGAAAATCTTGCCCTTCATCGAGCAAATGCTAGGGATTTTTTTGTACACCGAGAATAAGCCAAGAGTAGAACATTTTGTGGATGAGGTGTTGATCAGGATTAGATTGAGATGCCATTGTGTATTTTGTGTTGACACATTTTTGTCCCACCCTTTTATGTTGACGATGATAGACGAAATGGTGTTGTTTTGGTTGATATTTGCTGGAGAAGATGACAGAAAAACAAAATGATATTTCCAGTGGCACTGCCTCGTGTTGTTGGCAATTTAGTAAACTGCATCACGGTGGTAACATCGCCTGTTTGTCGCATTACTTTGTTGCCGACCGTTTAGATACCCTAGAAATGCGCATATCAATGCCTTTGTGTAGCAGGTGAATTAAACAACAGCTACATTCTTACCGAGCTCGCCATCACACGAGTATCAAGTATCAACTGCTCCCTCCTTCCTGGTTAACTAGGCCCCTCGACACAGCAAAGAAATTAGTCGGAGCTACCGTAGCTTTCCGCTCCAAGACAACCGTTGATTTACTAGTGATGAACTGGTAAACCAAATTCCAATGTGAGGGTGGCGCCCGGAGATACTGTGTCACCGCTCACACCGTCCCGTGAGGGGTAAAACCGGGAGATCCGTGGACAAGCACGCACGCACGCACTGGACCAGGCTCCAGGCAGGCAGTCAGGCCCGTCGTAGACACAAAGGACGGACAGACACTGGGGTGGGGGGTCCGCCCTGCTCGCAACTTGCAGCTTTGCAGCGCCGGTACACGCCGCGCTGATAATTTCATAGGCCCCGCCTCCCCCTTCCTTTCCTTCCCCTCACCCCACCCTCCCCCCTCTCTCTCTCCAAAATCAAATCAAACCGGAGCCAAATCAAGCAGCCCTTCACCGGAACACCGGCCAGGAACCCCTCCCCGCCGGATCCGCCCCCGCCCCCGCCTCCGCCCGCGGTTCGATCCGGCGCGGCCGCCTCCTGGCCTGCATTCGGGGGCATCACTCGCCGGCGCCGAATCATCCCCCTCTCGGGTCCGCTCTCTTCCCTCCCCGCTGCCTACCTACCTTCAGTGCCGCTCTTCTCCTCGCCGTGTTCCAGTTCTAGGCGTTCCTGGGGCGCTCCTTGCTTGGTTCGCGCTGGGGGCGAGAGTGCGGGGCTGGCGAGGTAGGGTTTGGGCTCCAGAAGTTGCGTCCCCTCCCCCGGGGGTCTCGGTTCTTGGCGGCGAGCGGTGATGAGCGGGGAGGCGACGCAATGCTGCTGTCTCACTGGGGTTTAGTGTGCCAATTTTGCTGTATTTTTGTTGTTGTCATGGTGGTTCCATGTTGTTCCCCTGCTGTGAGATTCCAACGGTAGCTAGGTTCCCGCATCTAGTGCGTCCTGTGCCTTTTTGGAAGATTCCGGGGTAGCTCTAGGGGGTATAACAGGAATGTGGGATTATTAGGTTAGATTGATGAGCCCCAGAAGATGCTTTGCATTATCTCATATGAACTCAGCGCTGCAGGTTAAATTTACTCAGTACTTGGACGCGCTTGTCAGTTTAGTGTACATTTCTCTAATTGGATGTTATTTTGCTAGGGATTATAGGAAGTAGGCTATATATCTATCACCCATGTTTGAACCAAATGCACAGTTCCCTGAGTCCTCTTTGCTAGAGTTTGCAAATAAATAGCACATGTCCTATATATATAACGAGTAACGCTACACCTACCCGGGATTTACGTGCTAACCGCCCGGGCCACCAGTTAAATTCAGGGGTGGGGCGATTAATTAGGAGAGGATAGTTAATTAGGACAATTAAAACAGGACAGATCAGCTCGTGCGTAGAAAACGTAAGGAGCAGCCCGCAGGTCTATCAGTTTTGCTATATAACGTCAACAAGTTTTGGGTGAATCTCACTTTCCTTTGGTGGAGTTGCCACTAATGTCTTGTGTTGGTAATTTTTGCCCTTTTTTTAGAGTGGATAATTTTTGCCAGTTAACTTCACGCAGTTATAACTTGTTCAATCGCCAAACTTAAGCAGTGGCAGAAGGGGAAATAAAAGATAAGCTATCAAGCATGCTATAGTAATTTGTTAATTCAAATTATTTTAATACGCTGACCGTGGATTAAGTGACCTGTTGGACTATGCTTTGTTCCTTAGAGATTTTTTTTTCTTTCATTTTGCTGACACTATGGTTGCATGATGCAGTTTGAAGTATAAATTTGGAGGATCTGAATAAGGAAGCACATAAGATCGACCTGTTCTTAATGGATAAAATACCTTCTGATTGCCCTTATCCTGGATGTTTCTTCTGTGTTATGAAGGAAGCAAACCCTAGCAAAAGAAGAGCAAGCGTGCTGAAATTCTTTAGAGAACTTCCTTCTCAAGATGATGATGGTCAAGTTCTCCCTATTAGTGGCCTTTGGAACACTGCCATGGCACACCCAAATGACCCTGAATTCATCAACTTGGGAATATTTGAGTGCATGGCAGCTCTAATATGGAAGGGCCTGAAAAACAGGCGTTGGCTTTCACATGATCAGAATATCTACATCCCATATTATGCAGCACATGTTATTGGATCCTATACGATGAATATGGAGGAGTTTGCAGAACGCGCTGTTCGTGCCGGAGTAATACCTCCATTAGTTGAACTCCTAAGAGGTAGGCTGACCTGGGTGGAGCAAAGAGTTGCTGTCAGAGCTTTGGGGCATTTGGCTACATACCCTAGTACATTCCCTGCTGTTGCTGATCATGGAGAAGTGCTTGAACTTGCAATTCAACTTGCCTCAAGCTCTCTAGAAATCGTGTACTCTCACTTTTACCAATTCGTAGATCGGAGACTTGGCTACCACTGTGATCTTCTTACACGTGGTATGGGTGGTGCTGAAATGGAATCTCGTAAAGCTGAGGAATGGGCTAGCCAACTGCAGTGCTGGTCTTTGCAGCTCATAAACTGCTTTGCATTTAAGCCTGAGTTTCTCCATGATATCTGCAAACCTGAATTTCTAGCTAAGTTACCTGGTATGTGGGGTGGACTTGTGAATGAGAACTCACCTGCTGGTGTTGGTTTACTAAGAACAATCTGCCAGAGCAAGCTTGGACGAGGTCATGTTGCTAATATTTCTGGTGTCATTGAAGCTTTATGTAACATTGCTCGTTCTTCAGATGACTGGCAATACATGGCCATTGATTGTCTACTCTGGTTAGTGCAGGATCCTAGTACATATCATAAGGTAAGACATTCCAAAATTTTATACAATGCTTGAAGGGATGCTTAAACTGTTAGACATGATCAAGAATTCTAATTTAGTGTCTTGTCGCATGGTGCCCATTCCCATGTCCTAATTGAAATGGCCTGGATTATATTTGTTGAATTGCTTGAGCTTTAAAGATATTGACAAGTATCTGTTGTTCCTTGGAAATGATAAGAAGAAAATTTGTACAGTTTAAATGTAAATTACATAATTTCTGATAAACATTAGGAAATGAAGGGTTGAACTAGTATTTTGAGCTGACAATGTTTGAGAGCTGATATTAAACTTCACTTTCTATATTGGAATTGTAACATTAAATTTCGTTGGAGATAACTGCAAATTACATCACTCTTAGAAAACCTTTGGAAATGAAGAGCTGAGTATTTTGAGCTACCAATTTCTGATTATTTTATTATTTTAAATACTATTGTTAAGCTTAGGGTGCTGCATCTATTGTCTGTTTAAGCAGTACAGTGATTTCAACTGTTCAGCATTTCAGATATTGTTTGGTGCGAGCTATTTTGTCTGCTTTCTTTTTGTTAATGCTAGTTCAGAATGGTTACTGTTGCTGGTTATTAGCAAAAAAAAAACTTTATCATTACTGCAGTCCTGTCTGGATGCAATCTATAATTGTTTGTTAAGCATTGGTTTTTATAACTTTAGTTGCTTTTCCCATTTGTACAGGTTATAGATAAAATCGCCCCGACACTGATAGATTTAGCAGATATTTCCACACTTGGTGATTACAAAAGGCTGGGTGACACTATTGTCACAGTCCTCCAAGAGTGTATGCAACAAAATGGGAATTCACGGAATTCAGTTAGTAGTCACACCAAAGAAGAAATTGATGAGCTCTTGAGTTTCAAGCAGAAACTGAAATCGGAAAAGAATATGCCGAAGGAGGATCTTCATATAAAACAAGCTGCAGCATTGGTTGTAAAATTGGAAGGAAATTCTCTGTTCTCTTCAGGAAATATTGAAGGAGCTGCAGCGAAGTACTCTGAAGCACTCGCATTGTGTCCAATGAAGTCCAAGAAAGAAAGAGTGGTGCTTCATAGCAACCGAGCTCAGTGTTATCTTCTCCTGCAGCAACCTTTGGCTGCCATCAGTGATGCTACCCGTGCATTGTGCCTTCATAGTCCGTTGAATCGACATGCCAAAAGTTTGTGGAGAAGAGCTCAAGCATATGATATGCTTGGTTTAGCAAAAGAGAGCCTGCTGGATGCAATTCTGTTTATAAATGAATGCTCTCAGTCCAGTGATCCTGATCTATCCTTGAGGCAAAACAAGGTTCCTGATTACGCTGAGCGATTGGTAAAGAAGCAGATGCGTGCCGCTTGGTTATTCAGGGAATCATCCCTAAAACATGGTGGAATCCATTGTGAGGGAGATGCTAGTGATGCATTTGGTCAAGAGGCTGATGACTCTGAGTGGGAGACAGTGAGTGAAAGCGATGGTGAGGATGATGAAAGGAGAGAAGCAGATGATGAAACTGAATGGAAGAGTGGTGGTCACAGGGAAGATGGGTACGAGAAAAGCTGAGAAACAGGTTTGCAGAGAAAAAATGTTTTCCTTTTATTTATTTAAACTGTGTTTTCCTTTTAATAAGTGTAGTGTAATGCATGTAAGAAAATTTGATTTTTTTTTTTTTGAAGAATGACTATGATACTACATGTCTATGATATGAAAACTAAACAACTTTTCTCACCATCCCCTAATTATCCTACAAACAAGAGTGATAGAGTGGGCAAATAGACAAATAGTGACGGGAGAACAGTTTTTAAACAAAATTGTAACTAAAAGTTGCATGTACTGTAACCACCCCAAGATATTCTTTAAGAAAAGAATTTAGAAACTTTTCCTCCCTCAGTGCTCAATTTATATGTGCTACACACATAATCATTAGCAATCTGCGATTTGTTTACCTTTTCCTGACTTTAGAAAGGTGATGTTTCATTATGGCTGGTACAAACAACTGGCAACTATGGCGCCTTCCTAATCCAAGCATCTGTTGTCTTTCAGGTTTTGGTGCTATTAATCGTTATTTAAGCTTGCTCTCATTGTGCTTGTCGTCGGAAGCAGCAACAACAACAGAATCAGCCGCTTGCCTGCTGCCCTACCAAAGCAAAATTAAGTTGTGGAAACTAGATGAGTCTGCTACTGAAAGCTCATAAAAATGTAGCTTTCAAAAGTATGTCTGGTGTCACCATATTGTCCCCATGGAGAGCGTTGCCCTCGCCATGTTCTTTGGCCTGTGTGAGTTGCTATGACAGACTCTTTGAGAATGTTGTCTTGCTCTTGATTGGTGTTGTAAATTGAACAGAACAGTACCTTAGTTCTATCTTAAACATCATCAATTTGTGAATGAACTTTACCTTGAAGGTGCAATGCAAGTGATACTTCCGTGTGTCCTGAAATTTCCATTCGTGTGGCGCAGATGATCGAGTGCTCGCTCGCAACAGGGAACCTTTTCCCAATTTACTCTTTGAGATATCTTTGTGCTATTTGCAGGGCAGTGGAATAGTTGATGAACGTGCACGAACAGATGATACAGGGCAAAAACCATGATATAAAGAACAGAAAAAAATCAGTCTGTTCAAACTGTGATGTTGCTGGCCACCTAGTATACTGTTAAAGATCTCACCGCATCACGGTTTTGGTGACTGTCGGAAGAGATATGTTTTTCTACTTTTTTTTATGGAATTTGATCTGTTTATGCGTAATCTTTGCATCCACGTGGTTGTCTGCTCTTACATGTTTCAACCTCCAAATTCATGCATAAACTTTCAGCACTAGATCTTCAACCTGAAAAGTCGCATAAGAACATTTCAACATCCTAGCCTAGCCTAAGTCCACTATTATGAAAATAAGATGTAAGTGAGAATTCTATAAATCTAGGAGCCCACACTTCCCCTGTCCACCTATAGCTATGCCGCTAGGATTGAGTCTTCATGGTAGTGCGAACCCGGTGGAAAGGGGACGGTAGGAGTCAACTATGGTGGAGTTTGTGACACCGGCGGTGATGCCAGATCTGACAATGGTTTGCGACCATTCTACGTAGCATCCATGTAGATGATTCATTGAGTTTGTGACATTGACGGTTATGCCGGATCCGGTAGTGGTTCGTGACCATCAACGACGCTTTAACATAGTGCACATGCATATGATGACGAGTATGAGAGTGTCCTGGATCGTGCAACTGCAGTTGTGTGTGCGTGAGGGAGGGAGAGAGGGAGGGAGAGAGAGAGAGAGAGGGAGAGAGAGAGAGGGAGAGAGAGGGAGAGAGAGAGAGAGGGGGAGAGAGAGAGAGGGAGAGGGAGAGGGAGAGGGAGAGAGAGAGAGAGAGAGAGAGAGAGAGGGGTGACTCATTTTTTGTGTGGATCCTACGACGTGGTACATATATGAAATTGTCTGCTCGTGCGAGCAACTGTAGATTATTTTAAATTTAAGTATTGATTCTCTATCAAACGATTGCTTTGATCATGCGAATTTCATCATCGAAATGTACAACCACAACCTAACCTAAAGTTGCACATAGTTTTTTCCTGACCATAGAAACCTAGAAATAGTAAACCAGTTCAATTTGTAAATCATCTTTCCTCTTATGAAAATTGACATTGCACTGTTATTAGGGCAAATATGAGCATAGGGCATACATTATTAAGAACACTCTCTGTTAATAGATGTCTTTTTTGACAGGAGCGTAGTTTCTAAGATGCAATTTTTGGCCATTGATTTTCTATATCTCCAGTAAAAATGACATAAAACAACTACAAACTGATTTTTAATGACAAATCTATAACACTATTTCCATCTAATTCAATCACGATATATTGTTGCGTCTTGAAGTTAAAATTAGCGAATTTCGACTGCATGGTGCATAATGTTACGTATTAGGATTTTGTAAAAAAATGTTACCTACTCCCTCCATTCCACAATGTAGTGCCTATAGATTTTTCTAAAAGTCAAACTTTGCCAACTTTGACCAAGTATATAGAGAAAACTGTCTACATCTATAATACCAAACATGTACATTCTGAAAATATAACTCATGATGTATCCAATGATGTGTATTTGGTATTCTAGATGTGCCCATTTTTCTCTATGAATATGGTCAAAGCTTGTAATGTTTGACTATTGAAAAAATCTATAGGCACTACATTATGGAACGGAGGGAGTATTAGGAATGGAGTTAGTTAAAAATAGAACTACTCACCAACCGATACCCTAGAAATCAGGGTTCGCTAAGCACCGTCCTTATCTTCTGAAACAATGCAAAGTTTGTGACGGGTGGTGGAAAGTCTACTATAATGTTGCTAGGTATGTCTTTTGATTGTAGGGTAACGCGACAGAAAACAAAAAAATTCGGTACAGCGAGCACGCCCAGGACCACTATGGAGACTGCATACAGGGTTTGATCTGATCATTACCGACTCGTAGCGCAGCGGAAGTAGAGTCGATGTAGATCGTCGGTGCAGATCCCCGCAGCTAGGATTTACAACCGCGAGGATGTACTCCCTCGTCGGACAGCCCTTCGGGAGGCGGTCGGACAGTCCCTCGGACGATGTCACGGACAGCCCTTCGGGAGGACCCTCGAAGCTCGAACGGTAACTCGGACAGCCCTTCGGGAGGACCCTCGAACAGCCCCTCGGGCAAAAGATCGAAACTACGACCTCTCTACGGGGTTGCACACATACGGTGTCAGCTATCCGGCAAGGCTTCGCCGTCCAGAACTAGTTCCTGCCGGAACCCAGACAGCCTTTCGGCTCTACGAAACTATTTCGCGGGGAGGGAGAGAGAAGGCCAGATCATGCATGGCTTGTGTATGTGAGAAAGGAGTGAGTGTGGAGAGTGCCTCTCCACCTCTATTTATAGGAAAACCCAAGGGGAAAAATACCCAAAAAACCCATCACATGGATCCTCCATAAGGGCATAAAAGGAAGGCAAGTGGAGCTCCATGGAGGAGCTCCATCTTGGCCGGCCACCCCTAGGGCCCCCCACCCCAAAGGGGGTTCCTTGGTCCCCAATCCCTTCTAGAAGCCTTTTGGGAAAAACCCTAAAAGCTGGCTTTCCATAAAGTAGCCCAAAAAGCACTTTCACTATTCACGGAAACATTTTTCCGCGACCGTTAAATCCGAAAATATTTCTGTGGGTCTTAGAATAATTCCAGTACCCACTAAAATGATTTTGGACGCGTTCCGAAACAATTCCGGATTAGTGATTTTCATCTGTGAAAAGCAACCAAACCGGTTCCGGCAGCTCCGGAACATTTCCGGTTTTTATCCCGGAAAAATCCCAGAAGTTTCCAGAACAATTTTGGCACCCTCCAAGAATTTCCAGGTGTGTGCCGAAACCAATTTGACTTAATGGTATACTCCGAAACAACTTTTCGGTTTTACCGAAACTATTCCGGTGTTCTCTCTCCAGAACTTTTTCGTTGTCTCCGAAACTTTTCCGGTGACTTTCTCTCAGACTTCCTGTCTAGTATTCAGCAGATAGATGACCCTTAAGCGTGTGACCCTATAGGTTCGGTGAAGTATAGACATGACCCGGAACACTTTCCGATCAATGATCAACATCGGAGCCGTGGACACCCATATTGACCCCTATACCCACACGAATAAATATTCGAGTGAACCTCCGGTTGCCGTGTGCTATTCCTGTTGCTTCGTGATATGTTACAAACACCCGAGGTGAGATTTATCGGCATCCCCGTGGATCAACACTTGTCCACTATGCCAGTTACCTCGTTACCGGTTTTGTTCTCTTTTCTCGTTTCCGTGTTCCGGCATCCCTGTGATCAAATCACAATGTGTCTGGCCAGACGATGATGGATACCGTAACATCGAGAGGGCCCGAGAATATCTCTCCATCGTCAGAGGAGCAAATCCCAATCTTGAGCTATCTCGTTTCTTGCCATACTTTTCCGTGAACCCGTAAGCCGCCGTAATAGCCACCCAGTTACGGATGACGTTTAACAAACCCCAAAGTTCACGAAGCGAGTACGAAGGAACTCGATACTCTCATGGTCTAAGGAATTATGCAAACATTAACTTTCTCTGTGTTATTAACCATTAACTTGTGACGAATGTATCTCATAGCATAACATCAATTCATGTCGATTCAACACAAGTGTTCTACTAACATTGTGCCCTTAAAATTGCCGGCATAGACATGCCCATGATCAGGAAAACAGGATCATCATGCAATACTTGAGCCAGTCTTAGAGGCATGACCAGGAATACATTTTACCGTTTATTATACCACACGTGCACATGAGTTTCCCTCCGAGCCTCGTGGATATTGCAGACTCGAGAATCATTGCAGTTATAGCATGGGACATAAACATTAATTACAAACTTTTGGAGATACAAAATAACTGTTATTACTGCCTCTAGGGCATATCTCCTACAGACTCCCACTTGCACTAGAGTCATAATCCAGTTACATGGCTTCCCTAACACCAATGGCTATCCGGTGCTGCTCATGCTTTGCTCGTGGTAGAGGCTTTGTCATCGGGTCTGACACGTTCAGATCCGTGTGAACTTTGCGTACTTTCACTAAAGCCGCTTCGACATGATGTCGAATGAGTTTCTATTTGCGTTCAATATGTCTTGTCTTATGGTGCGAAGATGGCTCCCTAGCCTGAGCCACGGCGCCACTATTATCACAATAGATCTCCACCGAGTCCAGCGCACTTGGAAGCACACCAAGGTCTTCAAGAAACTACTTGATCCAGACCGCCTCCTTGGAGGCTTCTGAAGCTGCAACATATTCCGCCTCCGTCATAGAATCCGCCACAGTCTTTTGTTTGGAACTTTTCCAATCAACTGCGCCACCGTTCAATATGAAAACATAGCCTGATTGAGATTTGAAGTCATCTGGGTCAGTCATGAAGCCTGCATCAGTGTAACCACTTACAATGAGCTCTTCATCACCTCCGTACACAAGGAGTAAATCCTTGGTCCTTCTGAGGTACTTAAGAATATTTTTGACTGCGGCCCAGTGTTCCAATCCTGTATCACTTTGGTACCGGCTGCTAACACTTAGCGCATAGGAAACATCCGGTCTTGTACATAGCATGACATACATAATAGAACCAACTGCTGAGGCATATGGAACGTCATTCATTTGTACTCGCTCATCGAGAGTCCGAGGACACTGATTCTTGCAAAGCACTGTGCCAGGTGACATGGGGAGTAGGCCTTTCTTGGAGTTCTCCATGTTGAACCTTTTCAACACCTTGTCAATGTACGTGCTTTGGCTAAGCGCTATCAGGCGTTTTGATCTATCTCTATAGATTCTGATGCCCAATACATATGCCGCTTCGCCTAAGTCTTTCATTGAAAAACTCTTCTTCAATGAGTCTTTTATTTCGCTAAGAAAATTCACGTCATTTCCAATCAACAATATGTCATCCACATACAAGATTAGAAATGCTTTTGCGCTCCCATTAAACTTCTTGTAAACACAAGATTCTTCGTCATTCCTGATGAAGCCAAACTCTTTGACTACTTCATCAAAACGAATGTTCCAGCTCCTTGATGCTTGCTTCAGACCATAAATGGCCTTCTGAAGTTTGCATACCTTTCCAGCATTCTCATGAATGACAAAACCTTCAGGCTGTATCATGTATGCATCTTCTTTGAGATTTCCATTTAGGAAAGCTGTTTTGACGTCCATCTGCCATATTTCATAATCGAAATAAGCAGCTATTGCTAGTAATATCCGTACAGACTTAAGCATAGCTACAGGCGAGAAAGTCTCGTCGTAGTCCACTCCTGGAACTTGCGTGAACCCTTTCGCGACAAGTCTAGCTTTATGGATAGTAATGTTACCATCCGCGTCCGTATTTCTTTTGAAAATCCATTTACAACCAATGGGCTTTACACCTTCTGGAAGTTCTACCAAGTTCCAAACTTGATTTTTGTACATGGATTCCATTTCAGATCTCATGGCTTTGTGCCATTCCCTTGAGCTGGGCCCCGCCATCGCTTCCTTGTAGTGCGCAGGTTCATCGTCTTCAAGAATGAAGATTTCGTTATGAAACCACTCAGGTGGCTCGATAGCCCTACCTGATCTGCGCGGTTCAAATACAAACTTGTCTGAAGTTTCCGCATCACATGCGTCAACTTCCGGCTCGGTTGTAGGGATAATTAGCGAAATTTCTTCTGGTTCCTTAGCCATATCAACAGTTGCCAAAGATCCACTAATCTCATCAAGCTGTACTGTCCTCCCACTTGCTTCTTTAGCGAGAAATTCTTTCTCGAGAAAGTGTCCAACTTTTGCGACAAACACTTTGCCCTCGGACTTGTGGTAGAAGGAATACCCAACGGTGTTTTTGGGATAACCTACAAAGTAACATTTGTCTGATCTGGGATCGAGTTTGCTTGGCTGTAAACGCTTTATGTATGCCTCACAACCCCAAATTTTAAGATGCGACACACAAGGTTTCTTCCCATGCCACATCTCATGTGGTGTCGTCTCAACAGACTTAGACGGTGCTTTGTTTAGTGTGTGAGCGGCAGTTTCCAGTGCGTGACCCCAAAAAGATATCGGTAGATCTATAAGAGACATCATCGACCTTACCATGTCTAACAGGGTTCGGTTACGTCATTCCGACACTCCATTTCGCTGTGGAGTTCCGGGAGGCATAAGCTGTGAAACAATTCCACGGTCACTCAGATGTTGGCTAAACTCATGACTAAGGTATTCGCCCCCGCGATCTGACCGCAAAAACTTAATCCTTTTGTTACAATGATTTTATACCTCATTCTGAAATTCTTTGAACTTTTCAAAGGTTTCCGACTTATGCTTCATTAAGTAGATATAGCCATACCGACTTAAATCATCAGTAAAAGTCACGAAGTAGAAATACCCACCCCGTGCGGCTGTGCTCATTGGACCACATACATCACTATGTATTATTTCCAATAATTCACCCGCCCATTCAGGATGACCCGTGAACGGCGTCTTGGTCATTTTCCCCATCAGACAAGCTTCACATGTGTCAAATGATTCAAAATCAAAGGACGGTAAAACTCCATCTGACTGGAGTCTTTGCATGCGTTTCTTTCCGATGTGGCCAAGCCGACAGTGCCACAAGAAAGTGGTGGTGGTATCAGCCTTCTTAAGGCGTTTAGCATTCATGTTAAAGACATCATTTCCACATTCAAGATTTAGTATGAAAAGGCCCCCAACAATGGGTGCAAATCCATAAAACATATCCTTACAATAAAGTGAACAACCATTGTTCTCAGACTTGTAAGAGTACCCATCATGCACTAAACATGATCCAGAGATAATATTTCTACACAATGCCTGAACAAAATAATAGTTACTTAGTTCTAAGGTAAATCCTGAAGGGAGACGTAGAGGCATAATGCCGACGGCTTGAGCGGCGATCCCAGCGCCGTTCCCGACACGCATCACGACTTCATTCTTTGCCAGCTTACGCACCTTCTGAAGCCCCTGTATCGAGTTGCAAATGTGAGCAACCGATCCGGTATCAAATACCCAAGACTTAGAATTTTCTCTAGCAAGCAAAACGTCAATGACATTAACTGGTATAACAGTTATACCTTTTCTGGTTTTGCCGGACTTCTTATCTTCCAGATACTTCTTGCAGTTTCTCTTCCAGTGTCCTGTGCCCTTGCAGTAGAAGCACTCAGTTTCATTCTTGGATCCGCCCTTAGAGTTGCTTTGGGAGCCGGTCTTACCGGCGCCCTTGCTCTTCTTGGACTTGCCTTTCTTTTTGAAACTGGCGGTTTTATTCACAAGCAACACTTGCTTAAGATTTTTTCGCAGTCCTCCTTCCACAGTTTTCAGCATGGCGAGCACCTCATTTGGTGTCTTCTCCATCCCACTAATGTTGTAGTTCATGACAAAACCGTCGTAAGACGGGGGGAGTGAAGAAAGCAACATGTCCCTCATATGGGCTGGTCGAATTGGAAATTCCAGGGTTTTAAGCCTCTCAGCGTAGCCAATCATTTTGACCACGTGTTCGCCAACTGAACTGCCCTCAGCCATCTTGCAATCCATCACGGCCTTCATGATATCAAATCGTTCAGACCGTGCGGTTTCCTTGTACAGAGCATCCAATTCCCAGATCATATCACGGGCGTTATGGAATTCAAAACATTTTCGAAGCTCTAGACTCATGCAAGCTAGCATGAGGCACTGCACTAAGTTGTAATCATCATCCTTAGTGGCCCAGACATTTTGTTCATCTTCCGGGGCAGTTGCCGCTGGTTTAGCTGGAAGAGGAGTTTCAAGCACATACATCCTCTTAGCGCTCCTGAGGACAATCCTCAGGTTACGGACCTAGTCTGCATAGTTGTTTCCAGTCGCAACTAACTTCTCTTTCTCTAACATCGGGCCTAAGTTGAATGCGGTGTTGCAAGCCATTTGATCTACAACGGTAAACACAAATTTCACTTAGACTTTGTTCATAATTAATTTCCACTAGTGAATAAACAATTTTATTCTAAAGTGCACTCCCACTCAAATCAATATCTCTCATAATTGATTGTGAGTGATTCAAGATCCAAATTTCAATTCAACGCCAAGGATGCATCCATCTCAAGTGACGAGAATTTCATTTGGTAGGCCAACTTGCCAATCACATCTCTATGTGACTCTTGTTCATCTTTCGATGGGCGTGTTCCGAGCTTAGGACGATCCTCCGGAACGTTAAGACAACCAAGTGATCTTGCTGCGAGGTCTCAACTCACCCGCCTCACACTTCTCTAATCGTTCGTACCCATGCATCCATGTGATACCCCGAAGAGATAGGTGCCGTGACGGTGCTACACTTGGGAGAACACTAACTACTTGATATTTTTAAGTGAGAGATCACCCTAATAAAAAGCGACTACCGCACAATCAAAAGGGTGCATCAAGAGCGATAAACATCTCAGGCAATTCATAATAGCATGATATGGTATAGCCCTTTCTGACAGAGAAGTCTTTAATTTCTTCGTCTTCGGCATTTGCGTCGGTGTTCACCTTCGCGAAGATTGCCACCACCTTGTCGATGCACCAGATAATATTGCTATCTCTATAGCTAATAAAATAAGTGCATTACTTAAGGTTGACACACAGGTCATTAAAGTGACAATCATGTGGCTCCAGCCATCATGCCAAATCATGACATGCAGGTCATGTTAATAAATTTACATCAATAGTCATCTCATACATAATCGAATTAATATGAGAGCTGTTATACCACATCACATGCACATCCTACAAAACCAAGTTAGACGCCTCTAATCAGTTTATGCAAAATTTTATTTTTCGTGGCTTCTAAGGTTTTGACTTAAACCGCAGCTACCAACGTTTATCATCAAGTATGATTATTCAAGTCGCTAGATTAACTTTCCAGGGTGTATGAAACATGAGATAATAAAATCTCAAGCCCCATACTAAATTTCATCATACACATGACCCCCGTGCAGATCATATCTGTATTGCCCTTTCGTCTGCGAAATTTCATCTTTCTCTTAACTATGGTGGAACCCAAAGAACTGATAGCACTTCATTGATCAATCAGGATCGCGGATTGCCAGAACTTTGTGAAATTCCACCATGCTGTTTCAAGATCAGAAATACGCAAATTCTAGGGAAGCAACAAGAACATCGGGTAACAGATTTCATCTGCTACCCGCATAAATAATTTTCAGCAATAGATCTCATCTACTACAAAATTATATTATGCAATACCCATACATCTCTATGTATTTTAGATCGCAACTTGCATCTAAGCATAGCAAGGCTCTTGATGCCACTGTAGGGTAACGCGACAGAAAACAAAAAAATTCGGTACAACGAGCACGCCCAGGACCACTATGGAGATTGCATACAGGGTTTGATCTGATCATTACCGACTCGTAGCGCAGCGGAAGTAGAGTTGATGTAGATCGTCGGTGCAGATCCCCGCAGCTAGGATTTACAACCTCCCAACCGCGAGGATGTACTCCCTCGTCGGACAGCCCTTCGGGAGGCGGTCGGACAGTCCCTCGGACGATGTCACGGACAGCCCTTCGGGAGGACCCTCGAAGCTCGAACGGTAACTCGGACAGCCCTTCGGGAGGACCCTCGAATAGCCCCTCGGGCAAAAGATCGAAACTACGACCTCTCTACGGGGTTGCACACATACGGTGTCAGCTATCCGGCAGGGCTTCGCCGTCCAGAACTAGTTCCTGCCGGAACCCAGACAGCCTTTCGGCTCTACGAAACTATTTCGCGGGGAGGGAGAGAGAAGGCCAGATCATGCATGTCTTGTGTATGTGAGAAAGGAGTGAGTGTGGAGAGTGCCTCTCCACCTCTATTTATAGGAAAACCCAAGGGGAAAAATACCCAAAAAACCCATCACATGGATCCTCCATAAGGGCATAAAAGGAAGGCAAGTGGAGCTCCATGGAGGAGCTCCATCTTGGCCGGCCACCCCTAGCCCCCCCAAAGGGGGTTCCTTGGTCCCCAATCCCTTCTAGAAGCCTTTTGGGAAAAGCCCTAAAAGGTGGCTTTCCATAAAGTAGCCCAAAAAGCAATTTCACTATTCACGGAAACATTTTTCCGCGACTGTTAGGGCATATTTCTCCCTTAGTGGTTTTGGTGATTGATGACAATGCTTTTGCGGACTAATCGTGTGCATTGAGCATTTCAGATATTCCATCATTTGGCACAAGACGATTGATGCCCCTCGATGTATTAGAGTGAAGACGGTTTATTTTCCTTCGTTTCACTTTCGGTGGACTTGAGTCGTAGGAAATACCGTACTATCAAGAGGGGGTCCGCTTCGGAAAGGTCTAGGTGGAATCAACACGTACACACTTCATTTGCACCCTTCGTTCCTTTTCGCTTCATTGGAGTTTCGCTTTCTGTTACCTAGGAGTGCTCAGAGAGCTGCCAGCGGTAGTACCGCGGCTGGAAGCGGTACTACCGCTTGTAAGTAGTAGTGCCGCTCCCAGTACCGCTCGTACTACTGCCTCGTTTCGGGGCACGATTTTTCATGTCGGGTTCAGCGGTAGTCCAGCGGTGGTCCCATTGGCATACTACCGCTGACCCCTTTTGACCCGGCTGGGCAAGCGGCAGTAGCAGCGGCAGTAGGAGCGGTAGTACCGCTTGTAAGCGGTAGTACCGCGCCTACCACCGCTACCACTTCCGCTCGCGGCGCTGCTCTCCGAGCCCTCTCTGTTTCTCAGCGGTTGCAAAGCGGCAGTACCGCGCGTAGGCGGTAGTACCGCTGTCCACAGCGGTATTACCGCTGGTGTGGCACTCCCACTCCTCCCCTGTTCTGCTCTGCTCTCCGAGCGCCCTATGCTGCAACCCCAGCGGTAGTACCGCTGGGGAGAGCAGTAATACCGCTCCGGCGGCACTACCGGCTTTAGGGCTCGCTCCTTTGCACTGTACTCCGTGCACTTCCGCCAGGGCAGCAGTACCGCTGCCATGAGCAGTAGTACCGCTCTGTGCGGGCTGAGAACTGGGTAACGGTTGGTTTTGTCCCCACACTATATAAAGGGGTCTTCTTCTTCAAGAAGACCACCTCTTCCTCCCCAAGCTCCATTGTTGCTCCAAAAGCTTATTTTCGCCCAATCTCTCTTCCTAGCCAATCAAACTTGTTGATTCTCTAGGGATTGGTCGAGAAGGCCCCGATCTACACTTCCACCAAGAGAAATTTGATTCCCCCCACTAATCCCTTGCGGATCTTGTTACTCTTGGGTGTTTGAGCACCCTAGACGGTTAAGGTCACCTCGGAGCCACATTCCATTGTGGTGAAGCTCCGTGGTGGTGTTGGGAGCCTCCAATTAAGCTGTGGAGATTGCCCCAACCTTGTTTGTAAAGGTTCGGCCGCCGCCTTCAAGGGCACCACTAGTGGAATCACGGCACCTCGCATTGTGTGAGGGCGTGAGGAGAATACGGTGGCCCTAGTGGCTTCTTGGGGAGCATTGTGCCTCCACACCGCTCCAACGGAGACTAACTTCCTCTCAAATGGAAGGAACTTCGGAAACACATCCTCGTCTTCACCGGCTCCACTTGTGGTTACTTCTTACCTTTACTTTATGCAAGCTTTACTTGTGTTGTGGTTGTTAGCAACATATAGGTTGCTCACCTAGTTGCACATCTAGACAACCTATTTTGTTGCTAACCCTAATTTGTTAAGAAAAGCTAAAAATTGGTAGTTGCCTATTCACCCCCCCTCTAGTCAACCATATCGATCCTTTCAATTGGTATCAGAGCCTCGTCTCTTTATTAAGGGTTTCACCACCCGAAGAGTATGGTTGACGACGGGGATCGGGATGAGGAAGTGCCCGAGGCCGTGGAGTTGAACTCGGTCACCCGAGACGACTTAAATGAAGCTATGGCTTCACTTAAGACGTCTATGACGTCCGAGGTCAAGTCCATGCTTAAAGAACTTCTTGAGGGGGTTGAAATCTACTCCCGATCCTTTGCTTGTGGTTAATCCCACCGCTTCGGTGTCGGAGGCCAATTCTGGCAAGGAAGCGGCTAAAGGTACTCAAACCTCTTCCCCTCATGGTAAGAATGGGGCGGGAACCTTCGCCTCGGTTCCCCCTCCCCCGGTCTATGGAGGACCGGTCCCTACACCGCATATTAACAACCTTGGTCCTCCTCCTAAGCTTGTGAAGGGTGATTTTGCTAATTGGGTTTTTCGTATCAAGTCTCATTTGAACCACAGCTCAACAAATCTTTGGAGAATCATCGAGCAAGGTTTCTACCCACATGATCCAAGAAACCTCACTCCAAGAGAAGAGGCGGACAATCAATACAATCACTCCGCATTGTTCATCCTCCAATCCGCAATGCCTCCCGAAGATCTAGCTCACTTGCGCCCCTTCTCCCGTGCAAAGGATTGTTGGGAACGCATTATATCTTTGTACAAGGGGAGCTCAAGCATTCAACGGTCCAACTTTGAGGTGGTGCTTGATGAGGCCGATGAGTTTGTGATGAATGAAGATGAGGATCCTCGTGATCTCTACCGAAGATTGACAACTCTTGCGGTCGCTCTTCAAGATCATGGGAGCAAGGATACGGATGATAATTGGATCAAGCGCAAGTTTCTCAAGGCCATCATGCCATTCAACAAGGCAATGTCCTCCGTGATCCGTCAAAGACCGGACTTCCACACCTTGTCTTCAAGTGAAGTGTTGGATGAGTTTATTGCCATGAGCATCATGAACAAGACCGCCGACAATGCTCTATCTCGTGTCCAACAGTCAAAGAAAGCCTCACCCAACCTTGCTTTGAAGGCCAAGGGTATTCCGGAAGAAGAAGAAGAAGAGGAAGAAGAAGAGAGTTGCCCCGAAGACACCAAATATGCTTACCACGAGCACATGGTTCTTGCGTCAAGGCAATTTTGGGCAACAAGAGAAACTCAAGGCCCAACTTCTCCAAGAACAACTCAAAGGGCAAGCAACGAGTACGGACTTGCTACAATTGTGGCAATGTGAGTCATTTTGTGGTGGATTGTCCATATGAGAAGAGGGAGGACAATGGTGGCAAGCTCATCCGCAAAGACAAGACCAAGTCCTTCCCAAATAAGAACAACTTCACCAAGAAGATACCTCAAAAGGGCTTGGTGGTGCAAGAAGAGTACATCTCTAATGATGATGATGAAGATACAAGTGGTGAAGGAATGGCAACGGCAACCGTGGCCATTGCCACCTCTTCCCCAACCAAGGTGTCTCTCTTCTGCGCCCCCAATGAGAACCTCATCGCCAAGTGACTCATGGCCAAAGGTATCAACAAGGTAACCTCCAACATCAAAACCACTACTACACCTTCTTTGTTGGACTGTGTGGATGATAGTGAGATGGTAAAGGTGGATGAGAATGAGTTTGACAAGTTCTTGGGTAAGCTCAAAGGTGAGACCAAGAAACACTTTGTTGCTCTCTTGGAACAACTTGGTGAGGCCAATGATATCATTGAGTCTCACGAGGAGAACATCACTAACTTGGAAGGCCATAGTCATGACTATGCCGATGAGATTGTGGATCTTTTCATCGCTCTTGGGGAAGAGTGAGGTCTTCGTTCGGCTCTTGAGGAGTCGCAAAACGTTGATCTTTCTCAACTAAAGAAAGATCATGATCATGCTCAAGTTCTTGCTAGTATGCTTAAATCCGAGAATGTTGAGCTTGGGGTTGGCCATGCTAGACTCAAAGAGGAGTTTGAGCTACTTGACAAGGCTCACAAGGCCTTGAAAAGTGCACATGCTACTCTCAAGGAGTCTCATGATCAACTCCAAGCAAAGCTCACTAAGGAAATAGCCACATGCCCTCCTTTTGTGCTAATTGATAATGCTCATGATACTAACCCTTGTTGTGAGCATATTCATCTTGTGGAGGAGAATTCCAAGTTGAAGGAACAAATCGAGAAAGGCCTTGTGACTTGTATACAAGGCGAGAAGAACCTCAACGAACTTTTGAGCAATCAAAAGGAAGTTGTGGCAAAGGAGGGACTTGGGTTTGTGCCCAAGTCAAAGAAGAAGAAGAACAACAAGATCAAGAAACCTCTCCCTCTCAAAGAGGTATTTGTCAAGAAGGGAGAGGGTGCTCATAAGGAGAAGAAGGACAAGGTGGTGGGTGGAAATGTCAAGAAGGGCAATCCCACTCCATCGAACAAAGCCGACGACTTTAACCCTTCTTATGTTTTATGCCGTGCTAGTGATGGGCATGTTTATGGCAAATTTGTTGGTTCTTATTATGAGTACATTGAATGGTCTATTTGGGTTCCTAAGACCCTTGTTACTAACATCAAAGGACCCATTCAAGAATGGGTACCTAAACCAAGCATTGATCTCTTGTAGGAGTTTGCTTCCGGTGGAGGATCATGGTTGCTTGATAGTGGAGCAACAAATCATATGACCGGGAGCAAGCATTTGGTGGTGGACGTGCAACCAAGCTAATCTATGCCCACCCATGTTCAATTCGATGATGCCTTAACATCTAAGGTATTGGGTCTTGGCAAGGTTGTGATTTCTCATGATTTATCAATCGAGAAAGTCATGCTTGTTGAGACCCTTGCATACAACTTACTTTCCGTTCGTCAACTTGCACTTATGGGCTTTGCCACATTCTTTGACCTTGATACCGTGGCCCTTTTGTGGAGCAAGACTCTTAAAGTAGCTTTTGTTGGGCATGTCGAGAACGGTCTCTATGTGGTAACTTCTCGGAGAGACCCACTAAGACCGCGACTTCACTAATGGCTAAAGTTGATGTGGGGTGGCTTTGGCATCGCCGACTAGCCCATGTCAATATGAGATATTTGTAAAGTCTCCTCAAAGGGGATCACGTTCGTGGACTAACAAATGTGAGTTTTGCCAAAGATCGTGCTTGCAGTGCTTGTATCGAAGGAAAGCTACATGAGACGGCTCACCGACCCACGACTATCATCTACTCGAAGAGACCCTTGGAGCTCCTTCACATGGATCTCTTTGGACCTCCATCCTTTGATAGTCTTGGGGGAAGAAAGTATTGCTTGGTGATTATGGATGACTATTCAAGATACACTTGGGTATATTTCTTCAAGAAGAAGAGCGAGACCCAACAAACCATCATCGACTTTGTCAATGAAGCTCAACATCAACATGAGACAAAGATATTGATGATTAGAAGTGACAACGGCACCGAGTTCAAGAACTACACCTTGGATGAGTTCCTTAGTGATGAGGGGATCAAGCATCAATACTCCGCACCATATACCCCTCAACAAAATGGTGTAGCAGAGAGGAAGAACCGGACGTTGATGGACGCGGCAAGGACCATGATGGCGGAATTCAAGTCTCCGTACAACTTTTGGGTCAAAGCTATCAACACCGCATGTCATGCATCCAATCGGCTCTACCTCCGCAAAGGCTTGAACAAGACTCCTTATGAGATACTTACCGGTAACAAGCCCAACCTCAAGTACTTCTGGGTGTTCGGGTGTAAGTGTTTCATTCTCAAGAAAGGTGCACGTTTGTCTAAATTCGAACCTAGAGCTCAAGAGGGCATATTTGTTGGTTATGCTACAAACTCTCATGCTTACCGTGTCCTCAACAAGTCCAACGGACTCATTGAGGAGACGTGTAACGTAGAGTTTGATGAAAATAATGGCTCCCAAGTGGAGCAAAGTGGTCTTTGTGATGTAGGTGATGAAATTCCTCCCCAAGCCATAAGAAGAATGGGGATTGGTCAAATACTCCCCATTGAGGAACCCCTTGTGGTAGAAGGAGAAGGACAATGCTCTACGCAAGTGGAGCCATCACCAACCATCGACCCACACGCTTCCGAAGAACAAACCGAAGGCCCTCAACCAAGTGATCAAGATCAAGGGCAAGATCAACCTCAAGATGATGGTGATGCACCAAATGATGCCCAAGATCAAGATCACGACACTGAGCAAGCTCAAGATCAAGGGCAAGCTCATGATCAAGAGCAAGCTCAAGATGACGCTCAAGATGTTCAAGATGATCCTCCTCAAGAGACTACGGAGGAGCTATTGGAGCGTCGTGCCGCTAAGATTGCTTCTAAACTCAAGCATGAACAACATGTCATGGAGAATGTTTATGGAAGCTTGAAAAAGGGGGTAACCACTCGTAGACAATTAACAAACTTTTGTGAGCATCACGCGTTTGTTTCTTGTGTTGAACCCCAAAAGGTACATGAAGCGCTCGAGGACACGGATTGGCTTGAAGCCATGCATGATGAACTCAACAACTTCGAGCGCAACAAAGTGTGGACATTGGTGCCAAGGCTAACGGAGAATCATAATGTCATTGGAACCAAATGGATCTTCAAGAACAAGCAAGATACGAACGGTGTTGTCACTCGAAACAAGGCAAGATTGGTGGCACAAGGCTACTCCCAAGTCAAGGGTATCGACTACGGTGAAACCTTTGCTCCCGTTGCTCGTCTTGAATCTATTCGTATGTTGCTTGCATATGCTTCTCATCATGATTTTAAGTTGCAACAGATGGATGTGAAGAGTGCATTTCTTAATGGTCCCCTTAATGAGTTGGTATATGTCAAACAACCCCCGGGGTTCGAGGATCCCAAGTTCCCCAATCATGTATACAAACTCGATAAGGCGCTCTATGGCCTTAAACAAGCCCCACGTGCGTGGTATGATCACCTTACCGAGTTGTTGCAAGACCGTGGGTTTGAAATTGGGAAAATCGATCCCACTCTTTTTACTAAGAGGGTTAAAGGGGATTTGTTCATATGCCAACTATATGTTGATGATATTATCTTTGGTTCTCCTAACAAAGCTTTCAATGAAGAGTTGCCGCACTCATGACCGAGAAGTTTGAGATGTCTATGATGGGAGAGTTGAAGTTCTTTCTTGGGTTCGAAGTCAAGCAAAGAAGAGAAGGAACCTTCATCAACCAAGCCAAATATACCCAAGACATGCTCAAGAGATTCAAGCTAGATGATGTCAAACCGGCCAAGACTCCAATGCCTACCAAGTGCCAACTCGACATTGATCCCAATGGTAAAGCGGTGGATCAAAAGGTATACCGTTCCATGATTGGATCCTTGCTTTACCTTTGTGCATCTAGGCCGGATATCATGTTAAGTGTGGGAATGTGTGCACGGTTTCAAGCCGCGCCTAAGGAAAGTCACTTTGTGGCGGTCAAGCGAATCTTTCGATATTTGGCTCATACCCCAAACTTTGGCTTATGGTACCCCAAAGGAGCAAGCTTTGATCTCATGGGATAGTCGGACTCGGATTGGGCGGGAGACCGTGTGGATAGGAAGTCAACATCCGGAGGGTGCCAATTCCTTGGTCACTCTTTGGTGAGTTGGTCTTCGAAGAAGCAGAATTGTGTGTCTCTCTCCACCACCGAGGCCGAGTATGTAGCCGCCGCAAGTTGTTGTGCTCAATTGCTATGGATGAGGCAAACTTTAAAGGATTACGATGTCACTTGTGACAAAGTGCCTCTTTTCTGTGACAATGAAAGTGCAATCAAGATCCCCTACAATCCGGTGCAACATAGCAAGACGAAGCACATTGAGATTCATCATCATTTCATCCGGGATCATGTCAAGCATGGAGAGATTGATATTATTCATGTTGGAACTCAAGAGCAAATAGCGGATATTTTCACGAAGCCATTGGATGAAGCAAGATTTCGCGAGTTAAGGCATGAGCTAAATATCATTGATTCGAGCAACGTGTCTTGAATCTCGTCACACCTCACCACATTCATCATGATTATCTTGTTCTAGATGTAGGCATGGACATAGGGGGAGTGTTGTTCTCTCAATGAACTCTCCCTCCCCCCATTATGCATAAATTGATCAAGTCTTTCACTTTAGCCTTTTTTGATGGTTCGTGTGCTTCAAAGATGAGTTTTGGTCATGGGCCCAAGGTTAAAATCTTCGCGGTGCCATACCAATTGACTCAAACATAGGTGGCTTCGGCCACTGCCCTCTCTTTGAGAGTTTTTGTAGTTAGGGCTTTGTTTGTGCTTTGAGTCACTCCAAGTTTGCTCCTCTTCTTTCTCTCTTTTGACCTTGGAGTGTCTCTTCCCATTTGCTGGTGTTTCGTGTCTCCAACCCAAGCCCTCTCATCTTCAACCTCTCTAAATTTGCATAAGCCACTCTTTTCAACTTGATCTTGCTTGCTGTCGTCTGCGCGGTACTACCGCGGTGTCTGGGCGGTACTACCGCTTGTAAGCGGTACTACCGCTGAGCACCCCGGTACTACCGCTCGAGCGGTACTACCCGACCTCCTGCCGCAGAGTAGTACCGGGGTGGTACTACCGCTCTGTGGCGGGGTGAGGGGGTTATGAGTCGGGCTGGGGGAGTTCGAACTCCCCCATACCCATTCGTCTCTCTCTCCCACACCCTCTCCTCTCACAGGCGACGAACAAGCATCGGGGGGGGGGGGGGGGGGCGTCGGGCCGCCGATTCCGTGCCGTCTTCCGTGATTCCGTCCGGTGGGATCGATCCCCACCTTCTCCTCTTGCCATGGATGCCGGTATTGCCCCCATTTTCCTCTCCTATGGTTCTAGTTTTTGAATCTAGGTTCTAGGGCAATACGTGTTGCATTCTTTGAGTTTTAGTCAAATTGAGGCTTGAGTAGGACGTAGAAGACTGCTAGAATAGGTGGATTGAAGTTTGGTTGGAGGGAATTTGAATTTGGCACCCCCGGTAGTACCGGATCTAGCCGCGGTTGTGGTCAACTGTTGATATCCGCCTCAGGCGGTACTGCCGCTGCTGATGCATGGTACTACCGCCCAGGGCTGTCAATTTCCACTCCCCTCCCATCAACCTTCAACTCACTTTGTTTCTTTTTCGTTGGCTTATGCAATGTTTTACACCTGCTTTTCCCTCGCTCGTTATTGTGGGTTCCAGGTGATAGCAGTGCTGGGCATCAGGCCCGTCGCAAGAATCCAGAGCGTCCAGGGGGTTCCAAGCGCTATCGCACTTCTGAGGATGTCGGTGCAACTTCAAGTGTTCAGCCAATGCAAAGAACCAAGCAAGTTGCAAGCAAGCCAAAGGCGAAGGTCAAGTCCGTGACTGAGATGAATGCTAAGGAGTTTTGTGTGTTTCGCCGCCGTGACCCGTACCGTCACGAGCAAGATCCAGCTCTTGTCAACCGTCCCTTCTGGACCAAGCAACATCGCTCTATCTATCTGGATGTGCTCAAAGCAAAGAAGAATCTGTTTGTGTCGGTCAGAACCATTGATATCCCTCATATGCAAAAGGACATGCCGTACTTTGGAGAGGCTCTTGAGCTGTGCAATCAGCTGGACATCATCAAGGTTATGGAGTTCAACAAGGATTTTGATGCAGACATCGTGGCTCAGTTCTATGCCACGGTTCACCTAGGTACTGATGTGGAGAGGACTCTGACTTGGATGACCAACGGCAAGCTTCTTTCTGTCAAGTGGAAGGCGTTCATGGAACTTTTGGGCTATGAGGATAAGGGGCTTGACAACCCGGTTGGATTCCGTCCTCACAAGGAGGCGGGTGCTACGCACAAGTCTGCTCTCTGGCCCTACAGCACTTTGAAGATTTCTCCAACCACCCAGAAGAAGACATATGAGCTTAGCCCTTTCCTGGACATCCTGCATCGCATTTTCAGGCACACTCTCTTCCCTCGGATTGGGAACTTGGATCAGGTACACTCCTACCTAGTGGAGTTGCTGCTCTTCTGTCAGAATGAGAAGGAGGCAAACACGGGGCAATCTTTGGATGTTTCTCATATCATGTGGTTGGAGCTTCTTTCCGCCATCACTGAGCGCAAGTGTCCCATCTATGGTCCTTACCTGATGTTGCTCATTGAGAAGGCATGTGAATTCACTTATCCTGATGAGATGCTTGTGACTGGTGACTTGATCTCTCATGAGATCGTTCGACTGAGACAGAAGGAGAACTGTGGCACTCCTGTTCCTGAGACGGAGACTCCTATGGATGAGGATGTAGTTGATGATGATGACGAGACTGACTATGAGCCAGCTGGAGTGGAGCCATCTTGGGCTAAGAAGCTCAAGTTGAAGATGAAGAAGCTATTCTGTATGGAGGCTCACGGGCAGTACATGGCACATGTGGCAGAGAAGAAATCCCGAGGTCGTGACAAGCTCATCATGAGGCAGCTTGGGGTCAAGGTTGCCAGTGGGTCAGAGGAGCGGATCACTGATGAGGAGGAGTGGACCACTCAGCATTGTCACTGGACGGACTCAGAGGTTGATCAGACCACTGCTGCTGCTACTGACGAGGACTCGAGCGACCACGAGGAGTACTGATGATGAGGATCTCCGGCATTGCTCTCACCTGTGATCGTTGTAGCACTCTTTGCCCCTTTTGGTGTCTCGATGCCAAAGGGGGAGAGAGTTTAGGGATTTGTCGAGTCACGAGTGTGTCGTATTTGCTTTGCTTTTCTCTCTCGTGAACTCTTTTATCGATCGTTTGCTTTGGTTTGTGTTTGTGAGACCTGGAGTCTAAGTCATATGGTGTGAGACATATGCTACCTTATCCTATCTTTATGTCTAGTACTATCTTAGTTTGTGAGATATTATGCTTATCTTGTGCCCTATCTTTATGCTCACATGCTATTCCTTGCATCCTTGTATATCTCTCTTATGTTGTTGATGCAAGTTTTGCCGGTCTATAAAATATAGGGGGAGTGTTGATCCTAGTGTGTGTGCTTTGCATTCCAAAGCATACCTAAATAGTGCACACATCTAGGGGGAGCCCGTCTATATTTTGTAGATGTTGGGTTTGCTTATTATCTCGTTTTATCCCTTGTGCAAATCCCGTGTTATCATCAATCCACCAAAAAGGGGGAGATTGTTAGGGCATATTTCTCCCTTAGTAGTTTTGGTGATTGATGACAATGCTTTTGCGGGCTAATCGTGTGCATTGAGCATTTCAGATATTCCATCATTTGGCACAAGACGATTGATGCCCCTCGATGTATTAGAGTGAAGACGGTTTATTTTCCTTCGTTTCACTTTCGGTGGACTTGAGTCATAGGAAATACCGTACTATCAAGAGGGGGTCCGCTTCGGAAAGGTCTGGGTGGAATCAACACGTACACACTTTCATTTGCACCCTTCGTTCCTTTCCGCTTCATTGGAGTTTCGCTTTCCGTTACCTAGGAGTGCTCAGAGAGCTGCCAGCGGTAGTACCGCGGCTGGAAGCAGTAGTGCCGCTCCCAGTACCGCTCGTACTACCGCCTTGTTTCGGGGCATGATTTTTCGTGTCGGGTTCAGCGGTAGTCCAGCGGTGGTCCCACTGGCATACTACCGCTGACCCCTTTTGACCCGGATGGGCAAGCGGCAGTAGCAGCGGCAGTAGGAGCGGTAGTACCGCTTGTAAGCGGTAGTACCGCGCCTACCACCGCTACCACTTCCGCTCGCGGCGCTGCTCTCCGAGCCCTCTCTGTTTCTCAGTGGTTGCAAAGCGGCAGTGGGCGAGCGGCAGTACCGCGCGTAGGCGGTAGTACCGCTGGTGTGGCACTCCCACTCCTCCCCTGTTCTGCTCTGCTCTCCGAGTGCCCTGTGCTACAACCCCAGCGGTAGTACCGCTGGGGAGAGCAGTAGTACCGCTCCGGCGGCACTACCGGCTCTAGGGCTCGCTCCTTTGCACTGCACTCCGTGCACTTCCGCCAGGGCGGCAGTACTGCTGCCATGAGCAGTAGTACCGCTCTGTGCGGGCTGAAAACTGGGTAACGGTTGGTTTTGTCCCCACACTATATAAAGGGGTCTTCTTCTTCAAGAAGGCCACCTCTTCCTCCCCAAGCTCCATTGTTGCTCCAAAAGCTTATTTTCGCCCGATCTCTCTCCCTAGCCAATCAAACTTGTTGATTCTCTAGGGATTGGTTGAGAAGGCCCCGATCTACACTTCCACCAAGAGAAATTTGATTCCCCCCCCACTAATCCCTTGCGGATCTTGCTACTCTTGGGTGTTTGAGCACCCTAGACGGTTGAGGTCACCTCGGAGCCACATTCCATTGTGGTGAAGCTCCGTGGTGGTGTTGGGAGCCTCCAATTAAGTTGTGGAGATTGCCCCAACCTTGTTTGTAAAGGTTCGGTCGCCGCCTTCAAGGGCACCACTAGTGGAATCACGGCACCTCGCATCTAGGATATTTTCCAGGCCTTCGGGCATCTGTCAGACAGATGAACCGGAGGGGAAGGTTCCATGTTTGCATAGCTGTGGGCATGAGACAGCTAAACAGAGGGCATATTCGGGTTCATCTCGTTTTTCTGATCAACTTTCATGTAGAAAACTTTTTGATCCGAGCTACCATTTTTTTTCTATGATTTTTCAAAGTTTTAAACATTTTTTGAAATTATTTTAATTAATTAATTCGACAAAAAAGAATTATGACGTCAGCATGACATCAGTGTGATGTCAGCTATCAACTGACTAGTTGACTGGTCAACCTGACAGGTGGGGCCCATCTGTCATAGGCTAGACTAATTAAACAGTAGTTTAAACTAACTAATTTAACTAATTAGATGGTGGAACCCACTGTCAGTGACTGATTAGTTTAACTATTTAACTAATAGATTAATTAACGGTTTAATTAACATTTTATTTATTTTAAAAACGTTTTAAACAGTGGGGTCCACATGTCAGTGGCCCACGCTGCCCAGTCAGCGGGGTTGACCCAGTCAACCCTGACAGCGGGACCCGCAGGGCCAATGGGCAGTGGCACAGGGGTGGGCCCCGTGCGGCCACGTCGGCGCCGGCCACCGGAGTGGCGCCGGAGAGCTCTCCCGCGGCGGCCGAACTCCGGCGAGCTCGGGTTTGCGCTACGGTGGGTCTTTTCGCGCGCGACCGGGCTCTCTGGAACGTGCACTCCAAGCCGCGTCCGTTGGTGGTGGTCTCGGTGGCGGAGGTGGCCGGAATCGGCGACGGCGTTCTCGGGTGTGCTACGGGATCAGCGAAGCAGCGCGCGCACGAGCTAACTAAGCAGTTAGGGAGGGCCTACTCGACGCGGTGAAGACGATGGGCACGAGCACGGGGTCATTTGGTCGTCGGAAAGACGCCGGCGGCGAGCTCATGCGGCAGCGGGCTCGGGCACGTTGGGGGTGGCGTTTACGGGCAGCTTACGGCGACGAGAGAGAAAGGGGAGGAAGCAGAGGCTCACGGTGAGCCTGTAGAGGAGCAAAGCGGGCTCGGGGACGGCTCGACGGCGACGTACGGCGGCAGCGATCTCCGACGCAAAAGCGGCGAGGATGGCGGCGATGGCGATGAAGGAGGGCCTCCCGGCTTATTCCAGTCGGCGAGACGATTTGACACGGCGCGGCGACGAGAGGGAGGCGGTGGCCGTGTGCTTAGCGGAGAGCGCCCATGGCGGCGCTCGGGTGAGTTGGGAGAGAGCGAGGGAGAGGGAGGAAGACGGCTAGGGTTCGCCAGGGGTCGAGAGGGAGGCCATGTAGTCGCCCACCGCGGCTGTAGCGGCTCGCTGTCGACAGGAGGAGAGGGGGGGCCAGGCACGGCGACTACGGGCGCGGCGACAGCGCGCGCGCGAGTGAACAGAGGAAGGGGATGAGGGGAGTTGGGCTGGGCCGGTCGGTTGACTAGAGCCCAGGCACAGTGGGCCTTTCTCTTTTCCCCTTTTCTTTTTTTGTTTTCTTTTTCTGCCTTTTGTTTTGCAAAGAGTTAGCCACCAAAGCACTTTTGAAAAATGTGCAAACTGGCTAATTAAGTATGTTGCAATATTAGACAGTGAAACAAAAAAGGTTTGGGGGCCAAACAATTCCAAATGAATTTTCCATAAAGAAAAAGGCATTCAAATTGCTGTATTGGCACTGTATTCAAGATGTTTGAGACATCTAGTGAATTTTGGTGGTGTTGTTTTTCTTAACATAATTCACAATGGATTATTCCCAATATTATGAACATTTTAGTCACTGGATTTGAACAACTTTTATTTTCACCTCAAATTTGAATTTCAATTTGAATTGGAATTAGAAATGAGATATTATTCCAATGTGATCAAGCATGGTAATTCAAAATGATTAAGCATAATCTTGGTGATCACTGTAGCTCATTACATAGGGGTGTTATAATACGGTGGCCCTAGTGGCTTCTTGGGGAGCATTGTGCCTCCACACCGCTCCAACGGAGATGTACTTCCTCTCAAAGGGAAGGAACTTCGGAAACACATCCTCGTCTTCACTGGCTCCACTTGTGGTTACTTCTTACCTTTACTTTGTGCAAGCTTTACTTGTGTTGTATCTTGTGCTTGCTTGCTTGTGTTGTGGTTGTTAGCATCATATAGGTTGCTCACCTAGTTGCACATCTAGACAACCTATTTTGTTGCTAACCCTAATTTGTTAAGAAAAGCTAAAAATTGGTAGTTGCCTATTCACCCCCTCTAGTCAACCATATCGATCCTTTCAGCAACCGTTAAATCCAAAAATATTTCTGTGGGTCTTAGAATAATTCCAGTACCCACTAAAATGATTTTGGACGCGTTCGGAAACAATTCCGGATTAGTGATTTTCATCTGCGAAAAGCAATCAAACCGGTTCCGGCAGCTCCGGAACATTTTCGGTTTTTATCCCGGAAAAATCCCAGAAGTTTCCAGAACAATTCTGGCACCCTCCAAGAATTTCCAGGCGTGTGCCGAAACCAATTTGACTTAATGGTATACTCCGAAACAACTTTTCGGTTTTACCAAAACTATTCCGGTGTTCTCTCTCCGGAACTTTTCCGTTGTCTCCGAAACTTTTCTGGTGACTTTCTCTCAGACTCCCTGTCTAGTATTCAGCAGATAGATGACCCTTAAGCGTGTGACCCTATAGGTTCGGTGAAGTATAGACATGACCCGGAACACTTTTCGATCAATGATCAACATCGGAGCCGTGGACACCCATATTGACCCCTATACCCACACGAATAAATATTCGAGTGAACCTCCGGTTGCCGTGTGCTATTCCTGTTGCTTCGTGATATGTTACAAACACCTGAGGTGAGATTTATCGGCATCCCCGTGGATCAATACTTGTCCACTATGCCAGTTACCTCGTTACCAGTTTTGTTCTCTTTTCTCATTTTTGTGTTCCGGCATCCCTGTGATCAAATCACAATGTGTCTGGCTAGACGATGATGGATACCGTAACATCGAGAGGGCCCGAGAATATTTCTCCATCGTCGGAGGAGCAATTCCCAATCTTGAGCTATCTCGTTTCTTGCCATACTTTTCCGTGAACCCGTAAGCCGCCGTAATAGCCACCCAGTTACGGATGACGTTTAACAAACCCCAAAGTTCACGAAGCAAGTACGAAGGAACTCGATACTCTCATGGTCTAAGGAATTATGCAAACATTAACTTTCTCTGTGTTATTAACCATTAACTTGTGACGAATGTATCTCATAGCATAGCATCAATTCGGGTCGATTCAACACAAGTGTTCTACTAATATTGTGCCCTCAAAATTGCCGGCATAGACATGCCCATGATCAGGAAAACAGGATCATCATGCAATACTTGAGCCAGTCTTAGAGGCATGACCAGGAATACAGGATCATCATGCAATACTTGAGCCAGTCTTAGAGGCATGACCAGGAATACATTTTACCGTTTATTATACCACACGTGCACATGAGTTTCCCTCCGAGCCTCGTGGATATTGCAGACTCGAGAATCATTGCAGTTATAGCATGGGACATAAATATTAATTACAAACTTTTGGAGATACAAAATAACTGTTATTACTGCCATTAGGGCATATCTCCTACATTGAAGATGTGTTATGGGTCATAGCAGTAATGCAATGTAAGAAGAGGACTAAACAAGTTAAATTTTAGAGGCGGCAAAGACAATAATATGTAAGAGGGCAATAAAAGCTTTCTAAGAATCCAAAAATATGGTGGTAGGTTTTTTACGCCACTCGCAAATATTGGAAGTCGATATATAGGGCGGTAGCAACCTCCCAAAAGCTTCAACAACTGAGTAGTCTAGCACCTTTTCAAGTCTAAGGACAAAGTTCTTTGCGTAGATTTCCCTCGCATTATGATTTTTCCGCCTCCACTATTGTGCATTCTATTCCATGCCTATCCAACCAAGATGTTTTGAAGATGTGATTTTATTTTGTCCTTATAACCAAAATTGACGTAGACTTACAATCAGTGACAGGTAATATTATTATTTTTTGGAAAATGGTACTTTTTGGTTAGTATTAATTAACCATGAAGCTGCACACGTATACCTCCAAAAGAATAATGAGGAGAATAACGACGCTTCGCCTCCCGGGTTCATTGGCGCCTTCGCCTCATATTCTTGGGCGGCAAGTAAGATCAATAATGTGTAGCAGTATGGTATAATAGAATTTTTTACATGGACTGGTTTTCAAATAGGGTAAAAGAGCCTTGAGAGAAGGTGATGAAAAATGACAAGTTAGAAGGAATACATTCGTGGCCACTTTCATTAGCGATTTACTTACCATTCATCTTATTTTCTTAAATGACATCGAAGACATTTAAGATTGTTGATAGGTGATGGTGCAAAGATGAGAACTAATTGAATTCGATATGTAGTGAATGGATAAGGTTAAGATCGTCAACAATGATGTCAAGACAAGAAAATGGAGACTATAACACACGAGATGATTGATAAGACAAATTTAGATCTGAGGAGGCGAGACAGTGGCAACAATGATGAACATTGTACCAGCTACCAGGCCTCTCAAACAGAATTGTGCCAAAGCCCTAAAACCCATAGACAACCCAGGGCAGGGCCCCACGAAGCCCAGAAGCAAGCCATTCCCCTTCGTTGTTTCCTCTTCCGTTACCACTCCACCCCAGACCCGGTCACCATTTAGGCACACCCATCGACGTGGTATCCGGCTATCCGCGCCGCCCATCCACCCTAACTCCGATCCCATCGCCGATCGCCTCCGCCCCACCCTAAAACCTCCGGCCGCCGTCCCCCCTCCCATGGCCAGCCAGCCCCGCGAACGCGGGTCCCGCGCCGCGCGCAAGGGCCGGCCCGTTCGCACGCCAGCAACCCTGCTCGCCCTTAACCCCACCCCCGATCCCGATCTGTCCGCGCAGGCCTCTGACGACGTTTCTCCATGGGGCCGCTCGACGGCGGACGAGCTGGAGGACCGCCTCCTCAAGAGGCTGGAGGAGGCCTACGCGGCGGCGCTGGCCGGCCTTGCTGAGCTCGGCTACGCCGAGGACGCCGCGCTCCGGGCCGTCCTCCGCGCGGGCCACTGCTACGGCAAGCTTGACGACCCTGTCGATAACATCGTCGCCAACGCCCGCTCCTTCCTCAACGATCCAGACGCCCCCGGCGGAGCCGGGGGGTTCGCCGACCTCCGCCGCCTCGAGGAGTACTCCCTAGCGGGGCTCGTCTGCCTTCTTCAAAGCAGCCGCCCCACCATCTCCCGTGTCGAGGCCATGTGGTGCCTCCTCGCCAACGACCTCCGCCTCGAGCAGGCCATCAACATGGGAGCCTCCTTCACCGATAAGACGCCCCACTCTGGCTTCTCCACCGCCGAGAGTGATGCGCCTTCCCCGGCCGCACCCGCCCCAGGGCAGCGTGGCTACTGCCACTTCCATGCGACCACGGCCACAGAGAACCACATGTTTGACCCTGAAACATTCATGCGTCTCGCGATGCGCGCCCACACTGACAGCACGCGCCCGCACACCGAGGGCACTGCTGGCGTGGTCTCCTGCGTCAAGAACACATGGTCACGGTCCGGCGGCAGCGCTGCCCCGGCCCCTGCTGCCCCAGATGGCCAGGGGCAGCCCAAGCAGTCCTTTGCTATGAAGGTGTCCACCGATGATCTTATCGAGTCTGTGGTGATGGAGCTTGAGTCGCTGGACATTGACAAGAAGGACCCTCCTGCGGAGAAGCCTGATCCCAAGAATGAGATGGTGCGTGACCTCATTAAACAGACAAGGGAGATGGAGGAGCAGCTCAAGGAGCGCAAGGAGTGGGCCCAGAAGAAGGCGGTACAGGCTGCTCGTAAACTTGGCAATGATCTCACTGAGTTGCGCATGCTGCGGATGGAGCATGATGATAACCAGCGGCGGAAGAATGATAAGCAGTCACTGGAGGATGAGACAATGAAGCGCCTCACTCGTCTGGAGTATGAGCTGAAGAAGAAGAGTGGGCAGCTTGACCGGAGTAATGCTAGTGTGCAGAAACTGGAAATGGAGAATGCGGAAATACGTGCTGAGATGGAAGCCGCGAAGCTGAGTGCATCGGAGACTGAACGGCAATGCCAGATACTGCTAAAGAAAGAGAAGAAAGACAGCAAAAAGCTTGAGCTGTGGGAGCGGCAAAAGGCCAAGCTGCATGAGGAGATCGCTGAATGCAAGGCGAAGATCGCACAGGCAGATAAGGAGCTGGCCGGGGTCAACAAGTCAATAAGAAATATGGAGGTGAGATTGATTTTGCACAGTACATCATGATTGTTGCTTTAGTGTGAATAAGCTTTATGTGCTTCTATCTTGTTGTTAGCTAGCAGTTACAAACAGGTCACAAGCACATCTTTCCTACTAGGAGAGGTTGCTGGGTTTAGATCATTTGTAGCTGCATTAGGGAGCTAACCACTATGCTTCATGCTCAGCTGGTCATCTTATAAAGTAGTAATGATCCTGATGGGCTATCATGTCCTCTTATAGGAGATACAACTGGTGGTAAAAGCATAAATTGTTAAGAAGTAAAATATTTAGGCATGCAAATTATTATGTGTCTTCTCATGGTTGTTGTTCCAGAGTTCGCACACGATGGTCAGGCTTAATATCGAAAAAGCACAGTCAGTGATTATGTAAGCATCTGTTGGTGCTAGATGGTAGTTACTGGGGGACCCTACCACTTGTTGATCTGCATTGGTGTGGCTATCATTAATCACTATTCTTGTTAAAATTTTGGTGTCATGCAGCTAGCAGCATCAGCGTCCCTCCATAAGTGTGAGCTATTGCTTAGTAACTGCAACTTTTTTTGCTTTGCTGCGAGGGCCAGAATCGTTACTTGTTTTGCTAATGATTTGTCTTGTTTTTATCTTGTTAGTGAAAATCATAATGTCAAAACTCGTCATCCTGAAAATAGTGTTGTGGCATCCATAGTCTTGATTCATGAACAACACATAGAATAAGCTACCGCCCTTCCACGTTTTTTCTGCTTGTGGTGTGCTATATAATTTGATCTAATGCGCTGGCCTGGTTATACTATGTCCCAGATTGCCAGGTAACCATGGGAAATTCGGAATCATGTTGGACTGCCTCCCTCAATTTCTGTTCTGAATTTGCTTGTTTAAATTAGAAAATTAGTATATAATTATTTGATGTATATAACCATTGGAAAGTTGAAAAATAATATAAAATATAATTGCATGGTAGCTTTTTGGTAAATTTACATGGACAAAAGGATACCTTTGTGGTGTGTTTTGTTAGAGCATTGCACATGCTTTGTCAAATTTTGGCTGTGCTTTGGAACTTTAGCCATTTGTTTTTAACTCTGAGGTTATTGACCTTATTTGTCAACTATTAAACTGTTGCTTCTTTCTACATCATAACCTTGGCTACTTTGCTGGCCTTGCTGTTTGAATTCATAATAAAAAATGTTCCACCATCTTTTATTTATTGTGATACTGCAGCGAGAATGTAGTTAATGCTACTTGCCTGTTGATGCCTCTCAGAATTATAATATTGACTGCACCAGTTGTTCCATTGTAATCTTAGGTTAGAAATACGGTTAAGTTTTTTTCAAAGCGGTAGGCACTAAACAGAGTTATTTGATATCTGTAATTCTGTTTTCTTTGTCTCATGTCATGCTTCTTAACTTTATGTTAATTTGACCACTTATCGCATACCTTCGTCCTCTATTTCCACCAGAGTTTATTATTGGTTTGTGCACATTACACTATTGTTATTGAACAGTTAACTAGTTTACATGTCTTGGAAATCCCTCTTGGGGATTTCAAACAGCTATTCTTGTTTTCTGGTTTATAATATAACTAGTTAATTCATTATCTGCACAAATACATTGTATAACTTAATTTTTGAATATCACGAGCATAAGAGTTCAAATGTTCTGTATATCTACTGAACTGGACATTTAGCTCAATTATCATTTAAATACTACTCTGTTGGTATTTTCTTTATTTATCATTTACTTATCTTAAAAGTACATGAGTGATTTCCTGTCTTGATGCTAGGCCTAGATATCTTGAAGAATTTTTTCTATGCATGTTTTGTGTGAAACACTTGAAGTATTGAAGATAATAGTGTAGAACAATATGTTGCATGGTAAAGTACAACCAAGTACTAGTAGTATTTATGTGACTGATATCATACTTCTTTTTGTCATCAGTTATTTTCTTTGTCGTGAAACAGTGCATCATTATTCCCCTGTAGTGCATATACATCACTTAATTTTTGCTTGTTCATTTGTGGTTTCTACATTTCTTTATACTATGGGCATGCTTAAATGGAGACTTCATTTGTCGCTCTATAGTTCATATTGCTAGAATTGGGTATATTTAACATTCTGCATTTCTGCACATTTTGGGTAACAAGCTGTCTATGATGGAACGAAATGTACCAACTGCTGATTTCACACTTAATTGTTTTCAATGTGTCTTGCACATTTCGGGTATTGATTTGTCTGACAGATTGATTTGTAACATGTGTTTGGTTTGCAGGTTAAAATACGAGAAGACACAAAGGCCACAGAAGACAACCTGGCACTTGCAGAACAGGAACGTGGGAAGCGGGAATCTGCCAAAGCTGATGCTGATCGCCGACTTGAAGAAATTCGCCGGAAGACAGAAGTAGAGTCCCAGTGCTACAAAGATGACCTCCGGCGGCTCCAGGATCAGTTATCCCGTCTGCAGAAGTCCATGGGTGCAAATGGGCCGACAGTTCCATCAGCCTATCCTCCGGCTATGACTGACCGCAATACAATGCGGGCACCCAAGCATCCCAACCAGAAGGCACCGCCCGCATCCAACAGGCAGCAGGAGCCTATCCAGAATACAGGCCGCCGCAGAGGCTGCATGATCTGCAAGAGGGAGGAGGCTTGCGTGATGCTGCTGCAGTGTGCTCACCAGGTGCTGTGTGTAGGCTGCAACAGGCAGCATGAGGAGAAAGGCGCAGTTCGCTGCCCCAGCTGCAACGCCAAGATCGAGGAGAGGATCAGGGTTTTCGGTGCCTCCTCCAACTGAGGCACCTGGTGGCGATGCTGCTGCAGACTTTGTTTCGCCTTGGGGCAAAGAAAAACTAAACTCGTGGTCATCTTTGCCTTTTCTTTTTTTACCTTTGTGAAGAAAGAGTTATATGTCAGCTCCGTGTCATAAGTTTTACCTGGTTCAGCTGTTCATGGATATATGCTGAATGCTGCAATTCTGCCGGGGTATATCGGTACATTCAAAACTTTTTTGGTCGAAAAGTTGAACAGGAGTAGAGGAACCCTTTGGGATATATGAGTCAGTTGAACTTAAACTGATGTGTGTGTTCTCTAGTTTATTGCTTGATTTTTGTAGATGTGCTTGATGTTCTTGCTGGTGGGGAAATTTTGGGCGAGATATTTCGCGCAGGCTGTACTCTGAGGAAATAGGTTTTGGTAGTGAGGAGCTTGGTCTCTCCTTGCCATCAATGGTGACCGTAATGCAGGTATTCTTGTTTTACGCATCTGCACGCTCGCGTTTTGCCTGGCCATGGGGGCGTCCACCAGATGAAGGCTACATAAAGATCAATACAGACGGTAGCATTGCAGTGGACGCAAGAAGAGGAGGGGCGGGGGGAGTGGCGAGAACTGGCTCCACTCTGCTGGCTGCTTGGTATAAACACTACCTAGGGATTACTACTGACCACCTTATTTCTGAAGCTTTCGCTCTTTGCGATGGTATTATTTTTGTCAAGTTCCGGGGCTATGGAAAGATGGGAAAGTATCCTGTGCTCCCGACGCACCGGTGCTACCAGTGCTACAGGCTCCCGAGAGATCCAACGGCATCTGAGGAGCTGCTGTATCTACGCGCGATTTGCGAACTTCTCGAGGGCTTTTTTTTGCAAAAAAAATGTCTGACATTTGCTGGGAGCTCTTGGATCTGAGATCCAACGGACGAGCTCGCGCGGGAGCACCCGGACTTAGGTGCTCCAGGAGCACCAGATATTTCCCCATGGAAAGATCTGAGATCCAATGGCATCTGAGGAGCTGCTGTATTTACACGTGATTTGCGAACTTCTGGAGGGCTTTTTTGCAAAAAATATCTGACATTTGCTGGGAGCTCTTGGATCTGAGATCTAACGGACGAGCTCGCGCGGGAGCACCCGGACTTAGGTGCTTCGGGAGCACCAGATATTTCCCCATGGAAAGATCATTATGGAGACTGATTGCACGGAGATAGTCAATCTCTGAAACTCGCGCCTTGATTCGAGAAGTTTAGTGGCGCCTATCTTAGATGAAACTGGGGAGCATGCCTTGTCGTTTATTTCTTTTTCTGTTCAACATGTACTGAGACAAGCTAATACTGTTGCCGACCTTTGTGCCAAACAAGCAAGCACACTGGAGGTCACAGATTTGCGGGCTGAACTTTACAGAGCTCCTAGCTGACGCTCACTAGCGTCAAACTGACGAGCTTCCACTCAGGACGCGCGATCTGAATGGGCCGGCCCATTCGGTTGGCGTCATAACGAGACGCTATTAACAATAACAAAAATTGATGTTACATCGAACTCGCAAACACACGATCAAGAGTTAGTGTTCTCTACCACTCGAGCTAATGAACGTTGGTGATTACTAGGCTGCGCGAATATTCAAGAACTAAACGCAGCGGAAGATAATTTGTTTTTGAAATAGTTCGACCATTAAACATTTTTGTGATATACGCTGAATAATTTTTAAATACACATCGAACATTTTTCTGATATAAGCTATACAATTTTGAAATACACATTGAACATTTTTGTGATATAAGCTGAACATTTTTTATGTACACAATGAACATTTTTAAAAATACGTTGAACATTTTCTTAATATATGGTGAACATTTTGGTAAATGTATGATGAATATTTTTGTAATACATGATGAACATTTTTATAATGCATGATGAACTTTTTCATAAAAATAATGAATATTTTCTTAATATACAATGAACATTTTTATAATACGGGGTGAACTTTTTGTATAACACACAGAAAAGAGAAGAAAAAAAGATAAAAGAAAATAAACAAAGAAAACCGAAGGAAAAAGGAACCAAAACAAAAACCAGAACAAAACCACTGAAAACCAAACAAAACATTGAAAAAACTAGAAGCAAAAAACCACAGAAGAAAAACACCCGCAGGAAATAGTGAAGGAGGCAGCAGCGAACGAGGAACACACGAATCCCATGCATGGGCCGGCCCAACCTGAGGCTCGCCTCAACGAAGGCACGACCTTTTGACGCTAACGAGTGTCAAATAGGATCTGCCGAACTTTATGCCTACTTTCCTTGTAACTTGCCTCCTAGCAGATGATGCCGGGGCGGTTTCTGTTGAATAAAAATCTCCGAATTCCCCCAAAAAGCAAAAGTGAGCCCACAAACGTCTGCGGACGTGTCCGGTGTTCGCGAACAACGCCCGGTCGCCTCTTATATTTTACACATCACAACCACACTCATCATTTGACGATTTCCATTTTCATACAAAGGCATGCAACATCCATGATCTACGTACATAGAACATAGTAGAAACTAGCAAACTACCACCTACACTACTCGTCATCAGATATGTCGATGACGTTCGTGCCGGAGCCACTGGCTTCGTGGTCATTGGCGGCCGGGCGAAACGGCGGCGCCTCCTCGTCGTCCTCCTTGGATGCGAAGGCCTCCTCAAGCTCCATGTCTGCCTCGGGGAGGAAGCGGCGGTTCGCCTCCACCTCCGTCTTGGACTGGATGGAGTCGAGGATGACCTGCTGTTTCGTCGCCTCCTTCGCTTGGGCGAGCTCGAACTCCGCGAGCGCGTCCTCCATCCTGAATCCGGCATGCTCCGGCGCCAGTGCCTCGTCCTCCTCGTCCGATGACGGCTCCTCCTCCTCCTGCTTCGGCGCCATCATCTCCGCCCACCTCCTTTTGCTCCGCCCACACCTCCTCATGCTTCGGCGCCTCCACCTCCTCGTGCTCCGACACCTCCTTGTCCGGACTATCCGGAGGTAGGCCGGCCGCAATGTGTGCGACACAATGTGCGGCGCGGGCCTCCTCCGCGGCGTGCAACTCCGGCTGGATCTCCGCCCGACGACCCGGCGTCAGGAGCTTGTGGTAGGTGATCTTGCTACAGACCATGACGACGTCGGCGTCGGCGGACCTTAGATTCGAAGTGGAATAAAGAGAGTAGGAGGCAGCGGCAGCATAGACATGAGGGATGAGAATGTGACGGGGCTAGGGTTGCGTCGCCGTCCGAGTTAAATAGCTGGACTTGTTCCTCGGGCGGGGTGCCGGAGCGGCGACATGAATGCGTCCTCAACTAACCGGAGGAGGCGCCCACCGACGGGTTTTAGCGTGGGCCCATCCGTAAGCCCCGATATGGCGGACGCGTCCAGGAGTTCCAGTATATCCTCCCTACATGTGGATCGGGTATGGAGTCAACCTGAACATTTAGGCTGCGTTTGCTAGGTTGGGTGGAAATTTTCTTTCAGACAGTGACCGGGCAGGCCGACCGGACTTTGGGGGGATATAGGCTTCCGGTTGTAGATGCTCTTATGTACCCATTTGAAACCAGGAGAGTTCTTTACAATCAGTTTGGTGCGTTTTAAACAAGTGCCAGAAGCATTGTTGTCTCAGTCGCACGGTGGGTGGTTTCTTCTGTTATGTTTTACCATGGCAGGTGGACTAGTTGTGAAGGTCTCATGATGTTGTATAATGTTTCATTCCTGCCTTTTTTTTCCACCTGAAACGTGGGCATTTTGTAGCATTTCAACCACGGTGAAACATTTGGTACATGTCTGAACTCCAAAATCTGAATGAGCCCAACCCCCGTGTCGCCTTGCTCGGGCGACACGGGGGAACCCTACCTCTGCCGCCGCAAGGCTCCCTACTCCCGCTCCCCCGCTTCGCCGTCGCCGGAGGGGCCGCCGGCGTGGCCCGCGCGTGTCCCAAGGAAGGTGGCGGCGGGGCCCTCTTCTCGCTCGATGGCGGTGGGGGAGGCTCGGCCCCCTCTGCTGCGCGGCTCGGCGTCGATGGCGTGGTCGCGTGCTCGGCGAGCTTCGACCTGTGCTTCCTCTCCGGCAGCCAGGGCGGGGTGGCGGCGCCCAGCGGTGCTCGTCCCCGCGTGGTCTGCTTCGATCTGCTTCGGTCGACATCTGGAGGCCTCCTCGGCGGTGTTGCAGTGGCTACTCGCCAGATCCGGGCGGCTGCGGCCGGATCCGGCCCTCATGCGGCGTGTGGCGCTGGGGGCTCTGGTGGGAAGCTTTGTTGCGGCGGGGGTGGCGGCTGCGCGGATTTTGTTCCGGCGGCTCGATTCGGTGTGTTCGGGACGGGGTGGCAGTCCTCCCTTCCAGCTCAGGTTCTGCTCGGCGGTCTCTTCTCGGGGACGTGGTGGTGCAGTGGATGGTGGGTGCCAGATTTCCATTCTGGCTCGTCTGCGGGCGCAGGCGGCGAGGAGTTGTGGTGGCTCTTCGGTGCTGCTGGCGCGGTGGCATTGCAGGAGGTGGGCGGGTCAGTGGAGCTGCAGTGCGTGGGGGTGACGGTGGTGTTGGGTTTGCTCCGGGCGAAAGCTTGCCGAGATCTTGCCGGCTGGCGGCGACGGCGTCTGTGGGCGTCGTTTCACCTTACTGGAGGCGCCGCCATGGAGACCTGTATCCTCATCCACCCTCGGATCTGCTCTTCGGGTGAAAGTCTAAGGCCCGGCCGGGTCGGGCGACGGCGTCATCATCGTCGCTTCCCCCTTGGGGGCGTCGCCTTGAAGAGCATTGGATCCCGTTTGCACGCTCCATGGGCTGGACGCTCGCGACATTGCGGTCGGCTGGTGTCCGTCCGGCGATGTGGATGTTTGCGCGACTTCTTGTGTGGCAACGATGGCGGCTTCGTGCGGAGCTGGCTTGCTGATGGGTCTTGGTAGTCGGTCTTTTCCGGCGTGTTCGAGGGGTTGTCGTGCCTCGATTTGTCTTCCTGGAGTCGGAGTTGCTGAGGAGGGGCCCTTGCGGTGACGATAACACGAGACGGGTGGTTGGCTATGGCGCTGGCTCGGCGCAAGCCCAACGTTTTTCTCCTACAATGCTCGTCGACAGAGTCGGGGCTGCCTGGTCGCCGGCGCGTGTGGCTGACTGTTTGGCATCGACCGGCGCAGGCCTCGACGCTTGTTTGCGGTGAGGGTTTCTTCGGTGGTCGTCGATGGTGGAGTCGGAGTCGCCCTCGTGGAGGTGTGATGACGATGACGCCGGGCTGCAACCTCGATGGCGTTTTTCTCCTCGGCGGCGTGTGTGCGTTCTTGTGTGGGGTGCCAGGTTGCCCAATGTGCCTTGTTTTTCGGGCGTGATGTGACGATTTTCGCCTGGTTTTCCGTTAATTAACCGGGCAATTCTCTTCGACCTTTTTTAATGAATCGGGCCCTAAGGAACCGCGTTGAAAAAAAAAACATTTGGTACATACAGAAGCCAGGGGACCTAGCTTAGCCTGTTCGGGAGTCGCCCAGCTCCTAGCTTCACCGAATCTGTGGGCAGAGCTGGACCGAACGGTTCAGCTCCAGGAAGCTGGCTTCCCGAAGCAGAGGCGGGGCTACTTACAAAAACGCGGAGCTGCTCATTTCGGGATCCCAGGAAAAGCAAAAGCTGGAGTTCGGTCTTATTTACAGAGATGTGCCACCGCGAAGTGAAAAACGGTTCGCAGCTACTCTCGACCACCAGTAAGAATAGAGCACGAGCAGGCCTCCTTCTCTCTCCTCGATGATTCCCTGCTGACCGGGCCAGATTCCAGTTTATTGGGCTGTCGGCCCATGGAAGCCGAGCGGGGAGCTTGAGGAAGGCACCAAACGCTTTTATTGATTCTCATTTTCGTCCGTGAAGCGAGATCTGGGATTGGGAAGCTGGATTCGAGGATTTAGAGGAGCTGGGCGACTCCCGAACAGGCCCTTAGCTTCGAAGTCTTCGGAAGGCCTCGTAGGTGTTAGCTAGCCTGGACACTAGGCTTGTACTCAGAGTGTAAAAAACAAGCAGCAATGTGCTAGGAACACACCAGACTATAAATTCGGTTCGTTTTAACTGAAATTGGATTTGGTGTTTGTTTGTGTACTACGACGTGTGAACACGGAATAAATTATGTTGTATGGTGTGATCAAAATTATCGTACTAAAAGTATTATATGTGTAGCATGGGTCTTAATGCGTCGCCGATATACATTTCACCAAGACCTTCGTGTGCGCCTCCTTGTTGCACCGATGGATGTTGTCGTGTTGTGCTGATGGCCGTTTTAATGGACACCTACCCGCTACAGTCGGGTGGCACCGTTCGAATGTTGCCCCATCACATCGATGGATATTTTGGTGCACATGACAATTACCTGTCCCGTTGCAACGCACGGGCATTTGTGCTTGTAAAATATAATCACACAAAACTTTAGTTAAAGATGATGGAAAATCAAATGGATATGTCACCTCCCTTCCGTGAAACCCGGTATTTACCACGTCATAGCGTCACAAACCAGGTGCCTATCGTCGGTCACCATAGATTGTAAACACTCAGTGGCTCCGTGGTCTCAACGTAGGTGAATGTCCTATCGGAGCGGTCCCAGCTGGCATCGGCGATTACCGCCCCTGGGTTCCTCTCGCTGATCAAAACTACACCCACTCGGTACCTCCTCGAATCGCTCGGCTTGTGCTTGCACAACACATAAGTAAACGGATTTGCTATTTTACAGTCGAGTGTTTTGCAATTGGTCGTCATTCAAATCTATGTCCGTCCATTCTCGCGCGGAGATTCGCGCTGGGTCCTGTTGTCTTTGGGTTGGTTTTATTTTATCGGGCGTGGTTTTCTTCTCAGCCCATATCCGCCCTCCCACCCCGCTCCCGCACTGTTGGTTTTTGCCCTTTCATTTTGGGAGGCTCTGTTTCGATAAGGCTGTGGGGAGAGAGCTCGAGCGGCGGAGCGGAGCAGGCGATTCCTTGTGTTCATGGCGATTCCGTTCCTCCACCACTGGATCTTGATGTCTCCTCCCTTTCTCTTCGATCTCCGGCTTCCGCGGTAGGTTGTTCTTGTCTCTCACCCTGCCCGTGGTCTGTGTGTTGTGACTGTGTAGTTTCCAAATCTAGGTGATCTTTTTGTTCCGATCCGTGGTGGTGTATGTTGCTGCCTTGTTGTTGTAGTCCGCCGGTTGCTCCCCTTTCTGCTCGCCTGGTTTGTTCTAGGTCATCGGGGCGTAGGCGCTGGTAGGTGGGTGTTCTAGGTCATCTGGTGGTTGTGGTCGTCTTCCCCCGTGCTGATTTGTTTCCTCTGCTGTAGGTGTAGAGAGTAGGCGATTTCATGAGATTTCTAGGTCATCTGTTGGCTGTGGTAGGCTAGTTCTGAGAGTGTTCTATGTCATCCGGTGCTTGTGGTCGTCTGATTTTGTTTCCTCTGCTGTAGATGCAGGTGTAGCGGTCGCCTGATTTTCTGCGTGCATTTTATATCTGCTGTAGATGGCCTGGCCTGGCTTGGCCTGGCCTTTTCCTCTGTATCCCATTTTTATTCTGTAATTTATATTCAGTTTTTAGCCAGTGTAATTCTTGTGCCTTTTTACTCTAGTTTGCCTAATTTACTGTGCAATTTGGCTCAAAGTTTCACTGTATTTATAATGGTTTTTACACTGTATTTTTAGTGGTACTTGCAGTATATTATGCCTGACGTACTTACACTGTATTTCTTCACTTTTACGCTATAATATGCCCAATTTTGCCTTGTAATTGCACTGATTTTTTGCACTATAATTTGTGTGGCATGCTCTGTAATTTTCCGCTCCCTTACAGTGTATTTTGTTCTGAGATTTAGCTTGTACTTCAGCCGCATTGCTCTGTAAAATTTTATTTATTCGTGTTTGCTGTAAGATCAGTGTTTGCCGTTGTTGCTGCTGCTCTAGGATCAACATCTTCAGTCTCCTACTCTAAATTCATGTTCTCAAACAGGGCTTCTGCTGCTTCTTCTGCGGCTGTTGTATCTTGTTGATGCATTTCTTGCCATGTCTGCAGAGTAAGTTAATTTATTCTTTGTTATTTCTTTTCTTTTTTCCTTTGTATTTTTCAGCATGAAGTTCACTTACATTTGTGTCCATTCGTGCGCTATTGCTGCTATCTGCTTGTTTCCTGGAGTCTCCCTCCCTTTGCTGATACGTGTTCATAGGGCCATTTCCTGAGTGTACCTGCAAGCATCAGGATGAATTTTCATTTCAGCTCTTTTTGTACAAATCAGGTACTACCAGAGTACCCTAAATGTTCTACGCTTTTTGCCCTTATGCATAGTAGTAGTTCTTTTTTACCTTGTATATGATGTCAGATTGTAGCAAAGCAGTGAATCAAAAATTGAAAATGATTCCTGCAATAGATTGTCAACTTTTTCAGAAATATGTAACTAATAATTTGACGTTTATGTGATCATTTCTGGATATGTAACTCACATTTAGTATGAGATCTTCTTGTGACATTGAGAGTAGATCATCTTCAGTTAATGTTCTTTTGCTTGATCCCCATCTACAAATTTGATTAATGTAAATGTCAGTAATAGCGAAAATATGAACAATATTAGGTACATTTCTTTTTGCAGAGCACTTTAATGTCTTTAATTTTTTTTCTTAGCTGAGCACTGTATCTACTTAGGTTGTTCAGAGCATTTACAGAGTTTAGTGAATGTAATTCTTTCAGTTTGTATTGTGTATTTTTCAGAGTTTGCCATCCCCTGAATTGTTGTTTCCTCTCTCTAATGCTGGAATGCAGTGTATTATTTTCCCAGTTTGCAATGTATTTTCATGTAGGCATTTCTTCATGTTTGGAATGCAGTGTAGTAATTTTTGCCTAAACCCCTCAATTGCTGTTTCCTCTCGATAAGGCAGAGAGAGGAAGAGGTCGCTTGAGCGGCGGAGGAGACCAAGCGATTCATGCTGTTCATGTCGATTCCGAGACCCCCCACCTGTTGAGCTTGATTTCTCTCCCCTTTCTCTTCAATTCATGACGTCTACGGTTGGTTGGCCTCGTTATTCTCCCTCCCGCGCGTGATTTTTGATTGTTTCTGGGTGTGTAGCTTCCAGATATAGGTGAGTTACTACAGTGATTTCTTTGTGGGTTCGTGATTGGTGTTTGTAGCCGCCGTGTTGTTGTAGATTCGTGGTAGGCGCTTGTAGTTTTAGCGGTTGGTTCTGCTTCGTGGCATGCATAATCCGCCATTGTTCCCCATCTGCTCTTCTGTAGGTGCTGGTAGGTGTCTCGTTTTTTTGTGGTTAGATGTAGATGTATGGATTAGATGTAGGGTTTTAGATGCGTGTTTTTGTGGTTAGAGTTTGGTGATTTGCGCTGGTAGGTGGTCTTTATGTTCGTTGATCCTGTTGGGTTTTGGTTGTAGATGCATGGATTTTTGTAGGTTTAGTTGTAGTTAGTTGTTATCAGTGGCCTCTACTGCATGCAGTGCACAGGTTCCAAGGCCTCTGAGTGTATCAGACTTACCCCAGTTAGCTCTGTTTTTGGTGTATTTGCCAGGTTCCATTTTCTATTTTCCCTGTGTTCTAGCCCTGTACTTACCCCTAGTTTGTGAGTGTTTGTTCTTATCAATGTATTTTTTTCAGTGCTCATGTATTAGAGTGTAAGCACAATAATTTCTGTGTTTTTTGCTAGTATTTGTTTTCTGAAATTCATGTAGTTTATCTTGATTATCTATTGAATTGTGTGCTTTTCTCTGTATTTTTATGTGCTTTGCACTGCAATTCCTCTATTCTTTCATTTTTAAATGCTCCTAGTTGATTGAACCGACCAGGATTTGCAGTGTAACTCTGTTTGTGTTGAGTCTGTATTTTACTTATGTATCAGTAGTGTAATTTATCCTAGAGTTACTGTGTAATTATGTCCAGAGTTTCGTGTAATATAGGCTAGAGTTACTGTCTAATTTGCCCCAGAGTTGCAGTGTAATTCCCCCCAGAGTTACTGTGTAATTCTCATGCTTATTATATGTAATTTACACCAGAGTTTTACACTATGTAATTACCCCCAGAGTTACTGTGTAATTACCCAGAGTTTCAGTGTAATTTACCCCAGAGTTACTGTGTAATTTGTCCCAGAGTTTCACTGTAATTACCCCCAGAGTTACTGTGTAATTCACATGCTGCTTACATGTTTTTTACAGTGTTATCCCAGAGTTACACTGTGTAATTCCCATTTTTTACAGTGTAACTTTTATGATTCAGTTATGTAATTCCTGAAATTTTGTCTTTCATTCTTATTGATTGTTCGAGTGTCGCTGCCGTGCAGTTATGAACTATATCCTATTTACAGTGTAATCTTCCCAAGAATTCCAGTGTAACCCTAGTTTTACAGTGTAATCCCCTTGCTTATTCTATGTATTTACAGTGTAATGTTCCCAAAATTGCAGTATTATCCCAGATTTACAGTCTAATCCCCTTGCTTTTATTTTTGTATTTATAGTGTAATTTTCGCCCTAATTTGTAGTGTAATATTCATGCTTCAGCTCTGTAATTTATAGGTTTTAGTTTAATGGGTAAGCTTCGGAAAGTCTATCGCCAGGACGTTCCGTTAGTATCATCTTTGGAGTTTGCATTTGTTGTGAGTGCTCTGATTCTCCCTTTTCTCTTTCTTCATTGCTGTGGCAAGTGTTTGAGTTTGTTTTTGTTGCTGCTGAACTGGGGTGAACATCTTCAGTCTCCTGCATACTTACCATTTTGTTTCAGTTTTATTTTTCTTACTAGTTTCAACTTGTATGATATGTACTTGTTTCTGAAATTTTATTAATGTGCCCACCTGTTCCAAATTCATGGTGGCAAACAGGTCTGCGTTCCAGGGGTTTGGTTCTGCTGCACTTTCTTCGCTTGGTGTAGCTTCGTTTTGCATTTCTTCCAATGTCTGCAGCAGAGTTCTCAAGATGTAAGTTTCTCACTTTTTTGTCAGATCATGAGTTTTTCACCAATAGTTTCACTTGCTCTAGAATGCATTGTTGAGCTGTTGCTGTTATGTGTTTTGTTACTGGAGTCCTCCACTCTTAATTGTGTTGTTGATGTAGCCCCATTTGCCGAATGTACCTGCAAGCAACATGTTAAGTTAACTGGAGTTCTTGCTGGAATAGCATAACTAAGAAAACACTCTTTTTGTCAAGCAGTTTGGTACCACTACTGTATTTCAAAGTTGCTTTTCTTACCTTGTATATAATGTCTGATTGTAGGAGCGTGGTAAAAGAAAACGATTCCTGCAATGTATTTTTTGTGTGAGCTATTTTGATTTTGATGTATACAATATTTTCTTCTGAGTTTTTACCATTTAGTGATACTCACATTTAGAATGAGATCTTCTTGTGACATTGACAGTAGATCGTCTTCTGCTATTGTTCTTGTCATGCTCCCCATCTGCATTTTTGGAAAAGAATTATCCGTAATAGTACAAGTAGCCGATGAATTAACTAGATCTGTATAAAAAATCGAGAATTAGGAGGATATTGGTCTTTCCGGTGTATTTTAAAAGTTCCTGGGTATTTCTAGCGTAGATTCTTTGGTGATTTACACTGTATTTATTATGGTAGTATCGCTGTAGTTGCTATGTATTTTTAGTCTGTATTTACACTGTAAGTTCAGATGCTTTTACACTGTAATTCTATGGTTTTTTCTAGTGTAAGTCCATGTGTTTTTACATTGCCAGGAAGTTACAGTGTAAATATAGGGGCACTTTACACTGTAATTCCTGGGTTATTTCACTGTAAACCCTGGATCATCAACATTTTTGCAGTGTAAATGTTCATTTTTACAGTGTAATTTATACTCTATATTCTAGGCGATTTCCACTGTATTTTTTGTGCAGTTACACTGTAATTCGTAGGTATTTTACAGCGTAAGCTGACAAGTTTTGGCAAGTTTAAATCTCTGGTAGTTTTCAGTGTCAATTTCTGTGTATGTGGACTATAATTTCTAGGGGATTTACACAGTAATTCTTGGACTATTGCAGTGTAATTGTTAGGCAGTTGCAGTGTAAGTTGGCAAGTTCTGCTGGTGTAAATCTTGGACTGTAATTTGTAGGTGTTCTTGGACTCTTTTGCACTGTAATTCTTGATAATTTTCAGTGTCATTTACTTTGTCTACACAGTGTGTAGGCTCTGATTTTTTTTCCTTTCTACTCTTTGCAGCCTTGTTTTCGCATTATACTTTAGAAATGAGTTCCTGTCATTTTTCTGAATGTTTCTATGCTATCAGGTGCACATATTCTTTTGTATTTTCTGCATGCTTTCACTAATATTGAGTTTGCAGTGTAATTTTCAGCTACCTCAGGATTATAGTGTAGGTTCTATGATTTTTTGCCACTGTATTTCTTCATTCTAGACTTCAAAGTTTCTGTAATTTCCCAAGTTTCAACACTGCTAGCGATCACTCATTTCCAGAGTATCCTGTTTGTTTCTAATTTTTGTATCTAGTTTCTCTGATGCTTTTCTTTTTCAGATTTTCAATGTAAGAAGGTGAAGCGGGTGAAGGAGTTGAAGAATTTGGGTACAAGTAGAAGTGTTTCTTGACCTGGTGATCTTCCTGGGATTTCCGCCAATGTTTGGCTGTTTGGTGGGTCTCAAGCTGATGGGCAGCTGTTCGCTGTGGTCCAGGGTATTGTGGTTCAGGTTTAGTTGAAACCGGGTGACAGTTTAGCCCGACCCGTTTTTTAGAAATAGAAAACATACAGTCGCCGGGTGGGGTTTTTTGGACATACAAGTGTCCTCTGTTTATTTGTCAGGAAATATGAATGTTACCGAATTGAAAAACAGTCAAGTGCTAAATAGACACTCCCGCTAAGTAAATTCGGAATTCCTATCATGGTTCAGACCACACGTTAGGACGTAATCACCATGAACAAAATGCGGCAGCGCGAGTTGCTGCCAGTTCCACCGAGGCCTTGGGATCTTCATCTGCACGTTGTACCATTGGCTCCACTTGTGCCCCCCCCCCTTGCAAACTCTAGAACCCACACCTACCCATGGATCAAACGAGCACCACAAATTAAGGGTAAGCTTGAAGATGATGCATATGGTGGACTGGTGGTGTCTCGTCTTGATAATAATGCTGGGTATACCTCGATGTTCTTCAATGTCCATGTGTCGTGGGTGATGGCAATGCCCAGCGTCCCACGCACCTCCGTCAGGCGGAGGTCGACCAGTTTGGCCGGCTTGGGGAGTGGCTTGATGAACATGACAGACTCGTCCTCATGGTTGAACGACATGACCTTCTCGGTGCCCTCCGTGACCCAGTACGTCGAGCCGTCGACGCTCATGAGGCCGACGACGCTCATGAGGCCGACGACGAGGCTGCATCTCGTACTCCTAGGCGCGGCCACCGCCTCATCGCGCCACGACTTCTCCCCCAACGTGAACGTCTGCACCTTGTCGAACTCCCAGAGCCGGTCGAAGCTGCACGGGACATGGACGACCGTGTACTTGCCGGTCACCGGGTGGTACGCAAAGCTGTACGCCTCATGCCAGTTCTGGGCTTGGTTCGTGAACAGGCCGTCGCACGGCAACGGCGGGATGGCCAGCATCGCTCCTGTGACAGGGTTGGCCAGAGCGATGGCGCCGCCGGGCTTGGTGTTGTCGCGCAGGCAGAGTAGGCCGTTGCGCGTGCCGACCACCTCCATGCGCCCGTAGGGGTGGTCCTCGCCTCTTCTCCACAGCTCCCTGCGGCCCTGCTCCGCCACGTCGGCGACGTACGCGTCGCCCCTTGCGACCACGAGGGCCTTGGGGCGGCTCCGCATCTCGGCGGTCCGCCGGTCGACGAGGTCGCGCCAGAGGTGGGAGACGAGCCGGAACCGTCGCCGGGCGCTCGGCGGAAGTCGCAGCAGAATCTCCACCACGAGGTCGGCGGGGAGGTACAGGCTGACGCCCTCGTCCATTGCAGCTGCGACGTCGGCCTCGTCGTCGACGATGGGTGTCGCCGACGAGTCTTACGTCTCCGCATCTCCTGGTATTATCGCCGTATTTCAAGTAGTGAAAAGGGAAATGATTCCGGCAATTAAGACCCCGTAATGAATGGTTACGTGGCGGTTACGTTTGACGGAGTGCTAATTCCGGCTTGTTTTAGAGAGTGAATTGCAAAAATCGAGCACCTTGCTCGATTTAGAGAGAGCGTGGTGCAGCTGAGAAATACAGTAGTCATCTAAAGAGAATTTTTCACCATCTTGTAAATAAAATAGGTTGGCCGCGTTCCAACCACGGTGAAAGGAACAGGGGCTGTCCAAGGCTGCGAGAGAGGTTCTCATTAAATCTGCCTTCAGGCCACACCGATTTTCAGCATGAGTTGTTTTCACCTCACAGAGAAGATGTGCCGGAACCTGACTTCGATCTCTTCAAAATTCTGATGGGGTGCAATGAATAGCGAAAGGAAGGTGTATTGGATTTCATGGGAGAAAATGTGTGCACCCAAGAGGGATGGTGGAGTGAGCCTAGCTCAACTGGTTGGGGGAGTGGATGTACAAACCCAACACCTGGATTCAAATCCTCACGGAGGTGAATTTAGGTTCCTATTTATTCTTGAGGACCAGGCTTTCCTGGTACTCACGCATTTATCATTGAGGACTAGGCTTGGTGCGTAACCGAGATTAAAAATCCTAGTACTCATACTTAAAAGGCTGTATGCATTCCTAGTTGGTGCAGAGGTTGGGGAAGTGAAATTCTCCCCCAATTTTAAGAACACCAAACATACAGTTGGTCGTCCCCCTCGTGTCGCCCCCGCGGGCGACCCAGGGGGGAACCCTAGCCGCCGTCCTCTCGGCCCTCCTCCGCCTCTACCTCTCCTCGCCGCCGTCCGCAGCGCCGCCGGGCAAAGCTTGGCCGGCTGGGCGGCGGCAGGGCGTCTCTCCCCCTTGTCCGCCGCGGCTGGCGCGGGGCAGCCAGATCGGGCGGGGCGCCGGGCTAGCGTGGGGTCGGGCGGCGCGGCGGCGGTGGCGGCCTGCTCGCGGCGTGGTGACGGCTGCGTGTGTAACACCCCCTTGTATTAGTAACAGTAATCACCTATTGATAATGCCAAGTCACCATGCTTAACAGTGCTTGATCATCATTAGCATCATATCTCATTTCAAATTCCAAATCAAATTGCAATTCAAATTTAAAGTGGAAATAAAAGTTGTTCTAATTTGGAAATAAAAATGTTCATTAAATAGCAAATAATATGTAATTAATTGTGTTCAGAAAGACAACATCACTAAAAATGCCTAAGTAACTCTATCAACCTAAAACAGTAGCAAACATCAACGTTTGATACCATTTTATTTAGTAGAATTCCAAAATGAAATCATATTTTATCCAAACCAGTTTTTGGTGGTAGGTAATAATGCACTGCAATATTTGGACCAGGTCACATATTTTTCATAAGTCAAACGGTGGCCAGACAATTTGCAAAACAGAGTAAAGAAAAGAAATAGAAAAAGAAAAAGGAAAAGTCCTACCGCTTACTGTGCCAATGGGCCTCGAGTGCACAGTGTAGCGCGGCCCAGCCCGATCGGGTCGTCGTCCTCCTCCCGCGCTGTCGCGCGCACGCACTGATACGCCACCGCCCGTCGCGCTGTCGTCCATCCGTCGGCTCCCCGACGCCGATAAGGCCTCCCCCGTGCGCCTCTCGTCCTCCCCGAAACCCTAGCTACCCCCACTCGCCCCCACGCGCCTCGCATCTCTCTGCCTCGCCTCGCCCGAAAACGCCCGCCGTCGCCGCCGTCGATCCCGCAGCTACCGGCCTCCCCACGGCTCGCCGACATGTCGTAGGGCTCCGCCATCGTCTTCTCCGTCGACTACGACCAGCCATTCGAGCTGGGAAACGCCACAGCCTCGCCTACGTCGTCGTCTTCCTCCTCGGATCGCCGGCGATCTTCGCCGATTCCGGCCACTGCTGCAGCTACTAACCCTCGCAACGGCCGCCGTGAGCCACTCGGTGAGCAGACGCATCGAACCCCTCTCTCCCCTGCTTCTCCTCGAGCCCGTAGCCGCCGCATTGAGATGGCCGAACCCAACGCCGCCGTCGAGCTCGCCGCCGACGCTGTGGTCGTTGTCATGCTCACCCGAGCACGGGAGCGTGCTCAGGCCACCTCGCCGCGTCCGCCCGTGCCGCTAGAACTCCTCCCCGTGCCGCATAGCTCCGATCCCGACCATGCCCGAAGTCCGGCGCCGTCGCGGTCGTCGTAGCGCTCAAGTCCGGCCGTTTTAGCCCGCGTGAGTGCCGTAGATCGTCACGGATCGGTGTTCCCGTTCGAATGCCGCTCACCGCCGTCGTTTTGGTCGCCGGACGACAAATTCCGACGAGGTCCAGCGCGCGCCGCCATCGTTTTGGTCGCCGGCGACGAGTCGCCGGTCAACGCCGACGTGGACGGCCGGGCCCCACCTCTGTGAGGCTGACGCTGGCCCCACGGGTCCCAATTGACTGGGTTGACCCAGTCAACTGCTGACTGGGCACCCGTGGGCCACTGACATGTGGGTCCCGCGACTAATTAATCCGGATTAAGTTTAAATAAAATTTAATTAGTCTAATTAGTCACTGACAGTGCGGGCCCACCTGTTAATTAACTTAATTAGATTAAATAAACTCTATTTAATAAACACAGTCACTGACCAGTGGGACCCACTGGTCAGGTTTGACTGGTCAACGAGTCAGTTGACTGCTGACGCCAGCACTACGTCATGCTGACGTCACCTTTTATTATTCTGGATAATTCGGATTTAAATAAATAAAATAATTCCAGAAAATGTTTAAAACTTTGAAAAATCATATAAAATAAACCGTAACTCGGATGAAAATAATTTATATATGAAAAATGATCAGAAAAATATGAAGAATTCGAATATCCTATCCACATACCTGCCACACCCCTCTAACATACTGAACCTGGAACTTTTTGACTGATTTCGATAAATGAATAGTGCTCGACTTTAATAAAATAAATCCAAATAAATTCCTAAATTAACTAAAACATTTAGTTAGGCAGTAAAGCATATATGCATATCATTTAGGCATGTCTTACATCGCTGTTGCATTTTTGCCATGAATTTATTGTTTGTTCCCCCTCCTTCTCTCCCGATAGACGCCGAGACCGACGCCGACGCAGCTAAGTTCGACTACACTCCCGACGAGCAGCCTTCCGACGACCAGCCCCTCTCAGCAGAGCTTCCAGGCAAGCAACCCCCCCTTAACGCATGCCTATATCACCTATTCTCTCTTCCTCCTGCTTGCATTAGGATTTGGTGCTGCTATTGTTTTATCCTATTCTGATGCATAGCCTGTTCTTGTAACTATTATTGATACCTGCCTGATATCCAAGATGCTTAGTATAGGTTGGATGGTAAACCATCTGTGGCCCCTCTCCCTTGTTGTAGTTGCCCCGCTCTAGTATTGGTGCCCCGATCGATGTGATCGAACGGGTTGAGAACAGCACATCACCACACACCCCCTAAGTTGCTCGTCTCTGCAGAGCTGGCATCGAGTGCCGAGGGTGATACCTCTTATCTCACTTCTGATGATGGCTCTGTAGAAAAGCTATCCGGTGTGTGTTACCGAGGGTGATTCCTCTTTCATCACTTCCGATAAAGCTTCCGTCGTGCAACTCCTCGAGTGGGAATCCATTGAGGGTGATTCCTCGGATTCCTTCTCGATACTTTGGACACATGGTTACTTTGACCTTTGTTACAGGCGGGTCGACCCCGAGGGGTACCCGCGGGGAAATGTGAAGTCGGGTTTGCCAGGAGGGCACCCGCGAGAGATTACTGTGGCGGAACGACAGGGCAGGCGGAGACCACCCTGATCGTGATCCGTGTGATACTAAGTCGGAGCGACAGGTAGTCTGATCGTCTCTGCGAGTTACTAAATATGCCTAACGGATTTGGGTATTTGATTTGAGTGGGTCGTTGGCCCTATACGCACTACCACCACGTGGGATAATGGTTATGGGACCCTCGGCGCCGTATGTATCAGCCGAAAGCTCTGTCAGACGTCCAGTTTAGCATTGCGGCACGGTTGGGCCGGCGCCATCCAGGACAGAGGTGGTGCCTGGACCCGCCATGTGAGCAACGACCCGGAGTGCAAAGGGGGATGGGCCCAAGAACCCGGGGCACTTAGGATGTAGACCGGCGGGGACCTCTCTGTTGAGCTCTAGGTAGGGCTGCGGTGTGTCAATCAGCCGAGGCCGGGCATGACCCGATAAAAGTGTGTCCGGCCAGAGTTAATCGAGCGTGTTGGGTAACAGTAGTGCACCCCTGCAGGGAAGATTATATATTCGAATAGCCATGTCCATGGTAACAGGACGCTCAGTGTTGTATCCCGATCTATTACTACTTGAACTGGATACTTTTAACTAATTGGAAGCTCCGGGATCGCTTTCTCGCAGGGGGTCGAGGAAGGATCCCTAGGCTTTGCTACAACATGCTTGCTACTTTAATTATGTACTAATCTGCACTCTTCTTATGCTGCAAGACCGCTGAAGATGCTAGTCTTCGATAGGCTAGGCCTTTCCCCTCTATTCTGGCATTGCTGTAGTTCAGTCCACTATTACAGCCTTTCTTTGATACCGATGCATAAGTAGCATAGTTCTGATGTCAGTCTTGCGAGTACTTTGGATGAGTACTCACGGTTGATTTGCTTCCCTTTTTCCCCACACCCGTTTGCTGCGATCAGATGGTGGATCCCAGGAGTCAGCTGCTACCGCCGACGACTGCTACTACACCTCTGGAGGATCCTACTACCATGTGGAGACCGCTGACGACCAGGAGTAGATTCGGAGGCTCCCAGGCAGGAGGCCTGTGCCCTTTCGATCTGTGTTGTTATTTTGCCCCGCCTTCCTAAGGCTTATCTGTTTTACTTTTATATCTGTACTCAGATATCTGATGCTTTCGCTGACGCTTGTATGCGCAAGCTTATGTATTCGAGCCCTCGAGGCCCTTGGCTTGTAATATTAAAGCTTGTATTATTTTATTTTGTGTCTAGAGTTGTGTTGTGATATCTTCAATTGAGTCCCTAGGCTTGATTGTGTGCATTTGCGTGTATGGTTAGTGCACGGTCGAGTCGGGGGCGCCACAAGTTGGTATCAGAGCCGACTGCCTGTAGGAAGCCCCTTTCCAACTCCTTGGCCGAAGTTGAGTCTAGACTTTGAAAACCGTTTTACTAACATGGCTGTGTGGCTTACGGACCCGTTGCCAATGGGTGGTATTAGGATCTTTTATTCCTCTTCCTTACTCTGGGATTCTACACTCTCTTCTATTCGGGTTAAAATTTTACTAACACTGACTCTAGGTTCTCGTGATCACGTTCATCCGGAGCTTTGATGATCTGCAAATTACTTCCTTTGAATACACGATGCAAGAATTCACTCACTGTCATTTGACAATCTTGAAATTTTCCTCTGTTTCAGATGGATCGCTTGTTTCCGCCGCGTCCCACGACGCAGCTTGTACTTCAGACTTGGGCTCGTGATATGCCTGGTTTTCTAGCTATCCTGATCGCCCTCCTGACCAGACTGGGCTACTGCTGGTACCCCGAGTACATGGTTTACGAGGATTTTCGTGAGTTCAACCAGGAGCAGTACCATGCCGATGTTCGTATCTTTGATCAGCGGAACGACTCCGACACTGAGTTGCACACTTTTCACGGTATCGGCGTGACGATTGGCATGGCAGTCCATGATGCTGCCCATTCTGCTGTCGCACATCTTCGTGGTGAGCATAGTCGCTTGGATGACTCCGAGTTTCGATACATCCCGTATGCCCCTGCTGGAGATGATACCGGATACTACACAACTGTCTGTGCCCCTTACGAGCGACGTCGATACGACCCGCAGATCTTGATTCAGTGCACTCAGGCTCTGGATCGCACTGTTAGGGCTCTTGCGTCGAGTTGTTTGCCACTCGCGCATGTCTCTACGAGGCTATGACACAGTTGCTGCCAGCTGTTCGAGCAGGGATACAGCCAGAGTACATCCTCTACCCGCGCGGACTTAGATGCCCGCAGGTATCGATTGGCCTGCTGTTGGAGGTCGCACACCCGCACGTGGACCTCTCCTCCCAGCTCGAGATCGGGTTCTACATCAGAGTAATCACGGAGCGCAGGACCTTTCTGCCATGGACACTCACCGTCCGCACCTGCAGTTACCTAGTTTCAGTGGTATTCCCCGACGTTGATGTAGCCTTTTCTATGCCTCGTTGTTGTATTCCCTATCGCGTGCCTGCGCGCCGCCTAGTATGCTTAGCAGTTTAAATTTCCGGACTTATGCTGTCCGCATGTAACCGACTTTGTGTATGGATTTGTATGTCTTAATTGGCTACTGTTATGAACCTATTGCACTGCTTGTTCGCTGTCATGATACATCATGCTTGTCTCTAAACACTAGCAGTTGTTTTACTAAACTACCCCCTGTTAAATCTTTAGCAGGATGGTTAGACCAGGTGGTCGTGGTCGTGGCCGTGCTGCCAACCCCCCACCCCCGCCAGACTATATGACAGCTATGATGCAGCAATTCGAGCTGAACCGTCAGTTCATGACTGGAATTATGGCCCAGTTTCCGAACCAGAACGCGCAGAATCAGCAACCTGCTGCAATAACTCTACAGGAGTTTGTGCGTCTCAGCCCTACTACTTACCGCAACTCTGAACAGCCACTGGATGCTGATGACTGGCTTCACGACATCGCCTTCGAGATGGAGTCCGCCAATGTCGCCCCTGACAACCTTGTCACCTTCGCAACCTACTTCCTGAAGGGCCCCGCTGCTCAATGGTGGGACACCCACAGGCGTTCACTACCTGATGGGACAGTCGTTACCTGGATTGAGTTTCAGACTGCTTTCCGTGCCCGTTACATTCCTCAGGGAATCATGGTCCGGAAGAAAACAGAGTTTCGCAACCTTACTCAGGGAAATAAAACTGTTGAAGCTTATCAGCGGGAATTCCTTGAATTATCCCGTTATGCTGAAGGAGACATCGCCACTGATGCTCGTAGACAGGAGAAATTCCGTAGTGGACTCCACCCAGACCTCAAGCTGGCACTTGCTGTTAAAGACTTCCCCGACTTCGCCACCCTGGTGAACAAGGCTATCCAGGTTGAGACCGCTCAGATGGAACACAAGAAAGCCATCAAGCGCACCCATGACATTGGCTCATCTTCGGGCTCGTCATCGCAGAAGCGCCGTATCTGGATTCCCAATAGCATGTACCATCCAGCTGCATCTTCTCCACCACCTGGGCAGCCAAGATCTCAGGCTCCACTGTTTCGAGCTCCTACTCCTCGCCCCAGTGACGGGATCTGCTTCAAGTGTGGCCGTCTAGGTCACCGCTCCAGAGAATGCCCTCAGAATCAGAATCAACTTGCACTTCCCTCTGCTGGCCGTGGATATGGCCGTGGCAACACCCAGCCTCGCAACAATGATGCCAGGCACTCTTATGATCGTGGTCAAGCTTACCATGTTGATCTGAACGAAGCTCAAGATCAACTTGCTACTGTGAACGGTAATATCCTTGTTCACTCAGTACCACCTCCTATTTTAATTGATTCGGGAGCATCGCATTCACTTTACGCTAGAATCCCTTGCATTCACGCATGACATTAGATGTGAACCGTTGCACAATCCGTTAATGGAAAATTCTCCCGCGGGCCCTTACCAAGCCTCCTTGGTATAAATACCCCGACCTTCTTCCTTTCACCTCCTGAATTCTCGGGACGAGAATTTCTTTTAGAGGAGGAGAATTGTAACACCCCCTTGTATTAGCAACAGTAATCACCTATTGATAATGCCAAGTCACCATGCTTAACAGTGCTTGATCATCATTAGCATCATATCTCATTTCAAATTCCAAATCAAATTGCAATTCAAATTTAAATTGGAAATAAAAGTTGTTCCAATTTGGAAATAAAAATGTTCATTAAATAGCAAATAATCTGTAATTAATTGTGTTCAGAAAGACAACATCACTAAAAATGCCTAAGTGACTCTATCAACCTAAAACAGTAGCAAACAGCAACGTTTGATACCATTTTATTTAGTAGAATTCCAAAATGAAATCATATTTTACCCAAACCAGTTTTTGGTGGTAGGTAATAATGCACTGCAATATTTGGACCAGGTCACATATTTTTCATAAGTCAAACGGTGGCCAGACAATTTGCAAAACAGAGTAAAGAAAAGAAATAGAAAAAGAAAAAGGAAAAGTCCTACCGCTTACTGTGCCAATGGGCCTCGAGTGCACAGTGTAGCGCGGCCCAGCCCGATCGGGTCATCGTCCTCCTCCCGCGCTGTCGCGCGCGCGCACTGACACGCCGCCCCCCGTCGCGCTGTCGTCCATCCGTCGGCTCCCCGACGCCGATAAGGCCTCCCTCGTGCGCCTCTCGTCCTCCTCGAAACCCTAGCTACCCCCACTCGCCCCCACGCGCCTAGCATCTCTCTGCCTCGCCTCGCCCGAAAACGCCCGCCGTCGCCGCCGTCGATCCCGCAGCTACCGGCCTCCCCATGGCTCGCCGACATGTCGTAGGGCTCCGCCATCGTCTTCTCTGTCGACTGCGACCAGCCTTTCGAGTTTGGAAACACCACAGCCTCGCCTACGTCGTCGTCTTCCTCCTCGGATCGCCGGTGATCTTCGCCGATTCCGGCCACTGCTGCAGCTACTAACCCTCGCAACGGCCGCCGTGAGCCACTCGGTGAGCAGCCGCATCGAACCCCTCTCTTCCCTGCTTCTCCTCGAGCCCGTAGCCGCCGCATTGAGATGGCCGAACCCAACGCCGCCGCCGAGCTCGCCGCCGACGCTGTGGTCGTTGTCATGCTCACCCGAGCAAGGGAGCGTGCTCAGGCCACCTTGCCGCATCCGCCCGTGCAGCTAGAACTCCTCCCCGTGCCGCGTAGTTCCGATCCCGACCACGCCCGAAGTCCGGCGCCGCCGCGGTCGTCGTAGCGCTCAACTCCGGCCGTTTTAGCCCGCGTGAGTGCCGTAGATCGTCGCCGGTCGACGCCGACGTGGACGGCCGGGCCCCACCTGTGTGAGGCTGACGCTGGGCCCCACGGGTCCCAGTTGACTGGGTTAACCCAGTCAACTGCTGACTGGGCACCCGTGGGCCACTGACATGTGGGTCCCGCGGCTAATTAATCCGGAATAAGTTTAAATAAAATTTAATTAGTCTAATTAGTCACTCACAGTGCGGGCCCACCTATTAATTAACTTAATTAGATTAAATAAACTCTGTTTAATTAACACAGTCACTGAGACCAGTGGGACCCACTGGTCAGGTTTGACTGGTCAGCGAGTCAGTTGACTGCTGACGCCAGCACTACGTCATGCTGACGTCACCTTTTACTATTCTGGATAATTCGGATTTAAATAAATAAAATAAATCCAGAAAATGTTTAAAACTTTGAAAAATCATATAAAATGCACCGTAACTCGGATGAAAATAATTTATATATGAAAAATGATCAGAAAAATATGAAGAATCCGAATATCCTATCCACATACCTGCCACACCCCTCTAACATACCGAACCTGGAACTTTTTGACTGATTTCGATAAATGAATAGTGCTCGACTTTAATAAAATAAATCCAAATAAATTCCTAAATTAACTAAAACAATTAGTTAGGCAGTAAAGCACATCTGCATATCATTTAGGCTTGTCTTACATCGCTGTTGCATTTTTGCCGTGAATTTATTGTTTCTTCCCCCTCCTTCTCTCCCGATAGACGCCGAGACCGACGCCGACGCAGCTGAGTTCGACTACACTCCTGACGAGCAGCCTTCCGACGACCAGCCCCTCTCAGCAGAGCTTCCAGGCAAGCAACCACCCCTTGACGAATGCCTATATCACCTATGCTCTCTTTCTCCTGCTTGCATTAGGATTTGCTGCTGCTATTGTTTTATCCTATTCTGATGCATAGCCTGTTCTTGTAACTATTATTGATACCTGCCTGATATCCAAGATGCTAAGTATAGGTTGGATGGTAAACCATCTGTGGCCCCTCTCCCTTGTTGTAGTTGCCCCGCTCTAGTATTGGTGCCCCGATCGATGTGATCGAACGGGTTGAGAACAACACATCACCACACACCCCCTAAATTGCTCGTCTCTGCAGAGCTGGCATCGAGTGCCGAGGGTGATACCTTTTATCTCACTTCCGATGATGGCTCTGTAGAAAAGCTATCCGGTTGTGTGTTACCGAGGGTGATTCCTCTTTCATCACTTCCGATAAAGCTTCCGTCGTGCAACTCCTCGAGTGGGAATCCATTGAGGGTGATTCCTCAGATTCCTTCTCGATACTTTGGACACACGGTTACTTTGACCATTGTTACAGGCGGGTCGACCCCGAGGGGTACCCGCGGGGAAATGTGAAGTCGGGTTTGCCAGGAGGGCACCCGCGAGAGATTACTGTGGCGGAACGACAGGGCAGGCGGAGACCACCCTGATCGTGATCCGTGTGATACCAAGTCGGAGCGACAGGTAGTCTGATCGTCTCTGCGAGTTACTAAATATGCCTAACGGATTTGGGTATTTGATCTGAGTGGGTCGTTGGCCCTATACGCACTACCACCACGTGGGATAATGGTTATGGGACCCTCGGCGCCGTATGTATTAGCCGAAAGCTCTGTCAGACGTCCAGTTCAGCATTGCGGCACGGTTGGGCCGGCGCCATCCAGGACAGAGGTGGTGCCTGGACCCGCCATGTGCGCAATGACCCGGAGTGCAAAGGGGGATGGGCTCAAGAACCCGGCGCACTTAGGATGTAGACCGGCGGGGACCTCTCTGTTGAGCTCTAGGTAGGGCTGCGGTGTGTCGATCAGCCGAGGCCGGGCATGACCCGATAAAAGTGTGTCCGGCCAGAGTTAATCGGGCGTGTTGGGTAACAGTAGTGCACCCCTGCAGGGAAGATTATCTATTCGAATAGCCGTGTCCACGGTAATAGGACGCTCAGTGTTGTATCCCGATCTATTACTACTTGAACTGGATACTTTTAACTAATTGGAAGCTCCGGGATCGCTTTCTCGCAGGGGGTCGAGGAAGGATCCCTAGGCTTTGCTACAACATGCTTGCTACTTTAATTATGTACTAATCTGCACTCTTCTTATGCTGCAAGACCGCTGAAGATGCTAGTCTTCGATAGGCTAGGCCTTTCCCCTCTATTCTGGCATTACTGCAGTTCAGTCCACTGTTACAGCCTTTCTTTGATACCGATGCATAAGTAGCATAGTTCTGATGTCAGTCTTGCGAGTACTTTGGATGAGTACTCACGGTTGCTTTGCTTCCCTTTTTCCCCATACCCGTTTGCTGCGATCAGATGGTGGATCCCAGGAGTCAGCTGCTACCGCCGACGACTGCTACTACACCACTGGAGGATCCTACTACTATGTGGAGACCGCTGACGACCAGCAGTAGATTCGGAGTCTCCCAGGCAGGAGGCCTGCGCCCTTTCGATCTGTGTTGTTATTTTGCCCCGCCTTCTTAAGGCTTATCTGTTTTACTTTTATATCTGTACTCAGATATCTGATGCTTTCGCTGACGCTTGTATGTGCAAGCTTATGTATTCGAGCCCTCGAGGCCCCTGGCTTGTAATATTAAAGCTTGTATTATTTTATTTTGTGTCTAGAGTTGTGTTGTGATATCTTCAAGTGAGTCCCTACGCTTGATCGTGTGCATTTGCGTGTATGGTTAGTGCACGGTCGAGTCGGGGGCGTCACAGCGTGGTGGGCAAGATCGGTGGTCACGGGCGCTGTCGGGTTCAGATCGGATCCAATTCTGGGTCTTGGTCTTGAACGCCGTCGGCCGCCGCGGGGTGGTGGTGGTCCTCGCTGACCACGCCGGATCGCTGGATTCGGCGCCTGGAGATCTACGATGGATTCTTCTCGATCCTCCTTCATGGTGGGTTGAGCCCCATGGCTCTCTCATCTCTGCAGGTTTCGGTTCGTGGTCCGTTGCCGGATCCGGAGCCGACGGAGGTTTGGTGGTATAGGATGGGGACCGGAGGAAACTTTGATCGGCTTGTTCGGTCCGGCATCGGCGACGTCTCTCGACGCTGTTACCCTCCGTGGAGGCGATGTCGAGGTCTCTCCTATCCACTTCCGAACCCCTCCCGGACGAAAGTCCAAAATTCAGTCTGGATTGGGCTGCGGCGGCGTCCTTCGCGTCATACCCTCCATGGAGGCGCCGTCTTGGGAGGTTCTGCTGTTCGGCGGAGAGATGCTGTGGGTGATGGACTCCGCGTAGCTCCTGCAGCGGCGACGGTGTGGAGGTTGCCAGGAGGTGCGGCGTTGTTTCTACCGCGTCGATGACGACGAGTATTGGCGGCATGGTGCAGCTGGATATCGACGACAAATGCGGCTGGATGGACGAGCGCAGAGCGGTGGCGCTGTCTGGCGCCATGGTGGCGTCGACAGCTGACCTGGCAAGGTCTTTGCGTCGGTACCTGCTCTGAAGATGGTTAGGTGGATGACGGCGGCGGTAGCCTCGGTGAGTGCGCCGGACCGGTGTGTGACCCATTCTCGGTATGTGGCTGGGATGGGGCATCCGGCATTAGATGTTAGGTTTTGGTGCGATGTCTGTTTGGTATTAGACTCGGACATTCGGCATCCCTGCATCAAGGGGATAGGAGTAGCGACATGTGTCACCAAGATGGTGGCTTCAGGCTTACTGATGTAATGCTTTGTAAGGTCTTTGAGAATAATTAATAAAATGGCTGCATGCATCGCTCAGATGCAGAGGCCGGGGTAATCCTCCTTTTCTAAAAAAAAGAGGGATGGTGGACTTGGCTTCCGGGATCCGGAAGCATTCAATCAAGCTCTTTTGGCAAAGCAAGCATGGCGTATTCTGCAAGTTCCCTCTTCTCTTGTTGCTAGAGTGTTAAAAGTTCGTTACTTCAGTGACAACACAATATTGACAGCCACTTGCCCCTTGAATGCATCATATACTTACAGGAGTATTTTGCATGGAAGAGACCTATTAAGAGAAGGGTTGATATGGAGAGTAGGGGATGGATCCAACATCAAGATACACCATGACAATTGGATACCGAGGAGTGGATGTCTAAAACCATTGGGACAAGAATATGTGCAGGGTATAACAAGGGCGGCCGACCCGCTGACTAGTTCAGGTGAGAGTTGGGACACGCACGAGGTTGACGCCATGTTCTCGGCCTCGGATGCCTGGGATATAAAGAAAATTCCTGTTGGAGGTCCTAACGCTGAGGATTGTTTAGCCTGGAACCACACAAAAAATGGTGTGTTCAATGTCAAGTCAGCTTACCACCTAAGAATGTCCCTGAACAAAACGAGGTCTGGACAGCCAGAATGCTCAAGTTCAGTGGATAAACACAAAGGATATCTTGCGTTGTGGGATACTAACGCTCTAGCTAAGGCAGAAATTCACATGTGAAGGATGATTAGGAACGGGTTAGCAGTTGGCGCGGAACTTCATCGGCGTCGGATTAAGCCCGGTGTTTTTTGTGTTGCGTGCGGCAGAGAAGAAACAATTATTCACAGATTTTGGACGTGCCAACATTCATTACAGTTTTGGCAGGTTTTGCGTTCGGAAAAGGGCGTCGCGGTGGCAACCCCACCGATACCGATGGACTCCCAGAGTGCACTATCTCGCTGGCTACTGGGATGGTTTGCCGGTGCTGCTGACGACGAGAGGGAGGCAATGGTGCATGCTGCGTACGGGCTTTGGTTGGCCAGGAACGAGGCAAGGGATGGGAAGAAGATTGCTGCCCCACATGCAATAGTGGAGTCTGTGTTCTCTCACGTACAACAGTGGCGGAGCACACATGAGCAAAAAGTGCGGCAGCCAAAAAGTACGATTATTCAGAAGTGGGAGACGCCAGAGGAAGGCTGGATTAAGGTTAACTCCGACGGGGCGATGTCTAAAGTTGGATCAAAGGGAGGCGGAGGTGCGGTGCTGCGTGACCACAGCGGTGCCTTTTTGGCCGGTGTTTGCCATGTTTTCAGAGATGTTGTGGATCCCGAAGCAGCAGAAATATTGGCATGTAGGTGTGCTGTGCAGTTTGCAAGTGAAAGAGGGATTGAGAAGGTCCACCTGGAGCTGATGCTCAAAGATCAACAGAAGAACCTAGCCGCAGTTGGTCCCTGGATTCAGGAGATTAAGTCTTTGATGAGTTCTTTCTCAGATTTCAAAGTGGATTGGGTTCGTAGGTCTGCTAATGTTGCCGCGCATAAATTTGCGAAAGTAGGAGTAGGGGATGAACTTTGTAAGGTTTGGTTGGGGGTTCCCCCGGATTTTGTGTTGAATGTAATCTCGGATGACATTCCTAGCTTTGTTAGCTAGTTAAATAAAGCGGCGACATTAACCCTAAAAAAAAAACCACGGTGAAACTTTCGGTATAGGAAACCATGGGACGTCGTTGGCTTCGCTGCCAAGTCTTGGGGCAGGCCAGCCCCGTGGATGTAGCTAGCATGCAGACTAGGCCTGTACGTAAACCCTATTGTCAGAGTGTGAAAAAGTCTTCGTATTCTCCTGTAGCGTCAGAGTGATGAAAAACAGTCAAGAATGTGCTAGGAACACACGAGATTGAATTGGGAAACACTTCCTACCAGTAGGCTGATAGGAAACATTCCTCATACGCGTAAACCGTTGATTCTCTTTTAATCCCACGGACTATATTTCTACCAATTTCATCTATCCTAACCGCACGTAAATCCGGCCCCCTATACGCGCGCGGGCGCGTCCGGGCGCGTCTGCGGACAGTGCCTGGTGACCCCTCATATCTTGCCCTGCACATCCACATATCTCAAATCCGGTCTCTCAAATCCATACAAATCCATGCACGTCGATCATATGATACAAATTGTCCGAATTCAACAGTTCTAAACAAAGCAAAGCAAATCATAGTTTAACAAACCGGACAAGCCAAAATGAAATCAATGTCCGAGCGTGACGGATGGGTTCGGATCAGCGGAATGCGTTCTGCTCGTCCTGCTCCGTCTGCATCCGGGCCGCATGATCCGCTGCCGCTGCCGCCCTCGCCGCCTCGCCTCGTACTCCCTACGGTCGTTGATCTCCTTCTTCTTGTCCGCAAGCCACTTCTTTGCATGCTCATCCAAGATGGTTTCATCCGCCAACATGATCTTCGCATCCTCCGCGTCCCGTGCGAGTTGCAACCTCTCCTTCTGAAGCTCCATCTCGCCAAATGTCTTAGCCTTCTCGAGTTCCCATTTGATCGCCGCCTCTTGCTTCTCCAACTCGATCTTCTCCCTATCAATTTGGAGCTTCTTCTCCGCCCTATTCCGGTCCCACTCCATGCTCTCCTTTTGCATATCCAACATGAGCTTGTACCTCTCCTCTTTCTTGTTCTCTCTTGCCGAAAAAATGCCCGTCCATGTGGACGACATTTTTGTAGCTGCGGCGTCACGGGAGGCCCTTGCCTTCTCCCACTTGTTTCCCATGACTTGTCGGTTATCCTTTGGCACGGTGGCTCTTCCATTCGTGACGACAACATCGTCCTCTTCATCGTCCAATCCAATGGATTGGTGGGAGCTTGAGCCATCATTCCTCTTCTTGCCGGACTTGAGATCGGCCACAAGTTGGTTCCACTTCGGCTTGCCATTCAATAGGATCCAACAATGGTTAAAAGCAAACAGCTTCTTCTCCACCTCATGATACAAAGTGGCCGCCACCGCTGTCTAGCAAACAACATATGTATGAGCACGAGAATGCAAACACAAGAAGCATATGCAAATGACTAGAAGATGAAGCAATTGATCTTACGTGAGTTGACACCCCCATCCCACTTTGAGGGCGTTTGGTCACTTGTGAGTAGTAGCCGACGTACTTGTTCACTTCCCCTTGAATGATCCCCCATCGATATTGTAGAGATGCCACATTGCGGGTGGTCACGATAGGATGCGGCTCCACATACTCCTTTTGTTCGTGATACTCCTTCCAAATCTTCTCCCAATACGTGTTCCCCTTTTGCTCGGTGCCGCATGTTGGATCCATTGTTGTGGCTAACCAACCTTTGACCAACAAGATGTCCTCAAATCTTGAGAATGCCGGACCTCTTGCCTTCGTCGTCTTGGCCTTCTTCTTCTTCTTGCTCGGATTGGGATCGGATGTTGTCCCAACTTCAAATGCGGTAGTGTCCTCCAATTCATACTCTAGTTCCGTCGGATCTTCATTGTCATTGATCATGTTCGACAAGAACGCCTCCTACATGGTTTGCAAGCGTGTGAAATGAACAAGTGGTTGTATACGCAAAAAATTGATCGGACAGGAGCAAATAAAACTTACCGACTCTTGTTCTGTCATTCCGTCGAGCATGTCGAGGGCAGCCCGGGCGCCGCCGGTGACCGTGCTCATCCGAGCCCGAACGAGCTGCGGCGAGTCACATACGTCAACAGCCGACATCTGCGTCGCCGAAAAGCTGTCCGGAATGGCCCAGCCGGCCGTTGAATCCTCCTCCTCTGTCCCAATGGGGTCGGACGGCGTAATCCGCATCGGCGCAAGGATGGATGGGGTGCGGGGGGCCGGGCGCGGCGGGGGAGACAGCTGCTCGACCATGTCCGAACCTCCCTGCGATGCCGCTGCCGCCTCCCTCTCTCGCTGCCGGCGTCGCCGCAACTTCCGGGCTACGTTCTCCGCCTTGCAAGTCGGAGCCGAAGAAGGGACGCCGACGGACGAGGCGGACTGCGTCTCCGTGGTGGCGGTCAGGGACGGGCTCGACGACATCTGCGGCGGTGGATCGGGACCGGTGGTGAGGATGGGGAGCAAGGGTGGACGACGGCGATGGCTCGGGCGCGGGAAAGGCTGGAGGGCGACAGGAGGAGGAGGAAGGGTTTGATGGATTTGGTGCAATTTGGGGTGGGGTCGGGTTGTCGGGTCCGACGTGGCGGGCGTGCCCGGGCGCGCCCGGGCGCCCCCATATCTGCCCCATATTTGGGCTGGATATGGGGGGTGCCGGTCAGCCCGGGCATTTGAGGCCCGTTTGAGGCGCCCGGCTGGGTCAAAATTTCGTGACTGGTCAGTGACCGGGCGGCCCGCCCGGGCATATGAGGCGGGTTTGAGGCGCCCGGCTGTAGATGCTCTTACCGTGCGAGTAAATCTCGCTAACCCACCCTCCTACTCCCACCTCGTCTCATTATCATTCCCACCAGCGCAAGGGTGCTCATCCCGAATCTCGCCGTGCTCGGCTACCTCCACCGCCGGTGCCTAGCCTCGCCTCCGTCTGCTCCACAGGCGCAGCTGCGGCGTCCTGCGCCCATCTGCTTCGTCGCCCCGGCCGGTGCTCAACTGCTCCACGTCACAGCTGCAGCGTTGTCACGCCCAATATGCGATCCTATCTTCGAGGGACTCGGAGGTCCCACCAGGAATAGAAGCGCATATCGAAGTCGCTTGCAAGGTGGATATCATTACATCGTACCATGTACATAATAGATGGGGATACATACAAATACATACAGTCATCACAGGAATACATCAATAGATAGCAAACACCATATAGAAGAGCAGAATCCGACTACGGATGAAACACAAACGAAAAACATGAACGACATCCACCCTGCTAGCCCAGGCTGCCGACCTGGAACCTATCCCAAGATCGACGAAGAAGAAGAACTTCAAAAGCAAACGCGCATCGCTCTCGCGTCAGATCATCGCATTACCTGTACCTGCATCTGTTGTTGTAGTAATCTATCAGCCACGAGGACTCAGCAATCCCATAACCATGGGTAACAAGACTATTAAAGCTTAATGGGTATGGAAGGGGTAAAGTGGTGGGGTTGCAGCAAGCACTAAGCATTGTATGGTGGCTAACTTACGAGTACAAGAATAAGAAGAGTAATCTACGCATAACGGTCGCAAACTAATTAATAATGATCAAGAAGTGATCCTGAACACCTACTTACGAGTCAAACATAACCCCACGTGTTCTCTTCCCGAACTCCCTCGAAAAGAGACGATCACGGTTACGCACGCGGTTGGTGTATTTTAATTAGAATTAGTGTCAAGTTTTCTACAACCGGAGGTTATAAATATCCAAGTCGCCACATAACCGCGGGCACAGCTTCGCGTAAGATTTAACCCTGCAGGGGTGTTCCAACCTGGTCCATCACACACCAACACAAGCTGCGGTGGAAATACCTCAACCTCGAGATAGCCCGAAGTATCCTCGGAATCCCGGTGCACAAGACATTTCGACAATGGTAACGCAAGTCCAGCAAGACCTCCCGGCGTGCCGACACCCTGATAGTAGCCGCGCGTATCTCGTCTCAGGCCACGACCGGATGAGTAGTCCGTACAACTAAAACCAGTGCCTCGAGTTTCCTCGTGGTGGCGCTGCAATGGGCTCTAGTTTGGACCAGCCCATCAGCACTGGCCCACTTGTATTATGTTGAATTAAGAATCCTCGGGTAGCGCTAACTCCCTATGCAAATTAATTATTTAATTTAATATTATTATGTTGGCAAATGTTAAAACCAATGTTGGGCCTTGCTGGAAGCGGTTATTCAAAGCGAACTATCAAGAGGGTCCCATTCCCCTGAGCATGTTAGGAACGCTAATCAAGGATCATAACACCGACATTATGGAAACTAGGGTGGCATGAGTGGAACAAAACACCAGGCAAAAGGCCGAGCCTTCCACCCAAAACCAAGTATATAGATGCATTAATTAAATATTAGATATTGTGATATCCCAAGATATCCATGTCCCAACATGGAACAACCTGCACTGCACCTGCAACTAGCAACACTATAAGAAAGGGCTGAGCAAAGCGATAACATAGCCAAACAACAGTTTGCTGGGTAAGGGTGGTTAGAGGCTGTATCATGGCATATGGGAGGCTGACATATATGTGGTAGGAAGCGCGACATAGCGATAGCAACGAGACAACTAGCAAGCAAAGATAGTAGAGATATCCAAGGTCATGATCATCTTGCGTGAAATCCTGCTCGGAAGAAGATTGAGTCCATGAAGAAGACGAACCAACGTAGTCGAACGAATCCTCACAATCGCAACGAAATCGGAACTATCGAGAAGAAGCACAACTGGAAAGAAGCAAACAACATGGTAAACACCCAAGCATAAAAATGGAATGATGCACAACCAAATATGATGCATGAAAAGGTTAAATGTAGTTAAACATGGCAAGAGATGAAGCATAAGCAATCCATACAACTAGGCAAGTTTAAATGAGGCCGGAAACACAAATAACAATTCCGGAAAATCCCCATATGCAAATTTCGAAATTGGTACTGATCTGAATTAAACACAATGTTAAAGTTGCTAAACAGCAAGTTAACATGCACCATGTCGATCTACACATTTTTTTAATCAAGTTACATATGTAGAACATTTAATTCGGAGCTACGGTCTAGAAGATATGAGCTAAACAAGTTTAACATGGCAATAATGCAGAATGCATGCAAACATCAACCACAAACACTCAAATCAAGGATGCAACATGACAATATGAAACTACACACAATTCTAAGCAAGTTTCATGTAGGACATGATCAAAACGGAGAAATGGTTCAACAATTACAATCAACACAAGTTATAATAGCAATCTGCCCCAAAACAGCAACATAGCACTTTGCAAGCATCAAAACAGCAAGCTACAGTAGCATGATGAGCATCATCAAGATATGCACTTAAAGTAGACATGACATACTTCAAATCATCTTTAAGGTTCAGGTTCATAGGCATCAAGGTTAAGTCAATATGATCCATACAAAATGCAATATTCTGCTACGGATTATGACAGAGCATATACATGAGCAGGGTTAATATGATGGCAACTTGAGAGCAAGAAAGAGACATGCTATAGGAACTTTACATGGCAACCAAAGGCATGGCATCAAAGTACACATCACATAGGCCAAAACACATGAAGGAATCAAATACATATGAGCTCTAGATTAGTGGTAACCATCAAGCAAAGTTGGCAAGTTTTAACAGACAGCTTTGATTTAAAACAGCAATATTGATTAGGCATGTTTGCAAGCTCATGGCAGTCACATCATGGCATATCCTGGCATGAAAAAAATACTAACAACAAGAAGACATAAAAATGCTCCAAAGTCATGTTGACAAGATGCTCATATGACATACGCATTAAATCACACAAAAAATGACAAAATGACAATTATTAACAGTTTCTGCAGTTAACAGTATGAAGCACTTTTGCAACAGAGATTATGACATGTAGATGGCCCCTAACATGAATGCAAATGCAACCATCATGTAGAGCACAGAGAGTATAGCATTTTACATATAAATATCATGTCCATCCGACAAACATATACAAAGATACCATCATCACAAAATGCATACATGATGCTGGAAAAAATCTGAGGACTTGGTCGTTTTACCCTCGGGACGAAGTTGGACAAGGTGGATCGGGATGGAGGTCCGTTTGGTTCACGGGACGACACTTTACTGGACGAGGCGGTCCAGGTCGCTGGAGGAGGGAGATGCATGCCATGGCAGTGGCGGTTCTGGCGACGTGGGGCCGAAGTGGCGGCATGATCCGGCGGGGCCCGGCCGCCCGCCGGATCCGGGCGGATCTGGCCATGGCGGACCCATTTCCGGCTGCGAGGAGGCTCGACGGCGCTTGGTTCGCGAGATCCGGTGAAGTGGAGCTCGGGTGCGGAGCTCGCCCATGGCGGCTTCCTGTTGAACGGGAGAGTCACAGAGATCGGGGTGAGGGAGAGAAAGAGAGAGTAGAAAGAAAAGAGAGGGGTGGCGGCTCCTCTGCTGGTCGCCGGAGGGCGCGGACGGCGGTGTTGGCGAGGGCGCGAGGCAGGCGACGGAGCTCTGGATCGGGAGCTCCTCTCCCGATCTGGAGCACGGGGCGCAGGGGCGGCGCGGTTCGGGCCCGGGGCGGGCTGGCGATGGGCCTGGCGGGCCTGCGGTGGCTGGTGGTGGTAGAGGGCGCCACTTGGCGGCGGTGGAGAGGTGGGAGGTGGCGGCTGATGGCTGGGCAGGCGCGGAAAACGAGGAGAAGGGGGTAGGGTTCCAGATTAGGAAGGTCTAGCCTTCCTTATATAGGCAGGGATGCTAGGGTTTGGGGTTGGGGGTGTTTTCGGGCCCTTCGATCGGGATCGGACGGCTCCGGCGAGAGGGTTAGTGTAGGCTGGGCCAGGTGGGCTGTGTAGAGGGGGTTGGGCTGAGGAGAGAGGGAGGTGGTGCAGCCCGGCATAGTTTTCGGAGCACCGAAAACGTCTGACGTTTATCTGGCTATAGTGCCGCTATAATATATCCGTTGGGGCATCAAACGACCTCCAAATGGAACGAAATTTGGCAGGCGGTCTATCTACCATATAATAAGACCGCACGTCAACTTTCAACCCATTCCAAGAACATTTTTATCCCACTTATAAAATAATATTTCGGAAGTGCCGCAGGCGCGTGCGAGTGTGTCGGGTCTCGAAACGGACAACGGAAGGAACGGGGAGGAGCCGGCAACTACGAATGGATGCAATTTTTATGAAAACATGCGGATGAAATGCACACGATGACATGGGAAGGTGCAGCAAGCAAACGAATCACATGGCAATGACGGAAATAAATGGAAGAAATCTGGAGCATCGGTCTCGGGGCGTCACAACTCTCCCCCACTAACAGAAGATCTCGACCCGAGATCTTAGGAAGGAACCGGAAGATTGAAGAGGAAGATGAAAACGAAGTTGCTTCTTTGACAAACGAGTGAAACCAACGAGCCTTGAGAGGTTGAACAACTCGAAAGAAGGGGTGCAACGGAGATGAACGAAGTTGAGAGCACTCCGGTAGAAAAGAGGAACGGAGAATATGACGAGAATCAAGAGCTCAAGAGAAAAGATAGACTATGTAACCACTCCGGTTAGAACACGATAGAAAAGGAATAAGAACGAAAGAATTCGGATAGCATCCCGGTAGAAAAGAAAAGCCGAGGTTGACAAGAAGGAAGACTTGTAAAAAGGACACAACACTCCGGTAAGATGGATAAGCAAGGAAATAACATGATCTTGGCGAAACGAGATAATGGGTCAAAGAGAGCAACATCACCATGCCTCCGGAACGAAAGAATATAAGCTAGATCGTTGGAAAGAAAAGAAAGGGGAAAAGAACAGACAACTTCCACCACAATTGAATTTGAAAAGCATCCTTACAACGAAAGAATGAACAGAGTTGGTGGAAAATCACCAACGAAAAGAATAAGCTTGTTGTGGGCTTATAGAAAACATCTGAAAATTATGAGGTGACAACAGGCCACTAACGGAAACAATTGATTACTTGAGATCTCGAAGAAATGAAAACCTCTTTCACCGAGAAGAGAAGGAGAAACTTGGATCATTGATAATCCCCACAATAGCAACAATCCTTAGGATAGGCTTTAGGTGAAATCTATACCAAGATAACTCCAACAAGGAAAATGATCGGTTGAAAAGATTTGAACGAAGAGAAAAATGATGGGTTTAAATTTCTCATTCCTAGCAACTTGTGAATCATGCACCACGAAGGGAATTTATCAAGAATGACATAACACCACCTCAAAAGACAAGGTAGAAAGGATTTGCACTTTGAAATGCAAGACGAAGAATACTTGAGCTCCAACAAGAATCTTGACGAACACTTCGAGAATGAATTAAATCCTTGATGAACCACCATGAAGAAACTCTTGAAGAACTCCGGATGGATAACAAGATGATCAAAACGAAAGGAAGGTTGCAAAGAACAAGATGAAGCCTTGTGATGATTTAGATGGAGCTTCATGACGAGATAATGAGAGAACTTTGAATTCCGGAAAAGAAAAGATGAAACACTTGGAACCGAGAATTTGATATCATGAACGAACTCCGGAAGAAAGAATTAAATCACCTCGATGGAATAAGAATAAGAATTATGTCATGCTTACCATTCATCAACTTAAATTGATGACAACAATGGATTGGCATGCCACTTATTCTTTTTGAATATTGAAGAGAGATATAGCAATCTTCGAGAAGGTCTTGAATGAACCACCGGTAGGATTAGAAAGAACGACTGAAATGATCGATAACAAAGGAAGAGGATTGTAGAACGAACCACCGTAAAAAAAATGAAAACGAACGAAGAAAAGAGAACGAATCGCCGGGAAGAATTAGATAAACGAACGAAGATACTTGAGGGAATTTGGTACAAGAGAACGAAGAGATCATGAGCTTATTAGAGAATACTTGAACGATGCATCGGAAGAATTAGGAGACGAACGAAGAGACATCAATTTTTGGAATAATCGGAGAACGAAAGCTGAAAACTGAGAACGGATAAATCTTCTGAAATGATGGCCTTCGGAGAATCAAAATGAAAACAACTCCTGAAATGCTTCGGATGGGTATGAAAAGAATTTCTCACAATCGAAAACAATTGTGAGGATGGCATGAAGCTAGAACCACGAATCTTCAAGAGAACGGATGAGAGAAATTCTTCTTTGGTCTTCCAATGCCGAGAATGACGACGAGAACCACCATGAAGAATTTGTGAGATACTCCGGAATAAAGAAGAATAGAAAGGTTGAGCCAAAGATGAAAAGAATTTGAAAGCGATCTTGGAGAGGCAATTGCCGATGAGAATTCATTCTTACGTCAAACTTTGAAAGAATTTGAGAATAAATCCGGGAAAATTAGAAGAGCCAGGTAAGATCCTGGGAAAAGCCTGTGGGTTATGGGACCACTCAAAAGAAACACCATTGAGACGATTGTTTGGAAAGAGAGATCGCACCGGTTAGATTTAAATGACTTGAATGAAATAAAAACCTCAAAATAGAACGAACGGATCTTGAATGGAAACACGGATCTTCTGAGATCATATCTTCCGCACTCCGGAGAAGAAATAGAGAGAGGTGAATAAACAAGATAGGCTTGAATAAAAATCTCCAACATGGAAAGTATTTGAATCAATGAAAGGGAAATGACCAACACCGAAAGCTTGAATTAAATTCACCGAGAACGAAGAATGATGAACTTGTAGCTCCTAAGCATCTTCATGAGAATCACCGGTTAAGAACATTGAAGGAAAAGAATGGAAAGACTTCTCACGAATAAAATGGATACTTGATTAGAGAATTTAGACTCCGCAAAGAAAAAGGGTGGGAGGGTGGGAAAAAGAAAGACAACTTGGGACGGGTGAAACGAACAAATCCTTAGGTTTCTCAACGGCGCTCGTATGGAATAACTTGAAGATAAGCACGTCGGTTGAAAAGAATTTACATAAAGGATTAGCAATCCCATAGAAATATGAGAAAACCTCTTAGAAAGGTATGGATCAACACTTGACTTCGAAGCAACTTGAATACCACAACCCAAAACAAAACAAAGGATTTGGCTTGCAGAATAAGCCGGAACAAACATATGATAGAGATTACATCCGAAATTTTTGTGGTGGGGCCCACACGGGCTCGATCGTACAGCGACCATCACGTACAAGGCAGTGTACATGACTTACGAAGCGTCCCCGAACCGTAGCAAAGCTACAAGGGCTATTTAAGACACAACGAGACCACTGTAAAAACGACCGTGAGCAGGCGGACCACTAGACGTCGAACCCCAATCTCATATCATGCATCTGTCGGAAAGATATCCTAAGTAACTACTTGAATTCCCACCTAAGAACTCCCGAAACTTCTTGGTTATGCGATCAGGTTGCGGGTCCAGGAACCTACTCAGCAAACAACAACCTAATCAGCTGCAACTGCATCCGCAACCCTTAACACACAACCGAGAAACATCACAAATTCGTCTACCTCAGACCTTCGAAAACACAGCGATACTAGTCACGGTGGATCATCCGAGCTATCTCCTCCAGTACTGGGGAAAAGTCACGGCACTATTTGCCACCACAAAAAGTATAGAAGCGTTTCGATGTCGGCGTCCTCTGGTATTCAGGAACTGAAACGATAGCGAATGTGACAAGAACACCTTAGAGCTCAACTCCCCGGGTCCAATCCATACGGTCAGGAGGCACTAAGAACAGAATTCTCGTCACAACGATATCATAACGATTCCAAAATACCCGCGTGATCCTAATTTTTTTTGAGTGAGAACAGTAGTAGAATCAAAACACCTACGCCACAATTCCTCACCAGAGCGATGAAGGGGATAAGGAGTAAAAAGAATTCCTACTCTCCGATATATAGTTAGACTCAAAATAGTTTTTCTTCTATACTCGCCAATGGTTCGATCAATCAAGGGGGCTCCTATGGTCGGTCGAGGCTCTGATACCAACTTGTCATGCCCAATATGCGATCCTATCCTCGAGGGACTCGGAGGTCCCACCAGGGATAGAAGCGCATATCGAAGTCGCTTGCAAGGTGGATATCATTACATCATACCATGTACATAATAGATGGGGATACATACAAATACATACAGTCATCACAGGAATACATCAATAGATAGCAAACACCATACAAAAGAGCAGAATCCGACTACGGATGAAACACAAACGAAAAACACGAACGACATCCACCCTGCTAGCCCAGGCTGCTGACCCGGAACCTATCCCAAGATCGACGAAGAAGAAGAACTTCAAAAGCAAACGCGCATCTCTCTCGCGTCAGATCATCACATTAACTGTACCTGCATCTGTTGTTGTAGTAATCTGTGAGCCACGAGGACTCAGCAATCCCATAACCATGGGTAACAAGACTATCAAAGCTTAATGGGTATTGTTGGGGATATAACAACACGGTATGACCCGCCCGTTTAGGGCCGGGTTATCCAATGGCACCCTGGAGAGTAGCAGCAAGGATCAAGACGTCAAAGGCCCGTCAGGGCGACTCATAAAGTGGGCCGGCTCATAGCCCAGTACTTGAGGCAGCGGCTTACCCAAGGACGCAGTGAGTTTTCCTTAAGACGATGAATAGGAGAGACCAAGGTCCCAGGGCGAGACCCGGTAGGAGGCCGGCTTTAAGGGGAGCCCAATGGGCCGGCTCGTAGAGGAGGATCAAGAAGAGGAAAGCAAGACCTGACAAGGAAAGCAAGACCCGGACTAGTATCCAACTTGTAATAGAAATAGACCAGTCCTAATCCTACTAGGACTCTACATGTAAGCCGCCCTTCAACTTATATAAGGAGGGGCAAGGCACCCCAAGAGGGGACAGAAAAAAGAGAGACAGACAAATCAGTAGCTCTCGAGATAGAGGTAGCAAAGAGCACCCTTGTAATCGAGATCATCATCAATAGCAATCAAAGCAGGATGTAGGCTTTTACCTCCACCGTGAGGGGCCGAACCTGGGTCAAACCCGTGTCTCTCGATTCCGACCAACCCCTTCAAGCTTCCACCTAGTTGCGATGGCCTCACCACTTTGTCCTTTCACGAGGACATCTGCCGTGACAAAACCACGACAGTTGGCGCCCACCGTGTGGCCTCCATCGGTGGTGTTGTGTTCTTGGAGGGAGATCTCTCAGGGATCGAGAAGCTCGCGTTTGGTTGGATAAAGAAGAGCCGGCACGGAACGGTCACGCAGGATAATCCAGCACGGGACAACCTTGGGCAGAGTCGCCGCCGGGTTAATTAAATTCACTGGTCAACTTTGGATCTGGCAGTACGATATTTGAGTTCAAGAGAAGTCAAGCCGCCGTTCGTCTGAGCGAGCGGTCAAATCACAAGTCGTCGAGAACGTCGTCTTTCGCTGCTGCTTGTTTCGCCGGCGTGTCAAGTCCAGATATGTAACTCGCCGAAGCCAGCATGGTTAAAGTCTCCATTGCATTCAGCGCTGGTTCACCGAGTCAGATGGGAATCCGGAGAAATTTTTTGCGGCGGCGTCCGCATACCAAGCAATCTGGTTTGATCTAGCCTAGAAATTAGGTGTGGCGGCGTCCCAAACGATCCACATAGACATATGCCTCCACCTACGCACATGAGGGGACAAAAAGATTAAGGCTGCCACTGGCCACAAACTTCGTCGGTACAAGCCACACAAGAGTGTCAGGATGGGATGGAATCAACCCACTTACCCGCGTCTCAAGAAAAATCATATGCAGGCAAAACAGCTCCAAGTCCCGATGGAGGTCCCAGCTCATGTATGCTTAATCAATTAGAGTCGCTGCTACTAGTCCACGTTATCTACTGTTGGAAGCAAAGAGGTGCATGGAAGTTAACCAACGTCAGATGAAAGACAAAGAAAAGTACTACTCCAGCCGTCATCTCAAGAAGACTCAACTGCCGTGCCTTGAGCCGGCATGCCGCCTTCACCGCCGCGCCTGCGAGCCGGCCACGCTGCAGCTATGGCCCCGCCTCGCCTCGCCGCTCCTACCGACGCCGTCTCTGCGGCCGCGAGCTGCTGAATTCGCCTACGAGCCGGCCTCCGCCGCCTCCGTCTATGAGCCGCCTCTGCCGCCTCCGTCTGCGAGCCGCCTCCACTTCTGCCGCGCCCGCAGCCGCTCGCCTCTACGGCCTCGCCTCCGCCTCGACGCTCGCGGCTTCACCTTGAGCCGCCCCTGCTGGTGCGGCCTCGAGCTGGCCTCGCCCTCGCCATCGAGTCACCCCCGTGCGATCTCGCCTCTGAGTTGCGCCGCCTCAGTCCGCCGTCGTTTCCGCCACGAGCCACCGTTGTGACTCGCCTCCACCTCCACGGCGCTCGCTTCGACGAGCCGCCCTGGCCTCGCGCCGCCTCCGTCGGTCTCCGCCTCCATCTCCGCCTTGCCGACTTGCGAGTGGTTCGCGAGCCGCCCGCCTCACTGACGCGCCCCCACCGGTGTGGCCTCGCCTCGCTGATGCGTACAACAAAAAAAGGGTCAAAGCAGAACAAAGCATCATATGGATTGATGCCCATGGAAAGGCTCGCTCGTCAGCCCTGTTTACATAAAATATATTTGGGGTCGCATCAGACTACGTCCAACATTATCCAGCAGCCGCGTTCAACCAACAAAACATCAGGTGATATCCTTCTTATATATTTTATCACTATGTATTCATCCAAGAACAATTACTCTGGCCTGTAATATTTTTACGCAGGACGATTATCCATTATACAAGTGGCGTTATACCACGGATACGGAGCGCATGCCGGTATCATTCTACACTGACGTTCGTCCATGCCACACTGCTCGACGGACACGCATGCAAGCCGCCGCCCCCATGGTCCAGATTCCAATGACGCCACAACCGACTCGCGCGTCCGCATCGGCTTACAACGCCGCGGCCGATTCACGTGCCCGCGCCGGCTGACAACGCCGCGGCCGACTCACGCGCTCCTGCCGGCTTACAACGCCGCGGCCGACTTGTGCGTCCGCGGCTTCCAATGCCGCGGTCGACTCCCACGTCTTTATCAACACACTAGGGCCGCGCCTGCTCGCCTGAACTGCCCAACGGACGCGCGCAAGCCGCCGCCCCTGCGTTCTGGACTACATCAACATGCCAGGGCCACGCCCGCCCATATGAGCAGCTTAACGGACGTGCGTAGGTCGCCATCCCTGCAGCCTGGTCTACTCCAATAAGCTGGAGCAAAAAAAATCTATTATCAGCCTCCGAGGGCATACAATGAGCATTGCGAAGATCATCAACTCGCCACACACTTCTGGCTTCAATATATTTCATCTTTCGGCTGTACAGACATGACTCGACAGACTTGGCCGGCTTCACAAATTCAAGAACCCCGAGTCATTGTAGGGAAGACAACCCGGACCCGAGGGCTGCTGCCTTATTGGCAAAAAAGCAAAGGCTGTCAAAAAAGAGTAGCCGCCATGATGCGCAGTCTAAACATGGGTATCCTGCTCAATTATGATCAGTGGAATCAAGCTGGCTTATCTGGACCCCAGATGTTTTGCAGTAGTAGCATTGTCTCCTGTATATCCTATGCTGAGCATTTTCATGATCATATGGTCACTTGGGGGCTTCCAACTCACCGAGTTTAGCTTTCTCACCCTCTTGACCTGGCAAAAAACGCCACATTATATCTTGGTTAAACCTGCCTGTCTGCTTGATGCTACTCTGCCTAGGTGACCCGGTGTACTCTTGACAAGTCAATCATTTTATGACCCTGAACTTGTCTTGGTTAAAACATCGGTTTAAGTCACGTGAGAGCCGTCTTATAGAGACCGAGGATAAACCATGGGCTATCACGCCAGCTTCATTGAAGCAAGACTCGAGCCTCGAAAGCCAGCATTTTTATACTCTGTTATCATACACATACATCATCATACATTGCATCATCATACATTGCATCATCATACAATGCATATCTATATTCATTTATGTTACAGGAACCGGTCTATTGGCCGGGTTAACCATTTGCAGTTATAAAGTTTGGAGCCGGTCTTCAAACCGGGTTACATTGTGACTCCGCAGGAAGAAAACAAATCTTTGATAGCCAAAATGGCTGGATCTTCATCATGGTTTATCATCGCCGGTATTAAATGATTGAGATATCATTTTTTCTAAATTCCCGGGTTACAAATCCAGCCGGGTCACATATAATACCAAGTCATTTAATTGACCGGGTTTTGGGTTATTCAGCATGTGCTTTGTAAAAGACTACGGCACTTATGGATTTTTTCACCCTTATTTGCTGGGTTGTACTGCAGCCACGGCCAAGGATTTCTTTCATCGCAAAGGCATCATCAGTTCATGGGCAAAATATTAAAGTGCTTGATGGCATTAGCGGACTATGGAGTTTCAAGCACAAAAACTATTACAAGCCACGATTGGGCTATTTTCTATCAAGTTTTTAAAAGAAAATTCAAACTTGCAGAGTGGTTGATGGTTGAGACCCAGCAGCTGGATCTGCCGGGTGAACATTGATCTATTCTCCTTCTGCGTTAATTGCCGCCGGGTTGTCACTTGCCGGGTCACCAGGATTTATTTGGCGAGTTGATAATAGAAAAGAGTATACTATGCAGCCAGGCAACCCGGTTCTTGGAGGCTACATTATTCAAGTTTCTGAAGTCCCGAGTCGCCGTAGGCACACAACCCGGCACTTGGGGGCTACATTATTCAAGTTTCTGAAGTCCCGAGTCACTGCATGCACACGACCTGGCACTTGGGGGCTACATCAGTCAATTTTGATCTACAAAACATCAAGTCCCATGTAGCTGTGAACACTCAACATGGCACTTGGGGGCTAATGTACTGTCGTTTTCAAGTTAAAGGATCATACGACGACCCAACCCATCATATAAAGATGAGCCGGCACTTGGGGGCTACACTATTTGCAGCTATATATCTACAACATTCAAGACTAAGTTCAAAGTCCCAGGTTGCTGCAGGCAAGACAACCCGGCACTTGGGGGCTACACCGTTCAGTTGTTTCAATAGATCATAAGGTCTAAATTGAAGACCCGACATATCACATAATGATGAGCCGGCCCTTGGGGGCTACACATGTGAAATACCAAATATTCAATTTATGACTGGCGACTCAGATGAACAAACTGGATTTCTCTGAAGTTGTAACATTTATATTGAAGCAAGTCTTAAGCTATCACTACGTTCCCCTCTTAAGACTTGGGGGCTACAGGTAGTATGGACATAAGGGAGGTACACCTTCAAGTCAGCTATTCATAGAAAGGCCCGGAAAGCCGACGCAACAATATTTACAAAAGCAAGCACCAATTCATCACAAGGTGATAAACTCGGAGCTTGGGGGATACAGTTGATATATATATATATATATTGGAGTTGAAAGAAAATTCAGATTGACCCGGGCTGGGAAAGCCCGGCCTGGGAGGATCCGTCCTATAAGGACTTGGCCTGAAGAGCCCAGGAAGACCAATTACATGACCCGGTGTCAGCAACAATCATGACCCGGTATCATCAATCTTTATAACCCGGCAACTTCGACAATCGCAACTCGACAAGCTCTACATCCTCAAGCCGGTTGAACATAAGATGAATATCTTAAATCCAATATTTTTGTCAAGCCGGAGTATTCAAGCCCAGCTCAGCATCAGAAGCTTATCTTAAAGCCCAATATTTTTGTCAAGTCAGAGCATTGGAAGCCGACTCAAATGGATTATTTTTCCCCAATATTTTTCTGCATGAAACCAGCATGTTGATTTTGAAGCTGGCCCATTGATATAACGAAGAGACCTGGACTTTCCAGGAAGGATTCCATTGAATAAAGCGCCTGAATAATGCTAAAGTGGGAAAAAATTGCGCGACCCGACAAAGATTGACTCGGGCGGGTGTTTTCACAGAAGGAAATGACAAGGACTGAAGGATGAACAGATACCGGCTCAGAAGGACCATCAACCCGGCGCACAACCTGTTAAATTTGTTCTTGTTTTATTTTTCAGGATAAGTTTAACATGGATAAATCCAAATTAAACTGGGGGCTAATGTTGGGGATATAACAACATGGTATGACCCGCCCGTTTAGGGCCGGGTTATCCAATGGAACCCTGGAGAGTAGCAGCAACGATCAAGACGTCAAAGGCCCGCCAGGGCGACTCATAAAGTGGGCCGGCTCATAGCCCAGTACTTGAGGCGGCGGCTTACCCAAGGACGCAGTGAGTTTTCCTTAAGACGATGAATAGGAGAGACCAAGGGCCCAGGGCGAGACCCGGCAGGAGGCCGGCTTAAAGGGGAGCCCAATGGGCCGGCTCGTAGAGGAGGACCAAGAAGAGGAAAGCAAGACCTGACAAGGAAAGCAAGACCCGGACTAGTATCCAACTTGTAATAGAAATAGACCAGTCCTAATCCTACTAGGACTCTACATGTAAGCTGCCCCTTCACCTTATATAAGGAGGGGCAAGGCACCCCAAGAGGGGACATAAAAAAGAGAGACAGACAAATCAGTAGCTCTCGAGATAGAGGTAGCAAAGAGCACCCTTGTAATTGAGATCATCATCAATAGCAATCAAATCAGGATGCAGGCTTTTACCTCCACCGTGAGGGGCCGAACCTGGGTAAAACTCGCGTCTCTTGATTCCGACCAACCCCTTCAAGCTTCCACCTAGTTGCGATGGCCTCACCACTTAGTCCTATCACGAGGATATCTGCCGTGACAAAACCACGACAGGTATGGAAGGGGTAAAGTGGTGGGGTTGCATCAAGGACTAAGCATTGTATGGTGGCTAACTTACGAGTATAAGAATAAGAAGAGTAATCTACGCATAACGGTCGCAAACTAATAATGATCAAGAAGTGATCCTGAACACCTACTTACGAGTCAAACATAACCCCACCGTGTTCTCTTCCCGAACTCCCTGGAAAAGAGACGATCACGGTTACGCATGCGGTTGGTGTATTTTAATTAGAATTAGTGTCAAGTTCTCTACAACCGGAGGTTATAAATATCCAAGTCGCCACATAACCGCGGGCACGGCTTCGCATAAGATTTAACCCTGCAGGGGTGTTCCAACCTGGTCCATCACAAACCAACACAAGCTACGGTGGAAATACCTCAACCTCGAGATAGCCCAAAGTATCCTCGGAATCCCGGTGCACAAGACATTTCGACAATGGTAACGCAAGTCCAGCAAGACCTCCCGGCGTGCCGACACCCTGATAGTAGCCGCGCGTATCTCGTCTCAGGCCACGACCGGATGAGCAGTCCGTACAACTAAAACCAGTGCCTCGAGTTTCCTCATGGTCGCGCTGCAAGGGGCTCTAGTTTGGACCAGCGCCATCAGCACTGGCCCACCTGTATTATGTTGAATTAAGAATCCTCGGGTAGCGCTAACTCCCTATGCAAATTAATTATATAATTCAGTATTATTATGTTGGCAAATGTTAAAACCAATGTTGGGCCTTGCTGGAAGCGGTTATTCAAAGCGAACTGTCAAGAGGGTCCCATTCCCCTGAGCATGTTAGGAACACTAATCAAGGATCATAATACCAACATTACGGAAACTAGTGCGGCATGAGTGGAACAAAACATCAGGCAAAAGGCCGAGCCTTCCACCCAAAACCAAGTATATAGATGCATTAATTAAATAATAGATATTGTGATATCCCAAGATATCCATGTCCCAACATGGAACAACCTGCACTGCACCTGCAACTAGCAACGCTATAAGAAAGGGCTGAGCAAAGCGATAACATAGCCAAACAACGGTTTGCTGGGTAAGGGTGGTTAGAGGCTGTATCATGGCATATGGGAGGCTGGCATATATGTGGTAGGAAGCGCGACATAGCGATAGCAACGAGACAACTAGCAAGCAAAGATAGTAGAGATATCCAAGGTCATGATCATCTTTCCTGAAATCCCGCTCGGAAGAAGATCGAGTCCATGAAGAAGACGAACCAACGTAGTCGAACGAATCCTCACAATCGCAACGAAACCGGAACTATCGAGAAGAAGCACAACCGGAAAGAAGCAAACAACATGGTAAACACCCAAGAATAAACATGGCATGATGCACAACCAAATATGATGCATGAAAAGGTTAAATGTAGTTAAACATGGCAAGAGATGAAGCATAAGCAATCCATACAACTAGGCAAGTTTAAATGAGGCCGGAAACACAAATAACAATTCCGGAAAATCCCCATATGCAAATTTCGAAATTGGTACTGATCTGAATTAAACACAATGTTAAAGTTGCTAAACAGCAAGTTAACATGCACCATGACGATCTACACATTTTTCTAATCAAGTTACATATGTAGAACATTTAATTCGGAGCTACGGTCTAGAAGATATGAGCTAAACAAGTTTAACATGGTAATAATGCAGAATGCATGCAAACATCAACCACAAACACTCAAATCAAGGATGCAACATGACAATATGAAACTACACACAATTCTAAGCAGGTTTCATGTAGAACATGATCAAAACCGAGCAATGGTTCAACAATTACAATCAACACAAGTTATAATAGCAATCTGCCCCAAAACAGCGACATAGCACTTTGCAAGCATCAAAACAGCAAGCTACAGTATCATGATGAGCATCATCAAGACATGCACTTAAAGTAGACATGACATACTTCAAATCATCTTTAAGGTTCAGGTTCATAGGCATGAAGGTTAAGTCAATATGATCCATGCAAAATGCAATATTCTGCTACGGATTATGACAGAGCATATACATGAGCAGGGTTAATATGATGGCAACTTGAGAGCAAGAAAGAGACATGCTACAGGAACTTTACATGGCAACCAAAGGCATGGCATCAAAGTACACATCACATAGGCCAAAACACATGAAGGAATCAAATACATATGAGCTCTAGATTAGTGGTAACCATCAAGCAAAGTTGGCAAGTTTTAACAGACAGCTTTGATTTAACACAGCAATATTGATTAGGCATGTTTGAAAGCTCATGGCAGTCACATCATGGCATATCCTGGCATGAAAAAATACTAACAGCAAGAAGACATAAAAATGCTCCAAAGTCATGTTGACAAGATGCTCATATGACATACGCATTAAATCACACAAAAAATGACAAAATGACAATTATTAACAGTTTCTGCAGTTAACAGTATGAAGCACTTTTGCAACAGAGATTATGACATGTAGATGGCCCCTAACATGAATGCAAATGCAACCATCATGTAGAGCACAGAGAGTAGAGCATTTTACATATAAATATCATGTCCATCCGACAAACATGCACAAAGATACCATCATCACAAAATGCATACATGATGCTGAAAAAAAATCTGAGGACTTGGTCGTTTTACCCTCGGGACGAAGTTGGACAAGGTGGATCGGGATGGAGGTCCGTTTGGTTCACGGGACGACACTATACTGGGACGAGGCGGTCCAGGTCGCTGGAGGAGGGAGATGCATGCCATGGCAGTGGCGGTTCTGGCGACGTGGGGCCGAAGCGGCGGCATGCGGCCCGGCCGGATCCGGGCGGATCTGGCCATGGCGGACCCATTTCCGGCTGCGAGGAGGCTCGACGGCGCTTGGTTCACGAGATCCGGTGAAGTGGAGCTCGGGTGCGGAGGTCGCCCATGGCGGCTTCCTGTTGAACGGGAGAGACAGAGAGATCGGGGTGAGGGAGAGAAAGAGAGAGTAGAAAGAAAAGAGAGGGGTGGCGGCTCCTCTGTTGATCGCCGGCGGCACGGAGATGGCCGGCGGCGGGGTTGGCGAGGGCACGAGGCAGGCGGCGGAGCTCTGGATCGGGAGCTCCTCTCCCGATCTGGAGCACGGGGCGCAGGGGCGGCACGGTTCGGGCCCGGGGTGGGCTGGCGATGGGCCTGGCGGGCCTGCGGTGGCTGGTGGTGGTGGAGGGCGCCACTTGGCTGCGGTGGAGAGGTGGGAGGTGGCGGCTGATGGCTGGGCAGGCTCGGAAAACGAGGAGATGGTGGTAGGGTTCCAGATTAGGAAGGTCTAGCCTTCCTTATATAGGCAGGGATGCTAGGGTTTGGGGTTGGGGGTGTTTTCGGGCCCTTCGATCGGGATTGGACGGCTCCGGCGAGAGGGTTAGTGTAGGCTGGGCCAGGTGGGCTGTGTAGAGGGGGTTGGGCTGAGGAGAGAGGGAGGTGGTGCAGCCTGGCATAGTTTTCGGAGCACCGAAAACGTCCGACGTTTATCTGGCTATAGTGCCGCTATAATTTATCCGTTGGGGCATTAAACGACCTCCGAATGGAATGAAATTTGGCAGGCGGTCTATCTACCATATAATAAGACCGCACATCAACTTTCAACCCATTCCGAGAACATTTTTTTCCCACTTATAAAATAATATTTCGGAGGTGCCGCGGGCGCGTGCGAGTGTGTCGGGTCTCGAAACGGACAACGGAAGGAACGGGGAGGAGCCGGCAACTACGAACAGATGCAAGTTTTATGAAAACATGCGGATGAAATGCACACGATGACATGGCAAGGTGCAACAAGCAAACGAATCACATGGCAGTGACGGAAATAAATGGAAGGAATTTGGAGCATCGGTCTCGGGGCGTCACAAGCGTCCCGCCCTCATCTCCATCGCCCCTGCCGTACATCAGCTGCTCCCCATCGCTGCCCCGGTCCCTCGCGAGAATCCTGCCCCGCCACCATCACTCCCACCGTGCTCGTAAGCTATTTCGGCTCGGCAAAGAATCTGCACGCGCATCCCATTCGTCGCAGCGGGGACAAGGAAGCCGAGGCCTGAGGGGAAGGTAGCACAATCATCTTGCTGGCGTGTTGGCCTCTTCTCCAACGCCGCTGCGTTCATGGTGCTCCGAATCGACACTCTCCACCCATGCTGCTCCTACTAGACTCGATGCGCTCCTCCTCGGAGATGCCCTTGTTCAAGTCAATCGGCATCATCTTTGATGCTTCCTACCATCAACTCACCCGGTTCGTGCACCTGACTGGGAAAGTTGTGCTTCATTGTTACAGATCTAATGCTTCCTGGTCTGTGTATGAAGTTTCCTACTGCCTATGCATGTGCTTCATTTGATTGAATACCACATATATTCTTCAGTGTCATATGTGGCATGTTTCCAAACTTACGTACAGTATGCTTCTGATACGTCCATTTTGCATCATGTTTTCCTACTGTTATTTATAGTGTTTTTAATCAATATAACACTTTGTGGAGCAGTTCTAATGCCTTTTCTCTCTTAATATGCAAGATTTACATAAGGAGGGAGATTGCCGGCAGCTGGAATTCTGGACCTAAAAAAGCTATGTCAGAGATACCTATTCTACACATCTCCAAATGAGCTGAAATTTCATGGAGATTTATTTTGGAATAAATAAAAAATACTGGCGAAAAGAAGTACCAGAGGGGGCCACCCAGGTGCCCACAAGGCACCAGGGCGCGCCACCCCCCCAGGCGCCCTGGTGGCTTGTGGGGCCCCTGGCCAGCCTCCGGTGCCCATTTTCTGGTATATAAGCCCATTTGCCCTAGAAAAAATAATGAGAAGATTTTCTGGACGGAGCGCCGCCGTCTCGAGGCGGAACTTGGGCAGGAGCACTTTTGTTCTCCAGCGGAGCGATTCCGCCGGGGATACTTCCCTCCGGGAGGGGGAAATCGAAGCCATCGTCATCACCAACGATCCTCTCATCGTGGGAGGACCAATCTTCATCAACATCTTCACCAGCACCATCTCATCTCAAACCCTAGTTCATCTCTTGTATTCAATCTTTGTTTCAAAACCTCAGATTGGTACCTGTGGGTTGCTAGTAGTGTTGATTACATCTTGTAGTTGATGCTAGTTGGTTTACTTGGTGGAAGATTATATGTTCAGATCCATTATGCTATTCAATACCCCTTTGATCTTGAACATGAACATGATTTGTGAGTAGTTACTTTTGTTCTTGAGGACATGGGAGAAGTCTTGTCATAACTAATCATGTGAATTTGGTATTCGTTCGATATTTTGATGATATGTATGTTGTTGATTCTCTTAGTGGTGTCATGTGAACGTCGACTACATGACACTTCACCATCTTTGGGCCTAAGGGAATGCATTGTGGAGTAGTAATTAGATGATGGGTTGCTAGAGTGACAGAAGCTTAAACCCTAGTTTATGCGCTATTCCGTAAGGGGCTGATTTGGATCCATATGTTTAATGCTATGGTTAGATTTATCTTAATTCTTCTTTCGTAGTTGCGGATGCTTGTGAGAGGGGTTAATCATAAGTGGGAGGCTTGTTCAAGTAAGAACAGCACCCAAGCACCGGTCCACCCACATATCAAATTATCAAAGTAGCGAACGCGAATCAAACAAACATGATGAAAGCGACTAGATGAAATTCCCATATGTCCTCGAGAACGTTTAGCTTATTATAAGAGATCGTTCCGGCCTGTCCCTTGCTACAAAAGGATTGGGCTACCTTGCTGCACCTTAGTTACTATTGCTACTTGTCACTTGTTACAAATTATCTTGCTATCAAACTACTTGTTACCGATAATTTCAGTGCTTGCAGAGAATACCTTGTTGAAAACTGCTTGTCATTTCCTTCTGCTCCTCGTTGGGTTCGACACTCTTACTTATCGAAAGGACTACGATTGATCCCCTATACTTGTGGGTCATCAAGACTCTTTTCTGGTGCCGTTGCCGTGGAGTGAAGCGCCTTTGGTGAGTGGAATTTGGTAAGGAAACATTTATATTACGTGCTGAAATTTATTATCACTTGTCACTATGGAAAGTAATCCTTTGAGGGGTTTGTTCGGGGTATCTTCACCTCGGCTAGAAGCACAAAGAGTTGCTCCTCAACCTACTGCACCTACTGAAAATATTTATTATGAGATTCCTTTGGGTATGATAGAGAAACTGCTAGCTAATCCTTATGCAGGAGATGGAACAATACATCCTGATATGCACCTAATCTATGTGGATGAAGTTTGTGGATTATTTAAGCTTGCAGGTTTACCCGGAGATGAAGTTAAGAAGAAGGTTTTCCCTTTATCTTTGAAGGGAAAGGCATTGACATGGTATAGGCTATGTGATGATATTGGAACGTGGGATTGGAATCGATTGAAATTGGAATTTCATCAAAAGTTTTATCCTATGCATCTGGTTCATCATGATCGGAATTATATATATAATTTTTGGCCTCGTGAAGGAGAAAGCATCGCTCAAGCTTGGGGGAGGCTTAAGTACATGATGTACACATGCCCTAATCATGAGCTCTCAAGAGAAATTGTCTTACAGAATTTTTATGCTCGACTTTCTCATGATGATCAAACCATGCTCGATTCTTCTTCGACTGGCTCCTTTATGAAGAAAACTATTGAATTAAGATGGGATCTTCTGGAAAGAATTAAACGCAACTCTGAAGATTGGGAACTCGACAAAGGTATTGAGTCAGGTATAACACTTGAGTTCGATTGTGTTAAATCTTTCATGGATACCGATGCTTTTCATAAGTTTAGCACTAAATATGGACTTGACTTTGAGATAGTAGCCTCCTTTTGTGAATAATTTGCTACTCATGTTGATCTCCCTAAGGAGAAGTGGTTTAAATATCACCCCCCTGTTAAAGAAAAGATTGAGGAACCCGTTAGTGTTAAAGAAGAAACAATTGTTTACCATGTTGATCCAGTTGTGCCTACTGCTTATATTGAGAAACCACCTTTTCCTGTTAGGATTAAGGAACATGCTAAAGTTTCAACTGTGGTTAACAAAAGTTATATTAGAGCACCTAGACCCTCTGAAGAAATTAAAGTTGAACCTAATGTTGCTATGGTTAAAGATCTCTTGGTCGATAATATAGATGGGCATGTTATTTACTTCTGTGATGAAGCAGCTAGAATTGCTAAACCAGATCCTAAAGATAAAAACAGACCTATAGTTGGCATACCTGTTGTCTCTGTTAAAATAGGAGATCATTGTTATCATGGTTTATGTGATTTGGGTGCTAGTGTGAGTGCTATTCCGTTTACTTTATATCAAGAAATTATGAATGATATTGCACCTATTGAAATAGAGGACATTGATGTTACTATTAAGCTTGCAAACAGAGATACCATTACACCGCTTGGGATCATTAGAGATGTTGAAGTCCTGTGTGGAAAAATAAAATACGCTACTGATTTTCTAGTCCTCAGTTCTCCACAAGATAATTTTTGTCCCATTATATTTGGTAGACCTTTCTTGAACACTGTTAATGCCAAGATTGATTGCGCTAAAGAAACTGTTAGTGTTAATTTTGGTGGTATATCTCATGAGTTTAATTTCTCCAAGTTTCGTAGACAACCTCATGATAAAGAATTGCCTAGTAAAGATGAAATTATTGGTCTTGCTTCTATTGCCGTACCTCCTACTGATCCGTTAGAACAATATTTGCTAGACCATGAAAATGATATGCACATGAATGAAAGAAATGAAATAGATAGGATGATCAACCACCTATCCTTAAACACAATTTGCCTGTTGAAACTCTTGGAGGTCCTCCTCCACCTAAGGGTGACCCTGTATTTGAATTGAAGCAATTGCCTGATACATTGAAATATGCTTATCTAGATGGAAAGAAGATATATCCTGTTATTATTAGTGCTAACCTTTCAGAGCATGAATAAAAGAGATTACTAAAAACTTTGAGGAAGCACCGTGCTGCTATTGGATATACTCTTGATGATCTTAAGGGCATTAGTCCCACTCTATGTCAGCACAAAATTAATATGGAGCCTGATGCTAAACCAGTTGTCGACCACCAACAACGATTAAATCCTAAGATGAAGGAGGTGGTAAGAACTGAAATATTAAAGCTTCTGGAAGCAGGTATAATTTATCCCATAGCTGATAGTAGATGGGTAAGTCCTGTTCATTGTGTTCCTAATAAAGGAGGCATTACTGTTGTTCCTAACGATAAAAATGAACTCATTCCACAAAGAATTGTAACTGGTTATAGGATGGTAATTGATTTTCGAAAATTAAACAAAGCCACTAGAAAAGATCATTACCCCCTACCTTTTATTGATCAAATGTTAGAAAGATTGTCTAAGCATACATACTTTTGTTTCATAGATGGTTATTCTGGTTTGTCTCAAAAAAAATACTGTATCACCTGAAGTTCAAGAGAAAACCACCTTTACTTGTCCTTTTGGAACTTATGCCTATCGTCGTATGCCTTTTGGTTTATGTAATGCACCTGCTACCTTTCAAAGATGTATGACTGCTATATTCTCTGACTTTTGTGAAAAGATTGTTGAGGTTTTCATGGATGATTTCTCCGTTTACGGAACTTCTTTTGATGATTGCTTAAGCAACCTTGATCGAGTTTTGCAGAGATGTGAAGAAAATAATCTTGTCTTGAATTGGGAGAAGTGCCACTTTATGGTTAATGAAGGTATAGTCCTTGGGCATAAAATTTCTGAAAGAGGTATTGAAGTTAATAAAGCTAAGGTTGATGCTATTGAGAAAATGCCATGTCCTAAAGATATCAAAGGTATAAGAAGTTTCCTAGGTCATGCTGGTTTCTATAGAAGGTTTATTAAAGACTTCTCTAAAATTTCTAGGCCTCTTACTAATCTCTTGCAAAAAGATGTTCCATTTGTTTTTGATGATGATTGTGTAGAAGCCTTTGAGACACTTAAGAAAGCCTTAACCTCTGCACCTATTGTTCAACCACCTGATTGGAACTTGCCTTTTGAAATTATGTGTGATGCTAGTGATTATGCTGTTGGTGCTGTTCTAGGACAGAGAGTTGATAAGAAATTAAATGTTATCCATTATGCTAGTAAAACTCTAGACAGTGCTCAAAGAAATTATGCTACTACTGAGAAAGAATTTCTAGCAGTTGTGTTTGCATGTGATAAATTCAGATCTTACATAGTTGATTCCAAAGTAATTGCTCACACCGATCATGCTCCTATTAAATACCTTATGGAAAAGAAAGATGCTAAACCTAGACTCATTAGGTGGGTTCTATTGCTACAAGAATTTGACTTGCATATTACTGATAGGAAGGGAGCTAAGAACCCCGTAGCTGATAATTTGTCTAGGTTGGAAAATATTGTTGATGAGCCACTGCCTATGGATGATAGTTTTCCCGATGAGCAATTAGCTGTCATAAATGCTTCTCATAATACTCCTTGGTATGCAGACTATGCTAATTATATTTTTGCTAAATTTATACCACCTAGTTTCACATACCAACAAAAGAAAAAGTTCTTCTTTGATTTAAGACATTACTTCTGGGATGACCCACATCTTTATAAAGAAGGTGTGGATGGTATTATTAGACGTTGTATACCTGAGTATGAACAAGAACAAATCTTACGGAAGTGTCACTCCGAGGCTTACGGAGGACACCATGCGGGAGACAGAACTGCACATAAGGTACTACAATCTAGTTTCTATTGGCCTACTCTTTTCAAGGATGCTCGTAAGTTTGTCTTATCTTGTGATGAATGTCAAAGAATTGGTAATAGTAGTAGACGTCAGGAAATGCCTATGAATTATTCACTTGTTATTGAACCATTTGATGTTTGGGGATTTGATTATATGGGACCTTTTCCTTCCTCTAATGGGTATACACATATTTTAGTTGCTGTTGATTACGTTACTAAGTGGGTAGAAGCTATTCCAACTAGTAGTGCTGATCGTAACACTTCTATTAAAATGCTTAAAGAAGTTATTTTCCCGAGGTTCAGAGTTCCTAGATATTTAATGACTGATGGTGGTTCACATTTTATTCATGGTGCATTCCGTAAACTGTTTGCTAAATAAGATGTCAACCATAGAATTGCATCTCCCTATCACCCTCAATCTAGTGGTCAAGTTGAATTGAGCAATAGAGAAATAAAGTTAATTTTCCAAAAAAACGTCAATAGATCTAGAAAAAATTGGTCTAAGAAACTTGACGATGCATTATGGGCTTATAGAACTTCTTATAAAAATCCTATGGGTATGTCTTCTTATAAAATGGTTTATGGAAAAGCATGTCATTTGCCTCTTGAGTTAGAACATAAAGCATATTGGGCAATTAAAGAACTCAATTATGATTTAAACTTGCCGGTGAAAAGAGGTTATTTGATATTAGCTCACTAGATGAATGGAAAACCCAAGCTTATGAAAATGCCAAATTGTTTAAAGAAAAAGTTAAAAGATGGCATGATAAAAGAATTCAAAAACGGGAATTCAAAGTGGGTGAGTATGTTCTATTGTACAATTCTCGTTTTAGATTTTTTGCAGGAAAACTTCTCTCTAAATGGGAAGGTGGTCAATGGGCAAAGAATTAAGCATTACATCTCAGGTACGCCTATTAATGTTGAGACTAACATTATTCAAACTATGACACCAGAGGAATACATAAGAGAGACCTTCCAGAACACTCCAGAACCTTGATAAGGAAGTGGTATGTGATACGGTAAGTAAACCGACTCCAAAAATTCCATAAAAATACTTTCTGTCAGTTTTGGAATATTAGAAAAAATACAGAAATAAGAAACAGCCGAGGAGAGCCACGAGGTGCACACGAGGCACCAGGGCGCACCACCCCCCCTGGCGTGCCCTGGTGGCTCGTGGGCCCCTCGTGAGCCTTCCCGACTCTGTTTTCTTCTGGAAAACTTATTTTGCAAGATAAAAATTCTTTATATATACCCCCGGACGTTTTGACCACCATATCGCAGAAATAACCTCTGTTCTTGTTTCGTGCTATTTTTCTGACAGATCTAGATCGATATGGCTCCACCAAGCTCTTCCAAGGACAAGTTCTATGAGAAGGTCATCAACCCCTACCTACCGGAGGTGATGAAACACCCTCAAGCCATCGAGATGCGTGAGGGGGTGCTTCACATCCGGGATGTTCAAGGACCCAAGAAGACCAGGAGCATGGAGGCCAGGCTCGAAGCGGTGGAGCAGGAGATTTTCAAGTGCCAAGGGATTGTAGAACGTGGACTTAGTGCCAACCACTCCATGATCACAGAATTCACCCACGATCACAAGGTGGATGGCCAATCAATAGGGGACATCGTCTTCAAGCTCAATGAATGAATTGACTATCTCCAAGGCCAAATCTATGATCTTCAAAACCAAAATTTTGAGTATGAGGCAAGATTCAAAGGTATGAGTTTAGCTGCAAGTTTCAGGACTCCGGAGACTCGTTCATCCTTTTATGATGGGGAACCTATGCCATGGAAGCCGGAGGACAAGCCCACCACTTCATCAACCCCATCATCACCGAAGAAAGAAACTTGAGTATATGGGTATGGGCACTCCCCTTGGCTTGTGCCAAGCTTGGGGGAGGTGCCCGGTATCGTATCACCATCACTTTTATTATCTTTACCTATTTTTAGTTTGATCCTTAGTTATTTCGTGATTTAGTTGAATAAAAGTTTTAGTATGATCTATTTTCGAGTGCTGGTTTCGTGATCTTTCTATCTATGTAATTGAGTTGAGAGTTATATAATAAAGAGTAGTTTGAGTTTTTGCTTCTTTACTTTTATGTTTCAATCCTAGCAATGAAAATAATGAAAAAGATCATATGCTAATCTTATGGAAAGTAATGACATTACATAAAGAAAAGTATAAGTGGTAAAATTTATTGAAAGTTAACAAACATAGCATTGGTCAACGATGCAATTCATGAAAAAAATTAATAAGAAAAGAGAAGATTCACATGCAAATACACTATCTTGGACATCTTTTATGATTGTGAGCCCCCATTGAGTATTTTATGTCAAATTGTTGACGTTGGACAAGGAAGACAACGTAATGAATTATGTTTGCTTATATTCACATAGAAGTTATATTGTCATAGATCCTCCAACATGTGGTGCTTGCCCAATATCTTTGCTAGCCAAAAATCCGCACCAAGTAGAGATACTACTTGTGCATCCGAAACCCTTAAACCCAGTTTCATGTCATGAGAGTCCATTATATCTACCTATGGATTGAATAAGATCCTTCAAGTAAGTTGTCATCGGTGCAAAAAGCAATAAAATTGCCTCTAAATATGTATGAACTTTTATTGTAAGGGAAAATAAGCTTTGTACGAACTTGTGATGGTAAAGAAATAAAAGCGACGGACTGCATAATAAAGGTTGCTATCACAAGGGGCAATATAAAGTGACGTTCCTTTGCATTAAGAGCTTGTGCATCCAACAACAAAAAGCGCATGACAACCTCTGCTTCCCTCTGCGAAGGGCCTATCTTTTACTTTTATGTATTTACTTTTTATACAAGAGTCAATAGTGTTCTCCTCTATTCCTTTTTATTTTTCTCTTTTGCAAGCATCATGTGGTGGGGAAAGATCAAGGCACATATATCCAGTTGGATATGAGTGATCATGAGTTATTATTGTTGACATTCCCCTTGAGGTGAATAAGTTGGGAGGCGAAATTATAAGCCCCTATCTTTCTATGTGTCTGGCTAAAACTTTTTGCTCCATATATATGTTGTGAGTGTTAGCAATCATAGAAGACTAAATGATGGGTGAGTATATGGACTTGCTAAAAGCTCCTACATGAGACCCTTCCTGAAAATATGATGAATTGCAATTGCATTGTTGACTGAGAACATAGTTTGTTAGTTTTCTAGAAAGTTTATGTCTTATACTTTGTTGTTGTGATGAATTGTTACTTGCTCATGAGAAGTTCTATGATAATGAATATTGCTGTTATAATAATGATCATGATGCTACTATGTCCGTATTTTGTTTTTATCGACACATCTCTCTCTAAACATGTGGACATGATTATCGATATCGGCTTTCGCTTGAGGACAAGCGAGGTCTAAGCTTGGGGGAGTTGATACGTCCATTTTGCATCATGTTTTCCTACTGTTATTTATAGTGTTTTTAATTAATATAACACTTTGTGGAGCAATTCTAATGCCTTTTCTCTCTTAATATGCAAGATTTACATAAGGAGGGAGATTGCCGGCAGCTGGAATTTTGGACCTGAAAAAGCTATGTCAGAGATACATATTCTACACATCTCCAAATGAGCTGAAATTTCACGGAGATTTATTTTAGAATAAATAAAAAATATTGGCGAAAAGAAGTACCAGAGGGGGCCACCCAGGTGCCCACGAGGCACCAGGGCGCGCCACCCCCCCAGACGTGCCCTGGTGGCTTGTGGGGCCCCTGGCTAGCCTCCGGTGTCCATTTTCTGGTATATAAGCCCATTTGCCCTAGAAAAAAATAATGAGAATACTTTTGGGACGGAGCGCCGCCGTCTCGAGGCGGAACTTGGGCAGGAGCACTTTTGCTCTCCGGCGGAGCGATTCCGCCGGGGATACTTCCCTCTGGGAGGGGGAAATCGAAGCCATCGTCATCACCAACGAACCTCTCATCGTGGGAGGACCAATCTTCATAAACATCTTCACCAGCACCATCTCATCTCAAACCCTAGTTCATCTCTTGTATTCAATCTTTGTCTCAAAACCTCAGATTGGTACCCGTGGGTTGCTAGTAGTGTTGATTACATCTTGTAGTTGATGCTAGTTGGTTTACTTGGTGGAAGATTATATGTTCAGATCCATTATGCTATTCAATACCCCTCTGATCTTGAACATGAACATGATTTGTGAGTAGTTACTTTTGTTCTTGAGGACATGGGAGAAGTCTTGTCATAACTAATCATGTGAATTTGGTATTCGTTCAATATTTTGATGATATGTATGTTGTTGATTCTCTTAGTGGTGTCATGTGAACATCGACTACATGACACTTCACCATCTTTGGGCCTAAGGGAATGCATTGTGGAGTAGTAATTAGATGATGGGTTGCTAGAGTGACAGAAGCTTAAACCCTAGTTTATGCGCTATTCCGTAAGGGGCTGATTTGGATCCATATGTTTAATGCTATGGTTAGATTTATCTTAATTCTTCTTTCGTAGTTGCGGATGCTTGCGAGAGGGGTTAATCATAAGTGGGAGGCTTGTTCAAATAAGAACAACACTTAAGCACCGGTCCACCCACATATCAAATTATCAAAATAGCGAACGCGAATCAAACAAACATGATGAAAGTGACTAGATGAAATTCCCATATGTCCTCGAGAACGTTTAGCTCATTATAAGAGATCGTTCCGGCCTGTCCTTTGCTACAAAAGGATTGGGCTACCTTGCTGCACCTTAGTTACTATTGCTACTTGTCACTTGTTACAAATTATCTCGCTATCAAACTACTTGTTACCGATAATTTCAGTGCTTGCAGAAAATACCTTGCTAAAAACCGCTTGTCATTTCCTTCTGCTCCTCGTTGGGTTTGACACTCTTACTTATCAAAAGGACTACGATTGATCCCCTATACTTGTGGGTCATCAGCTTCCAAGTATCTAAATGTATGCTTCATTTTTACACAGCCATGGCAATGCTTTGGTACTACTTTGTTTATGCCTCAACAATTGTTAACCTATGCTTCATATGGTTCACTAGCAAATAAAATGCATCAGTGTTTTTGGTACTGCATTTTCATGCTTCAACCATAATAAAATTATGCTTTGAAATACAACCCCTTGTGTTTCATTGCAGAAAATGGATCACAACAGTGCTTGGAGAAAAACGCGACCATGAATTGAAACATGGATTGTAGTGTATTTGAAGCATGTTTATCATATGATAGGAACATTTCGAAAAAAGGCATATGATGTGAATAAGAATGGAATGAAAGGAAGCATCATGTGTACATGGAAACATGCATGATATAGAAAGTTTCTAAATATCAGAAGCATATATTCTGAAATAACTTGGTTAAAAGAAATTCCTAATTATAATGGAAGCATACTTTCTATTAAATTGAAGCAACCTTTGGTACCATCAGATTAACGACGAGTAACACTGGAAACAAAATATGCTTCATGACAAAAATAGTGGCAATCGAAACATTTTTTTGTTTCACTAAAAGCAAGATAAATTGTTAAATTGGACATGAATTTTAGTTGGGTCGAAGCAAATTTAATATGTAGTGGAAGCACAAAAAAATAAAATAAACCTAGTGCAAGCAAATTTTAGTTGTACGAGAAATCTTCCTTGAGTAAGAAACAAGAGAAAAAAAATAGAAAATAGAAAATTATTAAACTTGCAGTTTTATTGCTGCTGGATTTCAGGGTGGGGTTTGTTTTAGAAGAAAATTACATGGAAACTAATATGAACCTACGTTCCAATTGATCCACCGTGATTTTTGGTGTAGGCAGTTACCAAGTTACCAGGAAGCATTAACCTAACGAACCATCCCAGAAACCATGCACAGGGCCAAAGCACAACCAGATCGGATGTCCCACTTTATTCTGATCGTAGGGTGTATGACTAGTCTGATGGATGCAAATCATCAGTAGTCTGATGCCTAGTGATGCCCTATATTAAATGGATGTGAAAAGTGTATTCCTCAATGGTAAGCTTGAGGAAGAAGTATATATTGCGCAACCCCCAGGTTTTGAGGATCCAAAGCATCCTGACAAAGTCTTCAGACTCAACAAGTCTCTCTATGGCCTCACGCAGGCCTCGAGGGCTTGGTGTGACACACTGAAGGAGTTCCTGAAGAAAAAGGGCTTCAAACCCGCTTCACTTGACCCTACTCTTTTCACTAAATCTTATGATGGTGAACTGTTCATATGCCAAATATATGTTGATGATATTATCTTTGGTTGCACTAACAAGCGACACAGTGACGAATTTGCATATATGATGCATGAAGAATATCAGATGTCTATGATGGGGGAGGTGAAATTCTTCCTTGGTCTTCAAATTCGTCAACAACCCAATGGCATCTTCATTTCCCAGGAGAAATATCTCAAAGACTGCCTTAAGAAATTCGGCATGCAAGACTGCAAAGGCCTCAAAATACCAATGCTGACAAATGGTCAACTCTCCACTGACGAAAATGATAAAGATTTCGATCAGAAGGTATATCGCTCCATCATTGGTTCACTGGTTTACCTATGTGCATCTAGGCCAGATATTATACTTAGCGTTTGCATGTGTGCCCGATTTCAAGCGGCACCGAAGGAATCACACCATCAGGCTGTGAAGCAAATTCTTCAATATTTAGCTCACACACGAACACCTGGATTATGGTATCCGAAGGTGTTGGTGCAATAATTTGCCTCCTTATGTTTTGAAGATTGACATAAATAGTAAGGGACTAATATGTTTGCTAGTGCACACAGAGTCACAAGTCCCCGATGTCATGAGGAGTTTGCTATAAACTACGAAGAATATGCCCTGCGCAGCAGCGAGCATTATTCACGAAGATAATGCTGTGAAGAGTGACCCCTAAAATTGTTGACGCAAAGCAATTGGTTCGGTGGGTTCCGAAGATATTGACTGCAGCCGAAGGAAGTCGAAGACGAAGTAGAGACGTAGCATCTGTTTCGTTCTTCTTCTTCTTTTTCATTGAGTCATAGGATCACCAATAGTATAGTGTTTGAAGCTTAGGTTCTCTGATGCTAAACTCAAACCTATGAAAGCTGTGAGAGAAATATCTTTGTGTTCCGAGCAAATACTTGCCAGCAAGAGACTGTGATCTTCTTCACTGCGAGAGATTTGACTCTGACCGAAGAGTTAGCATTACTTGTTCCTCAAGTAATGTTACCGTTGCTTCAAAAATCCGACCGTTGCAAATGTGTCGGTTGGCCATTTGCTGGACCGCGTGTCCAAAATGGTCATTTCCCATCAGGAAAGGTTGCGGCTATAAATAGCCACCCCGCACCGGCTTTGTCCGGTGGCTGCTCCATTTGATTCTGAGAAGTTTGTTGAGCAACCCCCTCTCCAGAGTGATTTGAGTTTAAAATCCACTAAGAGAAAAACCCTAGAGCCAAAAAATTAGATAGTGGTTTAGCATCACTCGAATCTAAGTCCAGTACGCTCCACCTATTACTCTTGAGAGCTGCAAACTCCCTAGACGGTTAGGTGTCATTTCCTTCGGAGACCAAGAGTGATTGTGGTTCTCGAAGAAGAAGTCTGTAAAGGTTCGGAGATCGCCTCAAGTATCTACCACAAGTAATCGGCATTGGTTGACGAACCAATTGTCGAGGAGAATAGGGTGAAGAGAGTTTATCTTCTGTGTTAAATCACAACCACTCCAACCAGACGTAGTCCTTGTGCAGAAGGACGAACTGGTCTACCAAACTCCTTGTCTTCGCCAAGCTTTACTGGTTATTCCTTCGCACTTTTATATTCGAACTACCATGCCTGTATGATTTTCATCATGTGATTCTCTTCGATGTCTGTACTTAGTTTTAGTTCGGTAGTTTACTTTCACTCACTGTTACCTGTTATCCTTCTTTCCGCTGCTGTGTTTTGAGAGTTTTGAATTTTCCGAAATTTTTTTAAAACTCCCATTCACCCCCCCTCTGGTAGACATACTTCGTTCCTACAATTGGTATCAGATATGGGTACTCCTTGACTCTGCTCATTTTGGTCTAACAACCTTGGAGTTTAAGTATGTCTTCATTGAGTTACAAGTCGCATCTCAAGATTCCCATCTTTGATGGGATGGACTATCCCTTGTGGAAGGAGAAGATGAAGATCCGTCTCCGAGCTAGTGACGATGACATGTGGAATGTGGTGTAGAATGGTTTCAATGTGAAAATCCCTTAAGTCCCAATTGACCACGAGAAGAAGCTTATTCAGATGGATGCTCAAGCCAAGATGAAATTGGTGGACATCTTTCTCGTGCTCAGTTTCTTCGGTATCGTCAGTGCGAAACTACAAAGGAACTATGGGATATCCTTGAGAAGATCAATGAAGGTGTCTCCACTCAGAAAGAAGCCCGCATCGACACCCTTCGAGCAAAATTCAATTGCTTCAAGAGAATTGGAAATGAAAGCTGTCAACAAACCTTCGATCGACTCAGTGACATTGTGAATGAACTGCAAGGTCTCGACGCCAAAGACATTACTGATCATGAAGTAGTGAAGAAGTTGCTTCGTTCTCTTGACAGTTCTTTCGATACCCTTGTTCTAATGATTCGTGAATGAGGTGATTTCAAGACCCTTGATTTTGCTGATATCATGGAAAGACTAAACACCCATGAGGAACAAGAAGAAGAGAAGAGAGATCTCTATGGCTCCAGTCACCTAAAGAATCATGCTCTCAAGGCTGCAGCCGATTCTTCTTCAGAGGACAACACCGAAGAGGATTCGGACGACCCTGAAAGAATCAGCAAAGACCTGCTCGCACTGATCTCTAAAAGATTTCAGCGCTTCCGAAAGAAAAACCAATATCAGGGAAAAGGATCAAACTCTTCTGGCAAGACAAAATCTTTGTCAAAACCCACAGGAGAATACACGTGTTTCAAATGCAAGAAACCAAGACATTTCATCTCGGACTGTCCTCTCTGGGAAGCTGAGATACGCGCGAGTGGAAGATTCGATTCAGGAAATAGGAACCATGGCAAAGGCAAGAGTAAGAGCTACGACTCAGATGACGAGAAGAAATCAAAGAAATCCTTCAAAAAGAAAGACAACTCCTCCAAGTCTTTGTCAAGATCTTCTTCACGAAATCCTTCCAAGTCCTCGTCCAACTGCAAGAACACCTCACACAAGGCCAAGGCGTACATCGGCAAGGAGATGGATTCTGACGAGGAAGAATCATCTGACTCCGAAGAAGTTGCTGAATCTGATGACGATTTGGACTCGGGGATGGATGGCATCGCTTGTGCATCTACTCCAACCTCGAACTTCTCCAAGAATCACTCAAGAGACGATGAGTCACCAGCTTTCTGCTTCATGGCTAAAGCTGCGAAAGAGAAGGTATCCTCCAAACATCACAAGGTTTACACCAGTAATCAATTTTCTTCTGATGAGAATGACCATGCTAAGTTGATCAAAATTGCTAAGAAGCAACAAAACTCTCTCGAAAAAATTGAGAAAACTCTCAGGAAATCTGAGGGTTTGTTGGCTGAGGAGATGGAGAAAAACCAGTCTCTGACTAAAGAGCATTCCGCTCTCTCATCTCGATTGTAAGAACTGAGTGATCGTCATGATTTTCTCTCAGCAGACCATGAAAGATTGACCTATGATTACCTGAAAAGGAAACAGGAACTCGAGTCACTGAGAGAGGCTCATGATGGTTTAATCAGGGAAAATTCTCTTCTCACCCAACAACTCAAGGAGAAAACTGAAGTTTTTATTCTACCTTGCTTAAAGTGTTTGGAAAGAAATAATGTTGAATCTATTGCTGAATCTTCTATGAATGCTAATCACTCGGTCGAGGAAAATAGTTCTGTGTCTGATGAAAATGCTAGGTTAGAGGACCTTCTTCAGACAGGAATGTTCAAAAGTCTCAAAGGGCATCAAACTTTGTGTGATGTTCTGAAGAAATCCATCCTTCACAAAAATCCCAGGAAAGAGGGACTTGGTTTCGAAAGGAAACTAAATGAAAATGGTTCATACTGGGAACCTGATCAATACCCTCGCACGGTGTGGGTTCCTGCTAAGAGCAAAATGCTCGACCCTGCTTTACTCTCGGGATAAGACTATCCCACTCCTGAATACTCTTATGACGATTCTCTGGACAACTATAAGTTGTTCAAGAACCAACGTGGTGAGGCTGTTGCTCGCTATGTTGGACCAAATTGCCGGAATGGACCCCCGAAGAAAACCATATGGGTGCCTAAGAAAACTATCGAGGCATTACCTGTCACTGTGTTACTAACCATGCAGGCTGAAAATGCTCGATACATACTCGAGAAGGCTAAACAGAATGAATATATGCATAAGTCCTCGAATCATTATGCACATATGTCTGGAAAGAATTTCAATGCATATTCCTTTGATTATGCTCGAACTACTGCAAAGAACAACCCTTCTATTAATCGAATGAAATCATATACTGCTCGCTCATATGTTTCGAAGCCACCTGCAAAGATGTGGGTGGTTAAGAAAGCCTAATTCTCTTGCAGGACTATGTCTCCGTGTGTACTGAATGGATCATGGATAGTGGGTGCACTAGTCATATGACCGGAGACAAGTCGTTGTTTGTCGACCCAAACTTATCGCCTTCACCATTGAAGTACATTACTTTCGGCAACAACAACAAAGGAAAGGTAATTGGGCTAGGTAAAATTGCTATCTCCAAGGACAAGAACATTGATGATGTCTTACTTGTTCTGTCCCTTGGATTCAATCTCATGTCTGTTGGCAAGCTTTGTGATTTAGGCATGTTGGTCCTATTTTTGATCTCCAAGTGCATTGTCTTTATGGCTACTGACAATTCCTTCATCTTTGAGGGACATAGAAAAGGTGATCTATATATTGTGGATTTTTCTAAGGGTCCCTCAGTCCAAACTTGTTTGCTTACAAAAGCGACTGAAGGTTGGCTGTGGCACCGAAGACTTGGTCATGCAGGTATGAGAAACTTGCAGACACTTGTGAAGAAAAATCATCTTCGTGGCATTCCTGATGTGAAATTCGACAAGGATCGTCTCTGTGCTGCATGTGAAGCTGGAAAATTGGCCAAGAAACATCATTCCTCCAAAACTGTCATGACCACAACAAGACCTCTTGAAATTCTTCATATGGACTTATTCGACCCTCAAAATTATGCCAGTTTTGGTGGAAGTCATTATGGTATGGTTATTGTGGATGACTTCTCTCGCTACACTTGGGTATTCTTTCTCGAAGACAAGACCTATACTCAAGATATCTTCAAAAGGTTCGCCAAGAACGCGCAAAATGAATATGATGTGCGAATCAAGCATGTCTGAAGTGACAATGGCACTGAGTTCAAAAATACCAATATCGAAGACTTTCTCGATGAAAATGGTATCACTCATGAGTTCTCTGCTGCATACACCACGCAACAAAATGGGGTGGTTGAGCAAAAGAATAGAACTCTCATTGAAATGGCAAGGACTATGCTCAGTGACTACAAAACTCCCATCCGTTTTTGGGCTGATGCTATTAACACCGCTTGTCATGTTGTGAATCGTGTTTACCTTCACAAGTTCCTTAAGAAAACTTCATATGATCTTATCACTGGTAAGAAACCAAATGTTTCTTATCTTCGTGTTTTTGGTGCACCTTGTTACATTCAGGACATGAACCATAATTCCAAATTTGCACCTAAAGCACATGAAGGTTTTCTTCTTGGTTATGGCTCGAACTCGCATACTTATCGGGTCTATAACTCTCATCATGGGAAAGTTATGGAGACGGTAAATGTGCGGTTCGATGAATCTAACGGCTCCCAAAAAGAGCACCTGCCAAATGTGATAGATGAACCTCCGATCTCGGAAGCTATTCGGCAAATGGCCTTTGGAGATGTCAGGCCCATTGAAGAAAATTTGCCAGATTCCTCGGATGACGATGCTTCACTTGTTCGAACAAGAACACGCCAAGCCACTGCCGAAGAGAATGCTACTCCGAATCCTAGAAGGGAATGCTACTCCGAATCCTAATGGAAATTTTAATGGCAATACCGAGCAGAATGAAAACAATGAAGATATTGTCAATACAAATGCAAATCCAGATGCAGATACTGATGGAAATGATCATTCAGAAGGAAATCATCTTCCGTGAGTCAAAAATCAAGTTGATCCAACATTAATTCTCGAAGAACTCGAGAACCCAGGTCATCGACCAACAACTCATTCACGCACTCGTTTAGCTAACTACTACGGCAGTTTCTCTTTTGTCTCATTAGCAGAACCTACCAAGTATGAAGAGGCTATGAATGATCCCGATTGGATGAATGCCATGCAAGAAGAATTGGTGCAATTCGAGCTTAATGATGTATGGGAATTGGTCGATCGATCAAATCCTAAGAAGCATAATATCATTGGTACCAAATGGATCTTCCAAAATAAGCAAGATGAAAATGGCATTGTGGTAAGAAACAAAGCTCGACTGGTTGCTCAAGGGTATACACAGGTAGAAGGTATAGAATTCGGTGAAACTTATGCTCCTGTTGCCCATCTTGAGGCCATTCGCATTCTTCTTGCTTATGCAAATTTCAATGATATCTTGCTATATCAAATGGATGTGAAGAGTGCTTTCCTCAATGGTGAAATTGATGCGGAAGTATATGTTAGACAACAACCTAGCTTTAAAAATTCTCAATTCCCTAACAAAGTTTTCAGGTTGAAAAAGGCTCTATACGGGCTCAAGCAAGCCCCTCGAGCGTGGTATGACACTCCGAAGAAGTTTCTGCTCACTAAAGGATTCAAACCAGGATCCACTGATTCCACTCTATTCACACGTGCTATTAATGGAAATTTATTTGTGTGCCAAATATATGTGGATGATATTATATTCGGCTGTACTAACAATGCTTGCAGCATGGAATTCGGATGAATGATGTCCGAGAAATATGAGATGTCAATGATGGGTGAACTTAAGTTTTTTCTCGGTTTGCAAATCCGTCAATAGAAGAATGGTATTTTCATCTCTCAGGAGAAGTATCTCAGAGACTGTCTGAAGAAGTTCAAGATTCAAGATTGCAACCATAAGGGCTACAAAACTCCTATGCCTACGAATGGTCAGCTAGATGCTGACGTGTACGGTAAAGATTATGATCAGAAGGCTTATTGTTCGATAATTAGTTCTCTTCTTCATCTATGTGCATCTAGACATGATATTATGTTGAGTGTTTGCATGTGTGCTCGATTTCAAGCTGCACCGAAAGAATCGCATCACCAAGCGGTCAAGCGTATTCTGAGATATTTGGCTCACACCCCCACCTTAGGTTTATGGTATCCTAAGGGAGCTCAATTTGACCTCATTGGATATTCAGACTTAGATTATGCAGGTGACCGAGTTGACAGGAAATCTACCTCGGGGACATGCCATTTCCTCGGGAGATCTTTGGTTTGTTGGTTGTCAAGGAAGCAGAACTGTGTATCACTGTCTACGACCGAGGGCGAATATATTGGTGCTGGCGCATGTTGCACTCAGTTGCTATGGATGAAGCAGACCCTAAAAGATTATGGTGTCAAGGTCAAGAAGATTCCTTTATTGTGCGACAATGAGAGTGCGATCAAAATTGCACACAATCCTGTGCAACACTCTCGCACTAAGCATATTGAAATCAGACATCATTTCCTTCGCGATCATGTTGCTCGAGAGGATATTGTGATCAGTCACGTCAAGACCGAAGAGAATCTCGCTGATATCTTCACCAAGCCTCTCGATGAGAAAAGATTTTGTGCGTTACGGTGTGAGCTAAATATCCTAGATTCCGCAAACGTGCACTAGACTCGGCAGCCGTGCAACCACTTCCACATCTTAGAAGGAAAGGGTGCATAACACTCGAAGAGTCTAAATTTTTTGACAAAGTGAATTTCTTTCTGAGAGTGAACACATTAACGAAGAACTAGACTAACCGGGTGCCACGACCAGTTGTGCGACGCTCGGGGTCATATTGTTCTTATACGGTGGGTCACGCCACCACATCCTTGTGTCTTGTTTTTTCTTCTCTCTGTCGTGTCTGTGTTTGTGTTTCGTCCAAACGCATTTCACTCATAGCTTTCCATTCGGTGGTTGTTTGTTTTACCTGAGTGAAATGTACAGGACCCTGTGTTTTCCTTCTTGTCTATCTCTTCTAGTCTATGCTGCTCCGTTATTAATTCACAACTTTATCTGGCACGAAACTTATCTGGTGTCCTTGACCATGATTTTGTTTCGGTCCGTACCTTATCTAGTTTGGCGAAAGCCGTCCAAAATTTGGGGTTTCCCGCCCAAGTCAGGACCACGTCTTTAATGATGGTTACCTTGTGCCATTCAACAACTGCCATCAATCTGGGTCATAGAATTGCAAAAGTCCCCTGACTGTGGATCGTTCGATCAGATTCACCGGGTGCAGTTATTTCCTTGTGCGTATAAATACAGCGCCGCCCCATCCACCAAAACACTTCACTGTTCGCCATCCTCTCCTCATCCGAACCCCAAACCATACTGCTCCACCTCGAGCATGACGTCGTCGATCAACCTCACTGCTTAGCTACCGGAAGGTGGTCGCTGGAGTCATTCCTCGCCATCGCGGGTCATCCTCCGCTCTGCACCGCCGTAGAGGCTGCACATCACCAAGCTAGGGTATGTGTAGCACAAATTCGGGCCTCTGCTTTTTCGTTCATGTTCTTTTGCGGTAATTTTTCATGGAATTTTATCGTATTTATCGGATCCTCACCATTAGGTAAAATTTTACGGATGCGGTTTGTAGTTGTTCCTCGCTCTGAGGTCAGATCTAGGGTTTGTGTTTTGTTTCGAGCGAATGGAATTGTTAGCACGATATCTAGTATTTTTATTCGATCTACTAGCTCGTCCTGATTATTTCATTCCCTCCAAACATTTCTCAAAGTCTGCATCTATTCCCTCAAAAAATGGTTTCCCTCTAAATCCTTTGTTGTGTGCATTTGTAGCCCTATCTATTTTCCCTTGCATCTCCTCTTATTCACAGGAAAATGCAGCCGGTTGAAGATTCTGCCCAACTAGTGGGTCGCTCAAACAGAGATGAAGATTTGTTTCTGGGCACGGCTGATGAATCTAAAGCACCAAATGCAAAGGGCCCAACGGTAGGCCCCTCAACAAGCAAGCGAAAGAAATCAGATGATCCGAACAACGAGCAAGAAGAGACTGCACCGAAGAAAAAGAGAAAGGGCGGACGACAGCCATACACAAACAACACACAGTATATATCTCATGACGAATATAACACTATCGAAGGAGAAACCAAGGAGCAAAGATAAAAGCATCTGCAAAAGATTCGACGTCACTGGGTGCGGAAATGGTTCACTTACAAGTTCATTCACCCTCGGTTTGCCAAGAATTTTGCTTTCCATCCACCGTGGGGTGACTGCCGGGAAATTTCTCTCATACCTCATCAGGGTCCCGAAGAAAGACCTCCTCCTCCACCTGATGCTGATGAATCATCCCTTCGCAGACCAACTGACTATCCTGATGAATTACTCAAACGACAAAAGAATGCTGCTATTTGAGCCAAGCAGGCCAAAAAGAAAAAGTTGAAGGAAGCTGAAAACCTTCGCCTACTTAAAGACGATCTTCAAAAGAAAAAGGCCGAAGGGAAAGCTGAAGGCCGCAGTAAACAAAGGCATGATCCCAGCTTTGCTTCGAAGAAGAAGGGTGCTCGGAAGAAGAAGAAGGCTTCACGTGTTGATGAGGATAGCACGAGTGATTCCTCCGATGCTGATGATCCTCCTGTCACCAAGGAAGAAGTTGCTGCTCTCAGTGAGCAAGTCAACATCACCACCTCCATAGTACTGCCAGATCTTCGAGTTCTAGTTGTTCCTCAGGCACCTCCGAAGAAGATTTCGGGTCAGAGAAAAACTCCTCATACAACTGTCACTCTGCAACAACATGTCAACACCACTCCTCATGCTGAGGCAATTGATCTAAAGGATTTGGTTGTTGATGCCCCTGTGAACACTACCAAACCAGGCAAAAGGATTCCTAAGCCTGCACTGAAGAAGATCAAGGCTTCCAAGCCCGATCAAAATATTCCACTACCCCAAGATGATGAAGCTCCGAAAGGAAAATCTGTCAAGTTTGCTCCCACTTTGACTCAGCCTCTAGCTTCTAAGCCTGCGACTGAAAATATTGTACCACAGCCTGCTTCTTTTCAAGCAACATCAGTGGCCCCTCATTACTTCAATCACACCTTTATTATGGAACAGCTTGACAGGTTCATGGAAAATCCATTCGATGGAGAAGTAGCATCACTCCCAATTCTTGCTGAAGTCATTGCTCAAGCAGAATCTCTTGTGAATGATATGCGTGAAGACGCTGTTGAAATCAACACTCTATGTACTGAGTTATCTGATTTGGATAATCGAATGAAAACTGCCTCGTCAAAGTTTGTCATTCGTGAGCTTGAGAACTCCTACAAGGATGTTAATCGTACCATGACTATGCTTCGACATCGGTGATTGGGTTTTCACTCGGACCTAGATTCAATTGTCCGTAAGATTTGTGATGAGTATCAAGCTAAAGTGACTGGCTACAATGACCTCGTTAAGGGTCACATTGATACTGCAGCTCAAGAAAAGAAAAAGCAACGAAAGAATACCTCGCGTAAGCCGGTTGCTGCCACTCATGAAGAGATTCTGCCAGCTCCTGCTCCTGCTACAAAAGAAAAGACTCCTAAACCTGTCACTGACTCACCTCCACCTGTTCAGGCATCCAAAACTCAACTCTCGCCAAGGCCAACTGAAACAGTGCCTGTGGTTTCTGCTATTTGTCCAGTCACTCCCAATAAGTCTGCTCCTGAGGAAGGTGAACTTGTACGTTTCGAAGCATCTGCTCCACCTCCTCCTGTTATGACAATTCCTCAACCTTCGCAATCTGAGGCCGAGCAAAATCCAGTTCCACCGACTGAAATGATTACCGAAGCTCCACATACTGGAACAACAGCTCCTGGAACTGTGTCCTCTACCCCGTCATTGCTCCAGTTGACAACTGATTCACGTGCTCATTCTGATGACCCTGGTCCATTTGCTCAAAGATCACTTTCTGGTCATCATCCAGACTTCGTCGTTTATGGCGATGAATTTCTTTCTCCTGAAGAAGGACTCAAGCTTCCATTTCCTCGAGAAACATTGCCTATTTTCTCCACTGGTGCTGGTGCTAAAGGCCCTCTGTTCAACAGGAATACTCATCCCAAGTTCTTTTAGAATAGTCCCTCTGATGGTCTTCGCACTTCTAATTCACCTCGTTTCTGGACCAAAGAACAAGCTATCTATTATTTTCGGGTGCTATATGAAAGCAAGAAGATTTTCCCTCATGAATTTCCCAATATACCTGCGATGCAAAATATTGGATGCTTCAATCAGTTACTCCAAGACTTGGATGATTTCTGCCTCACCAAAGTACTTGCATTTGAACATCCCTGGAACCAAGAGATTATACTTCAGTTCTATACCACCTTATACATCTCTGGTGATGAGAATGACAGCTCCAAGTGGATTTTCGAATGGATGACTGAAGGAAAATGGATCAAGTGTACTTCTACTGATTTTACCTCGCACTTCCATTTCCCTCGCTTTGAGCATGGCAGTAATGAGATTCGGGTGCACTTCATTGATGTTATCACCGATGAAGACTTCAAGTGCACTATGGACAAAGAAAAGATCCGAGATTATTCTGGTCCTCCTCTGCCTGAGCACTTAACCTTTGAAAATCAAACGTTGTATCATCTAGTCACGTACTCCATCTGTCCGCTCGCTGGCATGAATGATGACAAGTCTATTTCTGATATCCTTCGAAATGCCATCTATGCTATCTCCGAGCGATATGCTTTTGATATTGAAGACATGTTCCTTCGCATTCTGAAAGATGTTACACAGTATCCACTGACTATCAAATTTTATGCCCCGTGGATTCAGAAAGTTATTGATCATGCTATGCAGACTGTGTATCTTGCCAAGGCTAGCCACAAATGTTTCATTCCACCGGTGCATGATACTATGAAAGTCATGGAAGAAATTTCTTCAGGAAAAACTTCGTCACCTCCCGAAGATTATCATCATGCTTTTGATGGTCCATGGCTTCCTCAGTGTGTGCCTTTACCAACCTCTCAACCTCCATCTCATTTGGAGATTAGCATGCGAATGCAATAGTTGATTCTGCAACACATTGCTGACGATCCTCGTGAAAAACAGCATCTTCCGAAGAAATAAATCTCCTGCATAATGATAACCCAAAAGTATAGGGATCGCAACAGTTTTTGAGGGTAGAGTATTCAACCCAAATTTATTGATTCGACACAAGGGGAGACAAAGAATATTTGCAAGTATTAGCAGTTGAGTTGTCAATTCAACCACACCTGAGACTAAATATCTGTAGCAGAGTGATCAGTAGCATAGTAGTATGATAGTTTGATAGCAGTAGCAATAGTAGTAACAGTAACAGTAATGGTAGCAGCAATAGTAGTCACAATTGTAACAGTAGTAGCAACAGTAGTAACTTAGCAAGAACAATATGTGAAAAGCTCGTAGGCATTGGATCGGTGATTATGTTGGATAACATTCATCATGTAACAATCATAACCTAGGGCGACACAGAACTAGCTCCAATTCATCAATGTAATGTAGGCTTGTATTTCGTATATAGTCATACGTGCTTGCGATAAGAACTTGCATGACATCTTTTGTCCTACCCTCCCGTGGCAGCGGGGTCCATAAGGAAACTAAGGGATATTAAGGCCTACTTTTAATAGAGAACCGGAACAAAGCATTAGCACTTAGTGAATACTTGAACTCCTCAAACTACGGCAATCACCGGAAAGAATCCCAATTATTGTCACCTTGGGGTATGCGGATCATAACACGTAGCAGGTGCATACAACTTGCAAGATCGGATCAAGAACACAAATATATTCATGAAAACATAAAGGGTTCAGATCTGAAATCATGGCACTCAGGCCCTAGTGACAAGCATTAAGTATAGCAAAGTCATAGCAACATCAATCTCAGAACATAGTGGATACTAGGGATCAAGCCCTAACAAAACTAACTCGATTACATGATAAATCTCATCCAACTCATCACCGTCCAGCAAGCCTACGAAGGAATTACTCACTCCCGGCGGTGAGCATCATGAAATTGGTGATGAAGGATGGTTGATGATGACGATGCCGGAAGATTCCCCTCTCCGGAGCCCCAAACGGACTCCAGATCTGGCCTCCCGATGAAGAACAGGAGGTGGCGGCGGCTCCGTATCGTGAAACGCAATAAAATTTCCTCTCTTATTTTTTCTCTGGAATTGTGAATTTATAGGCCAGAGATTAGGGTCAGCGGAGCCATGTGGGCCCCATGAGCCACCAGGGCGCGCTTGGGGGGGTGGGGGTGGCGCGCCCTGGTGCCTCGTGGGCACTGGGTGGCCCCCCTCCAGTTGGTCTTGGTTCCAGTATTTTTTATTTATTCCATAAAAAATGTCCAAAAAGTTTCATTCAATTCCAAGAACTTTTATTTCTGCACAAAAAACAACACCATGGTAGTTCTGCTGAAAACAGCGTCAGTCCGGGTTAGTTTCATTCAAATCATGCAAATTAGAGTCCAAAACAAGAGCAAAAGTGTTTGGAAAAGTAGATACGATGGAGATGTATCAACTCCCCCAAGCTTAACTCATTGCTTGTCCTCAAGCAATTCAGTTGACAAACTGAAAGTGATAAAGAAAACTTTTACAAACTCTTTTGTTCTTTTATCTATATATATGCTTAAATAGTATCCAAGTTTTCAGCAAAGATTATAACTAACCATGCAAATGATAACTTTTAGAAATTATATTCACTCATATCAATGGCATAATCAACTAGCGAGCAATAATAAGACATCTCAAATGCCAACACTTTGTCAAAACGATCATGATATAATATGACAACATGGTATCTCGCTAGCCCTTTCTGAGACCACAAAACATAAATGCAGAGCACCTCCAAAGTTCAAGCAGCGACTAATCATTGTAATTCATGGTAGAAGAGATCCAGTCATGATGCACACAACATTAACTATACACAATGCATGAGAATGACAATAGTGCTCTCAGGTCTGGTGCTTGTTTGAGAAGGTGATGACTCAACAATAAAAGTAAAATAACATAAAAGTAAATAGATAGGCCCTTCGCAGAGGGAAGCATGGATTTGCAGAGGTGCCAGAGCTCGAAGCTTAAATCAGAGATAAATATAATTTTGGGAGGTATGCCTTTCCTGTCAACGTCACGACCGAGAGTTTTCAATATCTTCCATGCTAAACACATTAGCGGCGGTTCCCAAGCGGTAAAGTAAAGTTTACTCCCCCTCCACCAACAATCACAAGCCATGGCTAGCCGAATCCTCGGGTGCCCTCCATACCAACAACTTTCCAGGAGAGTTTGTTTTATTATTTTGCAATTTTAATTATGGGACAGGGCATCCCGATTACCAGCCCCTCTCATGCAAGGACAAGTGAATAAACACTCATCATGAGAATAACCCGCTTAGCATGGAAGATACTGACCGCCCCCTATCGCTCCATGAGCGGTACGGGCACACAAAACAGATGTTCATTTGAATATTTAGAGGTGGCACATGCAAATTTACTTAGAACGGTAGAGTAATACCGCATATATGTAGATATAGTGGACTCATCTGGAATAACTTTGGTTTAAAGGTTTTGATGCACAAGCAGCATTCCCGCTTAGTACAGGCGAAGGCTAGCAAATAGGTTGAGAAGCGACCAACTAGAGAGCGAAAACGGTCATAATCATGCATTATGAATAATCAACATTGAATACTAGCATGAGTAAGATATAAGCACCATGAACATTAATATCGTGGAGGCTGTGTTGGTTTTGAATCAACTACATGCGTGAACATGTGCCAAGTCAAGCCACTTGAAACATTCAGAGGAGGATACCATATCATCATCCCAAACGCTGTCTCACGCACGCGCAAGCGATTCAGCGTCTTCAAGCGGCCGCACACGGGCCGTCCATCTCAGTTGATGGCTGCGACACGGGGCGGACAGTTCCGAACCGAGAGAAGAGAGGTTTTTTGTCCCTTCCGGGGAAATGAGCCCACCCAGCCATCCTCTCCATTCCCCTCTCTCGCCTCCTCACATCAAACATGAACAGAGGGAGAGAAATCCCTAGGTCGTCGGCGTCCGCGGCCGGCGTGAGCCTGAGCACGGCGACGATTCAAGGGGCAGAGCTCGGACTGGCGACGAGCTCATCGACACCAACAACCACGCGGAGGCGAAGCACCCTAGGGGAGAATCGAGAGGCGCTCCTGCAACCAGAGGTGGGGAAGGAGAAGGGGCAGGATGCCGGTGACGCGAAGGACGACGAGCGGGGTGGCGGCGAGCTGCTACGACTCCTGGGGGTAGAGAAGGTAAGCCTCACGCGCCCTAACCCTCTCCATTTTTCTGGTCTAGGCTCATGAACGGGGGGCGGGGCATTTCACCGACGCGGCGGCGTCATCTACGTCGATGAGCGGGGGAGCCGATAGGGGGGAGTCAGGCATGTCGCTCGAGATTGTAGTCGACGCCATACAAGGCCGCGTGCAATCCCCCACCCTCCACTCGTTTTCGTCTTGATTTTTGTTGGTAGCACACCATGGAACAGAGAGGGGAATCCCTGTCGAATTTGTGTGTAGCGCATCATAATTTAGGGGAGGTGATTTTAGTGGGTTTTCAAAGCACATATTAGCATCCAGGGGGTGGTGCTGTGCAGGTTTTTAGATGTAATTAGTTAGTCCACAGGGGATGTAGGAAATTCTGTTCAACGTTCTAGGCACGAATGCAGTATTAGTGTCTCCAGTAGCAGGCAAGTTTTTACAAAACTTGTCGATCAGGAGGACAGGAATTTCTCACAGCACTGGAGGGCAAGTTTTTGGTTTACAACACTGGAATGTAGGCATTTTTTTGTTCAGCGGGTTAGGCCCTTTTATGCATAATAGTTTCTTCCAGTAAGTACGCAAGTTTTACAAACACTGTCCAGCATGAGTAGGCAAGTTCCCCTGATAGTGCTGCTAATCTGCTTCAGTTAGAACTGTAGTTTTTCATTTTGTGGCTGTTTTGGACTAATCTGCCTATGTAGTATGAAGCTTAGTTGGTTTTTACATATTTCCCACTTTTTGGAACTTGAAAACCCAAATCAATTCAATCATATCAGTTCAGCTTCACATGAAAGATAGAAGATACTAGTTTCTATATGATTTCAGACATTTTTCAGGTTGTATCCCACAAACACTAGATGGAAATTAATCAGTTTTCTGCATGCACATTACATTGCTTTTTTAGGGTACATTAACTGATCTTTCTCGACCTTGCTACTTGACTTGTCCTAGAAATATCAACACTGGAGGGCAAGCTATTACCATACTTGTAGCAGTAGTTTGTTTCTCCAGCAGCACTGCAGTGCAAGTTTTTTGATTGACATCTTCAGTGAATATTTTTGTAGGCAAGTTTTACAGTGGGTTATGATGGAGGACTTCCCAGATCAATACGATGGCGAGGTACAGACCACACATTTTTTTGGTCCCTTATTTTATCACGACATTTTTACATGTCTTAGGAAGAGAATCAGTCAAAACCCCCGCAAACTATTTATGTAGGGAATGTATTCAGGTTTTTTCAGAATCAGGCAACCTCACACATTTTTCAAAATCAGTTTTTTTTAGAATATGTAGCAGCCCAACCAACACGCTTATCCCGATATGCTAGGTCACCTCACCCGCCGATCAAGTCGCCTAAAAACACTACAAGCCCCCAAAATCGCCGGAGCAGCCCAACAAACTCCCCTATCCCGGTGTGCTAGGTTATCTCACCCGTCGATCAAGTCGCCTCACTTCCAAAAATGCCGGAGCAGCTCAAGCAACTCGCCTATCCCGGTGTGCTAGGTCGCCTAACCCATCGATCAAGTCGCCTAAGACACCACTCACGTCCAAAATCGCCGGAGCAGCCCAACTAACTCGCCTATCCCGGTGTGCTAGGTCGGCTCACCTGTTGAGCAAGTCGCCTAAGATAGCACTCACTTCCAAAATCGCCGGAGCAGCCCAACCAACTCGCCTATCCCGTTGTGCTAGGTCGCCTCACCCGCCGAGCAAGTCGCCTAAAAACACTACTCACTTCCAAAATCGCTGGAGCAGCCCAACCAACTCGCCTATCCCAGTGTGCTAGGTCTCCTCACCCGTCGAGCAAGTCACCTAAAAACACTACAAGCTCCCAAAATAACCGGAGCAGCCCAACCAACTCGCCTATCTTGGTGTGCTAGGTCGCCTCACCCGTCAATCAAGTCGCCTAAAATCACTACTCACTTCCAAAATCGCCAGAGCAGCCCAACCAACTAGCCTATCCTGATGTGCTAGGTCGCCTCACCCGCCGAGCAAGTCGACTAAGACACCACTCACTTCCAAAATCGCCGGAGCAGCCCAACCAACTCGCTTATCCTGGTGTGCTAGGTTGCCTCACCCGCCGAGCAAGTCGCCTAAAAACACTACTCACTTCCAAAATTGCCGGAGCAGCCCGACCAACTCGCCTATCCCGGTGTGCTAGGTCGCCTCACCCGCCGAGCAAGTCAACTAAAAACACGACTTACTTCCAAAATCTCCGGAGCAGCCCAACCAACTCGCCTATCCCAGTGTTCTAGGTCGCTTCACCCGTCGATCTGTTGGAGTTGTGTCGAATATTGTGTACAAGGTAGGTTACAGTTGGACTCTGAGTAGTATTGTGTTTAGATAGGACATGGAGTCGTGTCCTAGTAGGACACTTGTATCCTAGGCCTCTCATATATAGTGGGGGTAGACACACGATGTAACCTATGCCAAAATAATAGCACAAGCGCGCAAGGGGGAGCCGGCGGCGTGTGCCGGTGCCCGGGTGACCGGTGTGCGTTATTGTGATGGTGTCACGGGTAGGAGCGCCCGGTGTCGTGCCTCGTGTGATTGCTAGCATGTTCGGATGATCGACGGCATGCCTCGGACTTATTCTAACAAGTCGCCTAAAAACACTACTCACTTCCAAAATCTCCAAAGCAGCCCAACCAACTCGCCTATCCCAGTGTGCTAGGTCACCTGACCCGTCGACGAAGTCGCCTAGAAATACTATTCACTTTCAAAATCGCCGGAGCATCCCAACCAACGCACCTATCCTGGTGTGCTAGGTTGCCTAACCCGTCGATCAAGTCGGCTAAGACACAACTCACTTCCAAAATCGGCGGAGCAGCCCAACCAACTCGCCTATTACGGTTTGCTAGGTCGCCTCACCAGCCGATCAAGTCGCCTAAAAATACTACAAGCCCCCAAAATCGTCGGAGCAGCTCAACCAACTCACCTATTTTTCGGCATGCTAGGTCGCCTCACCCGTCGATCAAGTCGCCTGAAAAGACTACATGTTCCCAAATTGTCAGAGCAGCCCCAACCAAGTAAATCGCCTAAGTCACTTCAACCAAGAATTAACGAGTAGGCGTTTCATTTTTGTGGGCGAAACACTAGGTCGCCTAATGAGGGGGTGGCAGGGGGTGGGGTAGGGGGTGGGAGACTAAATGTTCACTCCCAAAAAAGCGCAAATCGCCTAGCACACTCACAAACGTTTTGGGCAACAAAACCTTTTTTAATTTTCCCCTTTTAGTTTATTTACAGTAGCTTTTTCTCAATAAAATAGCAACTATTTTTTGGAGGCACAGTAAGGAACAGGGGGAAATGCAGGTACAAAATTTTTGCTTTTTCAATGTGTCCAAATGCAGGTATGACTGCAGCATATACGCCATACAGGCAACTCAAATGCATCATTTTTTATGGACTCAAATAGGCAACATGTTTTCATTTTTTTTGTCCCCACCAGCATGTCATTAGCACTTGAAACTATCTATGATCAGGCAACATGTTTTTTTCTTACAACTCGATGATGACCGAAGTAGGCAACACTCGTTTAAGTGCAGCAGGCAACACTCTTTACCCTTTTGTTCTTGTAGGCAACTTATTTAGGGGGTTGTGGCAGGGAAAGCGGCCAAAATAGTGCATTTTTCTGAACTTCAACATTTTGGTGTTCAATATTCTGTTGGCTTTTAATCCAGCATTTTTTACATAGCAGGCAAAAACGCTGTAAAAGTGTAATGTAACATGTGATCATAGTAGGCAAAGTTTTTACAGCACTAGATTTAGGCAAGTTATCTTTAAAACTTGCAGTGTTTATAGGCAAAATTGTGCTACAACAGTCGGCAAGTTTGTCTAGTTTATTATTATACCGAGATTATTAACAGTTTGTATACAACCAAATAACTATGCTTTCTCTTTTGTTTGTTGCATAAGTCAAGTGCAAGACAATAGGCAAGATACAATTCAAGAGCGAGCATCTTCTCTAGCATCCAGTTCTACATGGGGAGGGGAGAGACAAGAACAAGAGGGGCAGATTTTGTGCAAGACAAGTCAAGTTTCGCAACATATGGTACAAGAGACATGTTTGCAACTAGTATATCACACAGGGAGGTACAGAGGGGGAGTTCCACTAGCTATAGAACTAACAGAATCATGCCAACAAATTAGGAAGGGCCTTTTATCTTGGTGTTTTCACGGGAAGAAATTTTCCTAGTTCTGGCAAATCAAATTATTTGCCGAAGTTTCTTCAGAGTATTGCCTGATCTGCAACAAAGAGTTGCAGACAAAATTCCGTTCTTTTGGAATTTTTGCCTGATTTTTTCACCTTTTTGTGTTTTTTTGCAGTTGAAGAAGCTCCCCTGCTAGGACATGGCGGCTGGGGGAGGAGCATATGGTTTTCTGGTGGTGGGTGGTGGATCACACACGTGAGGGGGAGGGACCGCTGCCTTTTCCTATTTTCGTTTCTTTAGCGGGACGTGGCAACGCAAGGGATGGAACCTTTCTTGTTTTAGCACATGGGGGCACCGCACATGGACACTTTCCTAAACTGGCCAGCCGCGAGATCCGCCCGCATCGCGCGCGCGTTGTGTAGCATCATCCTATCATCATACTACATCACAATCATTTTAATGCATGTTGACACCCAAGATAAATCATTATCCACTCCTAGCTACTTAAGCATGGAATGAACAACTATAATCTCTAATTGTCATCATAAACATGTTTAATCATAACATGCTGAATCATGGATACTGAGTTAAACATATTTACAAAAACAAAGAACAAGTTGAGTTCATACCCGCTTTTCCTTGCCACAGCCACTTCATCAAATCATCGTCATTATTGCCTTTCACTTGCACGACCGAATGATATGAAAATAAAAATAGTGCAAGTGTGCCATAGACTAAGCTAGAATCTGCAAGCATTTTATTCAAAGGAGAAGACAAGGTAAAATGGGCTCTTTGTTAGATCAACAACAATGCATATGAGAGCCACTCAACGTTTTCATCATGGTCTTCTCCTTACAATGACTCAACAAAAGAAAAGAATTTCAGAGAAACACACTGAAATATTTTTGGAGTTTTTGGTTTTTCTAAAGAAAATGAAATAAAGAAGAAAACGAAAAACAAGAAAAACTATTTACACGGGAAAGCTCCCAACAAGTAAAAGAAGAAACGAGAAATCTTTTTGGGTTTTCTTTTACTACTCCGAAACTACAACTAATTAAACTAGAAAGAAAACCCGAAAAGAAATGAGAAATGTTTTTGGATTTTTCTCAAGGTTTTTCAAACACACAAGAAGAAAAAGAGAAAATAAAACTAGCATGGATTATACAATGAAAAAGTATGAACACCGATAACTGGAATAAAATGTGTGAGCATGAATGTAATGTTGGTGAGAGATATGTACTCCCCCAAGCTTAGGCTTTTGCCTAGCTTGGTCATCGCCATCCCTGGTCTGGGTAATAATCAAAGTGGTAGCTCGTAGAGGCATTCTGGGCCGCCTCCTCAGCCAGACGGGCAGCCTCGACCGCCACCTTGTACTCATGCACCTCGCTCTCCAATAGATAATATCTCTGTTTGTTCTGAAAATCAAAAAGGGCAGGAGCAGGCAAAACAACATACAGAGAACGACATTTATCAAAAACTAAGTTATATTCGTATCCTTGTGCATTGCATTTTAAAAACTTATGTTCTCGCATTGTTTTGAAATTTAAATATTTATAAGGTAGGAGGGGATCGTTGGAATTGGGCAAGACCCCTAACTTTGCAGCTACGCGGGAGGCATAAATTCCTCCATACAAATCACCATTACCCGCGTTACGCTGCAGCCTACGTGCGATAATAGCCCCAAGATTATAATACTTGCTACCAGTCAAAGCCGTATGGATACGACTTAGATCAGGGGCACAAAGCGTACTGCAGTCTTGCTTACCAACAATGCATTTACCATTAAAGAGTGCAAAATATCGAATAGCAGGAAAGTGGATGCTAACTATTCTGGCCTGCGTGACTCCCCTATCCTCACCGTTGCAAAGGCTATTAAGGAATGACTCATAATCAGATTTTTGTGGTTCATCTAATGAGCCCCAATATGGAATTTTGCATGCATCACAGAATTCTTCTAGAGACATACTATAGGATCTGTCATAGAGGTGAAATAAAACTCTAGAAGTGCGCGGATGATATTCAAAGTGTTGAGTGAGTGAATGAGTGAGGTAGTAATGCTGTGGTGGCTTATCTGCGATGAAGGCGGAGAGTTCGGTGTTGTCAATATATTGGTCAAATTCTTCCTTGATGCTTGCACCTAGCATGAACTCGTTGCAAGGCCATCGACATGATTTTGCTTCGGCACCCCGCACCGAACTTGCCCTTGGTTCCTCATATGATTGGCGTGCTGAGCTTTCACTTGACGACGCTTCAGAGGACCTCCTCCTTGAAGAACTCCTCCGGAAGAGATTCATTTTCCTAAGAACAATTTTCTGAAAAAAATTTGGGCCACAAAATGATATCAATAAAACTTCACAAGATTGATAGCAACTACTCATATGGATGTCTAGAGGCTATATCAAGCATTCAAACTACTTGGAACTCAAAGAATTCAACATGCAAGCTCATTTTCAGTAGCACCAAGAGCATCTAGTTATGAAAAATATAATCCACTAGAGCAAAAACTAATTGGAGCAATGGAGGAGTCACATACCAAGGAGCAATCTCCCAAAACAGTTTCGAAAACGGAGCTCCGAGCAAGGAGATCGAAAATGTTAGGTTTGTGAGCAAGAACACGAGAGAGAGAGCTACCAGGAATTTTTGCTAGAGGTAAGAGACGAAGTGGGCTGAAGGGATAAGTGAGGGGGTCCCTGTGGGGCTCACGAGCCACCTGGGCGCGCCAGGGGGGTGGCGCACCCTAGTGCCTCGTGGACACCTGGGGCACCCCCCTGGTATGATTCCAGTGCCAAAAATTCTTACATATTATATAAAAATTCATATCAAAATTTTATTGCATTCTGAGCACTTTTATTTCTGGGCACTTTTTATTGCACGGATAATTCAGAAAATAGGGTAATCATGGCATTTTATTGCATTTAACTAAAAAATAATAGAAAACAAAAAGTGGGTACAGAAGGTTGTGCTTACTAAATTCATCGACCACATGCCCCTCAAAAAGAGTCCATTAATAAGGTTGATCAAGTCTTATTAACAAACCATTTTCGAGTAACATGAAACCGAAGAATCTTCGTAAAACACTAGATTACCTCAACGGGGATATGCATCTCCCCAATAATAAGAGTTTCATATTTCCTTTTAACAGTAGGAAGAGGGAGTTGAAAACTTCCAATAGTAATTGTCAGAGTCTTTCCAATAACACGAATACTATTTACTTGAAATTGTTTCTTCGGAAAGTGCAGCGTATGTTCATTACCATTGATATGAAAAGTGACCTTGCTTTTGTTGCAATCAATAACAGCCCCTACAGTATTTAAAAAGGGTCTACCAAGGATAATCGACATGTTATCATCCTCATGCATATCAAGTATAACAAAGTCTGTTAGAATAGTAACATTTGCAACTACAACAGGCACATCCTCACAAACACCGATAGGCATGGCAGTTGATTTGTCAGCCATTTGTAATGATATTTCAGTGGGAGAGAGTTTATTCAAATCAAGTCTTTTATATAAAGAGAAAGGCATAACACTAACACCGGCTCCTAAATCACACAAAGTAGTTTTGACATAATTTCGTTTAATGGAGCATGGTATAGTTGGTATTCCTGGATCTCCTAGTTTCTTAGGTACTCCATCCTTAAAAGAATAATTTGCAAGCATGGTGGAAATCTCAGCTTCAGTTATCTTTCTTTTATTTGTGACAATGTCTTTCATATATTTAGCTTAAGGGGCCATCTTTAAAATATCAGTCAAACGAGTACGCAAAAAGACTGGCCTAAGCATTTCAGCAAAACGTTCAAATTCTTCCTCATCCTTTTTCTTAGATGGTTTAGGAGGAAAGGGCATGGGTTTTTGAACCCACGGTTCTCTTTCTTTACCATATTTTCTAGCAACAAAGTCTCTTTTATCATAAAGTTTATTTTTAGGAGGTGGGTTATCAAGATCAACATCAGGTTCTATTTCAACATCATTTTCTGGTTCTTTATCATTATCTGGTTGGGTATCCACATGGGCATCATTATTATTATCATCAGGTGAATGTTCATTACTAGATTGCATTTCAGCATCAGAAATAGAAACATCATTACTATCCTCCAAGGGTTTTTTCTACCTCAGGTTCACTAGAAGTATGCAAAGTCCTATCATTTTTCTTTTTCTTTTTCTTTTTAGATGGACTAGGTGCATCAACATTAATTCTTTGAGAGTCTTGTTCAATTCTTTTTGGGTGACCTTCAGGATAAAGTGGCTCCTGAGTCATTCTACCTCCTCTAGTCATTACTCTAACAGCATGATCATTCATATTGTTATTCATTTCATCGAGCAATTCACTTTGAGATTTAGCAACTTGTTCTAATTGGGTTTGAACCATAGAAGCATGTTTACTTACACCTTTGACATCATTAGCAATTCTAAATAACAAGTCACTCAAGTGATCAATCATGTAGGCATTTCGTTTCAATTGTTTCATAACATTTGCATTGAAGTGATCTTGCTTAATAATATAATTGTCAAATTCATACAAGCATTGACTAGGAGGTTTGTTATAAGGAATATCACTTGCATCAAATTTTATAAGAGAATTTACCTCTACTACGTGTGGCGGTGTGTCAAGACCATGTATTTCTTCAATAGGTGGTAAATTCTTAACATCTTCAGCTTTAATACCTTTTTCCTTCATACATTTCTTTGCTTCTTGCATATCTTCGGGACTGAGATATAAAATACTCGTCTTCTTCGGAGTGGGTTTAGGCGGTGGTTCGGGAAGTGTCCAATCATTATCATTCCTCAATATATTATTCAATAGTTCCTCAGCTTGTTCAATAGTTTGTTCCCTGAAAACACAACTCGCACAACTATCTAGGTAGTCCCTAGAAGCATCGGTTAGTCCATTGTAAAAGATATCAAGTATTTCATTCTTCTTAAGAGGATGATCAGGCAAAGCATTAAGTAATTGGAGAAGCCTCCCCCAAACTTGAGGGAGATTCTCTTCTTTAATTTGCACAAAGTTAAATATTTCCTGTAAAGCAGCTTGTTTTTTATGAGCAGGAAAATATTTTTCAGAGAAGTGATAAATCATATCCTGGGGACTACGCACACAACCAGGAGCAAGAGTATTATACCATTCCTTAGCTTCACCCTTTAATGAGAAAGGAAACAACTTAAGAATATAGTAATAGCGAATTTTTTCCTCATGAGCAAATAGGGTGGCTATATCATTTAATTTAGTAAGATGTGCCACAACAGTTTCAGTTTCATAACCATGAAAATGATCAGATTCAACCAAAGTAATCAACTCAGGATCGATAGAGCATTCATAATCCTTATCAGTAACAAATATGGGAGAGGTAGCAAACTTAGGATCATATTTCATTCTCCCCCTCATAGATTTTTCTTTCATTTCAGCAAGCAATTTTATAACTTCATCTCTATCATTACAAGCAAGAATGGCTCTAGCCGTCTCCCTATCAAAGCAATGTTCATCAGGTGTTTCAACTCTAGTAGGAGAGCTAGGCATAATAGGTGAATCATAATTCTCAAGATTTTCAACATTTTCAATTTCTTTAGCTTTAGCAAGTTGTTCAGCAAGAAATTCACCAAGTGGCACAGCATTATCAAGCCTAGTACTAGCATCATCATTAGTATCATTCATAGCATAAGTGGTATCTTCAATAACTTGCGACATATCAGAATTAATAGCATGTGGTGGTGTTGCAAGCTTACTCAAAACAGAAGGTGAATCAAGTGCAGAGCTAGATGGCAGTTCCTTACCTCCCCTAGTCTTAGAGGGAACGATCTTGGTCTTAGCGTATTTCAAATTCTTCATAGTGATCAACAGATATAAATCCCAAGTGACTCAGCAAATAAAGCTATGCTCCCCGGCAACGGCGCCAGAAAAAGGTCTTGATAACTCACAAGTATAGGGGATCACAACATTATTTGAGGGTAGAGTATTCAACCCAAATTTATTGATTCGACACAAGGGGAGCCAAAGAATATTTGCAAGTATTAGCAGTTGAGTTGTCAATTCAACCACACCTAAGACTAAATATCTGCAGCAGAGTGATCAGTAGCATAGTAGTATGATAGTTTGATAGCAGTAGCAATAGTAGTAACAGTAACAGTAACGGTAGCAGCAATAGTAGTAACAATTGTAACAGTAGTAGCAACAGTAGTAACTTAGCAAGAACAATATGTGAAAAGCTCGTAGGCATTGGATCGGTGATTATGTTGGATAACATTCATCATGTAACAATCATAACCTAGGGCGACACAGAACTAGCTCCAATTCATCAATGTAATGTAGGCTTGTATTTCGTATATAGTCATACATGCTTGCGATAAGAACTTGCATGACATCTTTTGTCCTACCCTCCCGTGGTAGCGGGGTCCATAAGGAAACTAAGGGATATTAAGGCCTACTTTTAATAGAGAACCGGAACAAAGCATTAGCACTTAGTGAAATTTCCTCCACACATTATATCCATTGCTGGAATATCTCTTCGAAAAATTTATATCCATGCATACATTCAGAGGGGGCATATTTCATCCTCGAGAACAGTAACACTTTATGACTCTCACCATGTTCTTTATTGCATATCTTTCTCTCTTCGATGGTTATCTATTTTGTCAACAATCGTTCAAAAAGGGGGAGATTGTTGGTGCAATAATTTGCCTCCTTATGTTTTGAAGACTGTTGACATAAACAGTAAGGGACTAATATGTTTGCTAGTGCACATAGAGTCACAAGTCCCTGATGTCATGAGGAGTTTGCTATAAACTCTGAAGAATATGCCCTGCGCAGCAGCGAGCATTATTAACGAAGATGATGATGTGAAGAGTGACCCCTAAAATTGTTGACGCAAAGCAATTGGTTCGGTGGGTTCCGAAGATATTGACTGCAGCTGAAGCAAGTCGAAGATGGAGTAAAGACGTAGCATTTGTTTCGTTGTTCTTCTTCTTTTTCATTGAGTCATAGGATCACCATACTATTAAGAGGGGTATAGTGTTTGAAGCTTAGGTTCTCTGATGCTAAACTCAAACTTATGAAAGCTATGAGAGAAATATCTTTGTGTTCCGAGCAAATACTTGCCAGCAAGAGACTATGATCTTCTTCGCTGCGAGAGATTTGACTCTGACCGAAGAGTTAGCATTACTTGTTCCTCAAGTAATGTTACCGTTGCTTCAAAAATCCTAGGGTTGCAAACGTGTCGGTTGGCCATTGGCTGGACCGCGTGTCCAAAATGGTCATTTCCCCTGAGGGAAGGCTGCGGCTATAAATAGCCACCCCGCACCGGCTTTGTCCAGTGGCTGCTCCATTTGATTCCGAGAAGTTTGTTGAGCTACCCCCTCTCCAGAGTGATTTGAGTTTAAAATCCACCGAGAGAAAAACCCTAGAGCCGAATAATTAGATAGTGGTTTAGCATACTCGAATCTAAGTCCAGTACGCAACACCTATTACTCTTGAGAGCTGCAAACTCTCTAGACGGTTAGGTGTCATTTCCTTCAGAGACCTAGAGTGATTGTGGTTCTCGAAGAAGAAGTCTGTAAAGGTTAGGAGATCCCTCAAGTATCTACCACGAGTATCGGCATTGGTTGACGAACCAATTGTCGAGGAGAATAGGGTGAAGAGAGTTTATCTTCTGTGTTAAATCACAACCCCTCCAACCAGACGTAGTCCTTGTGCAGAAGGACGAACTGGTCTACCAAACTCCTTGTCTTCACCAAGCTTTACTGGTTATTCCTTCGCACTTTTATATTTGAACTATGATGCATGTATGATTTTCATCATGTGATTGTGTTCGATGTCTGTACTTAGTTTTAGTTCGGTAGTTTACTTTCACTCACTGTTATCTGTTATCCTTCTTTCCGCTGCTGTGTTCTGAGAGTTTTGAAGTTTCCGAAGAAATTTTAAAACTCCCATTCACCCCCCCTCTGGTAGACATACTGCGTTCCTACACAAGGGCTCATCTTTTGATCTAGCTGGATTTTCTGATCCTGATTATACTGGAGATCGCGTGGACCTCAAGTCAGCCTTAGGCACCTGTCATTTCCTCAAACGATCTCTTGTATATTGGTCCTCGAAGAAGCAGAACTGCGTATCACTTTCCACAGCAAAGGCTGAGTACATTGCCGCTGGTGCCCGCCGCTCTCAGTTGCTATGGATGAAGCAGACCCTCAAGGACTATGGCATCAATGTGAAGACAGTCCCTCTCTACTGCGACAATGAGAGGGCTATCAAGAACACCCACAACCCAGTGCAACACTCAAGGACGAAACACATTCAGCTTCATCACCATTTTCTTTGTGATCATGTGCTAAAGGAAGACATCGTCATCAATCACGTGAAGACTGAAGACCAGCTTGCAGATATCTTCAGTAAGCCCTTGGATGAGAGAAGGTTTTGCATGTTGCGGTGTGAGCTAAACATTCTAGAATCTTCAAATGTCCTTTGAAAAGGACACACATCCTAACGCTTATGCTTTTTTGATGAGTTTGATGCATAATACATGAAGTAACGTATTTCTTCAATCAATGAAGACTTACCCTTTAAGTGTGAAGAAATTAACGAAGGATTCGATTCTCAGAACCCTACGACAATTGTACGCGGTGTTTGAAATCATCATAATTCTTATACGGTGGGTTACGCCATCACCCTCTTCTTGACATTTTTCAATTTGCGTTTTTCGTCACTTGCAATTTCGTCAAACTTTTCAAATTCGGCAAACTTTTCAAACTAGTAATTGAGGCATTTATATTGGTTTCCAAATCAGCCGCCAGACATGATCCAACGATGGATAGGCAAGGTGCCCCAAACGGTCATCCTATCAAACCCCCTTAAGACCTTATTCTACCAACATTTGGGCTTATTCTGCCAACACCCCACCCGAACGCCGTCGCCCCTCCCCTCCCCACCTTCTACCGCGGCAGCGGCCCACCTCGCACCTACCCACTCCCGATCCACCTCCTTTCCCCAGCCTCACCCCGCCCCCAGCGACTTTCTATCTACGCCGCCGCCCGGGCCACTCCTGTCACCTCCTTCCTATGGCGCCCTCCACCTTCTCCCCCCCGACGCCGAAGCACCCCTGCCTCCTTCCTCCTGGCGCTGGAGCTTCCCCGCGCCTCCCGATCCCCACCTTCTCTCTCATGTTACCCCCTAATCCGCCCCACCTTCTACTGCGCAGGAAGCCGGCCTCACGCCATCGCCGGAGCCGCGACCCGCTCTGCCACCTCCTTCCTACGGCGCCTGCCCCCTGGCCATGCCGGAGCCCAGGTCCCCCTCTCCTGATCTTTGGTGTGGCGCAAGCCCCAAAAAATCCACCCCGATGCAGCACCCGTGCACCACCCCGGCGACCCTCCACCGAGCCCCCACCGCTCCATGGGTCCCCAGGTGGCCGGATCCATCGACGGGGCGCCGGATCCATGTTTCTAGTCCTCCCCACGACCTCCCTCCATCGCCGGCGGTAGGCGAAGTGCAGCGGCTGGCTGCTATGAGGAGATGAAGGCGGCGGACCCCCTCACCGGATCTGCCCAGTCTCTCTCCGTGTTTGTGGACGGCGGACAGGCAGTGCACTTGCACTTAGGATGCAAAAATCTTTGCAGTGCACGGCAAAATACTCGGGTTGTTTCGGCCCCCTCCCCTTCCTCACCAGCACAGGGCCTCCAACGAGCTGCTCACTGCTGCCCTCCTCTCTCCCCTTTCCTTCTTCCCCGAAGGCACGAGCAAGATGTGCAGCTCGCTGTTCCTAATTGTGCAGCTCGCTGTTCCCAATTGTGCAACTCGCCGAACCGCATCCTTCCTCCACCCCATGCGTGCAGTGCACATCCGCTGTGCTGTGATCCATTGTGCATCCCGTGCGGCGGCATGATGGTCGGAGGGGCCAGAGGCCCGACGGAGGAGAGCAGTCGGCTCACTTCCTCCTTATCTGTACATCATGCAGTGCGGACGACCGTGGCGTGCAGTGCAGCTCGCCCCGGCGTGCAGCTCGTCCTGGTGTGCGGGCACCCTCACCTCTTGCTACAGTGCAGCTCGGTTGGCTCTCCGTTGCAGTTCGATCAAGGCCCATTGCTCCTTCGGCCGGAAGTTCACGGTTCAGTTTGAAAGTGTTTTGGATAGTTTTCGGTTCAGGGCTTCTTCTGTGCAGTTCATTGCTTTTTCTTTGAAAATTTTGTGTCTGGCTGTGTGGTTGTAATTTTGCACTTAGTCCTTGCAGTGCAGTCGATGTGGTCCGCCCTGGCCATGCCCATAGTCCATCCGGTGGTTCATTTGGTCGGCCGTGCGGATCGAGAACTCCACCTCTGCCTCCCTCCTCCGCCTTCAGTCCAGATTTGCAGTACAGTGCATAGTAAAAATGAGTTCACTTTGTAAAAATTGTACAGAGGAGTTCACTTTTTTATTATTTTTGGAGGAATTTTTTTTTGCAAATTTGTATGGACATGGTGTATAATTTGTTCAAAATCGATGCAGTCCATTAAGAAAACCTTGGCGGTGCACTTTGCAAAACAAAAAAAGATGAAGTTCATGGTTTCTTTGATGCATTACACACCCACAGTTCAGTTAACTATATTTTGCAGGAGAAAAACGAACACACACAAAAAATGATGCAGCTCACTAACATTGACCATGAAGCTCACTAACATTGACCATGTAGTCCAGATGAATTTACAAAAAAAGTAAAAGAGACAAAACAATTATGTAGTTCACTTCGATATATGTTGTGGTTCACTTGTCCTTATCTCTGCGGTCCACTCTTGTTCACAAAAAGTTAGAAAAAGTACAAAACAAGTTATGCAGCTCGCTTGCCTGTCTAATGCAGTACGGTTTTCTGTCTGAAGCAGTGCGATTTTATGTCTGATGCAGCTCACCCGTCGATTTTGGTGCCGCGAAAAACAGAGTGTCCGCATTTCGGTAAAATCAAAATTGCTCTTAAACCGTAAGCAATTAGAGAGAGTGTTCCACATGAAAAATTTGCGCCTCGCCGATATATTTCCAACGGCGTATCATTTGAATCATTCCGACTAGCAGTTTGTAAAAATGCGCAAAAAACGCCCGCTGCCACCGGTCGTCCGCCGCACCATTTTCAAAATTAGTTTAAAACCGTAAGGAATCTCAAAAACATTTCTATATATGAAAGTTGCGCCTCGTCCGTAGCTTTCCAACGGCATATCACACGCCTCGTTTCGACAAACGGTCAAAAAACTGGAGCAAAAACAGTACCGAAAATTTGCAAAAAAATTGAAAAACAGAATTCCGTGGTTTAGTAAATTTGAAACTGCTCTTAAACCGTAAGGAATTAGAGAAAGTAATATATATGAAAAAGTTGTGCCTCGACGATATATTTCCAACGACGTATCATTTGCTTAATTCCGACAAGCGGTTTAGAAAAAATCACGAAAATACGCCCGCTGCCACTCGTCGTGCGCCCACCGTTTTCGAAACTGCTCTAAAACCGCAAAGAATCTTGAAAATTTTTCTACATGGCGAAGTTGCGCCTAATCCATATCTTTCCAACGGCGTATTAAACGCCTCATTCCGACAAACGGTTAAAAAACTGGATCGAAAACAGTACCGAAAAAACACCACATGCAGTTTTTTCCGACGAGAAGTTCACTAGTGTTTGTATTGCAGTACCTTTGCTTCAGAAAGTGCAGTGCCCTCGTGTTGAGCGTGCAGTTCGTATGTGTGCAGAATAACTATTGAACTTTCCGACAAACGCGAGGGCACTGCACTTTATGAAGCAAGCGCACTGCAATACAGAGACTAGTGAATTTCTCGTCGAAAAAGCTGCACGCGGTGTTTTTCGGTACTGTTTTTGATCCAGTTTTTAACCGTTTGTCGGAATGAGGCGTGTAATACGCCGTTGGAAAGCTATGTATTAGGCGCAACTTCGCCATGTTGAATTTTTTTTGAGATTCCTCGCGGTTTAAGAGCAGTTTCAAAAACGGTGGGCTCCCAACGAGTGACAACGAGCGTATTTTCGCGTTTTTTCACAAACCGCTTGTCGGAATGAAGCAAATGATACGCCGTTGGAAAGATATCGTCGAGGCGCAACTTTTTCGTATATATTACTTTCTCTAATTTCTTACGGTTTAAGAGCAGTTTCAAATTTACTAAATCGCGGAATTCTGTTTTTTTCAAATTTCTGCAATTTTTCGGTACTGTTTTCGCTCCAGTTTTTTAACCGTTTGTAGAAATGAGGCGTGTGATACGCCGTTGGAAAGCTACGGACAAGGCGCAACTTTCATATGTAGAAATGTTTTTGAGATTCCTTACGGTTTTAAATTAATTTTGAAAATGGTGTGGCGGACGACGGGTGGCAGTGGCCGTTTTTTCGCGATTTTTTACAAACCGCTGGTCGTAATGATTCAAATAATACGCCGTTGGAAAGATATCGACGAGGCGCAACTTTTTCATGTAGAACACTCTCTCTAATTTTTTACGATTTAAGAGCACTTTTGATTTTACCAAAATGCGGACACTCTGTTTTTCGCGACACCAAAATCGAATGAGTGAACCGCATCGGACAGAAAACTGCACTGCTTCAGACTGAGAACCGCACTGCATCAGACAGGCAAACAAACTGCATGATTTCTTTTTTTGAGATGTAAATTTTCTTACACAAAGAAGTTGAATGCGGTTCATATCGGGCGTAAGTGAACCGCAACACTATCGAGAAGTGAACCGCATTACTTTTCTTTTGTCGTTTCGGTAAAAAAATTCTGCACTTACAAGATGAACAGCATCAGACGGCCGACCGCACTGCTTCAAATGGAAAACCGCACTGCATCCGAAGGGCAAGTGCACTGTATGATTTCTTTTGTATTTTCACTAATAAAATTATTGAATGAAAGTGGACCGCAGAGACGAGGGCAAGTGAGCCGTGGGGCAGAAGCTAGTGAACTACATCTACAAAGGAGTGAACTTCTTTTTGAGATATTTTCTTTTCTCATTTTACCGAGTGAACCACATAGTTTTTTTAACTGAACCGCATCCGAGTATCGTTTTATAACAAAGCAAAGCCCACGCACTACAAGCGAACCACATCATTTTTGGTCTCCGTTAATTTGAACTTCATAATTTTTGTCTTTTTTCTAACTTTTTTTTATAAATGCATCAAAACTGCATGGTGAGTTTAGTGAACTCCATTAAATTTTTTTAACTTCTTATAAACGCATCTGGACCGTTTGGTCGAATGTAGTGTACTATAGCTGATTCCGCATTCATCCGCATTATACCGTCGGAGCAGAGGAATCCCGGAGGCATAGTTCATTTTTCTCTCTTTTTGTTGCCCCCCATCTCCCGCAAAAACTGGTAAACTGAACCGCAAGAACAGCGGATAGGAAACTTCAGTGCACCGAAGATTCCCATCCAAAAAAAAATGAGTCCAAAGTGATACGAATGAGAGTAGTGCACTACGGAAAAAACACCAAACCGCACGCTGATGTTTTTATGGTTTCTTTTCAACTGAACCGCAAGACAACAACGACTGCAGTGCACTTTGATTTTTTTAAAGAAGACAAAACAGTGGACTGCAGCTTGTTTTTCTAAATTGATTCAGTTCACTGCGAGGTGGCTCTGGGCATTGCATTTCTGTCCCTCGTTGGAGCTTTTCTCGCTGGCCGTTGTACCACCTACATACCAACAAAGTGGATGGGCGTCAGAGAAAGAAGAGAGAAGAAGAGAGAGACTGATGTGCAATCACACATAGCCGCACCGCACATAGGCAATCTGTGAGCTGCACGAGCTGGAAATATGGACTGCAAGGCGATCTCCGGCGGTGCAGCATGCGGCAAACTGCACGCGACAGTGGAGGCAGAATTGCGTTGACCTGGGGTAGCCCTCGTCACCGTGCTGGTCATCAGTGCGAGCCACACACAAACGTCCGGCGAACTGCACAAGGAATTAATCAAACTGCATTAGAGATTTTATACTGCACTAAATTCACCAAAATCAACAGCAAAATCGAGTCATCGGCACTGCAATGGAATCACTACACGCCCAGCAAGGGCACTGCACGCACAATACCGGCGGACTGAACTGGCTCACACTGTGGACCGCACATCGCGTGCCCAAGTACTGCATCCCATGCCGCCGGAGTAGGCCGCCATTCTTCCGGCGCCAGGGACTGCACTGCACTGCTCGCCGTTTAGGGGAGAAGAGAGGAGGACTGCAGCGAGGGATGCAAGGGGAAGCCCGTGGCGACGGGCCGCGTACTGGTGGGAGGAGAGGGGATCCTCGCCACGTTGGACGTCGGCTGTAGACCCGCGAGAGGACCTTCTTCCTCCCTACCTCCGGCCTTCTTCCTTTGCTCGCCGCCGCCGTGCACGCGTGGCCGTCGTTCGCCGATGAGATCCGCGCGAGTTCCCACCACAACCATCAACATCTAGCACGCGTGGCTCCTCCTCTGCTCGTCCCATCTGCACATCGGAGCACAGCCCAAATTGCACAGGCGCCCCGGATTGCGTTACCATCTGCACAGCGGAGCACAGCCCAAAATGCACGCGGCGCCCTTCCATACTGCACAATGTCGTCGGAGCCATCAACTGCATGGCTAGGCGCGCCGAACCGCATCGCGTGCCCCGCGCACTGCAAGTCCGGGACGCCTGGGCTACAAGGGGAGGAGGGGCAGCTCGTCTCCGGGGGGGCTGATTTAGTCTCGAGTGAACTGCAGCAGGGGGGACGCGAGGAGGTCGGTCCCTCGGTGGACGCCGGTGGGAGGAGCGCGGCGGAGAGCTGTGGAGGTGGCTGCAGAACCGCGAGAAGCGGGACGGTAGCGGCGGTGTGTGTGGATCCGGCCACCGCGATGCAGCAGGAGGTCGCCGGGGCGGGTGTGTGTGGATCCGGCCACCGCGGCACAACAGGTAGTTGCCAGGGCGGGGGAGGGTGGATCCGGCCATCGCGGCGCAGAAGGAGGTCACCGCGGGGGGGGGGGGGGGGTAGAAGTGGTCGACGCCCACGGTGCTCGTGCGCCCCATCTCCGGCGGCGATGCGGGAAGGAGGTGGTGCGGTGGAGGGAGGGAGGTGCTGCGGTGGGGAAGGGGAAGAAGGTGGGAGGAGATGGGCTGGTGGGCACGAGGAGTCGTGGGAGTGGGAGCAGTGGGGGTGGGTTTCGACCGGGGTTGATCTGCTCGCTGTGCGTTAGGGTGTTGGCAGAATAAGCGTTTTTGTGGGTAGAATAAGGTCTTAAGGGGGTTGGTAGAATAGACCCACCCTATATATATATATATATATATATATATCCATGACAAAATGATTTTATTATTTAAATAAACAAATCATAGAGACATACCCGTGGTATATAATACCTACTAACAAAATTATCACTACTGGAGGAATGCCAAGCAGTGGCGGGTGGGAAATTGCCATTAGTGGCGGGCAAGCCTCTCAGAGGCGCCCGTCACTGACCTTCCGCCACTGCTAATACGCCATCAGTGGCGGGCGTCCGCCCGCCAGTGGTAGCACATAAACAGTGGCGGGCGTCTGATATGGCCCGCCGCTGTATTGTTTTATTAGTTGTGGCGGGTTTTCTGTAGCACCTGCCACAACTACTTCTCCATCTGCCAGCACACAAACGTGACAATTAGCCAATACAAATTACCCTGAAAATTGACAATACACAACAGGCAATATGCATTACGCAAGTGATCATGCACATTACATTCAATACAAATAGATGTACAAATTAGAGTACAACAACTCACGTGACAGTAAATATAGTCTCTCAGCGAAGCATTCAACATGTCACATACATACAAGACGTCATGATAACAACAACACCATAATGACAATGAACTGGATAAAGATAATCAAATTCTTTACTCGCACACTTGTCCACACGGTCTTGCATACTTCATAGTTGATTTTCTCTTTGCAGACGTAGTTGGCACAACGATCATCTGCTTCTTTTTTAGTCTTATATCCTTTATAACAGGTGTTCTTGTAACCGTCCACTTGTTCCTTGCATATCTCCCATGAATCATAAACTCCTGGGTTCCTCCCGGTGTACACCACATACCAGTTCCACTTCATCTACGAAGATAAATAAACAAGCTGACAAGTCAATTTCATAGTTATCCAATCACATAGTGCAAAGGCACATCACAATCTTCATAGCATCATAGACGATAGAAATGACCACGATTCAGTTCACTAATAGTTTGGAAGCAAAAGTTTAGATCCTTCATAGCAACATAGAAATTAAGTTCACACGCATCGATCATATAGATCACATAAAGGCAGTGCACTAGTTGTTCAGAAGTACAGCTCCATCATGAGCTATCCTCGCCTTCCATCATCTTCGTGATCTCGGCTTGGGCGGTCCTCGCAGCTTTGACGGCTACTCGCGCACTCTCAACGGCTGCTCTAGTGCTCTCAGCGGCTGTTCTCGCGCTCTCGTAATATGCCTGAGCACTCCCAGAATATGCCTTAGCACTCTCGGTGGATGCTCGAGCACTCTCGACATAGGCGAGCATGATCTTCGTGTACTGAGCCACCCTCGTAACGATGTCTACGGCAGTAGGAATTCCGTCTATGGGTGTAGGAGTCCTAACGAGGCGTCTTGGTTTCTCCATCTAAATCGCATTGAACAAGTTCACATTTAGATGTCTTCGTAAGTTGGTCCTCCATAAAAAAGTAATAAATTTACGAAAAAAATCGGCATGACCTTTGATAAAAATTGAACATATTGAGTGCCAGAAATTAAGCGAAACAGAACTTAATCCATGCTTCGCAAAAACATTGGCACTCATTATGAATACCTGCATCATGAAAAAAATACTGTACTATATGTTCATCCATATTTAGTACATAGTCCTCTAGCACACGCATTCAAATTTAAGATGTTGTCTACTTACGAAGATTCAATAGTACATCATATAAATTTTTTTAACTACACTAACAAAATGTTGCAGATTTACAAGCATAACAATGAGAACAACTAAATTCTCAAATTTAAGACGTCTACTTACGAAGATTCAACGATACATCATATAACAAATTTTAACTACACCAACAAAATGTTGCAGATTTACAAGTACAACAATGAGAACAACTAAAATCTCAAATTTAAGACGTCTACTTACGAAGATTCAACGGTACATCATATAACAAATTTTAACTACACTAACAAAATGTTGAAGATTTACAAGTACAACAATAAGAACAACTAAAATCTCAAATTTAAGACGTCTACTTACGAAGATTCAACGGTACATCATATAACAAATTTTAACTACACTAACAAAATGTTGCAGATCTACAATTACAATAATGGGAACAACTAAAATCAACATTAATAGAGAGAAGGGAGGTGTGCTTACCGGGCCAGAGTCGGACGGTGGGCAGGACGAGGCCGAGGTCGATGGCGGAGGCGTCGGCGGACGACGAGTTCGGCGGAGACGAGGACGACGTTGGATGCGGAGGAATGCGCGGGCGACGGTCACATGGAAGTAGTTGTATGTAGCATTGCAAGGCGACGCCGATGAGCTTCGAGGCGGGGACGGATGGCGCGGGCGACGGGGAAGATTGGGTCCTCGGCGCCGTTTGAGGCTGCGGACGGCGACCTCGCCGGTGGCGATGGACGACGCCACGACGCTGTCGACGGGGAGACAGAGGGGGAGAATGAGATGTTTGCGTTTGAAGTTAGATCCGACGGGGGATGTGGTCGATAAGGTCGTGCGTAGCTGTGACGGGCACCCAATAGAGCCCGCCACTTCTATATATGCGTGGTAGGCGGCAGCGTGGCCAAATATAGCTGTGGCGGGCGCGTAACTGCGCCCGCCACTCAAAACTCTGATTTTTTTTGAAAAAGTTTGGCGCGTGGGTACCCAAATATAGTTGTGGTGGTCGTTTACCGTTGCTCGCCATTGCTACCTGATGGACCAGTGGCGGGCACGTACTTCCGCTCGCCACAGCCACTTTTTGGCCCGGAAGAAATTAGAAATCGTGTAGGTGTGGCGGGTATTCTGTTGTGTCCGCCACTGTTACGTGCGGAGCTATGGCGGGCACTCTTTATTACTCGCCACTGCAAAGTTTCCAAAATAGCTGTGGCGGGTTCCTCACCCCGCCCGCCACTCATTAGGGTTCACCTATAAGTGCTTTCCCAGTAGTGTATGTATATACGCGGGTATGTATATATCCAATGATTTATTCTAGGTTCTAGCTACTAAAGAAATTATGTACATACGCGAATATATACATACCTACTATACCTACTAACGAAATTATGTAAATACGCGGTTATGCATATAACTACTAAAAAAGTTATGTACATATGTGGGTACCATGCAAAAAAATGTACATATACGGGTATGTATATACCCAATTATGTACACATGTGGGGTATGTACCCACTAATGAATTACGTACATACGCGGTTATGTACATATACATTTTATACAAATTGTATATACCCAACTTATGTACAAAATGTATATACCCAATTATATACATATGTGAGGTATGTATATACCCACTTATGATATATAGTACAAAATGTATATACCCAATTATATACATATGTGGGGTATGTATATACCCACTAATGAATTACGTACATACGCGGGTATGTACATAACCAATGATTTATTCTATGAATCAATAAATGCTATATAAAAAGGTAATAAATCCGTTTGGGACACCTAGGTGCCTGGGCACCTTGCCTATCCGTCGTTGGATCGTGTTTACCGGCTGATTTGGAAACCAATGTAAATGCCTTAATTACTAATTAATTTAGCAGGCTTTAATTCCTTAACCATCCCATGCATGCATGTCACGTCATAGAAAAGGAAGGAGATTAAAATACCATAGTGAATAAAAATCAACATTTATTATCTTCTGATATAGCACTTATTCATTCGTAGAATAAATCACTAGGTATGTAAATACCCGTGTATGTTACGTAATTTTAGTAGTAGGTATAGACATACCCACCACATAATTGGGTACACACATACCCGTACATGTATTTTTTTTGCATGGTACCCACATATATACATAATTTCGTTAGTTGGTATATGCATACCCGTGTATATACATAATTTCGTTAGTAGGTATATGCATATCCACGTATGTACATAATTTTATTAGTAGGTATATTCATACCTGCGTATGTATATAATTTCATTAGTAGGTATATGCATACCCGCGTATGTATATTATTTCTTTACTAGTTAGAACCTAAAATAAATCATTGGATATATACATACCCGTGTATGTACATAATTTCATTAGTAGGTATATATACCACGGATATGTCTCTATTACTTGGAGTCAGCGCACAATTTATTGATATAAATAATAATAAAAAATTGTCATGGATACCTCATGAAGGTATCAATTTCTATTTATACATGTATTCATCTGTGCGTAGAAGGTCCGCAAGCCGGCGAGTCACATTGTGCGTACATGCATGTATATCTCAATCTAAAGTGGATGCATGTAAACATGTATATCTCTTTTCTTTTTTATTTTGTTATTCTCTCTCCACCAATTAATGTGTGTTTTAATTCTTTCCAAATCAATAAATGTAAATGGATTGACAAGCGAGCTATTAAATGTTAGGTGCCCAGGCACCTAGGTGCCCCAAACAATTTACCTATATATATATATATATATGACTAATTTTCTGTACTCCTGGGAATATGTACTCCCATCCTCAATATACCTCATGTACGCATTGATTATACTTCTTTATCATTCTCAATATACTTCATTAAATATTCTAAGATACCCCAATATGAGTTTTGTTGAAAAAATATCATTTGCGACATACTTTTTGTAATATACCTTTTTCACGTACAAACAAATCAGTATATACGTAAATCTTCAAAAACATATAGACTAACATGAATTTTTTCATGAAACTCATTTTGGGGTATTTAGTAATTATTAATGAAGTATATTAAAAATAATAATGAGGTATAAAAGATTCATGTATGTGGTATATAAGGAGCGGGAGTACGTACTCACAGGAGTAAATATTTCATACCTCATTATTATTTTTAATATACTTCATTAATAATTACTATATACCCCAAAATGAGTTTATTGAAAAAATTCATATGAGTCTACATATTTTTAATGGTTTACGTATATACTGATTTGTTTGTACGTGAAAAAGGTATATTAGAAAAAGTACGTCGCAAATGATATTTTTTCAACAAAACTCGTATTGGGGTATCTTAGAATATTAAATGAAGTATATGTGTGTCTAGACTAATATATATATATATATATATATATATATATATATATATACACACACACATACATACATACATAAACGCTATTCTGATCACAGGATCAGAATAATATTCTGATAACTAGTCGACCCATCGCAACAGTAGTAGTTGAACTTCACCTAGTGACAGATTGAACTTCCGCAAACATTGTCCAAATGGGGCTTGCGATATACCGTTGGAAAGTTATGCACATGTGGATCACAACCTATGTTCAAGTTTTTGCAAAATCTACATGGTTTAAGAGCAGTTTTGCAAACCGTTTTTCTTCATACAAAAAACGTGATTCATATTTTCGAACCCATTTCTAAACCGTTTATTGGAACAAGACAAATGATACAGCGTTGGAAAGCTGCTGCAAATCCGCTCATTACACATATAGAAACTTTTCCCAAATTCCAAACGGATAAAGAGCAATTTGAAAAATCACGGAATTTCTCAAACCGAACAGCTGAGCTCGTATTTTTTTTATGCCATTTCAAAATGGCTCATCAGATTGATGCAAATGATATGGCATTGGAAAGCTTATGAAATTGTGCTTCTTTTTCATATAGAAATTTTGTTCCAATTTTAAACGGTTTAAATGTAATTTGAAAAATGACCGAAGTTCCATCGAGATCGTATTTTCGCGTTCTTTTATGAACCGTTTGTCGGAATGCAGCAAATGATATGGCATTGGAAAGCTTAAACATCGAACAACTTTTTTCTTGAATTGAATTAATTACATTTTTTTTCAAGAAATGAGAGAATGTCAGTTTTTTGTATGCATCGAGCTGCTCCTTTATTTTGATTTGAACTTATTGGTTTTATTCTTTAATAATGAGGAAAATAAGAATTTTCCGAACTTCTTTGTTCTAAAATTTTGAATTCCTTGGTTTTATTCTTTTAATAATGAGAAAAATCTGAATTTTTTATAAACATCGAACTTCACCATTTTTAAAATTTGAACTTCTTAGTTTTATTGGTTAGTAACGGGGAAAGTCCTTTTTTATAAACATTGAATCGCACCGTTATTTTAATTTGAACTTCTAGTTTTTTTATAATGGGGAAAATCTTTTTTCTTTATAAATTATTTTGAAATGTTCCTCTTTTTAACTTGAACTTCTCCGATTTTTTTACAAACGAGGAAAATCTGTTTTTATAGAGATTTTTGAAGTACTTTTTTTTGAACTTCTTGCTCAATTTTTCTGAACTTTCAAAATTTTTAAAATATCAACATCCTCATAAGTTTTTGTAAACCTTTATTTTTAAATGCAATGTAATAACAAAAACTCTTATTTTCTCAAATGAAAACACACACTATGCAGTACGAGAACTTCTGGTTGTTGTCACTTTGAACTGATCTCTAATTTTTTAACAAAATCATGACGGGTTAAGAGCATCTTATCAACACGCTAAAACTTGTTTTGAATGATATACACAAAACATTCAAATTATATTATGGGAATAACATGTATGATATACCGTTGGAAAGTTTATGTTTTTAGAAGCAATTTTTTCATGTCGACAATTTTTTCAAATTCGTTGCCACTTTATTGGTAGTTTTGAAAATGCCAAAAAATGACTTCAATTTTTTTACCTTGTAAATTCTAGGGTTTTATAAACTCCGAACCTCTCTGTTATTTTAATTTGAACTTCATAGTTTTATTTTTAGAAAAGAAAAAAATTGATTTTTTAAGTAAACATCGAACAACTTTTTTCTTGAATTGAATTAATTAATATTTTCCTAGAAATGAGAAGAATCTGAGTTTTTGTATGCATCGAGCTGCTCCGTTATTTTAATTTGAACTTATTGGTTTTATTCTTTAGTAATGAGGAAAATAAAAGTTTTTCAAACTTCTTTGTTATAAAAATTTGAATTTCTTGGTTTTATTTTTTTAATAATGAGAAAAAATTGAATTTTTTTATTAAGATTGAACTACTCTGTTAGTTTAATTCGAACTTCTTGGTTTCTTTTAGAAAATGCGTAAACTGCATTCCCCCTTTTATTTAAATTTTGTTTTTGCGTTCGAGAACAAAGAGAACACCCTTTATGTTGCTAATGTTTGAAGTGAATTTTCTAGGCTTAATTTTTTTTTGTGCTCTTTTTAAATTTGTTTGTCACTTGAAATTCTAAAAGAATCGCAAATCTCCCATGGTTTCTCTTGTGTGTTTAAATTTTTTGAACTTGCTGAGATACACATAACACACTTGACCTTCTCGACACAACTTTTGACCTTCACAAAATAAAAAATAAAATACACAGCTGTACAAGCACAAAAACAGATCAATTTTTTTTCTGTTTTTTATATGGCATCTCATTCCATATGAGAAAGTAGTGCCTCAGCTTAGATTCGTTTTTTAACAAATGGTAAATTCTTTTCTGTTATTCGGTGGAATTTCACTAAACAAATGGAGGGCGTCAAAGTATTTTCACACACACATAGTTTGAACTATCTCAGAATCAATTTATGGACTTCCATAGTTTCTTTTTCTGAAAAAAGGATCACACATAGTTGAATCGCAGGAAAAATACCATTTTCAACCGTAGCACATAATCTGCAACATATGTTAGATGCCATCTTTTTCTCCACTGAGGCATAAACACAAACAGGTGCGGTGCACCATAGGCAACATCGCTGGAGATCAAGAAGGAGGCAGAGGATTGGCAGGGAGTAGTCACCGGCAGGGGAAGGTGCGAAGGCGGAGCACGCATGACCACGGCGGCACCAATGACAATGCTGGTCAAGGGGGAGAAGGAATTTGCGTGATGGAGTAGTTGATGCAAGGGCGGCGATGGAGATTGACTGAGGCGACGCACAGGCAATGGATCCGGCCGAAGCAGTTGGCACTGAACTTCATGCCACGGCGCACTCGACCTGTAGGAGCATGGGATTTGCTCTACATTTGGTGGTCCGGCCGGGGGAGGCGCGTCGGTGATGGGGGGCAGTGGGAGGCGCGTCCTGGCCAGCGGGCAGGCGGCAAGAGACGCGTTGGGGTCCGGTAATGGCGGCAGGAGACGCGTTGGGGTCGGCGGCATCGGGGCCTGAGGGGTTGACATTAGGTTCAGAGAACGATGGCGGGAGGTGCGTCGGGGCCGGGGGCAGCGGCGGGTGGCACGTCGTGGCCGAGGGGTGACGTCGAGACCGGGTGGGGTGACGTCGAGACCGGGAGGTGGCGCGGTGGCGGGGATTCCGGTAGGTCGCGCAGTGGCGGAGGAGGCACGCCGGCCGTGGGGGAGGAGGCGCGCGGCGGCGGCGCGATCAAGAGGATGGTGGCGGCCTTCGGGGGAGGGGATCGAGGGAGGTCAGGGGTGGGGATCGGGGCAGCGGGTGGGGTGGGGTGGGGGGGGGGTCCGGTAGGTGGCGCGGCGGCGGGGATTCCGGTAGGTCGCGCGGTGGCGGAGGAGGCACGCCGGCCGTGGGGGATGAGGCGCGTGGCGGCAGCGCGACCCAGAGGGTGGTGGCGGCCTTCGGGGGAGGGGATCGAGGGAGGTCAGGGGTGGGGATCGGGGCAGCGGGTGGGGTGGGTGGGCTTTTTTCTGTAATCGGTCCGGTCGGTTTCTCGGGATCTCAGGAAGATCTCATCGGGACTATATAGGGATAGGTGTTATCAGAATATTATTCTAATCCTGGCATTAGAATAGTGCTACTCTATATATCCCGAGAAACCGACCGGACCGATTACAGAAAAAAGCCCACCCCACCCCACCCGCTGCCCCGATCCCCACCCCTGACCTCCCTCGATCCCCTCCCCCGAAGGCCGCCACCATCCTCTTGATCGCGCCGCCGCCGCGCGCCTCCTCCCCCACGGCCGGCGTGCCTCCTCCGCCACTGCGCGACCTACCGGAATCCCCGCCACCGCGCTACCTCCCGGACCCCCCCGCCGCGGCCGCACCTCGCCTCCGCCTCGACCACGCCTCCCGACGCCGCCCCGCCCGGTCCCGGCGCACTTCCCGCCGCCGTCCCCTCGGCCACGACGTGCCACCCGCCGCTGCCCCCGGCCCCGACGCACCTCTCACCGCCGTTCTCTGAACCTGATGCCAACCCCTTGGGCCCCGATGCCGCCGACCCCAACGCGTCTCCTGCCGCCGTTACCTGACCCCAACGCGTCTCCTGCCGCCTGCCCGCCGGCCAGGACGCGCCTCCCGCCGTCCCCCCATCACCGACGCGCCACCCCCGGCCGGACCTCCAAATGCAGAGCAAATCCCATGCTCCTGCAGATTTAAATAAAAGGGGGAATGCAGTTTACGAATTTTCTAAAAGAAACCAAGAAGTTCGAATTAAACTAACAGAGTAGTTCGATCTTAATAAAAAATTCAATTTTTCTCATTATTAAAAAAATAATACCAAGAAATTCAAAATTTTAGAACAAAGAAGTTTGAAAAACTCTTATTTTCCTCATTACTAAAGAATAAAACCAATAAGTTCAAATTAAAATAACGGAGCAGCTCGATGCATACAAAAACTCAGATTCTTCTCATTTCTAGGAAAATAATATTTAATTCAATTCAAGAAAAAAGTTGTTCGATGTTTACTTAAAAAATCAATTTTTTTCTTTTCTAAAAATAAAACTATGAAGTTCAAATTAAAATAACAGAGAGGTTCGAAGTTTATAAAACCCTAGAATTTACAAGGTAAAAAATTGAAGCCATTTTTTGGCATTTTCAAAAATAAAAATAAAATGGCAACGAATTTGAAGAAATTGTCTACATGAAAAAATTGCTTCTAAAACATAAACTTTCCAACGGTATATCATACAGGTTATTCCCATAATATAATTTGAATGTTTTGTGTATATCATTCAAAACAAGTTTTAGCGTGTTGATAAGATGCTCTTAACCCGTCATGATTTTGTTAATAAATTAGAGATCAGTTCAAAGTGACAACAACCAGAAGTTCACGTACTGCATAGTGTGTGTTTTCATTGGAGAAAATAAGAGTTTTTGTTATTACATTGCGTTTAAAAATAAAGGTTTACAAAAACTTACGAGGATGTTGATATTTTTGAAAATTTGAAAGTTCAAAAAAAATTGAACAAGAAGTTCAAATAAAAAAAGTACTTCAAAAATCTTTATAAAAAACAGATTTTCCTTGTTTGTAAAAAAATCGGAGAAGTTCAAATTGAAAAGAGGAACATTTCAAAAGAATTTATAAAGAAAAAAGATTTTCCCCGTTATAAAAAAACTAGAAGTTCAAATTAAAATAACGGTGCGGTGCAATGTTTATAAAAAAGGACTTTCCCCGTTACTAACCAATAAAACTAAGAAGTTCAAATTTTAAAAATGGTGAAGTTTGATGTCTATAAAAAATTCAGATTTTTCTCATTATTAAAAGAATAAAACCAAGGAATTCAAATTTTTAGAACAAAGAAGTTCGAAAAACTCTTATTTTCCTCATTATTAAAGAATAAAACCAATAAGTTCAAATCAAAATAAAGGACCAGTTTGATGCATACAAAAAACTGACATTCTCTCGTTTCTTGAAAAAATGTAATTAATTCAATTCAAGAAAAAAGTTGTTCGATGTTTACTTAAAAAATCGATTTTTTTCCTTTTCTAAACTAAAAACAAGTTCAAATTAAAATAACAGAGAAGTTCAAAGTTTATAAAACCCTATAATTTACAAGGTAAAAAAATCAATGCCATTTTTTGGCATTTTCAAAACTACCCATAAAATGTCAACGAATTTGAAAAAATTGTCTACATGAAACAATTGCTTGTAAAACATAAGCTTTCCAACGGTATATCATACACGTTATTCACATAATATAATATGAATGTTTTGTGTATATCGTTCAAATAAAACAAGTTTTAGCGTGTTGAAAAGATTCTCTTAACCCGTTATGATTTTGTTAAAAAAATGCTTTTCAATAGCTTTCTAACGGTATCATTTGCTCAAATTCGATGAGTGCTTTAGGAGTTAGGGGAAAAAATTAGAGATCAGTTCAAAGTGAAAACAGCCAAAAGTTCACGTAGTGCATGGTGTGTGTTTTGATATGAGAAAAAAAGAATAAAATGGCAAAGTCTAAAAATTATGTTGCTAGAAGTTCAAGTGCTCGGCCCGGGAAAGTTCAAAAATTCTTGTGAGAGAGGTTCACCGTGTATTTACATGTTCAAAAACACACATAAAAATATGTTGTTTTTGGTGTTTTAAAATAATTCTCACAATCCATTACAAATTTGAAACAAAAATGCTCTACATGAAAAAAGTTTCTCCTATTGAACAACTTTCCAAGGGTATATTGTATACTCTATTCCAAAATAAACGGTTAAAACAAATTGATGTATGTTGTTCGCAACAAAAGTTTAACCGTAATATAAAAAGTTGCGTCTTTTCAACAGGTTTCTAAAGGTATATCATTTATGCAATTCCGACGAACGGGTGACGAATTATGAACAAAAGTACGTGACAGAACTTCAAAGTGACCACAGTGAGCAGTTCAACTACTACACGGAATGCGTTTCAGGTGAGAGTAAAAGGATACAAAACTAAAAGCCTAAAAGGTTTGTTGCAAGAAGTTCATGTGCTCCTCCCGGTACAGTTCAAAATTTCTAGTGCGAGACGTCCGCCATTCATTTACATGTTCAAAAAAAGGAAAAAATGACATTGTTTTACCATTTTTAAAACTGCTCGCAAACGACAATGAATTTGTAACAACTGTCTAGAAGAAAAAGTTGCTCCTATTCATAAGCTTTCCAACGGTATATTATATGTTACATTTTGATGAACGGTTTAAAAGTTTCATGTATACTGTTAAAAACACCTTTTTACGTATTCAAAAAAAATCTCTTGAATCGTCGCAAATATGAAAAAATGATCAACACGGGGAAGTTGCGCGTTTTCATCAGCTTTCCATCGGTATATCATTTGCTCAATTCCGATGAGTGGTTGGGGAGGTACGAGCAAAAAATAGCACGTGAAAAACAGAGTGAAGTTCAAACAGACATGTCCAAGAAGTTCAACTTCTTCATACAATGCGTTTTCGAACACTCTGTTTTCGTGATGAAGGCAGAACGCATGATCTCATTATTTCCAAAATTAATTAAAAATGATTGGGAATTAGAGAAAACTCTTTATATGAATTTTTTTCGCATTTTTGATAGCTTTCCAACGATGTATTATTTGCCACGTTCCGATAAAGTTTGCGTAAACGACAGCCAAAAAACGGTTTCGGCCATTTTCAAAATTGACATAAAACTGTAAAGAATTGGGAGAAACATTCTATACATAAAAGTTTCGTATTTGTTCAACCTTTCCAATGCCATATCATTTGCTGCATTCCGACAAACGGTTCATAAAAGAACGCAAAAATACGATCTTGGTGGAACTTCGGCCATTTTTCAAATTACATTTAAACCGTTTAAAATTGGAACAAACTTACTATATGAAAAAGAAGCGCAATTTCATAAGCTTTCCAATGCCGTATCATTTGCATCAATCCGATGAGCCATTTTGAAATGGCATAAAAAATACGAGCTCGGCTGTTTGGTTTGAGAAATTTCGTGATTTTGCAAATTGCTCTTTATCCGTTTGGAATTTGGGAAAGTTTCTATATGTGTAATGAGCGGATTTGCAGCAGATTTCCAATGCCATATCATTTGTCTTGTTCCGATAAATGGTTTAGAAATGGGCTCAAAAATACGATTCATGTTTTTTTGTATGAAGAAAAACGGTTTGCAAAACTGCTCTTAAACCGTGTAGAATTTGCAAAAACTTGAACATAGGTTGTGATCCACATGTCCATAGCTTTCCAACGGTATATCGCAAGCCCCATTTGGACAATGTTTGCGGAAGTTCAATCTGTCACTAGGTGAAGTTCAACTACTACTGCTGCGACGGGTCGACTAGTTATCAGAATATTATTCTGATCCCGTGATCAGAATAGTGTTTATGTATTCCCGCTCCTCATATACCACATAGATGAATCTTTCATACCTTGTTATTATTTTTAATATACTTCATTAATAATTACTAGATACCCCAAAATGAATTTCATGAAAAAATTCATTTGAGTCAACATATTTTTGAAGGTTTACGTATATACTGATTTGTTTGTACGTGAAAAGGTATATTACAAAAAGTACGTCGCAAATAATATTTTTTCAACAAAACTCATATTGGGGTATCTTAGAATATTTAATAAAGTATATCGAGAATGATAAAGAGGTATGATCAATGCGTACATGAGGTATATTGAAGATGGGAGTACATACTCTCAGGAGTACAGAAAATTAGTCCTATATATATTTTCTTACGTTCACTTTTTACGTCTGAAATAAGACAAAATTTACGGAACGTAAAATTACGGTGCATTGACGGTCAAATAGAGGGGGGGGGGGGGGTGAAGAATAACTATTCCTCACCCAGGGTGACGAATAGTCAATCCCTATAGAAAGTCTATTCATCACACAGGGTGCAAAATAAGTTATTCTTCACCTGAGGTAATCTTACGATCATTTCATAAATAAATTACATTTTAAATACAAGTAATTACATTCATATTGATTCAATGCGTAAAATTTGGCATAAGGAAAAAAATATAGGTCATAAGACCAAAAAAATTTACATTTTATGTACATTTTATACTATGTTTTTACATTTGTAATTTTACGAAACATAAAATATTTTTTACGGTGATTATATATTTTCTTATGTTCACTTTTTACATCTGAAATAAGACAAAATTTACGGAACGTAAAATTACGGTGCATTGACGGTAAAATAGAGGGGGGGGGGTGAAGAATAACTATTTCTCACCGAGGGTGACGAATAGTCAATCCCTATATATATATATATATATATATATATATATATATATATATATATATATATATATAGGGAAAATACATCCTACCACATCTAGGGGTAGTTACCTCACATGTCACATATACTATTATGTGGTAGTATATATTCTACTTTATAATTTTAAGTATGTTCATATACTATATATATAAGATACTCGAAAGTGAGTTAAATGAAAAAATTGCAAGTTAGGGCAAGGTTTTTATTATATTATGAAATACGTATATATTTGTATGTAAAAAGGAGCATATTCAAAATACGATACATACTACCAAAAAAGTAGTATATATACTAACTAAACATTCTTATATACTACATACCACACGTACATACTCTCCGATTTGATAGTACTATATATACTACCTAAACATTATTATATACTACATACTACGCCTACATACTCTTCCATTTGATAGTATGTATCAAATCAGAGAGTATGTACGTGTGGTATGTAGTATATAAATGTGTTTAGGTAGTATATATATACTAATTTTTTGGTATTATTTATCGTATTTGAGTATGCTCTTTTTTATATACAAATATGTATGTATTTCACAAATATTATAAAAACCATGGGCCAACTTGTAATTTTTTCATGTAAATCATTTTCAAGTATTTTATATATAATATATGAATATACTTATAATGATAAAGTAGTATATATACTACCATGTGGTAGTATATGAGACATGTGGGGTAACTACCCCTAGGTGGTAGGATTGATTTTACCTATATATATACTCATGTCTCATATACTATCATGTGATACTATATATACTCTTTATCATATTTAGCATGTGCATATACTATATATAAGATACTCAAAAGTGAGTTATCTAAAAAAAATGCAAGTGAGCCCATAGTTTTTATTGTATTTGTGAAATATATATATACTTGTACGTAAAAAAGAGTATGCTTAAAATATGGTACATACTACCAAAAAAATAGTATATATACTATCTAAACATTCTTATATACTACATACTATGCGCATATATTCTCCGGTATGATAGATACTACCTAGAACATGCGAAACAAAAGTGGGAGTAACTACACCCGGTCGTAGGAAACATTTGTCCTATATACATATATATTTGAGTTTTTCATGTCCTCAACAACATTCACATATTGCTAATTTTTCAAGTTGATTTCTTCACCTATGTGAATGTGATCGGACCCGCTCCCCTCTATGCTAAACTCAACCCAATCTGTTCTCAAATTCTTCATATGCGTTCTATTTGACACTGTTCAAAGTCTTCACTGTGTCCTTGACAGATGAAGAATTTGCGAACTCACTTTAAAATTTTCAAATCAAAATTTTGGCGGTTGCCACAGTAGCCTCATCGCGCGCATCCGGCGCGTGGATAAGAACGTCCAAAACGCATGCATGGCGCATGTCTCGCAGATGCAAATTGCCAGGGGCTTATCCGTCCAAAATCTTCGGACCGTTCTGTTTTTACCGCGCCTATATAAAGGCTTGACCTCGTCAACACATCTCACTTCGCTTCCTCGCCCCTGTCACTCTTACTCTCAAACCCTAGCGCCGCTGCTGGATCTCATCACCGCCAGAGAAGAAAAGCTTCACTGCCTTGAGTTCTTCGTCGTCGTACTCGCGCCGGCCGCGGATTTCTTCACCTCCTCCGCCGCCGTAGCTGTCTTTCGTCGCCGAGTTAGGGCACGAAGGATCTGAGCTGACGATTTCCTTCGCCTCGTCATCCAGTTCATCAAGTTCATCCGTTGGGGTAATTAAAATTTATTTTAACTGCCCAGTTTGATCTTTACCACTCCTATATTTCTTCAAGTGCTGTTTTTACATCAAATTTCCAATTCTTCATCACTTCCTTTTGGCTAGTCTTAGTTACTTCATCTAAGTTATGATTTACAGTTAGATTCCTCAGTTGTGCAATTGCCTCAATCTCTACAACTCTTGAACCTAAGTCAAGAACACTTAGTGAATTTCTTCAAGACGATAATGGTCAATTTCCTCAACTGGTTTTATTTTGAAAAACTTCTGAGAACACATGTGACCCTCCCTATTTCCCTCGCAACTATACTCTATTCACAGGTACACATGTCTGCCGACGAATCTCTTGGTTCTCATCAACTTAATTCATTTGCAGCGTTGCTAGAGGAAAATCTTCAAACATCTTCAGAGTCCTCAAAAGTTCAAAAACCACAGTTGAAGAAAATGACTGACGGTAAAAGGCCCTAGAAAGGAGGAACACACTGCTTTCGAGATCCCTGATGACATCTATGCAGGCTATTGCATGCCTGATGAAGCTATACATGGCAAAGAAACTAAAGAGCAGCGCAAGACGCGCATGCAAAAGATCGAGAGGCGATGGGCCTATGAATGGAGGAAGTACAGATATGTCACTCCCAAGTACATGAAGGAATTTGTTGTGAAGCCTCCGTTCAACAGGCCTCCTCTTGCTCCTGGAAAAGTTGCTGATCCCACAAGCATCCGAAGGTGTGAAGAATTCCTAAAGGAATGGGCTAAATGCCAAGCTAAGCTTCAGAAAGAGGCTAAGAAAGCTGTTGATGCTTTCAATCGCGACTCAAAAGCTTCAAGTGAAGCAGGTGGTAGTGCCAGTGCCTGTGCACCAAAGAAGGCTATGCCAAAGAAGGTTGCTCACAAGCCAAAGCCTTTAGCACCAAAACCCTCAGAAACAAAAGCTTCAGCGCCGAAGCCCTCTGTTGCAAAGGCGCCAGCTCCCAGTTCTTCAGCTGCAGCACAGTCATCAATTCCTCCGCCTGCCATAAGTTCTTCAGTGATAGCAGCAAAGGCGTCAACACCAGTTGTGCTAGCCACTTGCCAGCGCACATCAGGCTTTCCAACGGCCACCATTGCTGCTCCAAGTGCCTCGGAAAGTGGGCATACTTCATCAAATGCGCCGAAGCTGAAGATGAAGGACATGGTTGGTCGTGGAACTAAACCCAGCCCCAAAAGCAAGGTCGTAGTGCCTCAGGCTAGCGAACATGACATGACTAACGAAGATGAACTGGCCGAGTTCATCAAAAGAAAAGCTGAAGAAGTTGCGATTGCTAAGAATTCTTTAGTTCCACTGCAGCTAGACCCGAAATTTTTTTTGGACTTCATTGATGTATGGTGCAAGAGGCCAGACATACCCCTTGACGATCTCGATTTGCCTCCTGGTCCCAGTCACATGCTGTCTTCATTCATCTTGAATGGGAAGCACAAAATAGCACAAGCAAAACTTGTGAGGAAGTAGTAGCTGCAGAAGCAAAAAGAGCTGAAGGCAAAGATGCTTACAATAACTCATCAATAGCTCATCACACTGCAATCTGAAATTCAGCAACTGTCTGAAGAATATGAGCGCCAGGCCGATCATTGCTGTGGTGTGCGTGACAGGTCCATTGCACAAACCAAGCAGGTGGTGGATGACCACAACAAACGTGAAGCTGCTAAACATGGACAAGGTAATTCTTCTACGCAGCCACAAATTCCTCAGGCCTGTACTACTTCGTCACCGCCTGAAGAATCTGCAAGGGCAACAAACAATGTTGCGCCTGAAGAAACTGCCAGGGCAACTGCATCAGTTGTGCCTGAAGTGATTGCTTCCACAACATCCTCAGCAGCAGCTCCACCAAGTTCTTCAACTATGAAGAAAATCACACTTCCTTCTTCAATAAAAGTGAAGAAGACTAAGGCTGCTGAGAAAGAAGCCTTGAAAATAAAAACTTCAGCTCCACCCACCACTGAATCAGTGAAGAGATTGAAGATGGCTCCATTGTCTTCAAATGAACCAATCGATGCACAACCATTGGCCTCAGCTCCCCCAACCAAGAACACAGAAAATCTTCAGATGGTGCCTTATGGTGAAGACTATGTTATTTCTCCTGAAGGAGATGAAGACACCCATTCTGCTGCTACCATAGAGCAGATGGATGAAGAAATAGAAGTTGAAGCTGATGCTTCACTTCCACAGGTATCATCGCCTCCGCCCGTGTTTTCTGCTGAAAGGGCCGGAGATGAAGAAAATGAAGAGGACGTAGATATTGATGGTTCAACAACGCCACTTATTCATGATGACTTTTGGGATATAGCTCACCCAAATTCACCCATCACCATGCCTCTCACACAAGTACCACAGTCGCCTGCCCAGACTGAAGAAGTTCATACTGGCTCTGAAGGGCGTCAAACATCTCTTCAGACCATTACCGAAGAAATTCCAGCTACATCAACTAAAGAAATTGAGCAGCCAGAGCTCACAATTGCATCCCCTTAGCAATCCCCTTGACGAGAAGGCTCAGTACCTTCAACAGACACAGAAGCTGTGCCATATGCAAATGCTGAAGAGATTGCCAAGTCTGATGCAATCACAGACAAGAATGACTCAACTGGCTCTAATAGGCCAATATTCGATGTGAGGCCCACGAAAATAAATTTTCAACCAGTGCCTTCAATGCCCAAAGTTGGGGAAAGCATTAGGAGACCCAAGTTCGACAATGCTGCATTCTTTGGAGAGAAGAATTTCTTCATTGGTGAGTCACCTTATGACTCAGCCAAGATAAGGCGTCAGTGCTTCTGAACCAAGACGCAGATGAATTTCTATTCTTCTCTACTCTTCAACAAGAACAAAGTCTTCCCGCATCGCCATATTCCTCACGTGGATATGGAGTCTCTTCCTTGCTTCAGGCCAGTATTGGGTGTTCTCTATGATGTCGGGCTCCTAAGTCTATGCACTGACGTATGCGCTGGAATAAAGAACTCATTCTTCAATTCTATGCAACATTGCACTTATCTGGTGAAGTTGAAGACATCCACTCTTGGGCTTTAGACTGAATGAGTGAAAATACACACTACAAAGCTCCAGCTGATGAATTGCTTCGAGCCCTTCTTGTTGATCTACCCCAAGAAGATGGCAAATGCAGCTATGAAGAACCAGAACTGCCAAATCACTTGTTGTAGGTTCTGATGAAACTACTTGCAGAAGGAGAAGCTCCAAGGACCACCTTCCTGGTGAAGGATTTGCTGTTTGTGCCTCGCACTGTCTATCGAATAATGGCCAAGACCCTCGGCCCTATCAAAAGACACAATTCTGACACTAAAGAAGTTGTGGGGGTCATGAAGAATTTGCTATTCAACATCATCCATGGTATTCCCATAAACATACATGATTTCTTCATGAGGACATTGGCCACAGTAGCTCAATCACCTTTTGACTTGAAGCCTTATGCGCCATGGATCATGAGATTCATCACATCAAGGTCTTCAATTCAATACAAGGCTGACTGTCAGAATCATCTCAGCTTCTTGCGAGAGGTTGAAATTCTTCAGAGTACAATTTCCCCAGTTCCTGGCAAAGGAAAGGTTGTTATTGATGAAGGAATTCGTCCCCTAGATGGACAATTTCGTCAGCCTGCATCTCAGTCCACAGGTGATGACACCACGAGCCAAGACACAACAACAAATGCCTCAGCGCAAAAGTCTCAAAGTGAAGCTCCTCGTGTTATGACAGACCGAGAACTTCTTATCATCTTGCATGAGAAGGTGGACATGAATCACAACTGGGTTACGCGTCAGCTCGCTGCAATACTTGCCAACATGACAGTGACGCAAAACTTAGTGGGCGAGAATCACTACTATGCCCATGAGATATTTGACCGCAGCTAGGCCATTCTCTCACATCTTAAGACTGCTGAAGAACTTGAAGAGATGGAATTCCAACAAGACTTCGATTGGTCGATTCCGCCCAAGAAGAAGTTCAAGAAAATGCAAGTTCCTACAATGGTCTCCAGCTCAGTGTCTCCATCGCGCACTACTGATGAAAATGAAGATGTTGAAGACACTGCTGCAGGCCCTTCTACTGCACGCGACCCCAACACCGACTCTGGCACTCCTCCAACCTCGTCATGATGATGTTCTTCAGGGGTGTTAGATCTCATTTTCATCTCCTTTTGGTCATTCAATGACAAAGGGGGAGAAATTTGAGTTAGTCTTCAAGCGGGTCTTTATATCGGGCTGTTTTTTTGCTAAGTTGCAACTCTTGTTTTTTCTCTGGCGCGTTCTCTGATGAGCTTTAACTTAAACTGTTGGTGGTCTGATTCTTTTAAACTGTGTGATCTGCATGCTTCACCCTCAATGATATACATATGCATGCATACTATATTTCTTCAGACACCAATTTTCATCATGCATTCAAATTCTTCATATCATATTCATCAATGCATGATTGGATTCCAAGATATAGGGGGAGATCTCCACAATTTCATCCTGCCATGTGCATTTGCAATCCAAAGCAAATTCATCATATGCACGTCTTCAGGGGGAGTTCCTCTATATCATGAAACCAATTTCTTCATACTCTATTCTTACACTTCCATTATTTATCCTCGTTGAAAACTTAACCAGTTTGTCATCAATCACCAAAAAGGGGGAGATCGTAAGTGCATCTAGTGCCCCCTTAGTGGTTTTGGAGTATTGAAGACAAATGGGTTAAGGGACTAATGTGTTTGTGAGTGTACACAGGTGTTATAGTCCGTGAAGATTTGGTTTAATCTACGGAAGTCGACCCCTAAAAATGTATTTCTTCAAGTGAAGATTTTGGTGCGGCCTTTGAAGAAATTGATGTGAAGACATGGAAGCTTGAAGACTTTTGTTTTCGTAGTTTCTTTCTTCTTATTTGATTCATAGGAAAAACCGTACCATTAAAGGGGGTCTAGGTGATACATGAATCACGTTTCCAAAGTGATGCTCAAACCTATACACAACCTATCGCTTCAAGTGAAGCCTTTGGAAATCTCCGCCAGTGCAGATGAATTTGTTAGCGACAGAGACGTAGTTCTTCTGGTCGCTGACAAATTTGGTCTAACTAAGAAGTTAGGATTTCGCCAGTGCGATCTGCTTATCGTGAGGACATTGAGTTCCCCGACGAATTTGAGAGTTCAAATTTCTGACCATTGCTGCGCTTAGTGCCAACTGTCGAGTGGATCCTTATCTTGACAACGGTCATGTCCGAAGGGGCATTTATGACAATTCATGTCGGGTTGCCCTGGCTATAAATAGCCGCCCCACAACCATTTGTTGGTTAGCAGCTCTAGAGAGAGATTGACACTTGTCATTTGAGAGCAACCCTTCCTCTGACGACTTTGTGAGAAATCAAGTGAGGAAAAACCCAACCAGAGCCAAAGTGATTGAGCATCACTGAAGAAGTTGATCTGTGTGATTCGATGCCTGTTACCTTTGAAGACTGTCATTCTTCCAGACAGTTAGGCGTCAAGTTCTGAGCACCCAAGAGCAATTGTGGTGTGTCGGTGAACAAGTCTGTGAAGGTTTTGGAAGTCTACCTTGAAGACTTACCATGAGTGATTGAGCGAGGTCTATGTGATCTTAGCTCAAGAGGAATACGGTGAGGACTAAGTGTCTTCGGAGTTCAAACTCAGCCGCCTCAACCAGACGTATAGTTGATACAGCAACTGGAACTGGTCTACCAAATCGCTGTGCCTTCCCCGAGCCTACCTGGTTTCAAATTGCTCAACCTTTTACTTTATGTTATTCCGCTGCTGAAGAGTCTGTGATATACCTTCTCAAGAATTTGAACCAAAGACTTTCATCATGTTTCGTTTTACTTCTTCAGTTCATCTTTTGTATACCTGATTGCTTGTGTGATTGCGTATTCTTCACCTGCATCTATCTTGTATGCATGCTTTACATTTCTGTGATGAGGTAGTTTCATTCATGTTTCTATTTCTTCACTGTGATTTTCGTCAAAGTCTTCGGAGTTTGACAAATTTCTAAAAATCTCCCATTCACCCCTCCCCCTCTAGGAGTAAACCTGCGCTTTCAAACAGTAACAATAACTTACAGATGATGGTTCTCGTTGACCTTATTTATAAATAAGGTCCAAGTCAAAATATGTAATCTAATGAACTCTTTAGTTAGTTAAGATGGATCGGATGTGACACATCGATGCTTGTTTGTTAAGTGGAACAAATTGGAAGTGTTAGTGAGTTAGTCCTTTGTTAAGAATTATATAACTATGTCAATTTACCCTGATGAACTAATGTGTATAAACATTGTCGTGGCAGCAGAACTGCTGCCGTGGCATTGGATTTGTTGATTTTCATGCCGCAACTTTCAGTGGCGGGCGCTCTTACTTGCCCGCCACTTCAAAAACTTTCCCTAGTGGCTGGCATCCATACATGCCCGCCACTGTAGAGTCCTGATACGTCTCCAACGTATCTATAATTTATGAAGTATTCATGCCATGTTTATAACAATTTTATATGGTTTTGGTATGATTTGATTAGAACTAACCCGGACTGACGCTATTTTCAGCAGAACTACCGTGGTGTTGTTTTTTGTGCAGAAATAAAAGTTCTCAGAATGGGCCCAAAATTTACGGTGATTTTTTATGGACAAAAAGAGACCCCCGAAGCTTCCAGGAAGTGCCAGAAGAGCCACGAGGGCACGACAAGCCTGGGGGCGCGCCCCCCCTAGGGTGCGCCCCCCGAGCTTGTCGCTCCCTCGTGGGCCTCCCTGGCGTAAATCCAACACTGCAAAATCCTATAAATACCAGAAACCCTGAGAAGAAACCTAGAACTCCCACACCAATGCCGCAAGCCTCTGTACCAAAGCGATCTCATCCGGAGCCCTGTTCCGGCACTCTGCCGGAGGGGGGAATCATCATCGGAGGTCATCTTCATCATCCCGGCGGTCTCCATGACGAGAAGGGAGTAGTTCACCCTCGGGGCTGAGGTTTGTACCAGTAGCTATGTGTTTGATCTCTCTCTCTCTCTCTCTCTCTCTCTCTCGTGTTCTTGATTTGGCACGATCTTGATGTACCGCGAGCTTTGTTAATATAGTTGGATCATATGGTTTTCTTCCCTCTCTATCTTCTTGTGATGAATTGAGTCTTTCCCTTTGAGGTTTCGTTATTGTCGGATTGAATACTTTGGATTTGAGAACACTTTATGTATGTCTTGCATTTGGAAACCCGTGGTGACAATGGGGTATTCTATTGAGTCACTTGATGTATGTTTTGGTAATCAACTCGCGGATTCCCATGACCTTGGGGTAATCTAGGCATAGGGGTTGATTGCACGTTTTCATCTTCTTTTCTCCGATAGAAACTTTGGGGTACTCTTTGAAGTTTTTTGTGTGGATTGAATATTATGAATCTGAAGTTGTTTTTATGCATATCGAATAATCAACTCAGGGATACTTGTGGTGACATTGGAGTATCTAGGTGACATTAGAGTTGGTTGATGCGTATCATATGGTGTTATTTTAGTACGAACTCTAGGGCTGTTTGTGACACTTATAGGGATGGCTCAATAGATTGATCGGAAAGGATAACTTTGAGGTGGTTTCGTTCCCTACAACAATTTCATCTTATGTTATCCGCTAATAGGAACTTTGGAGTGATTCTTTGTCGCACGTTGAGGGATTGTTATATGATTCAATTATGTTAGCATTGTTGAGAGATTGCACTACTGAAAGTATGAACCCTAGGCCTTGTTTCTAAGCATTGCAATACCGTTTGTGCTCACTTTTGCTACTAGTTACTTTTCTGTTTTTTATTGTTCGGATTACAAAAACCTATATCTACTATCCATACTACACTTGTATCACCATCTCTTCGCCGAACTAGTGCACCTATACAAATTACCATTGTATTGAGTGTGTTGGGGACACAAGACATTTCTTATATTTGATTGTAGGGTTGTGTGACGCCCCCGACTTAATCGTGCACTAATCATACACGCAAATGCGCATGATCAAGCCTAGGGACTCACTTGAAGATATCACAACACAACTCTACATAAATAAAAGGCATACAAGCTTTATATTACAAGCCAGGGGCCTCGAGGGCTCGAATACATAAGCTTGAGCATACAAGCGTCAGCGAAAGCATTAGATATCTGAGTACAGATATATAAAAATAAAACAGATAAGCCCTAAACAGGCAGGGCAAAACAACGACACGGATCGAAAAGGCGCAGGCCTCCTGCCTGGGAGCCTCCTATCTACTCCTGGTCGTCGGCGGTCTCCACGTAGTAGTAAGCTCCTCCAGAGGGGTAGTAGTACTCGTCGACTGGGGCGGCTGACTCCAGGGCTCCATCATTTGGTCGCAACATCGGGTATTGTGGGAAAAAGGGAAGCAAAGCAACCGTGAGTACTCATCCAAAGTACTCGCAAGACTTACATCAGATCTATTCTAAATATGCATCGGTATCAAAGAATGACTGTATATGTGGACTAGACTGCAGAAATGCCAGAATAGAGAGAAAGGCCTAGCCTATCGAAGACTAGCATCTTCAGCGGTCTTGCAGCATAAGAAGAATGCAGAATCGTACATAAATATAGTAGTAGCAACAAGTATCAATCATCGCCCAGAGATCCTTCCTCGACTCCCTACGAGAAAGCGATCCCGGAGCCAATATATTCAACCCATTTCTAGTAGTAGAAGATCGGGATATTCTCCGAGCGTCCTGTTACCGTGGACACGGCTATTCGAATAGATATACTTCCCTGCAGGGGTGCACCAACTTACCCAACACGCTCGATGACTCTGGCCGGACACACTTGCTCAGTCGATGCCCGGCCTCGGACTATCGACACGTCGTAGCCCTACCTAGGCTCAACAGAGAGGCCAGCACGCCGGTCTACATCCTAAGCGCTCAGGGGTCTTGGGCCCATCGCCCTTTGCACTCCTGCGCGTTGCGAGGATGGCCGGGAGCAGACCTAGCCCCCTTAATACAAGCGCAAGCTTTCACGGTCCAACCCAGGCGCGTGCCGCTCAACCGCTGACGTCTGAAGAGCTTCGGCTGATACTACGACGCCGAGTACCCATATTATTCCCACGTGCTGGTTAGCGCGAAAAGGCCATAGGCCTACTCAGATTACATATCCTAACCCTTAGTGCATTAGGAGCGCGCGGAAACGAGCAGAGACTCACGATCATGTGACCCCGTCGCCCCGTCTCGTGGACTTACGACAAGGGCTAAGAATGCCCGGCCGTGCCACGTATTCATCTCGCGGGTACCCTCATGGTCAACCCGACTCCACATCACATCACTCGCGGGTACCCCTCGGGGCCGACCCGTCTTTAACCATTAACATCAGTATTAAAGTGCAAGTAACCGTGTGTCCATAATATCAAGCAGGAATCCGAGGAATCACCCTCGTTGGATTCTCACTAGATGAAACCGACAAGGTGAACCCGGAGGAATCACCCTCGATGGTGTTCACACAAGCGGGGTTGCACGACAAAAGCTTCATCGGAGATGGTGAAAGAGGAATCACCCTCAGTAACCCACAACCGACTAGCTGTACTGCAGAGGCATTATCGGGAGTGAGATAAGAGGTATCACCCTCGGCACTCGATATTAGCTCTGCAGCGTCGAGCAACTAGGGGTGTGTGGTGATAAGCTGGTCTCATCCCGTTCGATCACATCGATCGGGCACAGGTACTAAGCGGTCAACTACAGCAAGGAAGAGGGGCCATAGATGGTTTACCATCCAACCTATACTAAGCATTTTGGATAACAGGCATGTATCAATAACAGTTACAAGGACAGGCTATGCATCAGATTAGGATAAAACAATAGCAGTAGCAAATTCTAGTGCAAGCAGGAGGGAGAGAGAATAGGTGATATAGGCATGCATCAAGGGGGGTTGCTTGCCTGGAAGCTCTGCGGCAAAGGAAGGGTCCTCGACGGTGTAGTCAGTCTCCTGAGCTGCGTCGGTCTCGGGGGCTATCGGAAAGAAGAGGGGGAGAAGAAACAATAAATAAAAGCAATTGATGCAACACAGATGCATGGCATGTTAAAAATGCAGTGCGGGTGGTGCCCTAATGCATTACTACATGTCGCAGACGAGGCGGGAAAATATCTGGGATATTTTCCCGGCGTATAGCCTGACTTCGGATTACCGAACCAGAGGGGATGGTTCCATGTTCAGATAGTTGTGGGCGTGTGACAGATAAACGGAGGGCGTATTCGGAATTGTCTCGAAATTCTGAGCAACTTTCATGTACAAAGTTTTTTGATCCGAGCTACGGTTAATTTACTACGATTTTTCAAAGTTTTAAACTATTTCTGGAATTATTTAAATTAACAGAAAAGTCAAAACAGGAATATGACGTCATGCTGACGTCATCCCTGCGTCAGCAGTCGGCTGACCAGCTGACTGGTCAAACAGTCCCAGGTGGGATCCACCTGTCAGCCTCAGAGAGTTAAAACATAATTAATTTAAACTAATCTGAGTTAATTAACTGGTGGGCCCAGCTTGTCAGTGACACTAACTAGCTAATTAATTTAGGATTAATTAAAAGCGGTTAATTAGTTAAACTAATCGGGAGGGCCCACTGGTCAGTGGCTGGTGAATAGTGTGCGCGCCGTTGACCGGAGTCAACGCGGTCAAACGGCGTCGAGTGCCCACTGTCAGCGTCTGTGGGCGGGCCCCACGCCCTGCCACGTCGGATGCCTCGCCGGAAAAAGCTCCGGTGAGCTCTCCGCAGCGGCCGTTTCGCCGGCGAGGCTCGGATTTCCCCTACACAGCGCCAAATCAGGCGTCCTCGGGTGCATTCGAACGGGCAAAGAACGCCGCGTCGAACGGGAGCTACGGCAGGGGCGGAGGTGGTCGGAGCAGTCGACGGCGAGCTCGCGTGCGGCGGCCGGACTTCGGGCTTCTCCGAAAAAGCAGCTACGCGACGTGTTCGAGCGAATTAACTACGCAGGCGAGCTCTACGGGACCCCGCGATCTCGTCGGAGCCATGCATTCGAGCAAAAACGGTACGGAAGCGAGGAGTTCGCTGGCAATGGTGGCAGCCGGAGCTCGGCAGTGGCAGCGGCGGCTAGCCAGCTCGAAAGCGAGCAGGAGAGAAGGAGGAGGAGACGCGGAGCTCACCGTGCGGGCGCAAGAGAGCCTCTCGAGTGTTCGGTAGCGCAGAGGGAGGCCGCAGTCGCCGGTGTTCGCCAGAGATGCCGACGACGGGCGCGGCTTGATCCACGGGCTACGGCATTCTCCGGCTCGAATGCGAGGTCGAGGAAGAAGAGGGAGACGTCGGCGGCGCTGGTGGTCGGCTCGGAGAGGCGGGGGAGACTCGGTAGCCGCGGCGAAGCAACGGCGCGGCGTCGGCGGCTCTCGGATGCGCGAGCAGAGGAGAGGGAGGAGCGAGCGAGGCGAAGGAGAGGGGAGAGTGAGGGCGAGGCGACCAGGGGGGAGGGCTCGGGCGCCCTTATCCCCTCGCCCACCTGCCTCGTCGCGGTGGCGAGCCGTGGACGGCGAGCCGTACGCGCCGGACGCGGGCGAAGCGACACGGCGGGCGGGAGCAGGTAGGAGGCGACAATAGATGGGCTGGGCCGGCTCGGCCCACTGCCAGGTAAGGCCTCGCCCGTTTTCTTTTCCTTTTTCTGTTTTTCCTTTTTATTTATTAAACAGAGAGGGGAAAATAAATATTTGGGCAACCAAATCATTTTATAAAAATGTGTGACTTAGCCCATTAAATACTTTGCATTTTTAGGCACTGCCACAATTATTTTGGGAGGCAGAGGAATTGAAATGCATTTTTCATAATTGGTTTAGCATTATAAATTGCTGGTATAGCACTGTTTTAAATGCTACTGTCCATCTTAGCAACATAGTGATGTTGATTTTCTTAGCAACAAATTGTTTTGGAATTTTTGCTAAATGATGAACATTTTTCCAGCAACTTTTGTGAAACTTCGAATTTCAATTGCATTTGAATTTGAATTCAGTGGCAGAATTTGAAATGAGATATTAATCCACATTGATTATCATTGCAAATCTCAGATGACTTGGCATTAATATAGTGGATCACTGTAGCTCATTACATAGGGATGTTACAGGTTGTTTGAGAGAGACCATCTTCATCCTACGCCTCCCACGGATTGATAAACCTTAGGTCATCCACTTGAGGGAAATTTGGTACTGTCCTACAAAACTCTGCACTTGGAGGCCCAACAACGTTTACAAGAATAAAGTTGCGTTGTAGACATCAAGCTGTTTTCTGGCGCCGTTGCCGGGGAGGTGAGTGCTTGAAGGTATATCTTTAGATCTTGCAATTGAATCTTTTAGTTTCTTGTTTTATCACTAGTTTGGTTCATAAAAGAAAACTAAAAAAATGGAATTGAAGTTGCATCAAATGCTTCACCTTTATGATGTCTTTCTTGAAAATATGGATTCCGATAATTGTGCTCAATTGTTAGAGGAAGAATTTAATAAAATGTTTAATGTGAGTCCTTTGAATGATAAGCATGATTGCAATGTTGTTAGTATGCTTTCTATGAATATCCATGATGCTAATGATATGCAAAGCCATAAGCTTGGGGATGCTATGTTTGATGAAGATGATATTTTTAGCCCCCCAAGTTTTGATGATCAAATTTATGATGATGATTGCATGCCTCCTATTTATGATGATTATATTGATGAAAGTGGGTTTAGAAGAGTGTCAACTCTAGGTACTAATGATCCCATTATTTTGGAGGGTGTTGAATCTTATGGCAATAATTATGAAAGTGGATTTGGAGAGGTCATGACTTTATTTAGTGATGATTCCACTATTTTGGAAGAGGTTTCAATTGATTATGACAACAAAGTTGCTATCTATGATGATTATTGTGATGAAATGTATGTTATAAAGAATAATGATAACTATGAAACTTGTCATCATGATTTTAATTTTCAATTGGATTATGCCAATCAAGTATCATATGATAGTTATTTCATTGAATTTTCTCACACTGATATTCATGAGAATAAATTTGCTTATGTGAAGAGTAATAAAAATCGTATGCTTGTGAATCTTGAAAAGAATGCATTATGTGAAAGTTATATTGTTGAATTCATTCATGATGCTACTGGAAATTATTTTGAGAGAGGAATATATGCTTCTACATATCTCAATAATATCAAGTTTCCTCTCTTTATGTTGAAAGTTTTGATGTTATACTTGTTTTGCCTTCCTATGCTAGTTGATTATTGCTCCCATAAATTGTTTGCTTGAAAAATCCCTATGCATAGAAAGTGGGTTAGGCTTAAATGTGCTTGTCATATGATTCATGATGCTCTCTTTGTGTTTCAATTCTTTACTTTTATGTGAGCATCATTAAAATCATCATGCCTAGCTAAAAGGCATTAAAGAAAAGCGCTTGTTGGGAGACAACCCAATACTTATACCTTCAGTTTTTGTGTGTTCACATGATTAAGCTACTGTAGTAATCATGTTTCATATGTTTTCTTTCAATAATGTGCCAAGTAAAGCCTTTGGGATAGTGTGGATACTTGTTGATTTGATTCTGTGCAAAAACATAAACTTTAGCGTCAAGTGCTGGAATTTATATTCTGTACCGAAGAATGAGAAAATTCTGAAATTTTTACACAGAATTGGGTTACAATTTTTTTACGTTTTCCTAAATTTTCAGAATTTTTGGAGATACAGAAGTATGATTTTTAATTCTCTCACTACATGTTGTTCTGTTTTTGACAGATTCTGTTTTCAATGCATAGTTTGCTTGTTTTAATGTTTCCATAGCTTATATTGTGAGATATAAATTGTGGAAATGATAGAATACAGTAGGTATTATTTTAGAACAATTATGAATCTTGTCTTGACAGTACCAAAGTGAATGATTTATTTTCATACTAACCTATCTGTTAAGTTTTGTGTGATTGAAGTTTTCAAGTTTTGGGTGAGATATTGATATGAGGAGAATAAGGAGCGGCAAGACCCTAAGCTTGGGGATTCCCAAGGCACCCCAAGGTAATATTCAAGGAAGACTCAAGCGTCTAAGCTTGGGGATGCCCCGGAAGGCATCCCCTCTTTCGTCTTCAACATTATTGGTAACCTCACTTGGAGCTATATTTTTATTCGTCACATAATATGTGTTTTGCTTGGAGCGTCATTTTATTTTATTTTAATTTGATTGCTGTTATCAATAATCATGTTTTGTATCTTTTAGTTTAATAAAATGCCAATTATAGCCTTTACCATGCTCAGTTTGCGAGTTTATGTGTTGCTGTTTGGAAACAGAAAGTTTTCTATTATGTCCTGAATTTATGTGAACTGTCAGAACATGATAAAAATCTGAAATTTTTACACAGTAAGCATGCATGATTTCTATGTAACGTGGTAATTTTTCAGAATTTTTGGAGTTAGGGAAGTATGAATTTGTATTCCCCCTTTACAGACTATTCTGTTTAGACAGATTTTGGTTATAGTTGCATTGTTTGCATATGTTTGCTTGTTTAATGTTTCTATTTGTGGATAGGAGTATTAAATATGCAGAGGCATTTAGTATGCAATGTTTAATTATAATTTTAGTGATTTTTTATAGTAGAGAATGTTAAGGTTTTGAGTTGATTTATACTAACTTATCTCACGAGTTCTTGTTGAGTTTTGTGTGGATGAAGTTTTTAAGATTTAGGAGAAGCCATGATATGAGAGGAATTAAGGAGACAAAAGAGCTCAAGCTTGGGGATGCCCAAGGCACCCCAAGATAACATTCCAAGAAGTCTCAAGCAACTAAGCTTTGGGATGCCCTGGTTGGCCTAAGTTTTTACTTGTTCACATGATATGTGCTATTCTTGGAGTGTCCTTTTATTTTCATTTTGCTTGCTGTTTTAATAAAATACTTTGATCTGAAATCTTTATTTGGAGCGAGTCTTCACATAGCTACTTAATTGCTTAACTACACTTTGTTCTTCACTTATATCTTTTGTAGTAGTTTGTCATTTACTCTCGTGCTTCACTTATATCCCAAGAGTAATTTGTTGAATGAATTGAATATTATAAAGTTGAAATTATATGTGTTTCATATGCTTGTCCCATGGCGAGTAGTGACTTCACATAAAAGAAGTATAAGTGGTAAAATTTATTGAAAGTTAGCAAACACAACATTGGTCACTTGAACAATTCATGAAAGAATATTGAAGGAAGAGAGATTTCACATATAAATATACTATCTTGGACATCTTCTATGATTGTGAGCCCCCATTAATTATTTTCAACCTTGATCAAGTAGTTGATGTTGGACAAGGAAGACAACGTAATGGGTTATGTTTGTTTATATTCACATAGAAGTTATATGTTCTTGGATCCTCTCACATGTGGTGCTTGCCCCCTATCCTTTGCTAGCCAAAATTTCGTACTATGTAGAAATACTACTTGTGCATCCAAAAACCCTTAAACCCAGTTTCTTGCCATGAGAGTAAACTATATCTACCTATGGATTGAATAAGATCCTTCAAGTAAGTTGTCATCGGTGCAAAAGCAATAAAAATTGCTCCTAACACTACAAAAAAAAACACTTCCGTGATGATACGTCTTTGTCACAGTAGGTCCAGTTTTCTGTCATGCATGTACATCTGTGACAATTTTATGACAGAATCAAGATAGTCATACCTGTGATGTCGTAGAAGTGTTCCATGACAATACTGAAATTATCATCACGGAAGTGTCCACTTACATGACGAAAAATGTCGCGTCATGGAAGTGTTTTTGTCAAGGGTGACCGACATGTGGCTTGCACCGTAATGGGTCACCGTTAAGCTATCGGGTTCGGTTTTGGATCCGATAACCCGTTAACAGCCCTGACCAATGAGGATTTTCGACGTGTAAAATTCTCATTGGCCGAAGGAACCACGTGTCAGCTGGGCGTCGTGACAGATGTCATTCCTCCAATGGACGAGACGGGCCTATGGAAATGTTACACGTGGCATGGCCCAACAATGGCCCATTTAGGTTTAAAAGGCCGGCCCAGTCAAAGGCCCATAAGATTTACTCAGGTACTAGTGGGCCGGCCCACTAGCGGCCTGCTTAAACATGGCCTATTTACGGCCCACCGCCAGATTAGGCCCATTAATTGTTCGCTCAGTCTTTGGGCCCCATTACGGCCCAGTGAGTTTTCGGCCTGTTAAAGGCCCGATGTAGAAATGGGCCCATTTCAGCCCGGTGTGCCTTTCGGCCTGTTAATGGCACATGCTACACATGGGCCATATATGGTCCGACGCGACATCGGCCCCTTAAAGGCCCGTGATCTCGGTGGCAAAATTTCAGCCCAACCTGACTTTGGGCCTGTTAAAGGCCTGTCGTACAATTTGGCCCGTTGGTCCTCTACTAAGCTTTCGGCCTACTAAAGGCCCATGATATTATTGGGCCAACCAAGGCCCGAGATATGTTTCGGCCTGGTAGCGGCCCGTCATGTAACTGGGCCAATAATGGTCCGAGGTATATTTCAGCCTGGTAAAGGCCCGTGGTCGACAAATGAAAATTGAGGCCCAACAAGCTTTTCGGCCTGCTAAAGGCCCATGCTGTCTTCTGGGCCATAACAGGCCAGGAGAATATTCAGCCTATTAATGGCCTGAAGCTACATGGGCCCAACTAAAGTTTGGGCCCACTAGAGGCCCATGTGAGTTATGGGCCTGGGCATACCGTGTCCATGAAGGGCCATTACGGCAGGTTCGCGCAGGCTGGAGTAAAGCTTGTTGCGTGGAACCCATTAATGGCCCACTGAAATGCAGGCCCGTTAGAGGCGCATGTTTCGGCCCGTTCGCCTGAATCAGATTTTCACCCTTTTTTCTGATAGCAAATGATGACATATACGGTAAATACGAATTAAGAACAAACCTACACTATACAATAAAGAAATTACGACATAGTAACTTAGAATAAACCTACACTATACAATAAAGGAATTAGGGCATATTACATCCACTGGGCATCAAAGTTCGCCACCAGTGATCATAAAGCGCAACCAAGAAGCAGATTACAAAACCTGGGCGTCCAAGGCCCTGCCATTGCAGCGCAACAAAATAATACTGAACCAAGACCACTTGAACATAGTTCAAGAAACATTAGCCTTGCGCGGGAGCTGCTGTGCAAGCAGCTAAGCAAGGCAGTAAGAATGGCCTTGCAAGTCGGTCATATCTTCCAGCTCTAGCTGTTTAGCAATGAGGTTCTCATTGGAGTTCTCTGCGATCTTCCTTAGAGATTGGACTTCAAGTCGAAGTTGAGTTGCACTATGCCTTTCTGCTTGCAGCTGAGACTGAAGAAGTCGAACTGATTCAGGCAGCGACTTCTGTGAGCTTGTGTGACTGCTAGTCTCAAGTAACTTGAACACTGCATCAAGACATGACTTTGGGGTTGTCTCACTATCTTCAAGATGTTTTGCCTTCTTTGCTGCAATACACGTTGGGTTTGTCTCAGAGTGTTCAGCAGACTTGTGCGTGCCATCAGGCATATCACCCTGAAACAACAAGACAGATGACAGGTTTTGCACGTATATAAACAAAGATGGTAACTGCGCTGTCAATTCCAGCCAGTTCATATTACAAAATAAAGAGACGATTCAAAATGTCAAGAGCATAATTTGGCATTGTTCATAATGCGGTGAGCTACACCACACTACTGGATTACAGATCAACAACACAAGCATAGATGCAGGGCAAAACAAAATCATTGTATCTCTTTTCGTTAACGTGCATGCCATGTTCATATCATCAGCCAGATCAGTTAAGACAAAGCAGGAAATGACAAGGTGCAAATGTGCGCAGCTTCACCACACACTGGATTACAGATCAACAACACAAGCATACATGCAGGGCTAAAGAAAATCAATGGATCTATATTGAATAATGTGCATGGTATGAATAAGGAATTTGGTCTCACGACTAAAACTTGAAACTTGCAGTTGTTGCGAACATGCATTTTGATAGAAACAACAAACTAAACAGTAGTTAACGATAGGGAGTATGAGAAAATTAAACAGCAGTTGAGGAGAAAGGCTTTAGAAGGATGGACTTACATTAACAGTTAACACCGGCTCTATAATGCCCTTCTCCATGTCAAGGGAGGGATAACTCAAGAATTTCAGCACAGAAACTTCTTCATAAGCATTGCATGTACTCTACATTTTGTAGAGAGTAATTATTGATATGATAATACTGGAAGGGATAGAGGATAATGAAGATAAGCTGCATAGTGATGCTACATAATCAACTACCTATCCATGTAAGTACAGCGTTACAGGACAAAATGTACTGACAAGAGCAATGGGTTACATTTTGCACTGGCATTGTCTGTGTATTCAACTTTTTGGGAAGATTAAGTATAGATCTGATAATTTTTAGGAAATGTGGGCGAGGGAGACACGATGAAGAGTAATGCAACACAATGAACTACTCACTCCGTCCCATAATATAAGTGTTTTGTACACTTGTGTAGTGTACAAAACGCTCTTATATTATGGGACGGATGGAGTAGCTGTTAATGTAAGTAAAGTGATACAAGACATTCGGTCTTTACAAGAGGACTGTAGAGCTAAACTTCTTCAGAAGCATTGGGTTGATTCTAAATTTATGTAAGAGTCAATACATATCTTATAATGTCCACCAAATGGAGGATAAGGAGGCTAACATGTGCAGTGATGCTACATAATCAACCAGCTATGAAAGTAAGTATGATGATACAGGGCAAGAGGTACTCACAAGAGCAATGCAGTGTGTAGTATAGTTGCGAGATCCTGTGGTCCCTTGAGGATGGATATTCTCCTGCAAACAGTTTTCATACAAGTGAGACGGTAAGGCACATGCAGAAATGTAGTTCAAATTGTGATGTGATATCATAGGCAGTACCTTACGTTGCAGACGAGACCAGTGTGTAACAAGCTTATTCCAGTCACTGTCTAGTAAATGAAGCACCGGAGACTTTACAGAAATTTCGTTTAGAGGCTTGCCATCGAAGTGTGCTTGCCTCAGGTAGCAATGATACTTCCTCAAAGCGTGCTTGAAAAGCGCAACCAAGCTTTGCTCGTCTTGACTATCCAGTTTGGTCCTCGACTATTTAAATGAATGAAATCTCTTGAGTTCTGTCAGCAGAAACATAGGCACTAATTACCATGAATAACATTAGTACATTACTTACACGTAAGTTGCGGAGGAAGATTGAAAATTATTGTTTGTCTGTAGTATAATCTTTCCATGAAGGAAAGATGCGCACAAAGTTCCTGACAACAATAAAAGCTTCGTCTTCTAAACTGGGAAGAAGTGGAACATGGGTCCTATTTGCTACAATTGGGGCTCTCTCCAGTTCGAAAAGGGATTTGGCAACTGGAGTTGGTGTACTCTTTGCTGGAATGGGGGTTTTGCATCGTAGAGCTGGTGCTATGTCAATTGGAATCGTCATACTTTTTGCTGCATATGGGGTCTGCTGAGTTGGGGCATCTGAGATGGCCAGTGGGGTAGGGGTAGAGTCTGCTAGAGTTGGGGCTGTGTTTTGTGGGTCTGGTGATATTGCCACTACACCTAATGGGCTATTTTTTATCAGGTGTCACTACCTTTTCCAAATACTTTGTTCGTGTTCCATCGCGATTAGCAATCGCCCTCTTCCTTTTGAACTTCTGATACACAAGAAGACCATTTCAATGGAGAAATATGGTATGATGACAGATGGAATATGTACTAAAAATGGATAGGCATGGCATATTCACATATATGATGTGTAAACTAAGCAAATGGCAGTGTAACAAAGTAGAAGCAATGCAAAGCATCATTTGCAAGATATGTGCGACCAATATAACCTTGCCAAGTTAGAGCAAGCACCTTGATGGGTGAATAAGATAGGGCATCTACCTCTGACTCCTCCACTAGGGAGCTACATTGACTTAGGTCTCCCTCTAGCTCAGAATCATTGTTAGGATCATATTCTGAACACGAATCTGTAGGTGGAGAGCGTGTGCATTCCATTGCATCCAGACTGGATCTCAGTCCCTTAAAGCCAAGTTTGATAGCCATGACATTGTTCTGCTTTATTCTTCTCATGCGCCCAAGCTCATAATCATTATGATGATGTTCAGTATCTGAGATTCACGAAAACATAAAAGGTAGTCAGATTATCTTTGGAATGCATTGCGGATTCTACTCCAATAGTGTCTCCCTACAAACCCCTGCGTATACAAAGTTCACCCCCCAACCGTGCTGACCAGACCACACATAGAAATACAAACCTCTTATGTCTCTATAAGGGGCGGACACACATTTCAAAACTGAAGTAGGAACATTAGCATCATATCAAATTCGTATTTGAACAAATAAACTTCGGAATTATGAGTGGCATAATGTTTAGCTTCAAGGGTGGAGTACTGGTAGTGCGACACAAAGCACGCAGGCAGATTGTATTCCATGTAAAAGATCGTAGTCTATGTAAAAGGTGGATATAACACTTTTCTTTCTATACAATGCAGTGTTCGTTGCCCACACATGATGGAAGAGATCACATAGAGAAATACTATTCCCTCATGTCTGCGGTTCCAGGATTTTGAAACAGGGTGGTCCACCCTAAAAAAATATTGACAACAAATATGACAAGGCAAGCATAAAGCTAGTGAATCAATCATTACTTGTGAGCTTACTAGGACAAGTATGAAGAATCATAACTGTAGTAAGAGACCGTCCAAAATCTGAATCAAGAAGTTGGGCTAGCACTTATTGTTTGCAATTAATCGAAGTGAATAATTGGATATCATATCAAATGAGTAACAAAGACTAGTAAAATTGTCAACAAACCTGGCCCGCGGTAGTAATCTGGGTCAATGTCACTATGACCAACAATCAACATGACTAGTGTTTGTTCCTAGGCGAGGAATTTTGAAACCCTGTCAACTCCAAAGGTGCTAAAGATTACTGAAACATCTGAACCATTAAATGTAGGTAGCACTCAGTACACAACAAACCCTAATGAGAGTCCTGCCTAATGAGTGATGAATCAATTAGAAAATGGGTGATGGGAAGTGGCTGCTGAGTGTTGAGGACGGCGTATCTCAGGATAAATCGGGTTGGCTGAGTTGGTGTTGCACACTTGAGCCCTGAGAGGACTGGGAAGCTGGGCATGCTGGCACGGCCGGGCAGCGGTGATGCTATTGGGCGAGCGGCTCCTGACCTCCTGTTAGTCCGGTGTCTCCTCCTAAAGTCATGGCGTCCGGCGACGGCAAGTCGCTAGCGAGGCAGGCGGCTGGCGGCGAGTAGAGATCGGAAGCGGAGCAGAACATAGGGGAATCGGGGTCTGGAGGCTTTCGCTTTTTTGTTTTTTTAGCAAAGGCATTGGCTGGCTGACCATGTTCTAATCTCTTATGGTATACAGGTCGACCCAAAATCCCAGGGTGGGCCGCGGCCCACGCTGGCCACCATGTAGATCCGCCCTAGTGGCGCACATGCATTTTGAAATTAAATTAGGAACACTCAACTGATCAATTAAACGACTCTGTTTTACTAATATCAGCATCATATCAGATTTGTATTTGAACAACTAAGCTTGTTTAGCTTGATGGGTGGAGCAGTGCTATTATGACACGAAGCACGTAGGCTGATCGTATAGTGATCATAAAAGGGGGAAACCTTAAGCATGATCAATTAAACCCTATTATGACTGTGCCATGGTAGATCTGAAGCTGCAAACCGCACAAAGGCTACTTAGCAACCAATGTTTGCGTTGAACTAACAACTAAGATTCTAAGAGCTGAAAAGAAAGTACAGTAAACAAGTGACGATCTATTTTCTGGTTGAGATCAAAAAGTTGAGCAGATATGAAAGAGTACCACCTCTCTTGCGGCGCCGTGTAGGCATCGGGGGTGCGATGGCTGTCGGCGGCGTGGAAGCAGATCTGTGATGGTAGACAGAGGCATCGGGGGATAAGTCCCGTTGCGGTGGACGAGAAGGTTGTCGAAGCGGCCCAGGCAAGGTGGACGATGGCGCGGATGAAGCGAGAGGACGCGATGCAAGGCTCCTGGTCCGGCGCCGTGGATGAGGAACGTCGATCTCTTGCAGTGGACGACGCGGTCTGGGTAGGCGCTCCGGCATGGTGGAGGAGGGCGGCGATGGATGGGGTGGCGGACGGAGGAGGCTGGTGTGGAGATGGTGTTCTGGCGCCGACGGTGTATGAATGGGAAAATGGAGGGAGAGGGGTCGGGGGAACCATGTCTTTGGTGCGCGGTGCTTGTCTGAAATGAGGGGAAGTTTCCAACTTAGCCCCCGTTTAAAATTTCGGACATCTCGTCGGTTGGGGATACGACGGTAATCTCGCATCTCCCCAATATTTGCCGAGAGCAATTTCGGGCAAGGAGAGGATGTTTTGGCGCCCACGGTTGGCGCCCACGGTGTATGAACGGGGCTGACAGGTAGGGCAGTTGTGTCATGTATGAGTGAAGTTACAAACCTGCCCCTACTTAAAATATTGGCCTAGATCGATTTTGGCCGAGGAGAGTTTGTTTTGCCGCCCACCGTGTATGAATGGGGAAATGGAGGGGGAGATAGAGGTCTTTAGGACGAGCTTGAATCAAATGTGTTTTGCCGCCCACATTTGGCGCCCACCGTGTATGAATGGGGTGAGAGGCATGATAACCCACAAGTATAGGGGATCAATTGTAGCTTTTTCGATAAATAAGAGTGTCAAACCCAACGAGGAGCTAAAGGTAGAATTAATATTCCCTTCAAGTTCTATCGACCACCGATACAACTCTACGCGCACTTAACGTTCGCTTTACCTAGAACAAGTATGAAACTATTTTGTAGGTGATAGGATAGGTTTGCAAGAATAAAACTAGAAGTACTTTGCGAGAATAAAACTATGAGTAATTTGCAAGATAATAAAAGTTAGTTGTTTAGTAGAAAGCTTTTGTAACACAAGAAAGTTATTTGTCCCTAGGCAATCGATAACTAGACCGGTAATCATGGTTGCAATTTTATATGAGGGAGAGGCATGAGCTAACATACTTTCCGTACTTGGATCATATGCACTTATGATTGGAACACTAGCAAGCATCCGCAACTACCAAAGATCATTAAGGTAAAACCCAACCATAGCATTAAGTATCAAGTCCTCTTTACTCCCATACGCAACAACCCCCTTACTCGGGTGTAAGCTTCTGTCACTCTAGCCGCCCACCATAAGATAATTATGAACATATTAGAAAACCTACAACGGGGATCCCTCACACTTGTGCGACACGGAGGGAACCATAGGACAGCACCAAAAAAAACATACAACTCAAACCAATCACGATCATCAATCAACCCATAGACAAAACGAATCTACTCAAACATCATAGGATGGCCAGAAATCATTGGATAATAATATGTAGCATTAAGCACCATGTTTAAGTAGAGATTATAGCGGGGAGAAGAGGTGTTACACCACTGCATAGAGGGGGAGAGAGTTGGTGTTGACGGCGGCGAAGTTGTTGGTGTAGATCACCATCACGAGGGTTCCCCCGGCGGCGCTCCGGCGCCACCGGAAGAGAGAGGGAGAGAGCCCCCTTCTTCTTCTTCTTGCTTGGCCTCCCCCCTTAGATGGCAGAAGGTTTTCCCCTCTGGTCCTTGGTCTCCATGGCGGCGGAGGGGCAGGAGCCCCTCCTAGATTGGATCTATCTCTCTGTTCTCTTCTGTTTCGCGTTCTTGTTTTCTGGCCCTTCACCGTTTCTTAAATTCCCGAAGATCCGTAACTCCAATTGGGCTGAAATTTTAACACAATTTTTTTTCCAGATATTAGCTTCCTTGCGCCCGAAGTAGAGCACCAACCGACCTTCGAGGGACTCACGAGGCACCACGGCGCGCCTGGCCCCCCTGGCGCGCCCTGGTGCCTCGTGGGGCCCACGAGCACCGCCTTCCGTTGATTCCAGTTCCCAAAAATCACATATATTCCAAAATAATTCTTCGTAAAATTTTATTGCATTTGGACTTCGTTTGATATGGATATTCTGCGAAACAAAAAACAAGCAAAAAACAGGAACTGGCACTGGGCACTGGATCAATAGGTTAGTCCCAAAAATTATATAAAATGTTGCCAAAAATATGTGAAAGTTGTAGAATATTACCATGAAACAATCAAAAATTATAGATACGGCGGAGACGTGTCAGCATCCCCAAGCTTAATTCCTGCTCGTCCTCGAGTAGGTAAATGATAAAAATAATAATTTTTGATGTGGAATGCCACCTAGCATAATCTTGATCATATAATCTAGTCATGGCATGAATATTAAGACACGAGTGATTCAAAGCAATAGTCTATAATTTGATATAAATACATCAATACTCAGGCATCCCAACAAACAATCATGTCTTTCAGCATAAAAATGCTAAAGAACGCTATCCCTACAAAATCATATAGCCTTGTCATGCTCCATCTTCTTAACACAAAGTATAAATCATGTACTACCCCGGTGTCAGCCAACTAATTGGTTCATACTTTTTAACGCGCTTCAGCTTTTTCAACCCTCACGCAATACATGAGCGCAAGCCATGGATATAGCACTATGGGTGGAATAGAATACGGTGGTAGAGATAATATGGAGAAGACAAAAAAGGAAGAAAGTCTCACATCGACGTGGCTAATCAACGGGCTATGGAGATGCCAATCAATTGATGTCAATGCGAGGAGTAGGGATTGCCATGCAACGGATGCACTAAGAGCTATAAGTGTATGAAAGCTCAAACTGAAAACTAAGTGGGTGTGCATCCAACTTGCTTGCTCAAGACCTCGGGCAATTGAGGAAGCCCATCATCGGAATATACAAGCCAAGTTCTATAATGAAAAATTCCCACTAGTATATGAAAGTGACAACATAGGAGACTCTCTATATGAAAAACATGGGGCTACTTTGAAGCACAAGTGTGGAAAAGGATAGTAACATTGCCCCTTCTCTCATTTTCTCTCATTTTTTTTGTTTTGTCTTTTTTTTCTTTTTTTCTTGGGCTCTTTTTGGCCTCACTTTTTTTTTGTCCGAAGTCTCATCCCGACTTGTGGGGGAATCATAGTCTCCATCATCCTTTCCTCTCTGGGACAATGCTCTAATAATGAATAATGATGATCATCACACTTCTATTTACTTACAACTCAAAAAATTACAACTCGATACTAGAACAAAGTATGACTCTATATGAATGCCTCTGGCAGTGTACCAGGATGTCCAATGATCTAGCATAGCAAAGATATAAAAAAAACTGACAAGCCATGAAAATATCATGCTAGCTATCTTACGATCATGCAAAGCAATATGACAATGAATGCTCAAGTCATGTATATGATGATGATGGAAGTTGCATAGCAATATATCTCAGAATGGCTATGGAAATGCCATACTAGGTAGGTATGGTGGCTGTTTTGAGGAAGATATAAGGAGGCTTATGTGTGATAGAGCTTATCATATCACGTGGTTTGGATGCACCGGCGAAGTTTGCACCGACTCTCGAGGTGAGAAAGGGCAATGCACAGTACCGAAGAGGCTAGCAAATTGCGAAAAGGTGAGAGTACATATAATCCATGGACTCACATTAGTCATAAAGAACTCACATACTTATTGCGAAAGTTTATTAGCCCTCAAAGCAAAGTACTACTACGCATGCCCCTAGGGGGGAGGTTGGTAGGAGTTAACCATCGCGCCCCCCGACCTCCACGCAAAGGAAGACAATCAATAATAAATCATGCTCCAACTTCTTAGTATAACGAGAGACTATACGTGCATGCTTCGGGAATCACAAACCTTAACACCAATATTCCTACTAAACCACAATCATTCACTAGTACCTCCCACATATTACCATCTCTATATCGCAAAACTATTGCAAGGAATCAAACATATCATATTCAGTGATCTACAAGTTTTATGTAGGATTTTATGACTAACCATGTGAATGACCAATTCCTGTTGACTCTCTAAATAGATATAAGTGAAGCAAGAGAGTTTAATTCTTTCTACAAAATACCATGCTCTAATAAATATAAGTGAAGCAAAAGAGCATTCTACAAATAACGGTTTTCTATATGAAGAGAAACAGACATCCAAACTTCAAATGATATAAGTGAAGCACATGAAGCATTCTATAAAGCCATACTCAAAAGATATAAGTGAAGTGCAAAGAGCATTCTATAAATTAACCAAGGACTATCTCATACTAGCATGGTGCATTTATTAAAAGAAAAAGAAAAGGCACACGACGCTCCAAGAATTTACGCATATCATGTGAACAAAACAAAAACCGAGACATACCGATAATTGTTGAATAAAGATAGGATGCCTTCCGGGGCATCGCCAAGATTAGACGCTTGAGTCTCCTTGAATATTTACTTGGGGTGCCTTGGGCATCCTCAAGCTTGAGCTCTTGCCTCTCCTCATTCTTCTCATATCAATACCTCCTCGATCTTTGAACACTTCATCCACACAAAACTTAACAAAACCTTCGTGAGATCCGTTAGTATAATAAAGCAAATCACTACTTTAAGTACTGTTGAAAACCCATTCATATTTTATTTTTGCATTATACCTACTGTATTCTAACTTCTCCATGGCTTATACCTTCCGATACAATCCATAGTTTCATCAAAACAAGCAAAACAGTGCATCAAAAACAGAATCTGTCAAAAACAGAACAGTCTGTAGTAATCTGAACGTTGACCATACTTCTGTTACTCTAAAAATTCTGAAAAATTAGGAAAAAATAAAACATTTGCATATCAGTACTGTACAAAAATTTCAGAATTTTCGCACGTTCCAGTAAAAGATGTAAATTCACGCACTACAGCAAAAGTTTCTGTTTCTGCACCGCACATGCCAAACAAGTAATTTAAACATCCAAACGGTAAATCTTGGCACACTAATTTTTATAATACAATGGATTTGTACAAGGGGATAATTATTTTTGTTGAGAAGTTTCTGTAATTCAAGATTCACAAAGTTTCCATGGGCATGAACAAAGTTCAAGGAGCTCCCCCACATCAACGGTGCTCGTCTTTCTTACTTTCACTTTTCCTTTTTGAAAATTTTTAGGTTCCCCTCTATATTTTTTGTGTTTTTAAACTTTATAAAAGCAATCAACAGAAACAAATGACTCTCTAAAACTTCCGGGTTGTCTCCCTGGCAGCGCTTTCTTTAAAGCCATTAAGCTAGGCATAAAGTGCTCAAGTAATCGATCCACCCGGATCCCAAGGTATATCAAAGCCAATTTTAATTAACAATGATTTGTAATTTAGTAGTGAGCACCAAGCAACATATATCATTCAATGATGAAGTCTAACTCTCTTCCTATGCATCGGCATGTCATAAAAGAACAATTCATGCACATCAAGTAAAGGCCAATACATAGCATAAGCAGTTTCTTGCAATTTTATTGTGTTGGAAACATAAAGAGGTGGAGATGTAGTTCCTCTCTCATAATAATTGCAATTAGGATCAGCAAGCACATGCATATTATATTCATCAAAATTATCAAGTGTAGTAGTAAAACGCAACCCATTAATATAATCCTTAATAAGAGCAAACTTCTCCGATATAGTGTAGTTGGGAGAATTCAAAAAGATAATAGGACTATCATGTGTGGGTGCAGTAGCAACAATTTCATTCTTAACATAAGGAACTATAGCAAGTTCATCTCCATAAGAATCATTCATATTGGCATCATGGCCACAAGCATAGCAAGCATCAATTTCATCAAAAAGGGATATTTCAAACGAATCCAAGGGATCATAGCAATTATCATAGCATTCATCCTTCGGTAAGCACGAAGGGAAATTAAACAATGTATGAGATAAAGAGTTACTCTCATCAGAAGGTGGGGACGGGTGATCAATCCGCTCTTCCTCCTTTTGTTCTTCGCTCTCCTCCTCAATTTTTTCATCTAATGAGCTCACAGTGTCATCAATTTCTTCTTCCATAGATTCCTGCAAAATATTAGTCTCTTCTTGGACAACGGAGACTTTCTCAATAAATTCTTTAACATAGGCATTAGAAGCATAATTTTCATAGCAATATTTAAGTATGGCAAAATTTTCAGATTTGTAAAGCTCCATATAATACTCTTCAATCAAAGCAGCAACTTCATAAGCACCCTTAAAAGCAACAAATTCTTCTATTTGTTCAATATCATAGTAACTATAAGCCTCCTTGGCATAAGAAGATAGGACTTCATTATCATTAAACTCACATTGAAAGGGAAGGTATTTTTTAGAGTCCTTCCTAGAGCAGCAAGTAATATCACAATATTCGCATAAGATCGAAGCATAGCAATACAAACTATTAATTTGATGCCATAAAAGTTTCCCTTTTTGAGATAAGCGGTGTCGCACAAAATAAGCATGCTCATTTAATGACTTTCCCTCAAGTAAGCTAGTTGGGTTTTCAGCACGAGCACATAGGGATCGAAGATGATCCAAGTAGAAAGGTTCAGCAGTATGATAGATTTTGGGTGGTTCTTCAACCATTGGTTTAGCAGGTACAATTAATTTTTTCGGTATTTTGCGTTTCCTACCCATAACTAAAGATAGAAAACAAGAGCACAAAATAAAATCTACTTAGTGATAAAGCAAACAAGCACACACGAGAATATCAACCCCACGCTATTGCTCCCCGGCAACGGCGCCAGAAAAAGGTCTTGATAACCCACAAGTATAGGGGATCAATTGTAGCTTTTTCGATAAATAAGAGTGTCGAACCCAACGAGGAGCTGAAGGTAGAATTAATATTCCCTTCAAGTTCTATCGACCACCGATACAACTCTACGCGCACTTAACGTTCGCTTTACCTAGAACAAGTATGAAACTATTTTGTAGGTGATAGGATAGGTTTGCAAGAATAAAACTAGAAGTACTTTGCGAGAATAAAACTATGAGTAATTTGCAAGATAATAAAAGTTAGTTGTTTAGTAGAAAGCTTTTGTAACACAAGAAAGTTATTTGTCCCTAGGCAATCGATAACTAGACCGGTAATCATGGTTGCAATTTTATATGAGGGAGAGGCATGAGCTAACATACTTTCCGTACTTGGATCATATGCACTTATGATTGGAACTCTAGCAAGCATCCGCAACTACCAAAGATCATTAAGGTAAAACCCAACCATAGCATTAAGTATCAAGTCCTCTTTACTCCCATACGCAACAACCCCCTTACTCGGGTGTAAGCTTCTGTCACTCTAGCCGCCCACCATAAGAGAATTATGAACGTATTGCAAACCCTATAGCGGGGATCCCTCACGCTTGCGCGACACGGAGGGCACCATAGGACAACACCAAAATAAAACATACAACTCAAACCAATCACGATCATCAATCAACCCATAGGACAAAACGAATCTACTCAAACATCATAGGATGGCCACAAATCATTGGATAATAATATGTAGCATTATGCACCATGTTTAAGTAGAGATTACAGCGGGGAGAAGAGGTGTTACACCGCTGCATAGAGGTGGAGAGAGTTGGTGTTGACGGCGGTGAAGTTGTTGGTGTAGATCACCATCACGAAGGTTCCCTCGGCGGCGCTCCGGCGTCACCGGAAGAGAGAGGGAGATTGCCCCCCTTCTTCTTCTTCTTGCTTGGCCTCCCCCCTTAGATGGGAGAAGGTTTTTCCCTCTAGTCCTTGGTATCCATGGCGGCGGAGGGGCAGGAGCCCCTCCTAGATTGGATCTATCTCTCTGTTCTCTTCTGTTTCGCATTCCTGTTTTCTGGTCCTTCACCGTTTCTTAAATTCCCGGAGATCCGTAAATCCGATTGGGCTAAAATTTTAACACGATTTTTTCTGGATATTAGCTTCCTTGTGCCTGAAGTAGAGCATCAACCGACCTTCGAGGGACTCACGATGCACCACGGCGCACCTGGCCCCCCCTGTCGTGCCCTGGTGCCTCGTGGGGCCCACGAGCACTGCCTTGCGTTGATTCCACTTCCCAAAAATCACATATATTCCAAAATAATTCTTCGTAAAATTTTATTGCATTTGGACGTCATTTGATATGGATATTCTGCGAAACAAAAAACAAGCAAAAAACAGGAACTGGCACTGCGCACTGGATCAATAGGTTAGTCCCAAAAATAATATAAAATGTTGCCAAAAATATGTGAAAGTTGTAGAATATTGGCATGAAACAATCAAAAATTATAGATACGATGGAGATGTATCAGCATCCCCAAGCTTAATTCCTGCTCGTCCTCGAGTAGGTAAATGATAAAAATAATAATTTTTGATGTGGAATGCCACCTAGCATAATCTTGATCATATAATCTAGTCATGGCATGAATATTAAGACACGAGTGATTCAAAGCAATAGTCTATAATTTGATATAAAGACATCAATACTCAGGCATCCCAACGAACAATCATGTCTTTCAGAATAAAAATGCTAAAGAACGCTATCCCTACAAAATCATATAGCCTTGTCATGCTCCATCTTCTTAACACAAAGTATAAATCATGTACTACCCCGGTGTCAGCCAAGCAATTGGTTCATACTTTTGAACGCGCTTCAGCTTTTTCAACCCTCACGCAATACATGAGCGCAAGCCATGGATATAGCACTATGGGTGGAATAGAATACGGTGGTAGAGATAATATGGAGAAGACAAAAAAGGAAGAAAGTCTCACATCGACGTGGCTAATCAACGGGCTATGGAGATGCCAATCAATTGATGTCAATGCGAGGAGTAAGGATTGCCATGCAACGGGTGCACTAAGAGCTATAAGTGTATGAAAGCTCAAACTGAAAACTAAGTGGGTGTGCATCCAACTTGCTTGCTCAAGACCTCGGGCAATTGAGGAAGCCCATCATCAGAATATACAAGCCAAGTTCTATAATGAAAAATTCCCACTAGTATATGAAAGTGACAACATAGGAGACTCTCTATATGAAAAACATGGTGCTACTTTGAAGCACAAGTGTGGAAAAGGATAGTAACATTGCCCCTTCTCTCTTTTTCACTCATTTTTTTTTTGTTTTCTCTTTTTGTTTTCTCTTTTTTTTCTTCTTTTTTTCTTGGGCTCTTTTTGGCCTCACTTTTTTTTCTTTTCTTTTCTTTTTTATTTTTTATTTTCTCCGAAGTCTCATCCCGACTTGTGGGGGAATCATAGTCTCCATCATCCTTTCCTCGCTGGGACAATGCTCTAATAATGAGTAATGATGATCATCACACTTCTAGTTACTTACAACTCAAAAAATTACAACTCGATACTAGAACAAAGTATGACTCTATATGAATGCCTCTGGCAGTGTACCAGGATGTGCAATGATCTAGCGTAGCAAAGATATAAAAAAATGGACAAGCCATGAAAATATTATGCTAGCTATCTTACGATCATGCAAAGCAATATGACAATGAATGCTCAAGTCATGTATATGATGATGATGGAAGTTGCATGGCAATATATCTCGGAAGGATTATGGAAATGCCATACTAGGTAGGTATGGTGGCTGTTTTGAGGAAGATATAAGGAGGCTTATGTGTGATAGAGTGTATCATATCACGGGGTTTGGATGCACCGGCGAAGTTTGCACCGACTCTCGAGGTGAGAGAGGGCAATGCACGGTACCGAAGAGGCTAGCAAATTGCGAAAAGGTGAGAGTACATATAATCCATGGACTCACATTAGTCATAAAGAACTCACATACTTATTGCGAAAGTTTATTAGCCCTCGAAGCAAAGTACTACTACGCATGCCCCTAGGGGGGAGGTTGGTAGGAGTTAACCATCGCGCGCCCCGACCTCCACGCAAAGGAAGATAATCAATAATAAATCATGCTCCAACTTCTTAGCATAACGAGAGACTATACGTGCATGCTTCGGGAATCACAAACCTTAACACCAATATTCCTACTAAACCACAATCATTCACTAGTACCTCCCACATATTACCATCTCTATATCGCAAAACTATTGCAAGGAATCAAACATATCATATTCAGTGATCTACAAGTTTTATGTAGGATTTTATGACTAACCATGTGAATGACCAATTCCTGTTGACTCTCTAAATAGATATAAGTGAAGCAAGAGAGTTTAATTCTTTCTACAAAAGACCATGCTCTAACAAATATAAGTGAAGCAAAAGAGCATTCTACAAATAAGGGTTTTCTATATGAAGAGAAACAGGCATCCAAACTTCAAATGATATAAGTGAAGCACATGAAGCATTCTATAAAGCCATACTCAAAAGATATAAGTGAAGTGCAAAGAGCATTCTATAAATAAACCAAGGACTATCTCATACCAGCATCGTGCATTTATTAAAAGAAAAATAAAACTCACACGACGCTCCAAGAATTTACGCATATCATGTGAACAAAACAAAAACCGAGACATACCGATAATTGTTGAATAAAGATAGGATGCCTACCGGGGCATCCCCAAGCTTAGACGCTTGAGTCTCCTTGAATATTTACTTGGTGTGCCTTGGGCATCCCCAAGCTTGAGCTCTTGCCTCTCCTAATTCTTCTCATATCAATACCTCCTCGATCTTTGAACACTTCATCCACACAAAACTTAACAAAACCTTCGTGAGATCCGTTAGTATAATAAAGCAAATCACTACTTTAAGTACTGTTGCAAACCCATTCATATTTTATTTTTGCATTATACCTACTGTATTCTAACTTCTCCATGGCTTATACCTTCCGATACAATCCATAGTTTCATCAAAACAAGCAAAACAATGCATCAAAAACAGAATCTGTCAAAAACAGAACAGTCTGTAGTAATCTGAACGTTGACCATACTTCTGTAACTCTAAAAATTCTGAAAAATTAGGAAAAAATAAACAATTTGCATATAAGTACTGTACAAAAATTTCAGAATTTTTGCACGTTCCAGTAAAAGATGTAAATTCACGCACTACAGCAAAAGTTTCTGTTTCTGCACCGCACATGCCAAACAAGTAATTTAAACATCCTAACGGTAAATCTTGGCACACTAATTTTTATAATACAATGGATTTGTACAAGGGGATAATTATTTTTGTTGATAAGTTTCTGTAATTCAAGATTCACAAAGTTGCCATGGGCATGAACAAAGTTCAAGGAGCTCCCCCACATCAACGGTGCTCGTCTTTCTTACTTTCACTTTTCCTATTTAAAAAGTTTTAGGTTCCCCTCTATATTTTTTGTGTTTTTAAACTTTATAAAAGCACTCAACAGAAATAAATGACTCTCTAAAACTTCCGGGTTGTCTCCCTGGCAGCGCTTTCTTTAAAGCCATTAAGCTAGGCATAAAGTGCTCAAGTAATCGATCCACCCGGATCCCAAGGTATATCAAAGCCAATTTTAATTAACAATGATTTGAAATTTAGTAGTGAGCACCAAGCAACATATATCATGCAATGACGAAGTCTAACTCTCTTCCTATGCATCGGCATTTCCATAAAAGAACAATTCATGCACATCAAGTAAAGGCCAATACATAGCATAAGCAGTTTCTTGCAATTTTATTGTGTTGGAAACATAAAGAGGTGGAGATGTAGTTCCTCTCTCATAATAATTGCAATTAGGAGCAGCAAGCACATGCATATTATATTCATCAAAATTATCAATTGTAGTAGTAAAACGCAACCCATTAATATAATCCTTAATAAGAGCAAACTTCTCCGATATAGTGTAGTTGGGAGAATTCAAAAAGATAATAGGACTATCATGTGTGGGTGCAGTAGCAACAATTTCATTCTTAACATAAGGAACTATAGCAAGTTCATCTCCATAAGAATCATTCATATTGGCATCATGGCCACAAGCATAGCAAGCATCAATTTCATCAAAAAGGGATATTTCAAACGAATCCAAGGGATCATAGCAATTATCATAGCATTCATCCTTCGGTAAGCACGAAGGGAAATTAAACAATGTATGAGATAAAGAGTTACTCTCATTAGAAGGTGGGCACGGGTGATCAATCCGCTCTTCCTCCTTTTGTTCTTCGCTCTCCTCCTCAAATTTTTCATCTAATGAGCTCACAGTGTCATCAATTTCTTCTTCCATAGATTCCTCCAAAATATTAGTCTCTTCTTGGACAGCGGAGACTTTCTCAATAAATTCTTTAACATAGGCATTATAAGCATAATTTTCATAGCAATATTTAAGTATGGCAAAATTTTCAGATTTGTAAAGCTCCATATAATACTCTTCAATCAAAGCAGCAACTTCATAAGCACCCTTAAAAGCAACAAATTCTTCTATTTGTTCAATATCATAGTAACTATAAGCCTCCTTGGCATAAGAAGATAGGACTTCATTATCATTAAACTCACATTGAAAGGGAAGGTGTTTTTTAGAGTCCTTCCTAGAGCAGCAAGTAATATCACAATATTCGCATAAGATCGAAGCATAGCAATACAAACTATTAATTTGATGCCATAAAAGTTTCCCTTTTTGAGATAAGCGGTGTCGCACAAAATAAGCATGCTCATTTAATGACTTTCCCTCAACTAAGCTAGTTGGGTTTTCAGCACGAGCACATAGGGATAGAAGATGATCCAAGTAGAAAGCTTCGGCAGTATGATAGATTTTGGGTGGTTCTTCAACCATTGGTTTAGCAGGTACAACTAATTTTTTGGTATTTTGCGTTTCCTACCCATAACTAAAGATAGAAAACAAGAGCACAAAATAAAATCTACTTAGTGATAAAGCAAACAAGCACACACGAGAATATCAACCCCACGCTATTGCTCCCCGGCAACGGCGCCAGAAAAAGGTCTTGATAACCCACAAGTATAGGGGATCAATTGTAGCTTTTTCGATAAATAAGAGTGTCGAACCCAACGAGGAGCTAAAGGTAGAATTAATATTCCCTTCAAGTTCTATCGACCACTGATACAACTCTACGCGCACTTAACGTTCGCTTTACCTAGAACAAGTATGAAACTATTTTGTAGGTGATAGGATATGTTTGCAAGAATAAAACTAGAAGTACTTTGCGAGAATAAAACTACGAGTAATTTGCAAGATAATAAAAGTTAGTTGTTTAGTAGAAAGCTTTTGTAACACAAGAAAGTTATTTGTCCCTAGGCCATTGATAACTAGACCGATAATCATGGTTGCAATTTTATATGAGGGAGAGGCATGAGCTAACATACTTTCCGTACTTGGATCATATGCACTGATGATTGGAACTCTAGCAAGCATCCGCAACTACCAAAGATCATTAAGGTAAAACCCAACCATAGCATTAAGTATCAAGTCCTCTTTACTCCCATACGCAACAACCCCCTTACTCGGGTGTAAGCTTCTGTCACTCTAGCCGCCCACCATAAGAGAATTATGAACGTATTGCAAACCCTACAACGGGGATCCCTCACGCTTGCACGACACGGAGGGCACCATAGGACATCACCAAAATAAAACATACAACTCAAACCAATAACGATCATCAATCAACCCATAGGACAAAACGAATCTACTCAAACATCATAAGATGGCCACAAATCATTGGATAATAATATGTAGAATTAAGCACCATGTTTAAGTAGAGATTACAGCAGGGAGAAGAGGTGTTACACCACTGCATAGAGGGGGGGAGAGTTGGTGTTGACGGCGGCGAAGTTGTTGGTGTAGATCACCATCACGAGGGTTCCCCCGGCGGCGCTCTGGCGCCACCGGAAGAGAGAGGGAGAGAGCCCCCCTTCTTCTTCTTCTTGCTTGGCCTCCCCCCTTAGATGGGAGAAGGTTTTCCCCTCTGGTCCTTGGTCTCCATGGCGGCGGAGGGGCAGGAGCCCCTCCTAGATTGGATCTATCTCTCTGTTCTCTTCTGTTTCGCGTTCTTGTTTTCTGGCCCTTCACCGTTTCTTAAATTCCCGAAGATCCGTAACTCCAATTGGGCTGAAATTTTAACACAATTTTTTTTCCGGATATTAGCTTCCTTGTGCCCGAAGTAGAGCACCAACCGACCTTCGAGGGACTCACGAGGCACCACGGCGCGCCTGGCCCCCCTGGCGCGCCCTGGTGCCTCGTGGGGCCCACGAGCACCGCCTTCCGTTGATTCCAGTTCCCAAAAATCACATATATTCCAAAATAATTCTTCGTAAAATTTTATTGCATTTGGACTTCGTTTGATATGGATATTCTGCGAAACAAAAAACAAGCAAAAAACAGGAACTGGCACTGGGCACTGGATCAATAGGTTAGTCCCAAAAATTATATAAAATGTTGCCAAAAATATGTGAAAGTTGTAGAATGTTGGCATGAAACAATCAAAAATTATAGATACGGCGGAGACGTATCAAGGCGGTTATGTCACGTCTGAGTGAAGTTACAAACCTACCCCTATTTAGAGCAGTGGAAATCGGGCTGATAGGTTGTGCGTGTCAGGGGTAGATAGTAATTTCCATCTCCCAAACACTGGTTTCGGGCAGCCGGCGTGGGAGTGGGTGTTTTGCCGCTTCTTTCGAATCTTGGGAGAATAAGCATTCACATTTACCTTGGCAACTAAATTCGAACCCATTTTGTATTCGATTTTGAATCTTTATAAATCATTCTATGTTTTTTCTATATATCTTCAAAAGCACAACAAAGATGTATTCCACCTTTATATATGAATATGATTTACAAATGCCATGCTACTCGAATTCAGAAGGTTGAATCCAGTTTAAGGTGAATACGAATATTTGAAACAACTTTATGTTCAACTCAATTGTAAGATGTATGACACAAGCAGCATATAGTGTACTCCCATTTAGATATGAATTTCAGAAGCCATGCGATGTCTCAAAATTCAAAATACTGAGCCAACCAACCAATAATATAGAAAACTAACAGACATATGACCATATATAGAGTACATGGATCAATAATATGAACTAACATACATAAGCCAGGCCGCTGTACTGTTTTTCGCTAGAAGAGCATTTTTTTCTACCAAAGCTAGTACAGCATCTTGGCCCTTTCAGATGCGTGCCACTTAAGGCCCATTTATACTACTATTTTTGCTGAATGCACAATCTGCCCGATTAGCATATTTTGTAGGCCTGGCATAGCAAACAAAATGAAATGTCTTTGCCTAAAAATGAAATGTCTCATGTTCTTATCAATTATTACAGACTTGTGCTCAAAAAAAATACAGACCAAAAAACAATTATTACATGATCTCTAAAACAAATGGTTCCATTCTATTACATGAACAAACAACACAAAGGTAATTCAACGATGGAAAAAATATTTCACCTATGATTTACCAAGTGGGATTTTAATTTCCTTTTTTCCTCCAGGACCTTAACAATGCGGTCAGTCTCAGCTTGCTTCATTGTGAAATCCACCAAAAATTTAATGGTTTTCGTGAGTACTGCTTCTGATTGTGCTATTTGCTTCCTCAACATGTCAACTTCATCTCTAAGTGCAGAAGCAGACTCTCTTTTTACCAACAGTTTAGCGTCTAGAGTATCAGCATTTGGCAATTCACGATGCACGATTTGTCCGGTGCCACTGCTCTGGGATGATCCAACGTCCATGGGGACCTCACTCTTTGATCTTGGGCTAACCTGTTTTGCCATTACAGTTCCGGTTGGATTCGGAAAAGTTGAAGTTAGCAGAACATCTCAACTGGGAGTTAGAACAGCAACCCAGTTAAACAAACAAGGATTTAAAGAGTTGCGATTGGATGCTGAAAAGTATAGGTTATTAACATCATTAGAGCAACCGGTTGTAGTAGCAAAGCAGTTAAACAAACAACCTGTTGTGCCATTGGAGTTTCTCTTGGATCCTGAAAAGTTGAGTAGTCAGTAACTTGATTAGAGCAACAAGTTACAACAGCAAACCTGTTACACAAATAAGTTTTCAAAAATGTACCTGCTGTGCAATTGGAGTTCCAATTGGATCCTGAGAAGTTGAAGTTGGTAACATGATTAGAGTAACAAGTTACAGCAGCAAACCAGTTAAACAATGAAGTTTTTCAGAACATACCTGTTGTGCCATCGGAGTTTCAATTGGATCCTAAAAACTTGATATTTAGCAATCATAAATATAGTGTTGCAAGAGCCATAAGAAACTAACATCAAACTAGTAAAACTAACCAGTTTTGGCAACATATTTAATTACACATGAACTAGTAAAACTAACAAGTTTTTTGCAATGTATTAAAGCAACAAGTCGGTAGAGTTTACCAGCAACACATACATCTCTAAATTTCATTCATGTAAGAAAAATGATTCTGACATATATATATATATATATATATATATATATATATATATATATATATATATAAGTTAAAAAGATGGTGCCCCTCATATAAACCTAACAGCTATCTCTCCATGAACATGCAAACATTACTAGTGCTAGAAGTCATAGCAGCAAACAAGATAAACAAACAGGGTATCTCCGAAGGTAAATTACACATGAATTTTGTTGCACCCTAGAAGTAGATATGACCAGCTATCTACGTGCTTAAGTAGCTATTTAAATTCAGGCACAGGTAGTTCTACAATAGTAAGTAACAAACACATAGATAGGTGCAGTCTATAATAGGATTAACAGGCTATGGCATTATGTAATCAGTAGCAAACTAAATTAAGGCAAGCAAGGTAATTGAACAATTTTTTAATCAGTGGCTAACTAAAATTCCAAGAAGCACATAACTGAACTTACGCTAGCTCTTTGTACAGGCACACTGCAACTTCTTTTTCGCTGATGAGGTTCTACGAAGGAGTCCATGACATCACTTGCTTGGATACGCAGTCCCTATACTCCTTCCTTCCCACACTGCATTTTGGTAAGTCGAATGGTTAATCTTATAAGATGGTGCGACCTTGTTATATTATATGAGGACAGGTTGTGAGACTAGTTGTAGCAATACACACCACACTGGCTTTTACTGTATAATTCATGCGATTATATTTGGCCTATCGAGATCTAAGCAATCTACAATATGATGAAAAGACTGACATCCTTCTCATTATTGGCCAACTCAGTTAATAGAAACAAGCAATTCAACCATTATGTGGATAAATCAAAAGCACCACTAGAATACATTTCACTGCCCCAATCATACACGCAGGCCAGTATGAATTAAATGAAATGTAGGGACTTACGCTAGCTCATTGTATAGGCTCACTGTAGCTCTGCTTGCGCTTGGGATGTTCCATGAAGAAGTCCGTGTTACCACTTGCTTGGATGTGCAGGCCGTGTACTCCTTCCTTCCCCCTCTGCAGTTTTGGCATGGCGAATGGTTGATCTAATGAGAGGAATCGACCTTGCTATTGTATCAGAGGACAGGTACTTACAAGGTTATACGAGCGTGCAGGATGTGTACTAGATCCCGTAGCGCCGTCATGCTTTGCTGAAAAATGGTTTTGCTTGTTTCAGATGATAGCTCCAGAAGAAATAAGAGTTGAAGTCAGAGTTGCATAGGCGTATAAGCTAAGAGAGCAGTAAAAGGATATCCATGCATCGTTGGAACAGTGCATAGCGCAGTGATATGTGATACCTAGTTTGGGCCGGCGTTTGGGCATACTCGCCTGGAGTGCGGGTCACTTCAGAGCCGTTGAGGGTGATGCGCTTGCGTTGGCTGGCCACCTACGGAAGCAGATCTTGAGCGGCGGCGGAGCGCTATGATGCGGTGGACGAGGCCGTTGGTGAAGCACCAGCGGGGGGGGGGGGGGGGGGGGTGGAGGTACGACGATGTGCTCGCTGAAGTAGCCCCGGTAAGGTGGAAGACGGCATCAGTGAAACAGACCTGATGCGGTGGAAGTCGGTGTCTGTGAAGCACGTCGGCTGCGGCGGCCGGCGTTGTCGATGGACCACCCGGTGCGGTGGACGAGGGCGTAGATGAGGCAGCTCCGGTGCGGTGGTGCAGCGCGACCATCGTCTTCGTCGTCCGGTATGGAAGTGGGGAACGAGACGACATGAAGGGCGATTCAAATTTTGCTTGGGTGGCGGTGAATTAGGGATTTGAGCGCTCTGGGCGCAGAAGGGGGTGGGGGGAAGGGGGATTTCGTAGGGATAGAATTCGGGCCGCCAGATATTTCAATCTGAAATTTGGAGGTGCGCAGTTTATAACGTCCGTACGACACACGCCACCACCACGACACGACCGTGGTCTACCTGGTGCGCCGACATTTGAGAATGCAAACGAATCTTTTTTTCATTGGCAAACGAATCTGTATGTATTACCATGCCCGTGTTTTCCTTGCAAATAATTAGTCCTTCGAAACGACATACTAGTAATTAATTAATGATGAGTTCTTTGAATTACAGTGTGTTTGTGACATAGCGATCTCCAATTCTAACGTGGATTTCACATTTCATGGTATCCACGCTAAGTTTTTGAATGCAAATTCATATGTATAAGATTGACACTATGGTGGTGAGAAAACTTTGGATGTATTCAAGCATATGACCACACACATACAAAATACCACAACAATCGAGTCAATATTAGTGCATCAACTTTTCCAAACCATGCATGTATGGCACGAATTCGAAATAATTACAGAAGCCATATGCATGGTCCTCAATTCAAATTTTACAATGTGCACTAAATTGAAACGTCAATATTAAGTCTATTACTATCTACATTCAAATGTTGTGTTTAGCCCCCCTCCCCCCGACACACAACACTACATACTTCCTCTATCGATCAATCTTCCAGTCTTAGCCACCTTATAGAGCTATTGGTTTCCGACACCCGCTCATTCTTTCTCTCCTTGTTTCGATCTCTAATTCTCTCAAATACACAAACCCCTTTCCCCCACTCTCTCAACAAACGTATTTCTCACACACCCGCCATTGCACTCCATGCCGAGCTCTCTCTCTCTCCCTCCCACCCTCTCTCGCTAGATACATACATTGGCTCTCTAGACCCCCCCCTCTCGTGCACATGCACGCACGTTGTCTATCTAGGTCACTCTCTCCACACCGTCTCACTCTTTCGACCGCACAGCGGCCCACACTCGCTCAATCTCTCTCTCTCTCTCTCTCTCTCTCTCTCTCTCTCTCTCTCTTTATCTAAGTCTCAATTAACCTCGCTTTCTCTCTCACACAAATGTTATATTTCCCTGTTTGGGCCTCGATTGACACACTACATACTCTGTCACGCGGATAATCTATCTAGGTCACTCTCAACAAACCATCTCACTCTTTCGACCATTTGGCGGCCCACACTCGCTCAATCTCTCCCTCTCTCTTTATGTATGTCTCGATTGACCTTGCTTTCTCTCACACACAAACGATATATCTCCTTGTTTGGGCCTAGTTTGACATATTGTATATACTCTCTCACGCACATTATCTATCTAGGTCACTCTCTCCAACCCGTACTTCTCACTCTTTCGACCGCATGGTGGCCCACACTCGCTCAATCTCTCTCTCTTTATCTATGTCTCGATTGACCTTGCTTTCTCTCACACACAAATGATATATCTTCATGTCTGGGCCTCAATCTACACTCTGTATACTCTGTCACGCACATTATCTACGTAGGTCAATTTCTCAAGATCTCCCTTACAGCCCTCACCCTCCCCAAAAGCTCGATCGCACGATATCTCTGCAGAGCATATCTCTCTTTTGACTGAATGTCGGGACACACTCACCCTATCTCCCTGTCTATCTATGTCTCGATTGACCTCGCTTTCTAGCGCCGTCTCTCCCACACAAAGACGCTACCTCTCCATCTCTCGCAAGGCCGGAGCTATTTACATTGCCAGGGGGACTATGCCTCCATCCTTGGATTAATTTGTGAAGGCATTTATTTCAGCGGGTTTAGGTTAGTTTTTTTTCTAGCATTTGGCCCACAACCACTCCAAACACCGTTGCCCCCCTGGCCCTGCCCCTCCCCCAATTATTTCCCTCTAGCTCTGAGACCGCTCTCTCGCACACTCTTTCTCACCTTTCCCGTCGCACCATGGTATTTTTGCAAAAAAACTCTTGTGTTTTCTTTAATTATTACAAACAAGCTACAAACTAGACACCGGGGGTCCACCTGTAATGGAACAAATTTCGCCCCATAAATTAAAATGCTACAAACTACACACCGGGGGACCCACCTGTCATGGAACAATTTTGGACCCATATAAATTAAAAATGAAAAGGACGAGGATCGAATAGGCGACCAGGTCCTTCCAGGCGCACGTCAGCGATTTGGTGCCCAGGCTCATCTGCACCCGGTCAAGAAAAAAATCACAAAAAGTTCAAAAAAATTCAAAAAATTGACAAAAAATCAAAAAAAGTAAAAAAATCCAATTTTTTTTGTGCGTGCTAGATAATTCATTGCGTGAGGTCTGCTCCAATTTTAAGAGCATTTGAACATCTTAGTAGCTCTCAGCAAAAAAAACAAATTGGGTTAGAACAGTACATGAACAGTACACACTTTTACAGACCCCAAATCTGTCTTTTTTGCCGAGAGCTACTCAGATGTCCAAATGATATGAAAATTGGAGCGAACATCACGCACCAAATTGTCTACCATGCAAAAAAATGGAATTTTTTGAATATTTCCAGTATTTGTTTTCATTTTGTTCTTCAGCGTGGGTGCAGATGAGCCTGGTCTCAGAAATGGATTGTCGCGTTTGTTGTATCTTTAATGGATAACATGTTTTTATATTGCTTTCAGTACATCAGTGGGACCGGCTCATCAGCACGTACTACTCCCCTTCGTTGAGCCACTTACTGGAGGGTCCCATGTCTGCTCTCTCTCCCTCCTCCCCTTCTACTCCCATGGGTGCAGACGCACGGGCAAACACGAAGAACGCGTGAGCTAATAAATATGGCGCGCCACCTGGGGTAGATGCCCAATGCCGTCGACCGTATCTGGACACGTTCACAAGTTACGGCACCAGTTTCACCTACTACTAGTATGTATTTTACAAGTATAGGAAAAAAGTGACCGTGACGGACAAGTTCAGGCACCCGTGGTGTATTTAACTAGTAGTAATAATTAAATGCGTGGACAAATGTATGTATCGCCTAGTGCTCGAAGGGACCTGCTCACGCCCTACAAATATTTGGAATTGACGCAGGTATTTAATATGAAATATCTGCAATGAGAAGGAATACATGTCGCTTGATGAATGTAGGATCAAAAGTATGTCTAGAGGGGGGGTGATTAGACTACTTGACCAAATAAAAACCAAACCTTTTCCCTATTTTAGAAGCAGGCAGATTTTAGCAAGCATACAAGTCAAGCATCACCCTACAAATGCAATTCCAAGAGTGTAGCAGCAGAAAGTAAACAATTGCATATGTAAGTAAAGGAGGGGATCGGAGATTTCAAACGCAATGAAGACACGGTGATTTTTGGTGTGGTTCCGATAGGTGGTGCTATCGTACGTCCACATTGATGGAGACTTCAACCCACGGAGGGTAACGGTTGCGCGAGTCCACGGAGGGCTCCACCCACAAAGGGTCCACGAAGAAGCAACCTTGTCTATTCCACCATGGCTTACGTCCACGAAGGACTAGCCTCACTCGGGGTAGATCTTCACGAAGTAGGCGATCTCCTTGCCCTTACAAACTCCTTGGTTCAACTCCACATCATGTCGGAGGCTCCCAAGTGACACCTAACCAATCTAGGAGACACCACTCTCCAAAAGGTAATAGATGGTGTGTTGTTGATGAACTCCTTGCTCTTGTGCTTCAAATGATAGTCTTCCCAATACTCAAACAACTCCTCACAGATTTGGCTATGGTGGAAGAAGGATTTGAGTGGAAAGCAACTTGGGAAAGGCTAGAAATCAAGGTTCAAATGGTTGGATTGGAATGTCTTGATCTCAACACATGAGTAGGTGGTTCTCTCTCAGAAAATGTATGGTGGAAGTGTAGGCACGTTCTGATGGCTCTCCTTAATACGAAGGAAGTGGTGGAGGGGTATATATAGCCTCCACACAAAATTTCAACCGTTACACACTTTTGACCCAACTCGGTGGCGCCGATCAGAAATCTCGGTGGCACCGAACTGTGTAAAAGATATGAACGTTAGGAATCTCGGTGGGACTGACTGGAACAACTCGGATGGACCGAAGTGCAATGGTTAGGGCAAACCTCATCTCGGTGGCACCGATTGCATCAACTCGGTAGGACCGAAGTGAAGCAATAAGGCAACAGAGACTTGGCAAGCCATCTCGGTGAGACCGATTTGCAAAACTCGGTGAGACTGAAGTAAGTGCAAACGATTACAGAGAGTTGGCAAGGCCATCTCGGTGAGACCGAGATGCATATCGGTAGATCCGATGTGTTAGGGTTTTGGAGTGGCTAAGTCCAGATGAACTCGGTGCCTCTGGATAGGAAATTTCGGTGGGGCCGAGTTGGAATGTAGGTTTTGGACATATTTTTTGGAGAAAGTGGTTGAGGGTTTAGGAACACTGTCACTAAGCATTTGAGCAAAAAGACCATTAAGCAACACCTCATCCCCTTTTAATAGTACTGGCTTTCCTATGGACTCAATGTGATCTTGGATCACTAAACCAAAAATGTAGAGTCTTGATCTTTTGCCAATCAATATCCTTAGCATTTTGAGGGGTCCACATCTCTAGTCCTTGCCATGCCAATCATTGAACATCCTGAAATCTTTAACTTGAATGGACATTAGTTCAATGAGATATAAGTTGTTATGAATTACCAAAACCACCAAGGGAGCAAATGTACTTTCAATCTCCCCCTTTTTGGTAATTGATGACAACATATAGATCAAAGCTTCGACAAATGATTAAATGAATGGAATACATCGTCGCTTTGAGAAGTATGTGATAAGCAAGAGCTCCCCCTAAATTTGTGCATTATTTTAAAAAATGCGTTTGAATGCAAATGCACAATCGATTAGGATCATGGGTCACTCTTCCATGTCACATACAACTTGGTGGAGCGCGCAAAATGATATGAGTGGAATAGTAGGCACGCATCACCAAAACAAGTGAATGATCATACACGATAATGATAAGCATAAGCGTCACATAGAGCATTGTATGATCAATCACATAGAGTAGTAGCTCATAACGATCAAAGTATCTCACAGACGTAGTATCAAGCGCACGCAACAAAACGAAGTACCATAAAGCAAATAGTAGCAAAAGAACTCGAGAAACAGTGAGAAAAGCAAAGCAAGACTCTCTATCTCTCTCGAAGCCTAAGATCTATACAAATTCTCCCCCTTTGGCAACAAGTACCAAAAAGCTCGAATAGGTATAGGACTAATACGGCACTCTAGGCACGATCCTCGGAAGCTCCTGAAGGCGATCATCGGCTGGCAGCTCCGGTGTGCGTAGACGGCATCGAGAGAAGTGCATCCGCGAAGGCTTTAGCTGATGTCTGCTGGGCTGGTGGAGTGGAGACCGGCGGTGGTACTGTAGCAGCAGCAGCAGATGCAGAGACTGTGGTCCTCGGATCCACAACTGGCACTGCAGCAGACCTGGCTACCCTGGGCACTGTCTGGAATTTCTCCGTAGTGGGTCTGTCATCTCCACTATCATCTGAAGCGGCTGCCCTGGCTGCATCAACATCGTCCTTCAGCTTCTCCACAATGGTCTGAACCTTAGTGATCTTTACATTAGGATCATGAATCTTAGTCTCGACTATCCGCTCTAAGCTAGCCTGGTTCTGGGTGAGGTTGGCCAGACTTCGCTCAATCCTCAGGGTGGCTTCTAGCAGATAAGTCATCTGGTCAGTCTTAGACTTGAGGTTGGCAATGGGAGCATTGGGAGCAGATGCCTCCTTAGCTGCTTTTGCTTCTGCGGCTACTCGGATCTTTTCTTGTGCTTGAGCAGAGGTGGGATGCAAAGGATCCATCACAATGACATTGTCCTCAAACTCTGGACGCAGTGGGAGATGCTCACGATCAAGAAGATAAGTGCTCGTTCCAACTTTGGAATTGATGAGCATCTGGATGTGTGGAGCATATCCGCAAGATCTCTTCTGATCAGCAGCTGTCCTCTTGATGGTTTCAACAATCAAGCTCATCACCTTGAACTTCTGAGGTGTGTCAAAGAGGTGTAGCAAGTTGATGGAGTGGCGACGTATCATCTTATCATCTCTTGACTTGGGCAACAGAGTGTACCGCAAGATAGTGTTTGTGGTGGCCAAACCAGGCAGCAGGTGCTTCACTAACCCTAGCTTGTGTGTCTCGATGTCCTTCTGTGGAATAGCTGTATACATGTTGGCCATGGAGTTGTGGTCCATCTTGAGCTTGGCATAAATATCTATGTCATCATCTTCTTCTTCTGGAGCACCAAGAAGAGTAGCCCACTTAGAGATGGTCGACTGGTACCTGGAACCCTCAGTCATCCACACAATCCTGCCATCTAGGTAGAAATGAGCTGTGGATTAGAATTGCATGATCATCTCATCATTCCACTTTGTTAGCTTCTGTCCAACAAACTCATCAACACCAGCTATCCGGAAACTCTCATGAACATGGGGGAAATAATCCTCATTGGCATCAATGTACTTCCAATCCACCCATCTCATGTCGTTGATGATTGGTTTCTTATCAAGTAGAACAGTCTCATAGAAGTCTTGCTGTTCCCTAGTCTGGAAGCGGTAATCACAAGCTGTTCTCCTGTTGGCGGCATAGGGATCTGACAGTCTCCACTGACGCAATCCTTTATCCTTCCTTAGCATCATGTTCTCTGCTACTGGGTGTGCTTTGTCATGGTCTGGAATCTTGGGCTTTAACTTCCAGAGCACTAGTGGCTCTTCATCAACATCAGCTTCAGGCACTGGGGCCTTGTTCCTTTCAGTTGCTGGAATATTTCTTGTGGATCTCTTTGGTGCTGAAACCTTTGGCTTGGACTTGGGGGCAGCAGTCCTTATAGCATCTGACATAAGTTTCTGTGTCTTGGCAGGAGGTGCATCAGCAGTAGGCTCCTACTCCTCATCAGTCCTCATGGAGGGTTTTCCCACAACTTCAACAGTTGTCTTCCTAGCCCTCTTCTTCTTTCCTCCTGCAGCTGCATCACTTGGTTCCTCAAGTGTAAATGTCATAGTTTCCTTAGGGACTTTCTTCACTGCTATCTTCTCTTTGGTTCTAGCAGATGGTTTGGTGCTATACTCCTTTGCAAGCACAACTCTCTTCGTCTTTGATGCTGCTTCACTAGCAACAAAGTCCTCATCCTCACTATCTTAGGTTCTCTTCTTCCTGGTCCTTGTTGCAACCTTTGGAAGATCTGGAGAGCTTCTCTCTCCCTCATAAAAGCTTTCTGTAGGACTAGAGCCTGCGCTGAGATATGTGTGCTGCTCTGACATGTTCTGGCTGTCGCTGGCATCAGACATCTTGCAAAGCTGACCCTGTGAATAGATGGGTATGGGCAGAGTAGATGAGTCATCACAAAAAGCAGAAGTTTTTCATAAAAATTGAGTTCAAATCTTAGTTTCAAGTTTTCACAGAAGGCATTTTGGATGGACCGAGTTGATCATCTCGGTGATACCGAAGCACTCAACAGAAACTTTACACGCCATTTTGGTCAGACCGAGATGGGGTTCGGTGACTCCGAGATGCTAGGGTTTCACAGAGATTTTACTTTCGGTCTCACCGATTCGTACAACTCGGTGGCACCAAGACGTATTAGTGCTATGGCCTGGGGCCAAATCGGTGACTCTGAAAATCTCTAATCGGTCGGTTTGAGATGCGTTCGGCGGAAACTTAAACCTAAAAAATTTACTCGAATCTAATCTACGGACATTGCAGTGTAAAGGGAGATCTCAATCCGTGGCAAGAATCATGGCAATCCAATCATGCATTGAATCAGAAATTTGAGCATGAAAGGGGTCGAATCTCACCCTAACTTGGTGGAGATCCTCTACGGCGGCAACGGCGGAGTAGATTGCTGTTGACGGTGGCGGATTCCGGCGGCGAAGGCGCGCTGGAGACAAAGGCGACGATCCGGAGACTTGGGCGACGGCAACAATGGGGTGCGGGAACGAGAGGGTTTGAGAAATTACAAACGTTCGGGCCCGCGAGGTATATATACCCGTATGCTATCGGTGGCTCCGAGTTGGACAACTCGGTGGCACCGATATGTGTAATTGCAACCAGGTTAGCACATTGGTGGCGCTGAAATGGTTCAACTCGGTGACACCGAGATGGAAACCTAGATCAATCTAAATGATTTCGGTTGGACCGAGTTTGAGTGAATTGGTTCGGCCGAAATCATGTAGAAGGTTTTCGAGGTTCAGCCCTTTCAGATCGATGGCTCCGAGCGCTCCTCACCCGGAGGGTCCGAAAATGACTTGTTCAATTTTTGTGATGTAGCAAGAATAGAATTTGAGACAAGAAAGCATAGATAGCTAGAGAAGGTACTTAGGCATTCTTGTACATCCACTTGGCCAGAAAAACCAAGACAATCAAAACAACAAATGGATGTCCTCGAATGAAGAAAACATCCAAACCAACATGCTCACACAATAAGATAGCAAATGAACTATGTGTCAAACATGCACAACCAATTCTAGCATCTATCAAGCAATGGCGATGACTAGGTCGTCTATATATGAGTATATTGACTTAGGAGCCAAATGAGAACATTTGATCATAGGTCATACTCATCGTTTAAGCACAAGTCGGGTTGCCACTTTTTCATAAAGCATTGATGTGTTCACACCATTAGAGTTGCTTTAGCTCAATTGTTTAGAGCAAAGCTCCCCCTAGATGTGATATCCCCCCAAAGAGGGATGAACTAACCTTGGGTTTTGTCGATGATGACTTCATGTAGATGTTGAAAATGTGGATGCTCAATGTTGATGTAGACCATCAATAGTTGGGATCAGAGCATTTAGCGAGAGTTGGGCCGGTAGGGCCAGATGGGTAGGAAGTGCCCGTACATCTGGTATATGACCAGGTGATGCCCGCAGCTCGGCTGTCCCAAGCAGATTGTGCTCTGGAGACCATAACAGATGGTCTAGATCAAGATTGATAGGTCGATTCTATGTATCTATGTACTTTACATCGGATAGTCTCCAAACCGTGCATAAAAAACGTTGTCTTAACCGGCCATCGGCTTCCGCCTCCTCGACCAGAAGCCAAGGAGTGTTTTCCTACTATGTAATCCGAGAACATCGGAAAGATACTTCGGAAAACCAGGCAATCCGGCCATTTGGTGCAAACAGACAAAAACGTGCTCGGGGAGTTATGTTATATTACTGATTAACGTAAGAAACATCTTCCGACGAAAATAGTTCCGCTATGGGTTCCTTTCGTCAGGTGACCACGTTATCCGTGGATGGATAACCGAGTACCCGAATTTAGACGGAGATGCTTACTTCGGGAAAATACCCCGGAAACTTGGTGATAGGTACCAATTATTTTCACTTCCCCCGTAGCCGACCAACTTGTTATCTTAAGACGCTAGCTTTCGGCTTCACCCGTCTGAGGTACGTACCCGGGAAATCCGGACGTAACAATCGCAGAGGTGCTCCCTTTACTCCCTAGCCGAACAATCGGGAACGTAGGGGGTAAACACAGGAGCGAGGCAACCCAGCTTGGCCAAATCTTAAGTCAAGTTGATGCATATAGTGGCTTGAGAACGACACAGGAAGGTGGCAAACACGTAAAAAACGGATGGTTGCATAAATGAATTTTGACGAGCTTCGTAAAAGAAGCCCCCAGGTAACAAAGTGTGGTACATTCAAAGATGTCTGCCGAAGAAGAACTTAACGTAATTCGGCATGTTCCGAACACAACCCGGGAGAGACTATTGACTAGAAAGATAAAGATCCGAAAAGGATAAATCGAACAAGGTGAGTTTGCGGGACTAGCCGTAGAAACGTCGCAGCCCAGCTGCATTCCATGGGTTTGGTTTGAGGCGATCGTCCGTCGGGTCGCGGAGGCGGTACGCCCCGCCCGTGAGTACTTGGTCGATTATGAAGGGCCCCTCCCATTTGGGCGCCAACTTATGCTTCTACTTCTCCGAGAGACGTAAGACTAAATCGCCAACGTTGTAGGCCTTCGCCCGTACCTCCCTGCTCTGATAACGTCTGGCCTGCTGCTGATAAAAAGCAGAACGAGCCCGAGCTATGTCGCGCTCGCCCTCCAAGGCGTCCAGGTCATCTTGCCGATCCAGCTCGGCCTCCTTTTCTTCATACATACGCACCCGAGGGGCGTCGTGAATAAGGTCGCAGGGGAGGACGGCTTCTGCCCCATATACCATGAAGAATGGTGTGTAGCCCGTGGATCGATTAGGAGTGGTGCGTATGCCCCACGGTACGGAGTCGAGCTCCTCAACCCAATGGCAACTGGAGTCTTTCAAAGATCGGACCAAACGAGGCTTAATGCCGCTCAAGATCAGGCCGTTCGCTCTCTTGACCTGTCCATTAGACTGTGGATGATACACCGAGGAGTAGTCGAGCTTAATGCCTAAATTAGCGCACCAGTCTTTGACTTCCTAGGCGGTAAAGTTGGATCCGTTGTCCGTTATTATGCTGTGGGGAACACCATAACGGTGTACGACGCCGGATATGAAGTCGATGACCGGCTTAGACTTGGCTGAAGTGACCGGCTTTGCCTCGATCCATTTAGTGAATTTATCTACCATGACGAGTAGATATTTCTTTTTCTTGGTCCCCCCTTTAAGTGGTCCAACCATGTCTAGCCCCCAGACCGCGAAAGGCCAAGTAATTGGGATCGTCCGAAGGGCCGTGGGGGGCATATGACTCTGATTTGCAAAGAGCTGGCATCCAACGCAATGTTGGACCAATGTCTGGGCGTCTGTTCGGGCCGTGGGCCAAAAGAACCCTGATCGGAAAGCCTTGCTGACCAGGGCTCGAGCTGCCGCGTGGTGACCGCCCATCCCAGCATGAATCTCGGCCAGAAGCTGCCTTCCCTCCTCTTCGGAGATACATCTCTGGAGGACGCCAGTAGTGCTTTTCTTATATAGCTCTCCCTCGTGGACTTTATAGGCTTTAGATCGTCGAAGGATACGCCTGGCCTTAGTCTGGTCAACCGGTAATTCTTGGTGGAGGAGGTAGGCGAGGAAAGGTTCGGTCCATGGCGCGATTACCGCCATGACCTCGTGAGCCGAAGTTGTCATTGCGATGGCCAAGCCCCCGATAATTCCATTATCTGGTTCAATAGGCGGAGGGACGAACTCTCCTGGGGTATTGGTGTCCGAGCCCTGGGCGTTCTCCTGCCACACCACGGACGGCTTAAAAAGTCGTTCCAAGAAGGTGTTCTCGGGGACGGGGTCGCGCTTAGCGCCCATTTGAGCAAGGATATCCGCAGCTTGATTGCTGTCACGTGGTATATGGTGAAACTCCAGTCCCTCGAAGCGGGCGGAGATCTTCAGGACGGCGTTGCAGTATGCTGTCATTTTTGGGTCTTTTGCGTCGAATTCGCCGTTAACTTGAGAGATGGCGACATTACAATCTCCCCGTACCTCGAGCCGCTGTATGCCCATTGACACCACCATCCGAAGTCCGTGCAGCAGAGCCTCGTATTCGGCTGCGTTGTTGGAGTCGGTGTACATGATCTGGAGTATGTACGGAATATTGTCGCCTATGGGGGATGTGAGGACCACTCCAGCCCCCAGTCCTGCGAGCATTTTGGAGCCGTCGAAGTACATCGTCCAATGTGAGTATGTGTTGTACTCCCTAGGGAGTTCGGCTTCCGTCCATTCCGCAACGAAATCAGCCAAAACTTGAGATTTGATAGCTCGGCATGGTCGATAAGTGATTTCGAAGGGGAGAAGTTCTATAGCCCATTTGGCTATGCGCCCTGTGGCGTCACGATTGTTGATTATCTCATTCAGTGGTACTTCGGATGCTACCGTAACCGAGCACTCTTGAAAGTAATGGCGGAGCTTTCGGGATGCCATGAAAACTGCGTAGGCGATCTTCTGGTAATGCGGGTACCTTGTTTTATAGGGGGTAAGCACTTCGGATACATAGTACACAGGTTTCTATACCTGGAGCTTGTGACCCTCGGCCTCTCGTTCGACAACGAGAACCGCACTGACCACCTGATTCGTCGCCGAGATATATAACAGCATTGGCTCAGTCGGGCTGGGTGCCGTCAAAATCGGGTTGCTGGCCAGTAGAGTTTTTATTTCTTCAAGTGCCGCCGCCGCTTCGCTAGTCCATTCGAAGTTATTCGTCCATTTGAGCAATTTATATAGCGGCAGGGCCTTTTCTCCGAGGCGCGAGATGAAGCGGCTTAGGGCTGCAACAGTACCGGCCAGTTTCTGGACGTGTTTGAGCTCAGTGGGGATAGCCAACTCGGACAGTGCCCGGATTTTCGCTGGGTTGGCCTTTATTCCTCTATGGGAAACTATGAAGCCGAGCAGCTTGCCGGCTGGCACGCCGAAGACACACTTTTCCGGATTAAGCCGTATATCGAAAGTCCGAAGATTGTCAAAGGTTTGCCGGAGATCGTCCACCAGCTGGCTGACGTGTTTGGTTTTGATAACCACATCGTCCACATGAGCTTCGACTGTTTTGCCGATTTGTTTCTCCAGACACGTTTGGATCATGCGCTGGTATGTGGCCCCTGCGTTTTTTAACCCGAAGGGCATTGTGTTGAAGCAGAATGGTCCATAAGGAGTGATGAATGCGGTGGCCGCCTGGTCGGACTCCTTCATTTTGATTTGATGGTATCCGGAGTAATTGTCGAGGAAACATAACGAGTCGTGCCCGGCGGTGGCATCAATGATCTGGTCGATGCGGGGCAAGGGGAAAGGATCCTTAGGGCAAGCTTTGTTCAAATCCTTGAAGTCGATGCACAATCGCCAGGACTTATCCTTCTTCGGCACCATGACCAGGTTGGCCAACCACTCAGGATGTTTGATGTCCCGGATGAATCCGGCTTCGATCAACTTGGCCAGTTCCTCACCCATGGCTTGACGCTTGGGTTCGGAAAACCGACGGAGAGTCTGTTTAACTGGCTTGAAACCTTTGATAATGTTCAGGATGTGCTCGGTTAATCTACGCGGGATCCCTGGCATGTCCGAAGGGTGCCAGGCGAAGATATCCCAGTTTGCGCGCAGAAATTGGCGCAATTCTTCATCAATCGCGGGGTCCAGCTAGGCTCCGTTGGACGCCGTCTTGTTGGGATCTGTTGGGTGCACTTGGAATTTAATGATTTCATCTGCAGGTTTAAAGGACGTGGATTTTTGCCTTTTATCAAGGATGACGTCGTCCTTGTCCACCGTTGAGCGGAGTGCGGTTAATTCTTCGGCCGCGAGGGCTTCGGATAACGCTTCGAGGGCGACCGATGCCGTTTTATTCTCGGCTCGCAGGGCTCTGTCCGGATCACTTATTACCGTGATTATACCGTTTGGCCCTGGCATTTTAAGCTTCATGTACCCGTAATGTGGTACGGCATGGAATCGTGCGAAGGCATCGCGCCCTAGTACGGCATGATAGCCGCTGCGGAAGGGCACGATGTGGAAAAGCAGTTCTTCGGACCGGTTGTTCTCGGGAGTTCCGAAGACCACATCAAGAGTCACGCGGCCACTGGCACGCGCCTCTTTTCTGGGGATAATCCCTCGAAAGGTAGTGTGACTTTGCTCTATGCGGGATCTGTCGAACTGCATTTTATCCAAGGTATCCTCATAGATGAGGTTTAGCCCGCTGCCGCCGTCCATCAACACCTTTTGTAGTCGGAATCCATCCACTATGGGGTCAAGGACAAGGGCGGCAGTGGCTCGAGTAGGACAGGATCTCGGCTGGTCTTGTTCACTAAAGGTGATGGGTGTATCTCTCCAGGAGTCTGTCTCTGCCACGTGGTGAATTTGGGCGAGCTCTTGAAGGGCTCTCTTCCTCTGATTCTTCGAAGAGTAAGTCTCGTAGATTGTTAATATTTCGGCGTCGTCGTCAAGGGGCATAACTGGACATTTAGTGGAGTGCGGGCCTCCGAGAATGGCCTCGCCGCTCTTGGCGACTTGCCTGACCACCCAGCAAGCTCGAAGGCTGTGGGTTGGATTTCTTGAGTGTATGGGGCATGGTTTATCCAGTATTCCGTCAAGGACCGTTCTGGATCTCGTCATGGATTTCATCTTTTTCTCGGACGGCTCATATTGGCGTGTCTGGTGAGGGAGCGCGCGTTTCGCCCAAGCTCGGTTTAGTTCCTCTGAACAGGTTGACTCCCTTTGCTCGAGCTGGGCCTGCCAAGCGTACTCCATGGCGCAATATTTGGACACCAGATCCGATAGATCAGAGAAATTTTGGATGTGGCGGCGGGCAAGGGTGTTTAAGACGCCCTCGTCTCTGCAGTTCTGTCGGAAGATCTCTAGAATGTCCCTGTCGCAACCATCTGTCATCTTATTTTTGACGATAAGGAATCTGGCCCAGAAGTGCCGGACTGTCTCTCCGGGATGTTGCTTTACGTACATCATGTCCCATATGTCGGGACGTCCTGTGTTATCCGGACAATACTCAACGTGGGGGGTGGGCGGGATAAAAAACTTGATCCCAGCGGAGTGTGAGTCCGGAGTTTTGGGGGCCGTGTCCTGGATTGTCATGGAATCCGGTGTACCGAGCTCTGGATAATTGACCGGGCGCGGGTGAGCAGATCTGGACTTGCATGTTGAGCCGGACTCTGGCTCTAAACCCTCTCCGGAGCGGAATCTGGCTGTCGAGCTGGAAGGCGAAGCCTGCTGGTCGGAAACTTGAACCTCATGCATTTTTGGTTTGGAGGTAACGGGTGAGGCCTCTGAGGGGCCTTCGATAGTGGCGACCAAGTGAGTAGTAACGGGGGCGTAGATTTCCCTGTCGTCGGTTTTAAGCCCGATCTGATCGTATACCGAGGACTAGCCATCGGCGATCCCCAGAGCTTGGATCCGATCTAGTATCCCGTTTAATGACGAGAGATCGGTTGATTCCAGGTTCGGGTAATTTGCGGGGTCAACCTGCAGCATGGCCGTGACGGGAGTGTTAGAATTTGCCCCAAGGTTATGTTCGGCCGAGGCTGGAGTTCGGCAACCGAGCGCGGAGGTCAGATCCAGGCTCAAGGTTGGATCTGCAGCGGCTGCCATCTCGGCGATGGGGTTGGCCGTACTCGAAGTCGGCGCTTCAGGATTCATGGGTCCGTCAGGCGAATCTGAGGACCCCGTGAGGATAAGATCTCCCCGGGAGTTGGCGACGAATTCTAAGTTTCCAAACCTGATCTCCTGGTCGGGGGTGAAGCTGTCGACCCGGCCAAGGTGACCGGCCGGGCGGCGTGCATCACGATGCTTCCGAACGCGAAAAGCTAGCCGGGAACAAAAATGTCCCTGCGGCTAGCGCTGTTGCTGATGATTAGGTGAGCCATTGATCCTTGATCACCCACGGCGGAGCTCTCAATGAAAGCACCAATGTCGGTACCAAAACCGGCAGATCTCGGGTAGGGGGTCCGAACTATGGGTCAAGGATCAGATGGTAACAGAGAGCGTAGAGACAGCGATTTACCCAGGTTCGGACCCTCTCGAAGAGGTAAAACCCTATGTCCTGCTTGATTGTATTGATGTGATTGTATGAAGGTTATAGAGTTGATCTACCTCGAGATCAGATGGTCTAAACCCTAGATTATGTGTCTCCTCTCTACGGACTAAACCTCCTGGTTTATATAGACACCAGGGGGGCCCTAGGGTTACATATGGTCGGTTATCATCAGGGATAAACATGTCGGTTACGCCATCTATTCCTTGGAGGAGACGCCAAGACTTCAGAGATTTCCTTATATCACACGGGGTCGTCCATAATCCAGCCTTCCATCGACGTGTAGAGAGCGGCCCACCAGTCCGGCCCATGAGAGATAGGCCGGCAGCCCTAGTACCCCCTAGTCCGGGACACCCTCAGTAGCCCCCGAACTAGCCTTCAATGCCGAGGTCTACGGTCTTCGGCAGCCTCATGCTTCAGAAGTCTTCGGCTTGGATGGCGAGTTCCTCCCGTTACTTATATTCAGATTAACAATAATTCGGCCACCAATAAGTTAGTTACCGGGGTATCTTCAGAGACAGAATTAAATGACGACCCTCGATTTCTGCGCGCCCCCAGAATGTGAGTGGCCCGACGGGTTCTTACAAAAATGTCCCTTAAATAGGCCAAGGGCGTGGAGGTTAACGCACCCCACCCCCTGCCATTCTTCTCCACATCCTCGCAAAGCCAAAATCAAAAAACTATGGCAAGCATCCCAGGCTCTTCCTCACGCCCTCATGGCCCCCGTCAAGGTGATTGGGCGGGATGCTCCGTATCTTGTATGCGACTACGTAGGCTTGAGGCGCAGGGGTACCTGCCCGCCTCAGATCTTACATCCACCCGCCCCGGATTAACTTCCGCCGACGGAAAGGCCCTCGCGGAGAATTATCCTTCCCCTCACGGGGAGGAGAGAGTTTGCTTCGTGCCCTTCGTGCTACGAGGCCTGGGTTTTCCCATCCATCCCTTCTTGAGGGGCTTACTAGAGTTCTACGGGATTCAGCTCCACCACCTTACCCCCGGATCGATCCTCCATATTTCGGGCTTCATCGCTTTATGCGAGATGTTCCTGGGCTGTGAGGTGCACTTTGAGTTGTGGAGGAAATTCTTCTGCCTAGTCCCCCGCACCCGAGAAGGGGTCATCTACGAGGTCGGCGGAGCCGAAGTATGGTGCATTGCCGGGACCGGATACCCCGTTGGGACTCCGAAGAAGGATGCCGAAGAGTGGACTTCGGAATGGTTTTATATCGAAGACGTCCCTTTATTCGATCCAGTTTGAAGGGGTCTACCGGAATTTTCATTAGCTTCTCCAACGAAGCGGTTCAACTGGCGCCCGAAGAGTCCTTCTCAAGAGGAAAGTGCCGAAGTAGCTCGACTGGCTGCTCAGGTGAGGTGGTTAGCTCATAACGGACTAACCATCATTGATGTGATGGCAATAGCCATCGCTCGATGTGTCCAGCCTCTCCAACAGAGAATTCATCCGCTATGGAACTACAATGGGGAGGATGATGCTACCCGGTACACCAAGAATGTGCCCGCCAATCAGGCGGCGATAGCCGCCATACTTGCCGGTCTATTCAAGGGGGAAGAGCAAGAGTTCGCTCGACTACAGCTCAAGAAAGGCTTCTCGATGTATGAGCCCATCGAAATGGTGAGTCCGACCACTCTTTACAGTTCGGATATTACCCCAGATTTTTCATAATCGGATATTCATCTTGTCCGAATAGAGTTGGAGGCGATGGATCGAAACGGTGAGTTGTCCGACTCCTCAATCGGAGAATTATTCTCGTGATGACGATCCTGGGTTCCATGACGACCTTGAAACATCGATCAATTTCGAGGACGGGGACTTCTACCAGGAGTGCCTTGATGGATCCAAGGTGGCCCTGTTGGCCGATCATCCCGGGCGCGCTTCCCTCCTCCGTGGTAAGTGGCCAACGGGCTTCCTCTCGAAAGAAAAGCTCAACCGCTGCAGGCCCGAACATACTGACACCTACTCCCAAGGGCCGCCGCACGAGGCGTCGATCAGCCAAAAGCGGCGCCAGCGGCTCCGACGACAAGTAGTCATGGGGTGACCCCACGCGTGGTCCCAACGAGAGCTACATCATCAGCGCCCCGCCCGAAGAGGTAATGTATTTACCATACTATTATGGCCTCTATCTTCAACATCCACCGCATATGCCAATAATTTGTTCCATGGTGTTCGATAGACGATGTGTGGAACCGCGCGCGGCCGAGGATGTTGAGGAGGTGCCAAAGGGTGACTCAAATCCGAGGTCGCCGGCTGCAACCGGAGTTACTCCGGGAGCCACCGCCGAAGACCAAAGTCCCGAGGACTCGGGAGGCGTCTCGGTCACTAATTCTGAAGTTGAGAGTGTGATGAATCATCGGCGGCGCAAGGCATCACTTCGGCAAACCGCGTTGTCTAATCAGGAGTTCAATGCTCTTAGCTCGGTAGATGCATACCTCGGTGCTGCCCGTACTGGACTTGAAGGCGCAGTGAGGCTCATGTCTACGAATATGCAGGTATAGTAATAGTTTTGACAACTAGGACCTAACCCAGTAGCCCCCGAGCCTTAACTTGGGCGGGACGGCCGAGTTAAGGGTCTGATATCCATGCGGCCCTGCTATTTGTGCAGACTGTTCGGGAGCAGAACAAAAATCTGTCTGAGGACCTCAAGCTGGCTCAAACAGAGTTAAAGTCTGTGAAAACCGAGCTAGAGGGGGTGAAAACATTCACCAGAGAGGCACATGGTAAGTGCCTGAATTTAAAATTCATTAAAGAGAAAATGGGGTGGAGCACCTCCACTAATGAAAAATGTTTCCATAGCAGCCGAGGCGATAAATCAGCTGCAGAAGGACCTGGATATGGCCAGGAAAGCCCAAAGATATGTGGAGTCACAGCAAGAGGCCGGCTACCGGGTGTTGTCCCGAAGTCATGAGGAGAGGGATAAGCTGAAGGCGGAAGGCGAACAACAGGTCCAAGAAATCAAAAGCTTAAAAGCTCAACTGACTGCAACCCAAGAGGAGAATCAAAGACTGAAAGCAGGCATGTTCGGTGAGTGCAATCTATCTCGCCCGTTCAATAACTGAATGTATACGGTAGCAAGATGAACAATGCCACGTCTTATTGTAGTTCTGCTGACCGGGCGTCCTGAAGAGGAAGCCGGTTCCTTCGGGCGGGACCTGCTGAAGGAGCTATCCGCTACACATGAGCGGGCCCGGAGAGCCATGAAGAGCATGTCCAAAGCACTGTGGCCTGGCGAAGTGGCTCCGGAAGGGACGGCCGAACTCGCGAGTCGCTTCAAAGGAGCTCGGCGCCACTTTGAGTTATGGAAGATGTCATCTTGTCGTGAAGGAGCACGGGAAGCGTGGGCGATGATCAAGACCCGATTCACCAAGCTGGAATCAGAGCATTTAGTGAGAGCTGGGCCGGTAGGGCCAGATGGGTAGGAAGTGCCCGTACATCTGGTATATGACCAGGTGATGCCCACAGCTCGGCTGTCCCAAGCAGATTGTGCTCTGGAGACCATAATAGATGGTCTAGATCAAGATTGATAGGTCGATTCTATGTATCTATGTACTTTACATCGGATAGTCTCCAAACCGTGCATAAAAAACGTTGTCTTAACCGGCCATCGGCTTCCGCCTCCTCGACCAGAAGCCAAGGAGTGTTTTCCTACTATGTAATCCGAGAACATCGGAAAGATACTTCGGAAAACCAGGCAATCCGGCCATTTGGTGCAAACAGACAAAAACGTGCTCGGGGAGTTATGTTATATTACTGATTAACGTAAGAAACATCTTCCGACGAAAATAGTTCCGCTATGGGTTCCTTTCGTTAGGTGACCACGTTATCCGTGGATGGATAACCGAGTACCCGAATTTAGACGGAGATGCTTACTTCGGGAAAATACCCCGGAAACTTGGTGATAGGTACCAATTATTTTCACTTCCCCCGTAGCCGACCAACTTGTTATCTTAAGACGCTAGCTTTCGGCTTCACCCGTCTGAGGTACGTACCCGGGAAATCCGGACGTAACAATCGCAGAGGTGCTCCCTTTACTCCCTAGCCGAACAATCGGGAACGTAGGGGGTAAACACAGGAGCGAGGCAACCCAGCTTGGCCAAATCTTAAGTCAAGTTGATGCATATAGTGACTTGAGAACGACACAGGAAGGTGGCAAACACGTAAAAAACGGATGGTTGCATAAATGAATTTTGACGAGCTTCATAAAAGAAGCCCCCAGGTAACAAAGTGTGGTACATTCAAAGATGTCTGCCGAAGAAGAACTTAACGTAATTCGGCATGTTCCGAACACAAACCGGGAGAGACTATTGACTAGAAAGATAAAGATCCGAAAAGGATAAATCGAACAAGGTGAGTTTGCGGAACTAGCCGTAGAAACGTCGCAGCCGAGCTGCATTCCATGGGTTTGGTTCGAGGCGATCGTCCGTCGGGTCGCGGAGGCGGTACGCCCCGCCCGTGAGTACTTGGTCGATTATGAAGCGCCCTTCCCATTTGTGCGCCAACTTATGCTTCTACTTCTCCGAGAGACGTAAGACTAAATCGCCAACGTTGTAGGCCTTCGCCCGTACCTCCCTGCTCTGATAACGTCTGGCCTGCTGCTGATAAAAAGCAGAATGAGCCCGAGCTATGTCGCGCTCGCCCTCCAAGGCGTCCAGGTCATCTTGCCGATCCAGCTCGGCCTCCTTTTCTTCATACATACGCACCCGAGGGGCGTCGTGAATAAGGTCGCAGGGGAGGACGGCTTCTGCCCCATATACCATGAAGAATGGTGTGTAGCCCGTGGATCGATTAGGAGTGGTGCATAGGCCCCACAGTACGGAGTCGAGCTCCTCAACCCAATGGCAACCGGAGTCTTTCAAAGATCGGACCAAACGAGGCTTAATGCCGCTCAAGATCAGGCCGTTCGCTCTCTTGACCTGTCCATTAGACTGTGGATGATACACCGAGGAGTAGTCGAGCTTAATGCCTAAATTAGCGCACCAGTCTTTGACTTCCTAGGCGGTAAAGTTGGATCCGTTGTCCGTTATTATGCTGTGGGGAACACCATGACGGTGAACGACGCCGGATATGAAGTCGATGACCGGCTTAGACTTGGCTGAAGTGACCGGCTTTGCCTCGATCCATTTAGTGAATTTATCTACCATGACGAGTAGATATTTCTTTTTCTTGGTCCCCCCTTTAAGTGGTCCAACCATGTCCAGCCCCCAGACCGCGAAAGGCCAAGTAATTGGGATCGTCCGAAGGGCCGTGGGGGGCATATGACTCTGATTTGCAAAGAGCTGGCATCCAACGCAATGTTGGACCAATGTCTGGGCGTCTGTTCGGGCCGTGGGCCAAAAGAACCCTGCTCGGAAAGCCTTGCTGACCAGGGCCCGAGCTGCCGCGTGGTGACCGCCCATCCCAGCATGAATCTCGGCCAGAAGCTGCCTTCCCTCCTCTTCGGAGATACATCTCTGGAGGACGCCAGTAGTGCTTTTCTTATATAGCTCTCCCTCGTGGACTTTATAGGCTTTAGATCGTCGAAGGATACGCCTGGCCTCAGTCTGGTCAACCGGTAATTCTTGGCGGAGGAGGTAGGCGAGGAAAGGTTCGGTCCATGGCGCGATTACCGCCATGACCTCGTGAGCCGAAGTTGTCATTGCGATGGCCAAGCCCCCGATAATTCCATTATCTGGTTCAATAGGCGGAGGGACGAACTCTCCTGGGGTATTGGTGTCCGAGCCCTGGGCGTTCTCCTGCCACACCACGGACGGCTTAAAAAGTCGTTCCAAGAAGGTGTTCTCGGGGACGGGGTCGCGCTTAGCGCCCATTTGAGCAAGGATATCCGCAGCTTGATTGCTGTCACGTGGTATATGGTGAAACTCTAGTCCCTCGAAGCGGGCGGAGATCTTCAGGACGGCGTTGCGGTATGCTGTCATTTTTGGGTCTTTTGCGTCGAATTCGCCGTTAACTTGAGAGATGGCGACATTACAATCTCCCCGTACCTCGAGCCGCTGTATGCCCATTGACACCACCATCCGAAGTCCGTGCAGCAGAGCCTCGTATTCGGCTGCGTTGTTGGAGTCGGTGTACATGATCTGGAGTATGTACCGAATATTGTCGCCTATGGGGGATGTGAGGACCACTCCAGCCCCCAGTCCTGCGAGCATTTTGGAGCCGTCGAAGTACATCGTCCAATGTGAGTATGTGCTGTACTCCCTAGGGAGTTCGGCTTCCGTCCATTCCGCAACGAAATCAGCCAAAACTTGAGATTTGATAGCTCGGCATGGTCGATAAGTGATTTCGAAGGGGAGATGTTCTATAGCCCATTTGGCTATGCGCCCTATGGCGTCACGATTGTTGATTATCTCATTCAGTGGTACTTCGGATGCTACCGTAACCGAGCACTCTTGAAAGTAATGGCGGAGCTTTCGGGATGCCATGAAAACTGCGTAGGCGATCTTCTGGTAATGCGGGTACCTTGTTTTACAGGGGGTAAGCACTTCGGATACATAGTACACAGGTTTCTATACCTGGAGCTTGTGACCCTCGGCCTCTCGTTCGACAACGAGAACCGCACTGACCACCTGATTCGTCGCCGAGATATATAACAGCATTGGCTCAGCCGGGCTGGGTGCCGTCAAAATCGGGTTGCTGGCCAGTAGAGTTTTTATTTCTTCAAGTGCCGCCGCCGCTTCGCTAGTCCATTCGAAGTTCTTCGTCCATTTGAGCAATTTATATAGCGGCAGGGCCTTTTCGCCGAGGCGCGAGATGAAGCGGCTTAGGGCTGCAACAGTACCGGCCAGTTTCTGGACGTGTTTGAGCTCAGTGGGGATAGCCAACTCGGACAGTGCCCGGATTTTCACTGGGTTGGCCTTTATTCCTCTATGGGAAACTATGAAGCCGAGCAGCTTGCCGGCTGGCACGCCGAAGACACACTTTTCCGGATTAAGCCGTATATCGAAAGTCCGAAGATTGTCAAAGGTTTGCCGGAGATCGTCCACCAGCTGGATGACGTGTTTGGTTTTGATAACCACATCGTCCACATAAGCTTCGACTGTTTTGCCGATTTGTTTCTCCAGACACGTTTGTATCATGCGCTGGTATGTGGCCCCTGCGTTTTTTAACCCGAAGGGCATTGTGTTGAAGCAGAATGGTCCATAAGGAGTGATGAATGCGGTGGCCGCCTGGTCGGACTCCTTCATTTTGATTTGATGGTATCCGGAGTAAGTGTCGAGGAAACATAACGAGTCGTGCCCGGCGGTGGCATCAATGATCTGGTCGATGCGTGGCAAGGGGAAAGGATCCTTAGGGCAAGCTTTGTTCAAATCCTTGAAGTCGACGCACAATCGCCAGGACTTATCCTTCTTCGGCACCATGACCAGGTTGGCCAACCACTCAGGATGTTTGATGTCCCGGATGAATCCGGCTTCGATCAACTTGGCCAGTTCCTCACCCATGGCTTGACGCTTGGGTTCGGAAAACCGACGGAGAGTCTGTTTAACTGGCTTGAAACCATTGATAATGTTCAGGATGTGCTCGGTTAATCTACGCGGGATCCCTGGCATGTCCGAAGGGTGCCAGGCGAAGATATCCCAGTTTGCGCGCAGAAATTGGCGCAATTCTTCATCAATCGCGGGGTCCAGCTGGGCTCCGTTGGACGCCGTCTTGTTGGGATCTGTTGGGTGCACTTGGAATTTAATGATTTCATCTGCAGGTTTAAAGGACGTGGATTTTTGCCTTTTATCAAGGATGACGTCGTCCTTGTCCACCGTTGAGTGGAGTGCGGTTAATTCTTCGGCCGCGAGGGCTTCGGATAACGCTTCGAGGGCGACCGATGCCGTTTTATTCTCGGCTCGCAGGGCTCTGTCCGGATCACTTATTACTGTGATTATACCGTTTGGCCCTGGCATTTTAAGCTTCATGTACCCGTAATGTGGTAAGGCATGGAATCGTGCGAAGGCATCGCGCCCTAGTACGGCATGATAGCCGCTGCGGAAGGGCACGATGTGGAAAAGCAGTTCTTCGGACCGGTTGTTCTCGGGAGTTCCGAAGACCACATCAAGAGTCACGCGGCCACTGGCACGCGCCTCTTTTCTGGGGATAATCCCTCGAAAGGTAGTGTGACTTTGCTCTATGCGGGATCTGTCGAACTGCATTTTATCCAAGGTATCCTCATAGATGAGGTTTAGCCCGCTGCCGCCGTCCATCAACACCTTTTGTAGTCGGAATCCATCCACTATGGGGTCAAGGACAAGGGCGGCAGTGGCTCGAGTAGGACAGGATCTCGGCTGGTCTTGTTCACTAAAGGTGATGGGTGTATCTGTCCAGGAGTCTGTCTCTGCCACGTGGTGAATTTGGGCGAGCTCTTGAAGGGCTCTCTTCCTCTGATTCTTCGAAGAGTAAGTCTCGTAGATTGTTAATATTTCGGCGTCGTCGTCAAGGGGCATAACTGGACATTTAGTGGAGTGCGGGCCTCCGAGAAAGGCCTCGCCGCTCTTGGCGACTTGCCTGACCACCCAGCAAGCTCGAAGGCTGTGGGTTGGATTTCTTGAGTGTATGGGGCATGGTTTATCCAGTATTCCGTCAAGGACCGTTCTGGATCTCGTCATGGATTTCATCTTTTTCTCGGACGGCTCATATTGGCGTGTCTGGTGAGGGAGCGCGCGTTTCGCCCAAGCTCGGTTTAGTTCCTCTGAACAGGTTGACTCCCTTTGCTCGAGCTGGGCCTGCCAAGCGTACTCCATGGCGCAATATTTGGACACCAGATCCGATAGATCAGAGAAATTTTGGATGTGGCGGCGGGCAAGGGTGTTTAAGACGCCCTCGTCTCTGCAGTTCTGTCGGAAGATCTCTAGAATGTCCCTGTCGCAACCATCTGTCATCTTATTTTTGACGATAAGGAATCTGGCCCAGAAGTGCCGGACTGTCTCTCCGGGATGTTGCTTTACGTACATCATGTCCCATATGTCGGGACGTCCTGTGTTATCCGGACAATACTCAACGTGGGCGGTGGGCGGGATAAAAACTTGATCCCAGCGGAGTGTGAGTCCGGAGTTTTGGGGGCCGTGTCCTGGATTGTCATGGAATCCGGTGTACCGAGCTCTGGATAATTGACCGTGCGCGGGTGAGCAGATCCGGACTTGCATGTTGAGCCGGACTCTGGCTCTAAACCCTCTCCGGAGCGGAATCTGGCTGTCGAGCTGGAAGGCGAAGCCTGCTGGTCGGAAACTTGAACCTCATGCATTTTTGGTTCGGAGGTAACGGGTGAGGCCTCTGAGGGGCCTTCGATAGTGGCGACCAAGTGAGTAGTAACGGGGGCGTAGATTTCCCTGTCGTCGGTTTTAAGCCCGATCTGATCGTATACCGAGGACTAGCCATCGGCGATCCCCAGAGCTTGGATCCGATCTAGTATCCCGTTTAATGATGAGAGATCGGTTGATTCCAGGTTCGGGTAATTTGCGGGGTCAACCTGCAGCATGGCCGTGACGGGAGTGTTAGAATTTGCCCCGAGGTTATGTTCGGCCGAGGCTAGAGTTCAGCAACCGAGCGCGGAGGTCAGATTCGGGCTCAAGGTTGGATCTGCAGCGGCTGCCATCTCGGCGATGGGGTTGGCCATACTCGAAGTCGGCGCTTCAGGATTCATGGGTCCATCAGGCGAAGCTGAGGACCCCGTGAGGATAAGATCTCCCCGGGAGTTGGCGACGAATTCTAAGTTTCCAAACCTGATCTCCTGGTCGGGGGTGAAGCTGTCGACCCGGCCAAGGTGACCGGCCGGGCGGCGTGCAACACGATGCTTCCGAACGCGAAAAGCTAGCCGGGAACAAAAATGTCCCTGCGGCTAGCGCTGTTGCTGATGATTAGGCGAGCCATTGATCCTTGATCACCCACGGCGGAGCTCTCAATGAAAGCACCAATGTCGGTACCAAAACCGGCAGATCTCAGGTAGGGGGTCCGAACTATGGGTCAAGGATCAGATGGTAACAGAGAGCGTAGAGACAGCGATTTACCCAGGTTCGGGCCCTCTCGAAGAGGTAAAACCCTATGTCCTGCTTGATTGTATTGATGTGATTGTATGAAGGTTATAGAGTTGATCTACCTCGAGATCAGATGGTCTAAACCCTAGATTATGTGTCTCCTCTCTACGGACTAAACCTCCTGGTTTATATAGACACCAGGGGGGGCCCTAGGGTTACATATGGTCGGTTATCATCAGGGATAAACATGTCGGTTACGCCATCTATTCCTTGGAGGAGACGCCAAGACTTCAGAGATTTCCTTATATCACACGGGGTCGTCCATAATCCAGCCTTCCATCGACGTGTAGAGAGCGGCCCACCAGTCCGGCCCATGAGAGATAGGCCGGCAGCCCTAGTACCCCCTAGTCCGGGACACCCTCAGTAGCCCCCGAACTAGCCTTCAATGCCGAGGTCTACGGTCTTCGGCAGCCTCATGCTTCAGAAGTCTTCGGCTTGGATGGCGAGTTCCTCCCGTTACTTATATTCGGATTAACAATAATTCGGCCACCAATAAGTTAGTTACCGGGGTATCTTCAGAGACAGGATTAAATGACGACCCTCGATTTCTGCGCGCCCCCAGAATGTGAGTGGCCCGACGGGTTCTTACAAAAATGTCCCTTAAATAGGCCAAGGGCGTGGAGGTTAACGCACCCCACCCCCTGCCATTCTTCTCCACATCCTCGCAAAGCCAAAATCAAAAAACTATGGCAAGCATCCCAGGCTCTTCCTCACGCCCTCATGGCCCCCGTCAAGGTGATTGGGCGGGATGCTCCGTATCTTGTATGCGACTACGTAGGCTTGAGGCGCAGGGGTACCTGCCCGCCTCAGATCTTACATCCACCCGCCCCGGATTAACTTCCGCCGACGGAAAGGCCCTCGCGGAGAATTATCCTTCCCCTCACGGGGAGGAGAGAGTTTGCTTCGTGCCCTTCGTGCTACGAGGCCTGGGTTTTCCCATCCATCCCTTCTTGAGGGGCTTACTAGAGTTCTACGGGATTCAGCTCCACCACCTTACCCCCGGATCGATCCTCCATATTTCGGGCTTCATCGCTTTATGCGAGATGTTCCTGGGCTGTGAGGTGCACTTTGAGTTGTGGAGGAAATTCTTCTGCCTAGTCCCCCGCACCCGAGAAGGGGTCATCTACGAGGTCGGCGGAGCCGAAGTATGGTGCATTGCCGGGACCGGATACCCCGTTGGGACTCCGAAGAAGGATGCCGAAGAGTGGACTTCGGAATGGTTTTATATCGAAGACGTCCCTTTATTCGATCCAGTTTGAAGGGGTCTACCGGAATTTTCATTAGCTTCTCCAACGAAGCGGTTCAACTGGCGCCCGAAGAGTCCTTCTCAAGAGGAAAGTGCCGAAGTAGCTCGACTGGCTGCTCAGGTGAGGTGGTTAGCTCATAACGGACTAACCATCATTGATGTGATGGCAATAGCCATCGCTCGATGTGTCCAGCCTCTCCAACAGAGAATTCATCCGCTATGGAACTACAATGGGGAGGATGATGCTACCCGGTACACCAAGAATGTGCCCGCCAATCAGGCGGCGATAGCCGCCATACTTGCCGGTCTATTCAAGGGGGAAGAGCAAGAGTTCGCTCGACTACAGCTCAAGAAAGGCTTCTCGATGTATGAGCCCATCGAAATGGTGAGTCCGACCACTCTTTACAGTTCGGATATTACCCCAGATTTTTCATAATCGGATATTCATCTTGTCCGAATAGAGTTGGAGGCGATGGATCGAAACGGTGAGTTGTCCGACTCCTCAACCGGAGAATTATTCTCGTGATGACGATCCTGGGTTCCATGACGACCTTGAAACATCGATCAATTTCGAGGACGGGGACTTCTACCAGGAGTGCCTTGATGGATCCAAGGTGGCCCTGTTGGCCGATCATCCCGGGGCGCTTCCCTCCTCCGTGGTAAGTGGCCAACGGGCTTCCTCTCGAAACAAAAGCTCAACCGCTGCAGGCCCGAACATACTGACACCTACTCCCAAGGGCCGCCGCACGAGGCATCGATCAGCCGCAAAAGCGGCGCCAGCGGCTCCGACGACAAGTAGTCATGGGGTGACCCCACGCGTGGTCCCAACGGGAGCTACATCATCAGCGCCCCGCCCGAAGAGGTAATGTATTTACCATACTGTTATGGCCTCTATCTTCAACATCCACCACATATGCCAATAATTTGTTCCATGGTGTTCGATAGACGATGTGTGGAACCGCGCGCGGCCGAGGATGTTGAGGAGGTGCCAAAGGGTGACTCAAATCTGAGGTCGCCGGCTGCAACCGGAGTTACTCCGGGAGCCACCGCCGAAGACCAAAGTCCCGAGGACTCGGGAGGCGTCTCGGTCACTAATTCTGAAGTTGAGAGTGTGATGAATCATCGGCGGCGCAAGGCATCACTTCGGCAAACCGCGTTGTCTAATCAGGAGTTCAATGCTCTTAGCTCGGTAGATGCATACCTCGGTGCTGCCCGTACTGGACTTGAAGCGCAATGTGAGGCTCATGTCTACGAATATGCAGGTATAGTAATAGTTTTGACAACTAGGACCTAACCCAGTAGCCCCCGAGCCTTAATTTGGGCGGGACGGCCGAGTTAAGGGTCTGATATCCATGCGGCCCTGCTATTTGTGCAGACTGTTCGGGAGCAGAACAAAAATCTGTCCGAGGACCTCAAGCTGGCTCAAACAGAGTTAAAGTCTGTGAAAACCGAGCTAGAGGGGGTGAAAACATTCACTAGAGAGGCACATGGTAAGTGCCTGAATTTAAAATTCATTAAAGAGAAAATGGGGTGGAGCACCTCCACTAATGAAAAATGTTTCCATAGCAGCCGAGGCGATAAATCAGCTGCAGAAGGACCTGGATATGGCCAGGAAAGCCCAAAGATATGTGGAGTCACAGCAAGAGGCCGGCTACCGGGTGCTGTCCCGAAGTCATGAGGAGAGGGATAAGCGGAAGGCGGAAGGCGAACAACAGGTCCAAGAAATCAAAAGCTTAAAAGCTCAACTGACTGCAACCCAAGAGGAGAATCAAAGACTGAAAGCAGGCATGTTCGGTGAGTGCAATCTATCTCGCCCGTTCAATAACTGAATGTATACGGTAGCAAGATGAACAATGCCACGTCTTATTGTAGTTCTGCTGACCGGGCGTCCTGAAGAGGAAGCCGGTTCCTTCGGGCGGGACCTGCTGAAGGAGCTATCCGCTGCACATGAGCGGGCCCGGAGAGCCATGAAGAGCATGTCCAAAGCACTGTGGCCTGGCGAAGTGGCTCCGGAAGGGACGGCCGAACTCGCGAGTCGCTTCAAAGGAGCTCGGCGCCACTTTGAGTTATGGAAGATGTCATCTTGTCGTGAAGGAGCACGGGAAGCGTGGGCGATGATCAAGACCCGATTCACCAAGCTGGAATCAGAGCATTTAGCGAGAGTTGGGCCGGTAGGGCCAGATGGGTAGGAAGTGCCCGTACATCTGGTATATGACCAGGTGATGCCCGCAGCTCGGCTGTCCCAAGCAGATTGTGCTCTGGAGACCATAATAGATGGTCTAGATCAAGATTGATAGGTCGATTCTATGTATCTATGTACTTTACATCGGATAGTCTCCAAACCGTGCATAAAAAACGTTGTCTTAACCGGCCATCGACTTCCGCCTCCTCGACCAGAAGCCAAGGAGTGTTTTCCTACTATGTAATCCGAGAACATCGGAAAGATACTTCAGAAAACCAGGCAATCCGGCCATTTGGTGCAAACAGACAAAAACGTGCTCGGGGAGTTATGTTATATTACTGATTAACGTAAGAAACATCTTCCGACGAAAATAGTTCCGCTATGGGTTCCTTTCGTCAGGTGACCACGTTATCCGTGGATGGATAACCGAGTACCCGAATTTAGACGGAGATGCTTACTTCGGGAAAATACCCCGGAAACTTGGTGATAGGTACCAATTATTTTCACTTCCCCCGTAGCCGACCAACTTGTTATCTTAAGACGCTAGCTTTCGGCTTCACCCGTCTGAGGTACGTACCCGGGAAATCCGGACGTAACAATCGCAGAGGTGCTCCCTTTACTCCCTAGCCGAACAATCGGGAACGTAGGGGGTAAACACAGGAGCGAGGCAACCCAGCTTGGCCAAATCTTAAGTCAAGTTGATGCATATAGTGGCTTGAGAACGACACAGGAAGGTGGCAAACACGTAAAAAACGGATGGTTGCATAAATGAATTTTGACGAGCTTCGTAAAACAAGCCCCCAGGTAACAAAGTGTGGTACATTCAAAGATGTTTGCCGAAGAAGAACTTAACGTAATTCGGCATGTTCCGAACACAACCCGGGAGAGACTGTTGACTAGAAAGATAAAGATCCGAAAAGGATAAATCGAACAAGGTGAGTTTGCGGGACTAGCCGTAGAAACGTCGCAGCCGAGCTGCATTCCATGGGTTTGGTTCGAGGCGATCGTCCGTCGGGTCGCGGAGGCGGTACGCCCCGCTCGTGAGTACTTGGTCGATTATGAAGGGCCCCTCCCATTTGGGCGCCAACTTATGCTTCTACTTCTCCGAGAGACGTAAGACTAAATCGCCAACGTTGTAGGCCTTCGCCCGTACCTCCCTGCTCTGATAACGTCTGGCCTGCTGCTGATAAAAAGCAGAACGAGCCCGAGCTATGTCGCGCTCGCCCTCCAAGGCGTCCAGGTCATCTTGCCGATCCAGCTTGGCCTCCTTTTCTTCATACATACGCACCCGAGGGGCGTCGTGAATAAGGTCGCAGGGGAGGACGGCTTCTGCCCCATATACCATGAAGAATGGTGTGTAGCCCGTGGACCGATTAGGAGTGGTGCGTAGGCCCCACAGTACGGAGTCGAGCTCCTCAACCCAATGGCAACCGGAGTCTTTCAAAGATCGGACCAAACGAGGCTTAATGCCGCTCAAGATCAGGCCGTTCGCTCTCTTGACCTGTCCATTAGACTGTGGATGATACACCGAGGAGTAGTCGAGCTTAATGCCTAAATTAGCGCACCAGTCTTTGACTTCCTAGGCGGTAAAGTTGGATCCGTTGTCCGTTATTATGCTGTGGGGAACACCATAACGGTGTACGACGCCGGATATGAAGTCGATGACCGGCTTAGACTTGGCTGAAGTGACCGGCTTTGCCTCGATCCATTTAGTGAATTTATCTACCATGACGAGTAGATATTTCTTTTTCTTGGTCCCCCTTTAAGTGGTCCAACCATGTCCAGCCCCCAGACCGCGAAAGGCCAAGTAATTGGGATCGTCCGAAGGGCCGTGGGGGGCATATGACTCTGATTTGCAAAGAGCTGGCATCCAACGCAATGTTGGACCAATGTCTGGGCGTCTGTTCGGGCCGTGGGCCAAAAGAACCCTGCTCGGAAAGCCTTGCTGACCAGGGCCCGAGCTGCCGCGTGGTGACCGCCCATTCCAGCATGAATCTCGGCCAGAAGCTGCCTTCCCTCCTCTTCGGAGATACATCTCTGGAGGACGCCAGTATTGATCTTCTTCCCACTCAACTCCATTGGCATTGAACTTTCGTTCAAAACCAACACCTTGGTTCTTCCGGTGCCTTCCTTGCTTGCATACATATTCCTCAAATTGCTTATTCCCGGCAAGGCTCTTGTAGACACCTTTTTCTATAATTCCTTTCAATAGCATATTTTGTTGCTCAAGTGTAACTTGGCTAAGAGAATCGTTAGTGGAATCAATAGAACTACTAGAAGCAACAACATTGGATTTAGCATTGTTATTTTTACTACTAGAGGTAGAACCCTTTTTACCCTTGTTGCTAGTTTGCTTAGGTTTAACTTGTGGCATAAAGGTAGACAAGAGTAAACGTTTGGCAAGATATGAAGAACTCTTATTTCAAAGATCGTCATTGATAGCTTTAAGAAACTCATGCTCTTGCTCTAAATTTAGCTTCTCGACTATCATGATTTAGCATTGTCACTCGTTTCCTCTTGACTATCATGATTACTAGCATTTTCATTATAGCTCACATCACTAGCCTTATCAACAAGTAAATCATCATCACCAAGAAAATCATCTTCATCACTATTGAAATCAAGATACTCGGGGTATGATACCTTGGGGCCTTTTGCCATGAAGCATCTTCTAATTCCTTCATTTGGTGAGTCAAAGAGATCATAGGAGTTGGATGACACAAGAGCAAGTCCGGCAACACCTTCATCTTGACTATAGTCGGAGTTGGAGTGATAACTTCTCTCGGAGTGGTTGTCGGAGTGGGAGCCGGAAACCCATTCACCAACATGAGCTTGATGTCTTCTTCTTGTGTAGCTCTTTGATGACTTCTCCTTCCTCTCCGAATCCTTGCTTCTTCGAGAGTGTCTTCGTTCATAACGATCATCTCTACTCCTTCTCTCCTTATGAGGTGATTCATCTCTTCTATGTCTTCCTCTTGGTGATTCGTCTCTTTTCTTGTAGGGAGCCGTACACTCATTGGAATAGTGTCCGGGTTTTCCACAATTGTAGCAATTACGGTCATGACTTGACGATCTTCTCTCATAGTGTCTTGAGCTAGAGCTTCTTTCTTTCCCTTTGTTCTTGTAGAACTTGTTGACTCTTTTCACCATTAGGCTTATCTCTTTATTGGATACTAGCTTGTCACTTGGAGTTGTTGGATCATCGGCTGAGGCCTTGTAAGCACCATTTGATTTGTTGTGTAGCTCCTCTTTGTCCTTGAGTGACATTTCATGAGCAACAATCCTTCCAATGACTTCTGTGGGCTTGAGATCTTTGTAATTTGGCATCATTTGGATCAATGTGCAAACGGTATCATATTTTCCACCCAAATCTCTAAGTATGTTCTTGATGATGAATTTGTCGGTCATCGCTTCACTTCCTAAGCCGGCAATCTCATTTGTGATGAGAGCGAGCCTAGAATACATTTCTGCGACTCCTTCACCATCCTTCGTCTTGAACTTGTCAAGTTGACTTTGAAGCACATCCAACTTAGATTCCTTGACGGACTCGGTACCCTCATGCATATCAACCTAAGTATCCCAAATTTCCTTTGCATTCTCGAGGCGGCTGATTTTGTTGAATTCCTCGGGACACAAACCGTTGAATAGAATGTCACAAGCTTGAGCATTGTATTGCAACATCTTCAATTCTTTCGGGGTTGCTTCACAATCTGGTTCCTTGCCATCCTCAAAGAAATCACCTTGCAAGCCAACACGAACAACAGCCCAAACGGCGGGGTTATGACCAAGAATATGCATCTTCATCTTATGTTTCCAACTAGCAAAGTTTGTACCATCAAAATATGGACCTCTACGATGATAGTTACCCTCACTAGATGCCATACTCTCCTAGGTTGTGAAACCAAGGCTATGATCACCAAAACAATGGAAATCAAGGCTTACGGAGACCAAAGCTCTGATACCACTTGTAGGATCAAAAGTATGTCTTGAGGGGGGGTGATTAGACTACTTGACCAAATAAAAACCTAACCTTTTCCCAATTTTAGAAGCAGGCAGATTTTAGCAAGCATACAAGTCAAGCATCACCCTACACATGCAATTCTAAGAGTGTAGCAGCGGAAAGTAAACAATTGCATATGTAAGTAAAGGAGGGGATCGGAGATTTCAAACTCAATGAAGACACGGTGAGTTTTGGTGTGGTTCCGATAGGTGGTGCTATCGTACGTCCACGTTGATGGAGACTTCAACCCACGGAGGGTAACGGCTGCACGAGTCCACGGAGGGCTCCACCCACAAAGGGTCCACGAAGAAGAAACCTTGTCTATTCCACCATGGCCTACGTCCACAAAGGACTAGCCTCAGTCGGAGTAGATCTTCACGAAGTAGGCGATCTCCTTGCCCTTACAAACTCCTCGGTTCAACTCCACATCATGTCGGAGGCTCCCAAGTGACACCTAACCAATCTAGGAGACACCACTCTCCAAAAGGTAATAGATGGTGTGTTGTTGATGAACTCTTTGCTCTTGGGCTTCAAATGATAGTCTTCCCAACACTCAAACAACTCCTCACAGATTTGGCTATGGTGGAAGAAGGATTTGAGTGGAAAGCAACTTGGGAAAGGCTAGAAATCAAGGTTCAAATGGTTGGATTGGAATGTCTTGATCTCAACACATGAGTAGGTGGTTCTCTCTCAAAAAATGTATGGTGGAAGTGTAGGCATGTTCTGATGGCTCTCCTTACTAAGAAGGAAGTGGTGGAGGGGTATATATAGCCTCCACACAAAAATCCAACCGTTACACACTTTTGACCCAACTCGGTGGCGCCGATCAGAAATCTCGGTGGCACCGAACTGTGTAAAAGATATGAACGTTAGGAATCTCGGTGGGACCGACTGGAACAACTCGGATGTACCGAAGTGCAATGGTTAGGGCAAACCTCAGCTCGGTGTCACCGATTGCATCAACTCGGTAGGACCGAAGTGAAGCAATAAGGCAACGGAGACTTGGCAAGCCATCTCGGTGAGACCGATTTGCAAAACTCGGTGGGACCAAAGTAAGTGCAAACGATTACAGAGAGTTGGCAAGGCCATCTCGGTGAGACTGAGATCCATATCGGTGGATCCAATTTTTTAGGGTTTTGGCAGTGGCTAAGTCCAGATGAACTCGGTGGCTCCGGATAGGAAATTTCGGTGGGGCCGAGTTGGAATGTAGGTTTTGGACATATTTGGATGGAGAAAGTGGTTGAGGGTTTAGGAACACTGTCACTAAGCACTTAAGCAAAATGACCATTATTAAGCAACACCAAATCCCTTTTTAATAGTATTGGCTTTCGTATGGACTCAATGTGATCTTGGATCACTAAGTCAAAAATGTAGAGTCTTGATCTTTTGCCAATCCATATCCTTAGCATTTTGAGGGGTCCACATCTCTAGTCCTTGCCATGCCAATCATTGAACATCCTAATATCTTTAACTTGAATGGACATTAGTTCAATGAGATATATGTTGTTATGAATTACCAAAACCACCAAGGGAGCAAATGTGCTTTCAATGATTTTTTTTATTTAATTTGATAGGGCTCTAGCAGAACACTCAATTGATCAAACCATAGATTTCATTCAGTCTGACTGTGACTTTACATTCATACCAGGATCGAACTAAATAAATAAATGAATAAAACTAATTGCAACGGCGGTGGGTGCGTCCTGCAGCGGGAAGCGGCTCCTCTGCCGTGCCCTGTGTGCCGTTGGGCCACTGGCCGGCAGCGACGGCGGCGTCTTGCGCCGAGGTTGGCATACTCCTGGATGTTGGCCCAAGCTTCAAGGAAGGCCAGTATGTTCTGTACTTCGGTCTCCAGGAGCTAGTCAATCGGCGACTGGCGTCGCTGCAAGGTAGTGGTCGACAGCGGCGACCCATGCCGCTGAGGGCGGCACTGGCACCGGCGCGAGGACAGGTGCTGGCAACGGCGCGGCAGAGACATTCGTTTGCATGTGCACCATCACGGGCACGTGCATCAGTGCACACGCAGGCACATGCACTGGTAGGTGCACGGATGCGTGCAAGTCAGCGAGGACCTCGTGGATCCCCGTGGCTTCAAGCTGGGCGACAGTGTGCGGCTCCCAGCCCATCAATGCCACGGGGATGGGCGCTGGTGCGGCGACGGGAGCTGGAACGGGCGCGGGGACAGACGCGGCGACTTCCTGCACGACCAGGTCAAGCTCGTCCGAAACCTCATTAGGGTCTTCCTCAGGAAACTGGAAGACTAGGGGCAGCCCATCGTGATGCGCCATGGCGTACAGCGAGGTCAGGCTGATTGGAGGCAGACGATAGGAGAATCAGAGAGGCAGAGAGAAGATTGTAGCGAGAGCGGGGAGTGCGGCGGTGATTTAAACTATGGCGCGGGTGCCATTAAAAGTGGGTGTGGTTGGGATGAAGGTGGGTGGCAGAGGCTGGTCAAAGGGCTCGCCTCCCGGTGAGCCTGCGCAGCGGCCTGCTCGCACGCCTCGTGCCGACTCACACACTTGCTCGGACGGCACCTACCTATGAGAAGCAGGACGCGTGGCGGCACGCTGGTCTAACGCCCACGGTTTGAATATATTAGTGAACCGTTAGCGTTAATGTGACAGCTCTTTGTTCCAAAATACCTTGGTTGTTCATGTGTGCAACTTTTCATAAGCAGCTTGTCTCAAAATTTATCAAAAAATTACCACAGCCTATTTGTGCCGTATTATGAGACCATGCGCAGTTTCATGAATTTCAGGTGAGTTTTGGATTTTCTAGAATTTAAAAACCAGGATTCGAAACAATATCATTACATGCATCATGAAATAAACTTTTAGGCGATACATCTTTAGTGTTGTAGTAGATGTTCATATTTTTTAAGATAGAATTTGGTTAAACAGTGCTTAGTTAGACTTCAAACAATGCATTGCGTCATACTGTAATAATAATGCATGTCACCAAAAATTATGTCGTTCGACTCGTATTTGAACATAGTTTCCAGTTATATTATTTTTGGTTACATGCATTAACATTTTGTTAGTTAAATGTAAGGTCAAAATTTAGCACAAAATGCGAAGAGGACCAATAAACCAGGATGGAGGTAGTAGGCACGAACAAACGAAGCTCCATTCTATACTCATCCTAGTGTAGTAGGCAATGGAGTTGACGGGTGACCTTGGGTAGCGGCGACCGAGGGACTTGAACGTGCTCGACATGGTAGGTAACGTGGGCTAGTTACTAAAGCATCCCTCCACTGTTCATCGGCAGTAGTAGGAGTAGTCATTATGGATCGGGGACATAAGGGGAATTTCGCAGGGCTGGAATTCTGGCCGCCAGATATTTCGATTCGAAACGCGGAGGCTCGAGTGGAGGCGCGAAGTTTTATCGCGGTTCTTTTGGTTGGGGTTGGCTAGCGTACCATGCACGCCACCACCACGACACGAGCCCGGTCTGGCTGGTACGCCATCGGGTGCTACCATTCGAGAATGCGAAAGGATTCTTTTTTTATCAGGAAAGGAATCTTTTTTAAAATTGGCGAACGAATCTATATGTATTACAATGCCCGTATTTTCCTTGCAAATAATTGGTCATTCCAAAAGGGACGGTAATTGATTTATGACGAGTGATATAGTGATCTCAACGTGGATTTCACATTTCATGGTATCCAGACTAGGTTTTTTAATGCAAATTCAAATTTAAAAGATGAACGGTATGGTGGTGAGAAAACTTTGTATGTATTCAAGCATATTACCACACACACACAAATACAACAACAAACGAGTCAGTATAGTGCATCTACTTTTCCAATCCATGCTTGTATGGCACGAATTCAAAAATAAAATGTAAGCCATACATGGTCCTCAATTCAATGTTTACAATGTACACTAAACTGAAACGTGAATATTAAGTCTACTACTATGTACACTCAAATGTTGTGTTAGGTCTGTCCATCACCCCCCCTTCACCACACATACTTCCTGTATCAATCGATCTTCATCTCTTTGTTAATAGAGCTATTGGTATCCGACACACGCTCATTATTTCTCTTCATGTTTCGATCTCCATTTATCACACACCCGCCCTCACGCTCTCAACAAATGTATTTCTCACACACAACCTCGTCGGGCCCTCCATGATGAGCTCTCTCTCTCTCCCTCTATATCACCCTCCCTCTCTCCCTCTAGACACATATGTTGCCTCTGTAAAAAAACTCCATGCACGCCACACGCACAAACACAAAGTCTATCTAGGCCACTCTCTCGGTAACTTTCTCCCTCCAGCCCTCACTACAGCTTTATCCAACGATATCTCTCTGTATCGTCTTTCTCATTCGAGTGTACGCTAGCCCACACTAACTCGATCTCTCCCTCTATATATGACTCGATTGACCTCGCACAGATAGACGCTCGCTCTACGCCTCTTGCATAGGCGGAGCCATGTAGATTGTCGGGAGGGGGGGTAACCCCCGAGTTACCCCCAACCTTAGATAAAATTGTGAAGGTCTTCTTTTAGGAGGGTTTAGATTATATTTTTTAAACATTTGGCTCCAGCCTCCCAAACACCGATGGGTTGTGCCCCCACCCCCGGGAGAATATCAGGTGCTCCCACCTTAGATGCTATATGGTGATACGAGTTCTTGTGTGCCATTAGATCTGAGATCTAACGACTCACACGAGGTCTGAATATTTTTGCAAAAAAAGTTAATGAGTTTGGGAATTGCACACAATTAGTACAAAAACTACTCAGATGCCATTGGATCACAGATCCAACGGCCTTGAAGCTCGTATCACCGTAGCATCTAAGATGCAGGAGCACCTAATATTCTCTCGTCTATAAGAATATCACATGCTACCACACCTTAGATGTTGTGGTGATACGAGCTCCTCAGAGCCGTTGGATCTGAGATCCAACGGCTCCTAGTAGGTCCAAATGGTTTTTGCAAAAAAACCTCAAAGAGTTTGGGAATTGCTCACAAGTACAAAGACTATACTCAGATGCCATTGGATCTCAGATCGAACCGCCTCGATGCTCATATCACCGTAGCATCCAAGTAGCGAGAGCACCTGATGTTCTCTCGCACAGGAGAATATGAGGTGCTCCCATACTGTAGATACTACAGTGCTACGAGCTTCCGAGAGATCTAAGGGCTCCCATTAGGAGGTCAGAATGTTTTTGCAATATAGGCCTCAAAGAGTTTGGGAATTGCGCAGAAGTACTAATACTACGCACATGGCATTGGATCTCAGATCCAACGGCTGCTAGCAGCTCGTATCGCCATAGCTGCTAAGCTGCGGGGAGCACCTTATATTCACTCGTACGTGAGAATATTGGGTTCTCCCACAGCTTAGATGATACCGTGATACGAGCTCCTGGGAGCCGTTGGATCTAAGATCCAGCGGCTCACAGAGGTCTGTATGTTTTTTTTGCAAAAAATCCCTTGAAGAGTTTGGGAATTGCACAAAAGTACAAAGACTACTCACATGCCATTGGATATCAGATCCAACGACGTAGAATCTCGTATCACCATAGCATCTAAGCCGCGGGGAGCACGTGATATTCTCCACCACTGTCACTTTTGTTCCTAAACTTGTAAAATACGTGTAACTGGTGCCGCAACTTGTCTAACCGCGCAAAGTGTTTGTGCAAAAAATCCCTCGTACACAGAAATATCGGAACAACACACGGGGGTTCCACTCATCATGGAACAAATTTGGACCTAAAAATAAAAAATCAGAAGGACGAGAGTCGAGCCGGCAACCTAGACTACAAAGCGTACGTCGATAGCCAGAAATAGCAATGGTTGTTGGCTTTGTCGCATAACTTGATTTTATACTGTACTGTATCACGTTGAGTAGAGTAGAGGGAGTGGCTCGTCAGCACGTGCATGAACATTGACTCACTTACTGCCTGGTCCCATGTCTGCGATCTCTCTCTCCTCTCCATCAACAATATTTAGACGCACGGGCAAACACGAAGAGCAGTGCGAGCTGGTCGTGGTGTTATTATAACTAAAAAATGCTTGGAAAATAGATGAATCACCTAGGATAAAGAGACCTCGTGGTTGGTCGAGACGGAGCTAACCACACCTATACTCCTTGCCACGTTATCATGATGAAGCTGTGTGGCTAGTGGGATTGACGGTGTCCTGGATTAGGGGGTGCTAACCGGGCCGACCTGTCTCCTCGGTTGGGCCGATGTGCCCCCGTACGTGACCAAGATGGACTCCGGAGATTGTACATGGGAGGCGTAGTCAGCGCTGTCTCTACCGAAAACGTGCAGTACACTTCAAGATTTGTCCAGCCGCCTTATTCCTAGATACCGACATTGTAACCCTAGGTGTCCTCTCTGGCGTGTATATAAGCCATAGGGTTTAGCCCGTAGGGGGGACATCAACACAACATTACTTACCTAGCTATAGAAGTTAGACTCATATTACGATCTCGAGGTAGATAAACTTTGTACTCGATACATCTCTATCAATACAACAGAAGCAGGACGTCGGGTTTTACCTCCATCGAGAGGGCCCGAACCTGGGTAAAACACCGTCTCCATCGTCTCTGTTACCATCGATCCGAGATCCACAGCTCGGGACCCCCTACCCCGAGGTCTGCTGGTTTTTACACCAACACTGGTGCTTTCATTGAGAGTCCCACTGCGCGATCACTAGAAGGGTCGATGGCTCACCTACGGATCAATCACGCCAACGACTGGAGGGACGTCTACGTCTCCGGACAGCTTTTCGTTTTCGGCAGCATGGTATTCTGCGCTGATTCGATGGGACATCTGACCTCCGTCGAGAACTACGCCCCAGGACGGATCATAACTTTCGGTGGCCTTGAGTACACTACCGATTCCCGCGGCGAACTCGTCCTATCGGGATGGACGCCTGACCTGATCGAAAGCTCGGCCGGTTCTGGAGGCTCGACTCCGGAACCGGACTCTGTCATGACATCTTTTGAGGCTGCTGACGCTGTCACTCCGGCTGATCTCTCCCCGACCGCTAGTCCGGAGAGAGGTCCGGCTCCCACTCCTGAAGCGACGCCGATGCCAGAGTTGATTTTGAATCAAAACTCTGAGTTATGTGCAGATTTCCTTCACTCCGAAGATGCGCCTGGTCACACGCCTGATTTGCTTCGAATAAGCCCTGCCTATGGCGCATCCATGGACCCCGAAGAGTTATCTCACCTTGATGAGATGCTTCGCCGCATCCAGAGCATGTCCATCTCGGATGGCAAGACTTCGGTTTACGATTAGATCGGACTTAAAGCCGATGATAGGGAAATTTACATCCCACCCACCACCCACCTAGTCGCCACGATCGACGATTTAACCGACGTGTTGGACTACGGTGAACCCTCAGATATGGATGAGGACGCCGACGGCCCCTTTGAGAACACCTTGCCCTCGGTCAACACGGGCAGGTGGACCGCCACATCCACCTACGATGTCTATATGGTGGACACCCCCAAATCCCCTCCAAGACGCCGGCGACGACGCCGAAAGGGTAATAATGGGGAACCCAGTGGCAATGACGCAACAGCCAATAACGGCAATGAGGAGGACGGCGACGTCGATAACCTTGAGGAGGACATTCAAGCCTCCCCAGTAAGGAACGGCACACCAGACCGACCTCTTGCGGACTCTGATCCCGATGACCTCTTTGAAGGGGCCGACGACAATTACATGCCAGAGTCCGAGGAGGACGACAACCTCGGTACCGAGGACTTCATCGTCCCCGAGGACCCCTTCAAACAAGAACGCTTCAGGCGACGCCTCGTTGCAACGGCCCGGAACTTAAAACGCAAGCAGCAACAGCTGCAGGAGAATACCGACGCGCTTAATGAAAAGTGGGTTGAAGTGCTTTCCACCGAGCAGGATATAGAGAACCGACGCCATAGTTCGCCGAAGTCTTACCCACGTAGGCGTCTCCTACCGGAATTCGATGAAGAGCTCGCTGACGACCTCGATCGGCCCCCTAGAGGTCGGGACAGGCCAAGACGAGAAGACCATGGTGAAAGGCCACCTCCACGCCGTCATGGTAAAGACCCCATGGACTACCTGGATCCTCGCGACGCTAGACGTCGTACTGAAGAAAACAGAGCCCCCCCTCGGTCCATATATGGATCAAGGGGACGTGCCCCCGCTGGGCCCAACGGCAACGATGCCTGGATGGACAGGAAAGACCATGCCCGAAATCAAGCTTACTCACGGCTCTCTCCCGAGACCCGACGAGATCCTCCTCGGTGCCGAGGTCCAGCTCACCCAATCTGCTTTACTGACAGGGTAATGGAGCATCAATTCTCGGAAGGGTTTAAACCCATTAACATAGAATCATATGATGGTACCACAGACCCAGCAGTTTGGATCGAGGATTTCCTCCTACACATACACATGGCCAATGGAGATGATCTCCATGCCATCAAATATCTGCCGCTCAAGTTAAAGGGGCCGGCAAGACACTGGCTTAATAGCCTCCCCTCTACTCTATTGGCAGCTGGGAGGCCCTAGAAGACGCCTTTCGAGCAAACTTCCAGGGCATGTATGTCCGACCTCCGGACGCTGATGACCTCAGTCGTGTTACCCAGCAGCCAGGCGAATCAGCCCGGAAATTCTGGAATAGGTTCCTCACCAAGAAAAACCAGATCATAGACTGCTCCGAAGCCGAGGCCATCGCCGCCTTCAAAAATAATATTCGAGATGAATGGCTAGCTCGACAACTCAGCCAGGATAAGCCGAGGACTATGGCTGCCCTGACCTCTTTGATGACCCGCTTTTGCGCGGGAGAGGATAGCTGGCTCGCCTGAAGTACTCATAACGGCGAGGCAGGCACCTCGGAAACCCACGACGCCAATGGAAAACCGAAGCACAATAAGAATAAGCGCAGGTATAAAAATGGCAAAAGCGACACTGAGGACGCCGCGGTCAATGCGGGATTCACCGGACCTAAATCCGGGCAAAAAAGAAAACCCTATAAGGGGAACAAAGACGGACCTAGCTAGCTCGACAGGCTCTTGGACCGCCCATGCGGGATTCACGGTACTCAGGAAAAACCAGCAACACACACTCATAGGAATTGATGGGTCTTCAAACAAGCTGGCAAGATAGCGGCAAAGGGTCAGAATAAAACCCAACACCGCAGCGATGACGAGGATGAACCTCGGCAGCCCAATAATGGAGGGCAAAAGAAATTTCCCGATGAGGTAACAGAGGTCAATATGATCTATGTCACCCACATCCCCAAACAGGAAAGAAAGCGTGTGCTTCGGGACGTATATGCGTTGGAGCCAGTCGCCCCGAAGTATAACCCATGGTCGGCCTACCCGATCACTTTCGACAAGCACGATCATCCGACCAGCATAAGGCATGGCGGATCTGTGGCGCTCGTTCTGGACCCTATCATTGATGGTTATCACCTGACACGCATCCTGATGGACGGGGGAAGCAGTCTTAACCTCATCTACGAGGACACAGTTCGGAAGATGAGCATCGAGGCTCGCTGTACCGGGACGGTCACCCTCGAGGTAGTCTTCAGTTCGCCCGAGAACTTTAGAAGCGAGGAGTTAATCTTCGACATCGTCCCCTTCCGGAGTGGATACCACGCGCTCTTAGGACGTATGGCCTTTGCACGCTTCAACGCGGTCCCCCATTACGCCTACCTCAAGCTCAAAATGTCGGGACCCAACGGTGTTATCACCGTTAATGGTAACACCGAACGTTCATTCCGGACAGAGGAACAGACCGCGGCTTTTGCAGCCGAGGTCCAAGCGTCCGAGGAGGTAGCCCGCAGCGCTAAACACGCCGCTCGCTCTTTGAAGCGAGCCCGGGCTGCACAAGTCGACCTCGGCCAGCTACCCCCGCACCCGAAATAGGGATGCGGGTTCCTCGCGCACCCTAGCTGCGGGCACTACGTCCCCAGGGTGCACAACTTCGCACTCAAAATTCCCTGGGATGCCGAGGAGCCAACACAACTACCCATACGGCTGGCGCGTATTAATCACGCGAAGACAAGGCTTAGAGCCCCTACACAGGCTGGTATCTGTAAAAGAAACAGCTGAGCATAACTACGTCTCGGTGGCCTTAACCACCGAGTGATTCTGGCAAACACCTCCCTTTGAGGAACTCGATCGATCAAACACTTCAAGTGTATAAAGGGCCGGTCGAGCATCGGCCTTCGCAAATCCTTCTTTGTCAATTGGAATGATCTGGTCAACAGTTTGGCAACGCAGATGTGCGGCAAGCTTCAGTCCGGATCCTTTAAAATCCGTCAGTGACTATTCGACTTGTTTATTTCCTCTTCCTTTCTTGTTATTTACGTTGTACTCTTTCGATTACTCTCATCGCAACTGGGCATGTACACGATTGATATTATACAATAAAGAAACAGTGCCCTTTCAAGGTATTTCTTGTATTTCTTTATCAGCATAGCTCCGAACGATGAAGTACTTTAAGAAGATGCAATTGTATGTGAAAGTCCGATGTATTCGGTGTCCCGGATTTTTTGGCCTTATATGCATCAGTTTCGAACCTAGATTTCGGTCAATAGTTGGGTTGCCCGGCTCCTATGTGTACCCCTTACGTTTCCGATGTGTTTGGCTAAGGGCGTAATGGGAGAACCACTACGATTGCGCTGCCAGGTTAATTGGCATGGCGCCTCAGTGGAGAAAGCCGAAAACTGACTATCTAGGTATGCGTAAACTGGTCTGCCATCCAGAGACCGCGTCAAGCGATGTGACGATAGAGATCACCCGTGTCAAACGAAGGGCTTTTATTTCTAGCCGAAGTGTGCTACGGCGTAGACCTCGGCCACGTTGGCCGCACACTTCCTATACCGGGGGCTGGTCCTCAACCTCCACAGTCAAACTCCTACGACTAAATGAAAGATGTCAAGCCACTATAGTCCGATTTCCTAGTTCCTTTAAGTCATTGACAACCTCCGGGTGCCGAGACGTCGGCCAAAGGTCAAGCATGCCTTAAGGAACACCCTTTGTATAACCTACACTGGGGCTGAAGCCGACGACTAACCACTCTCATTTTAAACAGTCATATTGGAGGAATAATTGAATTCTAAAATAAAAACATATGGAATTTCAAGCCATCTTCATTCAAAACACGAGATAAAGTTTTTAGATTGTACACTCCGGCATTCCGAAGCATCACCTAAAAATACATAGTGTCCTTGGGGCACATGGCTTCGGTGGTCCGAGCTCCCGCCTCAACCTCGGTGAAGAACTGCTCAGCGGTCCACGGCTTGTCGGCAGGAGGGCCAGCGGCACATGTCTCGGCATCAACCTTGCGGAAGTGAGTCTTCACGCAAGCGTATGCCCTCCGCGCCCCTTCGAAGCATGCGGACCTCTTCCAGCGCTCGATGCAGGGCACGACATTTTGGAGACGGGCCGCCAGGCCGAAGAGACTCCTCGGCATGGCTTCGGCAGACCACAAAGCAATGCAGAGGTCCTGGAGTGCCGGCCTTGTCATGCGGAACAGCTCGACCAGCTGCTTCACTCGATGATTCAGCAGCTGCGCAGACGGCAACCCCGGGAATTGACCCCAGAAGGCTTTCTCCGCCTCATGGCCCGCCAGCTAGCCAAAGTATGCCACTGCATCCTCCGCGCTCTGCGGGAGATCCTCGAAGACCTCTACGGAACGCCATAATTGGGTGAGCTCGACACACCCTTTGCTGCCAAACGCACACTGCAGCAAGAATTTCTTACCCAAGGTGATTTGCTCCACTTGCTGGAGCACCTCGCGGTCTGCCCGGGCCGAGGTCTTGAGCTCGGAGTAGGCATGCTGCAGCTTCTCGAGCTTCTCCTTCGTCCGCTGCCCCTCCTCCTGAAGCTTGTCACGTGCTTCGAACATGCCCTTCAGGGTCTCTTCGACCTCTAGCACCCTTGCTTGGTGCTTCTCTCCGGCCGCCTTCTCGGCGGCCCGCGCCTTCTCGGCCATGGCGGCAGCAGTCTCCTGCTGCCGTACCTCTTTCTGAGCTCTGTCGAGCTCGGCCTTGAGCATCTCCAGCTCCACTGTCAATACAGTTCGGCCTTAGTTGTTTTCTTTCACACACATTACACGTATCTTGTCAAAATACAAAGGCAAGTTTAAACTTGCTTACCTTGAGATTGCTCAAGTTTCCGGTTCATCTCCGCCATCTCTTTGGAGACAGAGTCCGGGATCGAGGTCGAAACCTGGAACAAACGGATCCTCAGTATACAGGGAATAATTAAGATCACTCATCGGCTCCTACTACGTCAAGCGACCCCGATGCCGGTTTCTTGCAACCGACTTCAGGCTCGGAGCCTACTCACTCACTAAGCCGTTTAGAAGGCTACACTCTTATGTCCTCAGACAGAACTCACAAAAACAAAAAGCTTAAATAAACTAGATGAATGCGCAGAAGGCATACCTCGAAACCTGCCGCGAGGTTCTTGAAAACCTCGTGCAGGGAGGCCCCTGCGGACCGGTAGCTCTCCAGCACTGTGCCCATCAAGGCACGCTGCTCCTCCTTGATGGTGGAACCCCTCAGGGTTTCCTCCACCTCCTCGGTCCACCCTGCGCTAGCCCGTCCTTGGGCCGTAGGCTGGGGCGAAGGGATGATCTCGGGTGTCTCCACCCGAGTGGCCTCCGCCCGTTGTGGTGGAGCCGAGGTAGACTCTGGCTGGGCCAGCAGTTCTTGGATGACCTCGGGGCGCTCCGTCCCCGGATCTTCTCGGGGCGAGGTTTCGTCCTCGGCCATATTCATCGCCTCGTCGGCCCCCGTCAAGTTGGCTTCGGGGACCGAGGTGGATGTCGCCTCCCCCAGACCATCAGGCTTCGGGGGAGAAGCAGTGGGCTCGGGAGTCTCGCTGCTTGATGGCAGCCCGCTTGAAGAGCCACTGGGGATTACCCTCGGCGGACTTCACATGAAAAACTACTTGTGTGAAATCCCCCCTTGCTGAAAAAGTGACTTAAGGAAAGACGATAAGGGCTTACCCTCGAGGTGTAGGTTTCTTCCTCCCTATCGCGAGGGGGTCTTCCTCCGAGTCACCGGAGAGCTCGGCCCTCTCTGATAACTTGTTGGCGGCCTCGGATGAGGCTCGCCTCGGCCTCTTTGAGCCCTTCGGCGGGATGACCACGTCGGCGTCTTCTAACGACGACCTCTTCCCCTTTGGAGGGGGAATCTCCTCCTCGGCCTCCTTGGCGCCGCCGTCTTGAGCGGCGGAGGTGTGTGTCTCTTCTGACCGGGTGACCGAAGTCCCTCTGGTCTGAGCACTAGACCTCCCCGCCTGGGGATTCGTCCCTTTGTAGGACACCACATGTGGCTCCTCGGTCAGAAGCGCCGAGTGCAGGGGAGTTGGGGGCTGCTCCGGCAGTGGGGCTGGGCATTGTACCACTTTTACCCAGGCCGACCACTTCTGCAAAATATCAAAAACACGACGATTCGAGTGAAAACTTAGTTCCTCGGCACAATGAGCAAACAAAATAAATATTGAGGGGCAAGGTTACTTACCGGGGGGGCTCGTAGCCGTGTTTGAGGCCGCGGTCCTCCCCCGCTGGAGGAATCTTATCCTTGGCTAGCTTCATGAGCCTAGACCACATGGCTGCCAAGGTGGAGCGGAAGAAGGTGTTGATGGTGTCCATGTCCTCGGGCTTTTGTGCCCACATCGGGGCAGCCCGAAGTTGGAGAGGGAGTATTCGGCGGTTGAGCATGACGTTGATGATGTCGGCCAGCTCAACCTTCCCAACCGTGGACCACCACAGGATCCTGTCGACAAGGGTCTCCACCTCTTCTGGATTCCCCCAAGCGACGCCCTTCTCCTTCCAGGACTTGAGCTTCCTGGGAGGCCCGGCTGAGAAGGCCGGGATCTCGGTTTGACCAGCGGCGAGAGGCTCGGTGATGTAGAACCACTCCCTCTGCCACTCCTTCACCGTTTCGATGAAGGTGCCCTTGAACCAGGTGGCCCCCTGGTTCTTGCTAATCATGGCCCCTCTGCACTCCGCAAGCTCCGAACCACTCGACTTCGGTTTAATCCCGAAGAGCTTCAGCCATAGGCCGAAGTGTCGCTCACAGCGGAGAAAGGCCTCACAGACCATTATTAAAGCGGCGAGGTGGAGAATGGAATTAGGGGCTAGATGGTGGAAATCTAACCCGTAGTAATAGATTACCCCACGCACGAAGGGGTGCAGCGGGAACCCCAGGCCTCAGATGAGGTGGAGGACAAAGACCACCCACTCCCCAGCGTTGGGAGCGGGCATCAGCTGATCGGCCTCTGGAGCACGGGCAGCGATGGCGGGGGCCAGGAACCCCGCTTCGCGCAGCTCGGCGATGGTCGCGGTTGTCACGATGGAGCCGCCCCAGTGTCCCTTGAGGGTGTCGGCCATGGCTCGACCGAAGACTCGGGCTCAGGAAAGGGAAAGACGTGCTAGATCTGGGCGTTGGAGCTTGACGGGGCAGCAGTGGGGAAGGAATGGAAGCGTGCGTTGTTGCACTGTTCTCCCTTTGGTTCTTATAGACCTATGAAAGGTCAAGAGTCCCCCTGCTGCGCCGATAAATTCGCGGCCGCTATCAAAAATGCCGTTGAAGCATATGGGGGGAAACAAAATCTTGATGATATCCCTAAGAACGCGGGCATAATCTCTGTTTCGAAGGGACGTGCCAGTAAACGAGCTTCCTCGAACCGCGATTTGAGATTGAGGCAGTAACTGCTTGACCCATCACGGGGCGAGCCTCTCCAGTAAAGTTGTCAGGCAGGATTAGATTGTTCATACCTATACGACCAGCCTTCGAGGCTAAGGTACCTACACCCCTCGAGCAGGGTACCTGCTCGGTTGGACCACGGATATCGATGTTATGTTAAGAGAATCCGAAATGCAAAGTGGAACTTGTCTGTCAAGCCAAAGACTCCGAATCCGAAGTGTTACCTGTCGACCATCGTCCTCGGCGTAGAAGACCAGTTCGGGGGCTACTGGCAGTGTCTTGGATTAGGGGGTGCTAACCGGGCCGACCTGTCTCCTCGGTTGGGCCGATGTGCCGCCGTACGTGACCAAGATGGACTCCGGAGATTGTACATGGGAGGCATAGTCAGCGCTGTCTCTACCGAAGACTTGTAGTACACTTCAAGATTTGTCCAGCCGCCTGATTCCTAGATACCGACATTGTAACCCTAGGTGCCCTCTCTGGCGTGTATATAAGCCATAGGGTTTAGCCCGTAGGGGGGACATCAACACAACATTACTTACCTGGCTATAGAAGTTAGACTCATATTATGATCTCGAGGTAGATCAACTCTGTACTCGATACATCTCTATCAATACAACAGAAGAAGGACGTAGGGTTTTACCTCCATCGAGAGGGCCCGAACCTGGGTAAAACACCGTCTCCATCGTCTCTGTTACCATTGATCCGAGATCCACAGCTCGGGACCCCCTACCCCGAGGTCTGCCGGTTTTTACACCGACAGGGGTGTTTTCGACCCACTGGCTGTGTCCCGAGTTCTTACCATAGCTACGTCTCATATATTTTTACACGCACATTTTCCTCCGTGTTGAGACGTGGCACACCCTACCGCGCGGTTTCTGGGTCCTCCCCAGTGGTGCACACATATTTTCTTCCTTACTGAGACGTGGGACGGTGGGAGTGTGGGACCCCCTACCGCACGGATTCTGGGTCCTCCTCGGTCATAGCGCCGAAGTAATGAGTCGTCAAATCACAAAACCCCACCTTTCCCACCGAGTTCAAGCACGGTGGCTAGCTAGTTGGGCTAGTGCAACCGATCAGCTAGGCTGCCTCCACATTTGTTTTTTCAAGCATTTTTTCCCTCCTTGCGGCTAGGTAAATTAAAATACTATCCACCGCTGTGTTGCTTCGGTCCTTGGGCGTGGCAGGATTCTTTTTTTGTTTGACGGGAGTAGGCGCGGCAGGAATTAGTCATGATGACTCCGCCAGTAAAACCCACTGCTCCCTCATGTGAAAAGGCATCGACTGGGGTTTGCCATGGTGAAAACCAAAATATTTACCCCGATCCCTCCGCCTTCCCGTAGATTGCATTACCTTCCAGCCGTTTCGGCCCCTTTGCTTCCTTTCCCCATTACTTCTACCAGGTTCCATGGCGGCGCACCAGATCACGGAGTCTGAGGTGAGGCACCTGACAGAGGAGCTCCAGGCCAAGGATCCAGAGCTCAGGGCCAAGGACGTGGAGATCCTTGAGCTCAGGGAGGAGAAGAGTGCCATGCTCCTCCGTTATGAGCAGGAGTTCACGGAGCTTCAAAAGCGGCAGGAGTCCACCACAAAGATGCTTGAGGCATCGGCGGCGTTGTTGCGGAAAGCGGGAGATACCCTAGGCGGCCAGGTTGCCCTGATGGCGAGCCAGCTGGAAAGCGAGCTGGCCAATCGTGACGAGGTCCAGGATTGCCTCAACCACTTGCTGGACCATGCTGCCACGCAAGTGTTGCATCTACGCGATGCCTACCGTCGTGCCAGCGCGACCATGCCGGCCGTCGGGATAAACCCATTCGACCAGCCCATCGACTTCAACGAGCTGCAGCTTCCTGACCTTGTCTCCTTCTTCACCTATATCTCCGAGGAGCTGAACCATCTCCGCGCGGTGGTGGGGGCGGCGCTGGACAAGGAGGGGTGCGGGCGGCCGTTGCCGTTGCCGGGCAAATCCTCTCCGGGCTACGTCACTGGAATCCATTTGTGCCATTGGACGCCGTCTTTGACGAGCTGGCTCCCATCGACCGGGAGCGGGCTCTGCGGGCGGTGGCACCCTGCATCACCACCGTCATGTGCCTGGAGAAGCAGAGCGACTTCGGTGCTGTTTAGGCATCCTCCGCATGGGCATGTCACGGCGTAACATGACTGTTGGATCAAACTCAGACGGTCCAAAACATTCACTGTAGCATAGAGCACTATAGAGGCGTGCTTCGTATGGTTCCTGTTCGGTCAAGCACTATAGCAGCATACTCTTCGTGTACTGTACCCCGAGTACTTTTGACATTGATCTCACCGTTCATTCTCGATTGGACGTTAAAAAAATGGGCATGTTACACTACTGTTCATAGGTGGCATGCGCACAGCATGCCACTGGATGTCAATCCTCCAGAGACACCCTTCCGGAGCGGCTGCCACCTCCATCCCTTGATTCTACTTCTCCGGTTGCCTTGTCTGCTAAAAATAATAGTACTCCACCACAGGTCGACTGTACGCGAGGTAGCACGGGATAGAAGGCACGTACACGCAGGGGACCCACCCAGGACCGTATTCATGAATACTAGCCGCGATGTAAACCAAAAATATGCTGAAACACTCGCAACAATATCCCTCACAACAGATTTATTTATAATCAGTTACTTTTCATCGGGTGGTATAATCAGTTTACTATACATCATTTTTTATCGTCATATCCTACTACACTGGCAACAAGATAAGACTGCTGTATGAACCACTGCACATGCCTAGTAGTAGGAGTACTAGTAGTGTAAGTTCAAGTGGCTGCCGTGTTTCGCACTCCTCCGTCGTAAGAGTGGAAACGCTTGCTGTAATCAAAAAACTATTTTTTTTAAGAAATAGTGGAGACGCTCTACCGCGCGGATCCTCCTCCACGGTCGTCGGGAACCTTGCTACTCACTTTCGCCGATGTGTGGGACAGCCAGCATCGAGGTGCACTTGCCATGCACCAAATTACTCCGCACTAGAGTGCACAACTGCACGGTGGACTTACCGCGGTTGTAGCGCCGCAGTAATGCCCCATGAGGTGTCAAATCACAAAACCCCACCTTTCCAGCAGTAAGTTGGACGGACGAAGCAACCATCATTTCACTCTTCTTCCTCATCTTCCTCTCTTCAAGAAAACTGCACTTGCTTCTCCCTCATCTTGTTCCACATTTCTTCAAGAAAACCCCAACTCGCTTCTGCCATTGTTCTTTTCTCCCAAAGAAGGAAAGGTGAGTGCATCAATGGTGCTGCTATACTTTCGTTCTAGTCATCTTTTGCAACCCCGCGACCGATACTAACTCCCTCTCTATTCTTCTTTTGGGTTTCTAATTATCATTTTCTTTCCTTTTATTTCTATTTGATAGTTTCTTGATGGACCCTGGAGCACCGGCCAAAGTGATGTCTATGGCTCTGGCCAAAACCGTCGAGGCTCAGAGTCTGAAGAAGCGCAAGCACCCCGCCGAGACGACCACAGACAAGCTCAAGGCCATCGCCTTGGACAAGGCCACCTCTCCGGGATCCCTCGTTAAGCCGGTCGAGGTAATATCTCTTGTTGACAATCTTTTTGGCGATCTTGATGATCTTTTCTGATCTAACTTGCAAAGTGCTTGCTAATATGCAATGTTTGTGTAATGTACACATAGTACTAGTACTATAACTTTCTGGGCGATCTTTCAAGTGGTTTTTGTGTGCCAAATGACTGTTCTAAATGTCTCTTTTGACCAAAACATGCGAGAGGTTGACATGCATATGATTTTTGCACATAACACAGATTTCTTATAGATTACTTTCAACTACTTTATGAACATCAACGCTAGCTCTAGGAAGAGAATATAGTACCCTCAGTAACTTGTGTTATGGGTATTGTAAGTAATCGCTCTGTTTACAGATATAAGATGTTCTAACTTTTTTGTGTATCTGATGTAGACATGTTTTAGTTTCTTTGTTCACTCATTTCTGTGCTTATATGGAGTAAAATATAGAAAATCATCTTATATTTGTGAACGGAGGCAGTAATAAAATATTGGTTTCTTTTTGAATTAGAACCAGGTCTGCTGTGGAGATGAAGTTCTCAATGTCATGCCGTGTGAACTGGAAGGCCTGAGGATGTGCACTACTAAACTATCCAGCTGCCGTGTCCTTGTAGCCACATGTCGTGAACAAGTGTTTTCCTATAGCATTGTTGTCAGGCGTGTTCTCGAGGGTGTACTTCACCACAACAATTTCGTAGCTGTGCCTACGATTACGAAGGGTGTGGTTCTTGTAAAGCTTCCCTACAAATCTGACGTGGCATGTCTTCATCGGCATGTTTATGAGTGGAAAGACCACACTATTAGGTTCTCCAAGGTTGACGGGATGGCGAAGGTGCCGACAGACATCTCTCACGATGTCCATGGCCTGGTCAGTTATGTGGGGCACATCCTGTAGGTCGGTGGCAAGAAATAGTCTACAGAGTTTAATTAGTGCAACTTGGCTTGTGTGTAGTAAGTAATATTGTTCAGTACTTGATTTGTGTATGTGAACCCTGTATGGGTTAGTACTGCCGCTTTTGTTTTGTGGTGAATCCCGAGAACATTCTATGTTAATGCTTTAGAAAATGGTGAACCTATAATACCAATTTCGGTTGTTTGATATCTGTGTTTTTTCATACCAGTACAGTACTTCCTCTGTTCAAAGACATAAGATGTTTACATTTTTTATGAATCAGATGTATATAGAGTTAGACACGTTTTGGTGTGTTTGTCCACTCAATTCAGTCTGTATATTTTGAAATATCCAGATCATCTTATTTTTGTGGATGGCGGGAGTATACATCAGTTATGGTTACACTCCAATCTATGTATGCATTGCAGGGTTTATCGCACCCACCAGGATTTCCATTCCCGCGGATGTTCGCTCCATACGAGTTGTCACGACCTTTGGACTGTCCTGCTTGTGGGAGTAAGGAGGGGCCCTGGAGTAAGGAGGGGCCCTGCATGCCACCCGTAATTGGATGAACAACCTTCAATTTAGAATTTGAAGATAGTGATTTCCTGGTAAGGATTAAGTTGTGTCACATAAAGTAAATCTCATTGATTAACTGTCATGTTTTCTTACCTTTGCTGTAATTTTACGATGCAGGTTTTGCCATGTCACATTCATTACAGAATAAACCGTTTGGTTTGCTCTATGATGGTTATTTTAGCAAGTTTCACTTCTTATGATGTGTCAATAACGAAGGCATGGTCCATCACTTATATTAGTGGACACAATTGGATCCGTCTGTTGTCTGAGTACAATCTGAAGCCCTCTGATTAACTGCAGTTTACTTTAACAAACACGCCAGAATTAGTCCTTGTCGCATGTAAAAGAAGGAAAGAAAAGGACTGGATCCGGGTCACGGAGCCGGAGGGAGTTCAAATTGCTCATGTGCACTCTCGCTTAAGAAGGATGCATAGCAAAGTTACAAAGCTGCAGTCTGAAATCAAAGCAGACTAGAGACGAGCGATGCTGTCTCGCACATCGGTACCACCTCCAGCATCGGCAGCCGCAGCGGATCGAGCACCGGCACCTGCTCCGACACCAGCACTGGCTCTAGCACTGACAGCGGCAACATCTCAGTCTGATCCAGCAGAGGATTGGGCACTGACCGCGTCAGCGGGTCAGGCTGATGTACCAGAGGATCCGGCACCGACACCGGCACCAGCTCTAGAAGGAGCACCGTCTCCGGCAGCAGCAGCGGCACTACGAGTCACACCGCCACAGGCACCAGCAACGGCTCCGGCACCTGCACCAACACTTGAACTTGCACTTGCACCGGCAACAGACTGGGCTGCAGTTCGCACTGCATATTCAAAGTCCTTACAAAAACCGACATCTCCACCTCTTTGGTAAGCACTGGCAGCCCAAGTGCTTCGTTCTTTTGTCTTTCCATGTTGTTTCACATGATTCACCATATGTGTTGATGTAACTATTTGCGTATGTCCTCTTGTTTGCAAACAGAAAATTCCTAGAGCAATGAGGGAGTCGTTCAATAATCCGGGCGACCATGGCCAAGTTTCTCTTACCATGCGCAGCCTTGGTGTGAATGAACCTGCGCAATATACCGTAAGTAGAAAGGATGGTCGCATTATGATTGATGCTAAAGGATGGTCAAGGTTCAAAACTCAATCAAATCTTGCGGTTGGGGATGATGTCAGAATCGAAGTTTCTCTGCAAGGAGATCTGGTCCTAATCAACTTTGAAATTCTTCAGTAGCAGCACGCAACTGCCGAACTGATCTATCCTCTGAGAGCTTTTGATGTAATATATGCCATGGTGAAACAATTGTTGTGTGTGTATAAGTAGTACTAGCGTATATCACGTTGGACATCCTGAAAGAATTGCAACTCTGATTGCTGGTTAGGAACTGTTGTTCAATTTCAGTCTAACAGCTGCCATGCTTTATTCAATTTTCTGTCTTCTCCTTGCGACAACATCTAAAACCAGCGCCGTCCCTATCGGATGCAATATTTATGGGTTGAAATATGCTGACTTAGAACACATGGGCCCCCAAACATGCATGCCCACCGGCCTGTGGCCCAAAGTCAAGAGCCGTCAGCCTATCTGAGCATTTTATATGTCTCAAAAAAATCTGAGCATTTTATTCTAAAAAAAGCATATATATCCGAATCCCATATTTATGTATATATATTCCCCTTGATTTTTCTTATTTATAAAGTGGTGATATAAAAGATTTTTATATTTCTTTACAGAGGGGGTATCTCTCTTATCAAATAAATATTTATGTGTAACTAGTTACTCCTGCCTTTCTACTTCATTTCGCTGATTTGCGGGACATCCAGCAACCAGGTCCACATGCCATGCACCAAATTAGAGTGCACAACTACATGGTAGACTCACCCCGGTCGTAGTGCCGTAGTAATGCTCAATGAGCCGTCAAATCACAAAACCCCACCTTTCCAGCATTAGTAGTAAGCTCGACAGACGAAGCAGCATTATTTCACTCGACCTGAATCCCCTTCTCCCTCGTCTGCTTGTTCAGAGAAAACCACCTCTCAGCGATTGCTTAGGGTTTTCTCATGGAGAACCAGGTACGAAATCTTCATCCATCCCTGATAAATCATTGTCCCTTTGTCACCGGTAATCCTAGGATGGCAACCGCCACCGTTGATGCATTTTTCTTCATACTGAATCTAGTGTGTTTCATTTGCAGTGCCCAAAGTGTGAGGACCCTATAGGTTTCTGTGCCCTTGGCGAGATGCCAGACTTGTTCCTTCTCATCCTAACACAGGATTTCAAAAATCACATGGTATGTTCCTAGAATCCTCTTTTCTATCCAGTAGGGTTGGGGTTTTTGAACATGCTGTCGACTAATTTGGAAATTTGGATTGCTATATTTGGATAAAGGTACTAGTACCATGCTGAACACTGACGTGAAAGAGGAAATTATTTCTAGATTTGGATAGCGAATAAATTGTGTTCTCATATTATTTTTCCTGCAGTGCATCCCTTGCTCTGCCATAACACATGTACTCAAGAAGGTCGGCCTTGCCATAACTGAATACACCAGTATAATGGTCACATTGGAGACATGCCATGGATATAAGTTCACAGTTGGGTTCATTAACCAAGAAGATCGCTCCTTTTTTATGGCCAAACTTGGATAAACTTTGTCAAGTGTTACGGACTGAAAGTTGGCACACCAATGCTCGTGGAAATAGCAGAACCTGGTCTTATCTTCCCTGTGACCTTCCACCCCGACGTCGTTCCAGTGGTTCATCCATGTTAGTTTTGTATCTGGTTCTTGCATGTGGCCCCTTTTACTTTGTAATCCACCTATTCTGTCTAACTGATCACAATTTGACTTTAGAAGTAGCAACAATTTGTGATTCCCTGCTCTCACAATGATGCTACTTCTAACTAATATTTCTTATAATTGGTGACACGCGTAGGTTATTACAAAGTGCAGGACTACTCATCTGTTATTTGATAAGAACTCGATGGTTACTGATGGCACCGAAGTCGACTGGGACGACATCCACCAATTCCTACACTTTATTGATCGTCTTGAGGACTTTGTGGGGCATTTCAATGGTGGGAGGCCACGTGGGATATGTGTGCCACCGGTGCACATGTTGAACAGGTCCAACTGTGTCAAGAAACTGATGGTATGAGCTGTTTTCTGTTATATATGTTGTTCATAAACTCTTGCTTATACACAGTTTTACAGCTGTGTTCTTCTTCTTGAAACAGAAATTGCCCAGATTTATTGTTCCTATACAGATGCTTCGCCATGGTCGACTAAGACTTGCGCTTGGTCACAACATGATGTTTATGTTGACCTACTCCATTTCCCTTAGAGGTGAAAAGATAATTATTCATGGGTGGTCTCAAATCATGAAGGCCCGTCGATCTTGGAGAATAGGACAGAAGGTTATGTTCATGCTTTTCCATGGCTCTGAAGCGAATATCCTGTTTATTGACCACATTGCGAGATGAAGCCGCTTTCAGAAAGTTGTGGATGCGCAGGGTGGCGCCTGGGCCTTGTCCTGGGGCTTGGTGGCCTCACCCTTTGTTAATAGTAGGCAAAGTAGCACTGTTCGAGGCGTGCCTTGTACGGTTGAACCTGTATAAGTACTCATACTGCTTTCAGCTCTAGTTGTTAAGTGCTCTTGCTGCTTTCAGTTAACGTTGTTAAGTACTCCTACTGCTTGTACACTCTGTCGTGTTTCTTCAGTCTCTTCTTCCTGCAACCGCCAAAACCAAACCAGCACCGGCGGGGCTGCCTGCTCCCACCTCCCACGGCTGGCTATTCCTCCGTGCACGCATCGCCGCCCTACCGTCTCCTAAATTGTTAACGGCGACGTCAGCCCCACCCAGCACCCGAACCAGTCAACCCTCGTACCCCCCTTTGCCCGTGACTTCACTGCCGTATCTTCCCCGACTCCTGTTCGTTCCCGTCCGAGGCCTCGCCGTCGTCCACCGCGCGCCTTGGTGCGCTCACCGCGTCGCCGCCGTCTGGCGTTGTCAACATGGTCAACAAACGAGAGGAATCGAGAGAGGACTGTACATGGACAGGTTGACAGTAGGGACCCACCATGTCCATGGCCGTACACACACAAGTGCCTCATTGTTACAAGCAAAAAAGAAAATGCTTCCTCGTAGTGGTCTGCTGACATCTGGGACCCACGACATTGTCAGCGTATAGTCAATAGACAAGAGAACTGCACAAGAGCGGCTGACACCTGGGACCTAGCAGCTCTAGCAGTTTTTTTTGTTATTGTTGAGATGGAGCAGGGTATCAACTGGGCCGTGGCCCGTCTAGCCCAGGCTACTATTTTACGTTTACCACATGACCAGCCCAGCTATTTTTTTCTTTGTGAAAATGGCTAGCCCAGTTGTTTTTTTCTGATGAATACCCAATCGAGTCCAACCCAACCCAGGCCAACTTGTTTTTCTCCGCCCTGCTGGGCTGCAAATCTTTCAAGACGGCTGCAAATCTTAAAAGTAATATGAAATGGGCTGTAAATATAAAAAACACACAACAAATTGGCAATTACTTTCAAATTTCTAAATTTTTTCACATTTTTAGATTTCAAATTTCATTGGTTTTTAACCTAATTTAAATATATTTTGAAATTACTTTAAATCTGTCTCGACATTTCGGGATTAAAAATAGTTTGGACCCCACCGAAATATGCAAAATTTCGTTTAAATTTTTAGCCCTGGTCCTGGCCAACAAAAAGAAAATGGACTGCAATAAATTGCATAAGAATTTGCAAATGAGCTGTAAATTATTTAAAAAAATAGCAAATGGGTTGTATGCTATCCGCCACAGATTGGGAGGCTGACTTGTGGGCCTATTAAGTTGACGCGTATGCAAGAATTCTTTACTTATTATATATTAGACAACAAATGATTCTAGCAGAAGTGACCATTGGATGTCAATCCAACGGCAATCGTGCTTCTTCAATCTCTAATTTTCTTGCTCCAACCGCCCATCCAGTGCCAGCGGGACCGCCTGCTCCCGCCTCCCGTGGCCAGCTATGCTGCCGCGCAGGCCTCACCGCCCCCTCCTACTCGCACCGCTGGCCAGGCCATCCCTCTACTCACCCACACCTCCTGTTATTCTCCGGCGACACAGGCCTCACACCAAAGTCGAACCAGTCAACCCTCGTACTCCCCTCAGCGTGGGCAGCCACTATTGTGGCTTCGCCGGCTCCAGGTCTTTCCCTTCTTGGGCCTCGCCGTCGTCCACCGCGTTGGTGCTCTCGGAGCGGCGTGGTCAACGTGGTCAACAAACGACAACCATCGGAAGAGGGATGTACATGGAGAGGCTGACAGTAGGGACCCACGTGGTCCATGGCCGCACGCAAGTAAGTTTCTCCTTATTACGTGACAAAAATGATTCCTCCCCCTGACAGCTAGGACCCACCAGCTATATCTTCGCACGGAAGGAAGTGCCTCCTTATTACGCGAAAAAAACGATTAATACCCATGACAAGTGGGACACATTAGATTGAGAGGCTGACTTGTGGGCCTACTAGGTTGACGCGTACGCAGGGCTTCCTCAACTTAGTTAATAAACGATTCTAGCAGCAGTGACCGTTGGATGCTAATCCAACGGCCGTGCTGCTTTTTCAATCTCTGATCTTCTTGCTCTAGCCGCCCAAACCAGCGCCGGCAGGACCGCCTGCTCCTGCCTCCCGTGGCCGGCTGTGCTGCCGCGTAGGCCTCACCGCCCCACCCTACTCCCACTGCTAGCTAGACCTTCCCTCTACTCACTCACATCCCCTGTTATTCTCCGTCGATGGCAGCCTCACACCGCAGCCGAACCAGTCAACCCTCGTACTCCCATCAGCGTGGGCATCCACTACCACGTCTTCCCCAGCTCCGCGTTGTTCCCTTCCTAGGCCTCGCCATCATCCACCGCCTTGGTGCTCTCGGCGCGGCGTAGTCAACGTGATCAATGAACGACAGCCATCGAAAGAGGACTGTACGCGGTGAGGCTGACAGCTGGACCCACCAGCTACATCTTCGCACGCAAGGAAGAGCCTCCTTATTACGCGCAAAAAAAATGATTCCTTCCCTTGACAGCTGGGACCCACCTGCTATATCTTCGCACGCAAGGAAGTGCTTCCTTATCCTCCCTGACAGCAGGGACCCACCCGGTCTAAGCGTACGTAGCGTTGTCTGTTTGGTCACGAACGTGTACGTACATACTGGTCGATCGGTCTTTCTGCAACGATGAACCGTGGGCGTGTAAGGAGCGGCACGTGTCATAGTAGAGCCCCCGATGTAGCAGTTCAGGCAGCCCCGTCTAAATCGTGTACACGTACATACAACCACATAGCAAAAAATACGGCCACGTACGTACATATACGGGCGAGGTCTCGAACGCGTACTCACGCATACGTACGGCCAGGGCTCGTGTACATGGAGAGAGGCAACGGACGGCAGTAACGGCCTCCTGTTCATCGGCAGCAACCCGGCTGGGTCAAAATGGAGGAAACAGCGTCGTGTTTATCGGGAGCCAAGCGACTAGGTCGGAACACGTCCTGTTCATCGGGAGCCAACCGGCTTGGAAGAACAGCCGAAACGGGGTCCTATTCATCGACTCGGGGTCTGGCGTACCGCAAAACGGAGGAAACGACCTTCTGTTTGACCGTCTACGGTCAAAACGGGGTCCTGTTCATCGGCTGGGGGTCTGGCATACCACAAAATGGAGGAAACAGACTTCTGTTCGAGTGCCTAGGGTCGAAATGGGGTCCTGTTGATCAGGAGGGCTCTGGCGTACAGCAAAACGGTGGAAACGGACTTCTCCCCAACTGCCTATGGTCGAAACGGGGGTCCTGTTCATCGGGAGGGGTGTGGCAAAACGGGACTCCATGGGCTACTGTTCATCCATGGTCGACCTCCCTCCAGCCTCCACCATCTACTGTTCATCCACCGTCGACTTCCTCCAGCCTCCACTGGCTACTGTTCATCCAGCCTCCATGGGGTCCTGTTCATCCACCCCCAACCGGCTGGGGTGTGTGGCGGCCTCCTCGGGGTCCTGTTCATCTAGTGCCAACCACCATCACACGGCCAGGGTACTGTTCATCCACAGCCAACCCACCGGCTACAGGGGTGGGGCGTACGAGCGGGCGGCATCAACGGGAACTGTTCATCCACAGCCAACCAACCGGCTCGATCGATGCGTCTCGACTCGTGTCTATGTGTATCGCGCGCGCGGCAACAATGGGCACTATTCATCGAGAGGCAACCCAACACCGGCTGGCTACGTCTCGCACGGGGGCTCAATCGGCTTCAGTAAGCAGTGAGAAGGATCGATCGGGTTCAGTTAGTAGCGAAGGAATCGCTCGGGTTCAGTTAGCAGCGAAGGGATCGCTCGGGTTCAATTAGCAGCGAAGGGATCGCTCGGCTTTAGTACATAGTGGGATCGATCGCTCGGGTTCAGTACGTGTAGTAGTGCGAGGGATCGATCGATCGCTCGGGTTTAGTAAGCGAACGCCTCGCTCGGGTTCAGTTAGCAAGCGCCTCGCACACGCGCGCGCGTACAAGGGAAACGTGCAAACCACACTGCATCGCTCGGCCCCGACCACCCACCGTAACCGGGAACTCCCCGAAAATTTCCTCGCCCTCACTTCTACCATGATTTTTTATGTCATGGATGGCCCAAAGAATGTCATGCGGGTGTGTCTCCGGCCCGCCCAGGACGAAAAGCCCATTTTCTGTCATAATTTTTTGTCATAGAAGTAGGAGCCCACCACGTCTATGATGATATGTGTTTTGTCACAATTATTGTCATAGAAGTGTCACAACCATGATAGAAAAAGTTTTCGATCGGGCCATAATGTCACATATGTGTCTTTTTTTGTAGTGTAAATATGTATGATCTTTTATTGTAAGGGAAAATAAGCTTTGTACGAACTTGTGATGGTGAAGAAATAAAAGCGACGGACTGCATAATAAAGGTTGCTATCACAAGGGGCAATATAAAGTTATGTTCCTTTGCATTAAGAGCTTGCACATCCAAAAATAAAAAGCGCATGACAACCTTTGCTTCCCTCTGCGAAGGGCCTATCCTTTACTTTATGTATTTACTTTTATGCAAGAGTCAATAGTATTCTTCTCTATTCTGTTTTTATTTTCTCTCTTGGCAAGCATCATGTGGTGGGGAAAGATCCAGGCACATATATCTAGTTGAATATAGGTGATCATGAGTTATTATTGTTGACATTATCCCTGACATAAATAAGTTGGGAGGCAAAACATTAAAGCCCCTATCTTCCTATGTGTTTGACTGAAACGGTTTGTTCTAAAAATATGCTTTGAGTGTCAGCAATCATGGAAGACTATATGATAGTTGAGTATGTGGAATTTGTTAAATCAAAGCTCTTACATAGACCCTTCCTAAAAATAAGATGAATTGCAATTGTTTGATGACTGAGAACATAGTTTGTTAGTTTTCAAGAAAGTTTATGATCTATACTTTAACATGTGAATAGCTTGCTACTTGATCATGAGAAGTTTTATGAGATGAGCTAATGTTTATGATATATAATGATGCTGGAAAAAGTGATTGGAATTATCATTGATCAAACTTATGCACTACGCTAGCATTCACACTTCATAAATTATTTCTTTTATCATTTACCTACTCGAGGACGCGCAGGAATTAAGCTTGGGGATGCTGATACGTCTCCAATGTATCTATAATTTATGAAGTATTCATGCCATGTTTATAACAATTTTATATGGTTTTGGTATGATTTGATTAGAACTAACCCGGACTGACGCTGTTTTCGGCAGAACTACCGTGGTGTTGTTTTTTGTGCAGAAATAAAAGTTCTCGGAATGGGCCCAAAATTTACGGTGATTTTTTATGGACAAAAAGAGACCCCCGAAGCTTCCAAGAAGTGCCAGAAGATCCACGAGGGCATGACAAGCCTGGGGGGCGTGGCCCCCGAGCTTGTCGCTCCCTCGTGGCCCTCCCTGGCGTAAATCCAATGCTGCAAAATCATATAAATACCAGAAACCCTGAAAAGAAACCTAGAACTCCCACGCCGCCGCTGCAAGCCTCTGTACCGAAGCGATCTCATCCGGAGCCAAGTTCTAGCACTCTGCCGGAGGGGGGAATCATCACCGGAGGCCATCTTCATCATCCCGGCGGTCTCCATGACGAGGAGAGAGTAGTTCACCCTCAGGGCTGAGGGTATGTACCAGTAGCTATGTGTTTGATCTCTCTCTCTCTCTCTCATGTTCTTGATTTGGCACGATCTTGATGTACCGCGAGCTTTGTTAATATAGTTGGATCATATGGTGTTCTTCCCTCTCTATCTTCTTGTGATGAATTGAGTCTTTCCCTTTGAGGTTTCGTTATTGTCGGATTGAATACTTTGGATTTGAGAACACTTTATGTATGTCTTGCATGTGGATACCCGTGGTGACAATGGGGTATTCTATTGAGTCACTTGATGTATGTTTTGGTAATCAACTCGCGAATTCCCGTGACCTTGGGGTAATCTAGGCATAGGGGTTGATTGCGCGTTTTCATCTTCTTTTCTCCGATAGAAACTTTGGGGTACTCTTTGAAGTTCTTTGTGTGGATTGAATATTATGAATCTGAAGTTGTTTTGATGCATATCGAATAATCAACTCATGGATACTTGTGGTGACATTGGAGTATCTAGGTGACATTAGAGTTGGTTGATGCGTATCATATGGTGTTATTTTAGTACGAACTCTAGGGCTGTTTGTGACACTTATAGGGATGGATCAATAGATTGATCGAAAAGGATAACTTTGAGGTGGTTTCGTACCCTACAACAATTTCATCTTATGTTCTCCGCTAATAGGAACTTTGGAGTGATTCTTTGTCACACGTTGAGGGATTGTTATATGATTCAATTATGTTAGCATTGTTGAGAGATTGCACTAGTGAAAGTATGAACCCTAGGCCTTGTTTCTAAGCATTGCAATACCGTTTGTGCTCACTTTTGCTACTAGTTACCTTGCAGTTTTTTATTGTTCGGATTACAAAAACCTATATCTACTATCCGTACTACACTTGTATCACCATCTCTTCGCCGAACTAGTGCACCTATACAATTTACCATTGTATTGGGTGTGTTGGGGACACAACAGATTTCTTGTATTTTATTGCAGGGTTGTTTGAGAGAGACCATCTTCATCCTATGCCTCCCATGGATTGATAAACCTTAGGTCACCCACTTGAGGGAAATTTGCTACTGTCCTACAAAACTCTGCACTTGGAGGCCCAACAACGTCTACAAGAATAAAGTTACGTAGTAGACATCAAGTCCCTACCAATGGCGGGCGCACGCCCGCAACCGATGCCATGTTATCATTTGCGGGAGGTCAGTGGCGGCCCCCCCTGGGAGCCTCGCCCACCACTGCTGGGCTTTTCCCGCCCGCCACTACTAGGCATTCCTGTAGTACGTAGTGTCTCTTTCCCGGAGTAGGCCCCAGGTCATGGCTGCGGTGGCTGCATCTTGCCAGTTCGCAGAAGGACACACTTGTGCTTGCAACAAAATCCATGACAAGGTATTACCAAGAAGAGCTAAGTATGGCAGAAATGACACATCATTACGAAGAGCAGTGTAGGATTGATGATAAAATACCATATGTGCAACAACAAATCTACACTTGAATGAGAAATTTTCAGAAAAATCGAATAAAATGTATAATGCATGCTTAAGGATAGATACAAAAGTTGGCACCCACTAATATTTTTTTGTTCGACTTCCTAGTTATACAAAAGAACTTAACTTTGGCTGACATAATTATGACTGCTCCTAGTCCAAGAGAAGATAAAAATTATACACACCCCGAAAACATAGACTAGGCTACGCTAATAGAGATTGTTGTTCACAAAGTACTACCTAACATATTGCACTTCCTACAAACGGAAGTTCAAGTTTCCAACCAGGAACAAGCCATATTCAAAGTTCACGAAGCACAGCGATAAAACTTACCTGACCTAAACCATTGCGTTCTCAGTAAACAAAAATGCATAATCAAAGTTTGTCTATTGATACTTTTTTTAAACAATAAAAGATGGTTGTGACAGAATGTTTTTGGCACTTCCTCTCTCAGACAACTTCTTATTTTTGGCACTTTTTAAAATTGCATTGCCGACTTTCAAAAAATCTTACCACAGATTTTAAATTTTTCTGATGAAATTTTAACTTTCAGAAGAATTGGGACCTCTTGAAAATTTAAACTTTCCAAATTTCCACTTACGAAAAAATGATTTTTGAAAAAAGATATGAAATTATAGGAATTTGGAAATTTGCGCAGGGCAAAAACTGAAATAAATGCCATGCCTGTCGGACCCCATCCTAGCTCCACAACGCCGCTCTAGAACACTAGTTCTTTCAGCGCACGCTTCTGCATGGACTCCACCTTTGGCCTGATAGCACATCAACTATTTAAGCATGTGCACTTGTGTGGCCCAAACGCGTAACCTGACAGCATGACTCCAGCATGCCAACTGTTGTAGTGCATGCGCCTACATGGGCCCCATCCCCCGGGTAGATAGCACAACTCCAGCTTGCATGTTGCAACGCACGTGCCTTCTTTGGCACCACTCCTTGTCCCGACGATGTAGCTCCAGCATGCCAACTGTTGCAATGCATGCACTTACTTGGCCCACCCCTAACCCGACAACGTGGCTCCATCATGCCAGCTTTGGCAGTGTACACGCGTGGGTGGTCTCCACCCCATCCCTGACATTGCGACCCCGACATAGCTCGCACGTGTGCCCCCCTATGAGCTCTCCGGCATACGTGATGAGGAAAATTGTGCATCTACAACCCCACCCAATGTGCTCAAGCATATGTTGGTTCACTACAAGTGTGGTAGACCATGGAAGAGCGACTTTGTTTTCTGCTTTGGAAGCTTTTTCTTGGCCGTCATTTTCCTCCTCGGTGTGCTCAAGTGATGTCTCTTTACCTTTAGGTCCAATTTAATTTTTGACAAAGGAGAAAGCATTTGTGACACGAATGAACTATTTTTTCCAATTGTATCCTTGTGTGCATTCCCTAGTAGTCCGAGCAACAACTAAATAGGCAATATTTTTTCATCCCAAAGTTATATATATAGTCGGCCTTTTAGTAAGAAAATAACATTCATATGTCCCCTCTATGTTTTATTTTATTTTAGGGCATTATAAAAATGGATAATCACGTGTGGTGCTTGGTCTTGTCGTGCGAGGCGCACCGCTTTGTGTGAATTATTGATCCTACTGCACGTTACCATTCTTGAAGATGTGCAGGGTTGACATGCAAGTGACCACACATGCGGTATGCTATGTCCGTCGGCCCATGGCATCACTTAGAAAAATGTGAACGAGTCGCCATTAGCTACATTTAATTGAAATACTTGTAGTAAGCTGTAGTTTCTGATCTCGGGTGTAATTGAAGGAATTGCTACAGAGATACGGTTATATTAAAAAATCTTTGAAACGAGATCTAAAACTTCCAAGTTTGCGTTAAGAAATATACCACTCCGAGAAATCCGAGCACGGACTGCTACTTGTGAGCTGCGTTGGGATTTCCTCGAAGAGGAGAGGATGATGCAGTACGGTAGAGATAAGTATTTCCCTCAGTTAAGAACCAAGGTTATCAATCCAGTAGGAGAACCACACAGAACCTCGTTAGCAGCACCTACACACACAAAAGCAAATACTTGCACCCAACGCAAACAAGAGGGTTGTCAATACCCTTGGCAGTTACTTGCAAGGATTAATTCTGATAGTGATAGATACAAAAGTTAATTGCAAAATAAAAGAAAGGAAATAAAATTGCAGCAAGGTATTTTTGGATTTTAATATATGATAAAAGTAGACCCGGGGGCCATAGTTTTCACTAGAGGCTTCTCTCTCGAACACATAGCATACGGTGGCTAAACAAATTACTGTTGGGTAATTGATAGAAAAGCGCATAGTTATGACGATATTCAAGGCAATGATCATGTATATAGGCATCATGTCCGAGACAAGTAGACCGACTCCTGCCTGCATCTACTACTATTACTCCACCCATCGACCGCTATCCAACATGCATCTAGGGTATTAAGTTAATGAAAACAGAGTAACGCCTTAAGCAAGATGACATGATGTAGACAAAGTAAACTCAAGCAATATGATTAAACCCCATCTTTTTATCCTTAATGACAACAATACAAATACGTGTCTTGTCTCTTTCTGTCACTGGGATATAGAACACCGCAAGATTGAACCCATCACAAAGCACCTCTCCCATTGCAAGATAAATCAATCTAGTTGTCCAAACCAAACGGATAGATCAGAGAGAAATACAAAGCTATAACAATCATGCATAAATAAGTTCAGAAAAGACTCAAATATTTCTCATGAATAATCTGATCATAAACCCACAATTCATCGGATCCCAACAAACACACCGCAAAAGAAGATTACATCGAATAGAACTCCAAGGAGATCGAGGAGAACATTGTATTGAAGATCAAAGAGAGAGAAGAAGCCATCTAGCCACTAGCTATGGACCCATAGGTCTATGGTAAACTACTCACACATCATTGGAAGGGCAGCAAGGTTGATGTAGAAGCCCTCCATGATCGATTCCCCCTCCAGCAAAGTACCAAAAAAGGCCTCCAGATGGGATCGCGGAAGAACATAGGCTTGCGGCGGTGGAAAAGTTATTCGGGGTGGCTCTCTGTTGGTTTCCCAATATTTGAGAATTTATAGAAGTGGAATTAGGTCAGACGGAGCCACTAGGTGCCCACAAGGCATCAGGGCATGCCCCCCTGGGGCCGCGCCCTGTTGTCTTGTCACCTCCTCGTGAGGCTTCTAACCTCCTCCTGAAGTGTCTTGGCATTTGGACTTCGTTTGGTACTGATTTCCTGAAAAACCAAAAACAAGCAGAAAACAGCAACTGGTACTGGGCACTAGGTTAATAGGTTAGTCCCAAAAAATGATATAAAATAGCATATTATTGCATATAAAACATGCAAGATTGATACTATAGTAACATGGAACAATAAAAAATTATAGATACGTTGGAGACTTATCAAGCATCCCCAAGCTTAATTCCTGCTCGTCCTCGAGTAGGTAAATGATAAAAACAGAATTTTTGATGTGGAATGCTACCTAACATATTTCATCACGTAATTCTGTTTTACGGTATGAATATTAAGATCCGAGTGATTCAAGGCAATAGTCTATAATTTGATATAAAGACATCAATACTCAGGCATACTAACAAACAATCATGCCTTTCAAAATAAAAATGCTAAAGAAAGTTTTCCCTACAAAATCATATAATCCTTTCATGCTCCATCTTCTTAACATAAATTATTTATCATGCACAACCCCGGAGGCAATCAAGCAATTGGTTCATACTTTTTAACGCGCCTCAGCTTTTTCAACCCCCACGCAATACATGAGCGCAAGCCATGGATATAGCACTATGGGTGGAATAGAATGATGATAGAGATTGATAAAGGGGAAGTCAAAAAGAGAAGATAGTCTCACATCGACGAAGCTAATCAACGGGCTATGGATATGCCCATCAATTGATGTCAATGCGAGGAGTAGGGATTGCCATGCAACGGATGCACTAAGAGCAATAAGTGTATGAAGGATCAAAAATAAAAACTAAGTGGGTGTGCATCCAACTTGCTTGCTCATGAAGATCTCGGGCATTTGAGGAAGCCCATCATCAGAATATACAAGCCAAGTTCTATAATGAAAAATTCCCACTAGTATATGAAAGTGACAACATAGGACACTCTCTATATGAAAACATGGTGCCACTTTGAAGCACAAGTATGGAAAAAGATAGTAACACTGCCCCTTCTCTATTTTTCTCTCATTTTTTTTCACTGGGCTCTTTTTGGCGTCTTTTTTTATCTCACTAGGAGAATGCTCTAATAATGATGATCATCACACTTCTATTTACTTACAACTCAAAAATTACAACTCGATACTAGAACAAATATGACTCTATATGAATGCCTCTGGCAGTGTACCAGGATGTGCAATGATACTAGCGTAACATGTATGAAAATGATGAATGGTGGCTGTGCCACAAATACTATGTCAGCTATATGATCATGAAAAGCAATATGACAATGATGATGTGAGTCATATAAAAAGAACGGTGGAAGTTTCATGGCAATATATCTCGGAATGGCTATGGAAATGCCATAATACATAGGTATGGTGGCTGTTTTGAGGAAGATATAAGGAGGCTTGATACGTCCATTTTGCATCATGTTTTACTACTGTTATTTATAGTGTTTTTAATCAATATAGCACTTTTTGGAGCAATTCTAATGCCTTATCTCTCTTAATATGCAAGATTCACACAAAGAGGGAGATTGCCGGCAGCTGGAATTCTGGACCTGAAAAAGCTCTGTCAAGATACCTATTCAGCACATATCCAAATGAGCTGAAATTTTTTGGAGAATTATTTTGGATTATATAAAAAATATTGGAAGCAAAAAGTACCAGAGGGGGCCACCCAGGTGCCCACGAGGCACCAGGGCGCGCCACACACACCCCCAGGCGCGCCCTGGTACCTCGTGGGGCCCCTGGCCCACTTCTGGCCCCCATTTTCTAGTATATAAGTGCATTTGACCTAAAAAAATATAGAGAAGACTTTCGGGATGGTGTGCCGCCGTCTCGAGGCGGAACTTGGGTAGGAGCACTTTTGATCTCCGGCGGAGAGATTCTGCCGGAGAAACTTCCCTTCGGGAGGGGGAAATCGCCGTCATCGACAACACCAGCGATCCTCTCATCGTGGGAGGACTAATCTTCATCAACATCTTCACTAGCACCATCTCATCTCAAACCCTAGTTCATCTCTTGTATTCAATCTTTGTCTCAAAACCTCAGATTGGTACCTGTGGGTTGCTAGTAGTGTTGATTTCATCTTGTAGTTGATTCTAGTTAGTTTATTTAGTGAAAGATTATATGTTCAGATCTATTATGCTATTCAATACCCCTATGATCATGAACATGTTTATGGCTTGTGAGTAGTTACTTTTTTTCTTGAGGACATGGGAGAAGTCTTGTCATAAGTAATCATGTGAATTTGGTATTCGTTCGATATTTTGATGATGTGTATGTTGTGATTCCTTTAGTGTTGTCGTGTGAACGTCGACTACATGACACTTCACCATCTTTGGGCCTAAGGGAATGCATTCTGGAGTAGTAATTAGATGATGGGTTGCTAGAGTGACAGAAGCTTAAACCCTAGTTTATGCACTATTCTGTAAGGGGTTGATTTGGATCCATATGTTTAATGTTATGGTTAGAGTAATCTTAATTCTTCTTTCATAGTTGCGGATGCTTGCGAGAGGGGGTAATCATAAGTGGGAGGCTTGTTCAAGTAAGAACAGCACCCAAGCACTGGTCCACCCACATATCAAATTATCAAAGTAGCGAACGCGAATCAAACAAACATGATGAAAGTGACTAGATGAAATTCCCATGTGTCCTCGAGAATGCTTTACTTACTATAAGAGATCGTTCCAGCCTGTCCTTTGCTACAAAAAGGATTGGGCTATATTGCTGCACTCTTTGTTACTATTGTTACTTGTCACTTGTTACAAATTATCTTGCTATCAAAGTACTCATTACCGATAATTTCAGTGCTTGCAGAAAACACCTTGCTGAAAACCGCTTGTCATTTCCTTCTGCTCCTCGTTGGGTTCGACACTCTTACTTATCGAAAGGACTACGATTGATCCCCTATACATGTGGGTCATCAAGACACTTTTCTGGCGCCGTGGTCGGGGAGTGAAGCGCCTTTGGTGAGTGGAATTTGGTAAGGAAACATTTATATTACGTGCTGAAGTTTACTGTCACTTGTTACTATGGAAAGTAATCCTTTGAGGGGTTTGTTCGGGGTATCTTCACCTCGATCGGAAACACAAATAGTTGCTCCTCAACCTAATGCACCTATTGAAAAAGATATTGAATATGAAATTCCTCCGGGCATGTTAGAGAAACTGCTAGCTAATCCTTATGCAGGAGATGGAACGGTACATCCTGATATGCACTTGATCTATGTGGATGAAATTTGTGGATTGTTTAAGCTTGCAGGTATATCCGGAGATGGAGTTAAGAAGAAAGTATTCCCTTTATCTCTGGAGGGAAAGGCATTAATATGGTATAGGCTATGTGATGATACCGAGACATGGGACTGGAACCGATTGAAACTAGAATTCCATCAGAAATTTTATCCTATGCATTTGGTTCATCGTGATCGGAATTATATATATAATTTTTGGCCTCGTGAAGGAGAAAGCATCGCTCAAGCTTGGGGGAGGCTTAAGTTCATGATGTACACATGCCCCAATCATGAGCTCCCAAAAGAAATTATCTTACAGAATTTTTATGCTCGGCTTTCTCATGATAATCAAATTTTGCTCGATTCTTCTTCGACTGGCTCCTTTATGAAGAAAACTATTGAATTCAGATGGGATCTTCTGGATAGAATTAAATGCAACTCTGAAGATTGGGAACTTGACAAAGGTAATGAGTCAGGTATAATACTTGAGTTCGGTTGTGTTAAATCTTTTATGGCCACCGATGCTTTTCATAAGTTTAGCACTAAATATGGACTTGACTCTGAGATAGTAGCTTCCTTTTGTGAATCATTTGCTACTCATGTTGATCTCCCTAAGGAGAAGTGGTTTAAATATCATCCCCCTGTTAAAGAAAACATTGAGGAACATGTTAGTGTTAAAGAAGAAACAATTGTTTACCATGCTGATCCAGTTGTGCCTACCTCTTATATTGAGAAACCACCTTTTCCTGTTAGGATTAAGGAACATGCTAAAGTTTCAACTGTAGTTAACAAAAGTCATATTAGAGCACCTAGACCCACTGAAGAAATTGAAGTTGAACCTAATGTTGCTATGGTTAAAGATCTCTTCATTGATAATATAGATGGGCATGTTATTTACCTCTGTGATGAAGCAGCTAGAATTGCTAAACCTGATCCTAAAGATAAAAATAGACCCGTTGTGGGCATGCCTGTTGTCTCAGTTAAAATAGAAGAACATTGTTATCATGGCTTATGTGATTTGGGTGCTAGTGTGAATGCTATTCCGTTTACTTTATACCAAGAAATTATGCATGATATTGCACCTGTTGAAATAGAAGACATTGATGTTACTATTAAGCTTGCAAACAGAGATACCATCACACCACTTGGGATTGTTAGAGATGTTGAAGTCTTGTGTGGAAAAATAAAATACCCTGCTGATTTTCTAGTCCTTGGTTCTCCACAAGATGATTTTTGTCCCATTATATTTGGTAGACCTTTCTTGAACACTATTAATGCCAAGATTGATTGCGCTAAAGAAATTGTTAGTGTTAATTTTGGTGGTATGTCTCATGAGTTTAATTTCTCTAAGTTTCATAGACAACCTCATGATAAAGAATTGCCTAGTAAAGATGAAATTATTGGTCTCGCTTCTATTGCCATACCTCCTACTGATCCGTTAGAACAATATTTGCTAGACCATGAAAATGATATGCATCTGAATGAAAGAAATGAAATAGAAAAGATGTTCTTTGATAAACCACCTATCCTTAAACAAAATTTGCCTGTTGAAACTCTTGGAGGCCCTCCTCCACCTAAAGGTGATCCTGTGTTTGAATTGAAGCAATTGCCTGATACATTGAAATATGCTTATCTTGATGAAAAGAAGATATATCCTGTTATTATTAGTGCTAACCTTTCAGCGCATGAAGAAAAGAGATTACTGAAAACTCTAAGGAAGCACCGAGCTGCTATTGGATATACTCTTGATGATCTTAAGGGCATTAGTCCCACTCTATGTCAGCACAAAATTAATATGGAGCCTGATGCTAAACCAGTTGTCGACCACCAACGACGAATAAATCCTAAGATGAAAGAGGTGGTAAGAACTGAAATATTAAAACTTCTGGAAGCAGGTATAATCTATCCCATAGCTGAAAGTAGATGGGTAAGTCCTGTTCATTGTGTTCCTAAGAAAGGAGGTATTACCGTTGTTCCTAATGATAAAAATGAACTCATTCCACAAAGAATTGTAACTGGTTATAGGATGGTAATTGATTTTAGAAAATTAAACAAAGCAACTAGAAAAGATCATTACCCCCTTTTATTGATCAAATGTTAGAAAGATTGTCTAAGCATACACACTTTTGTTTCCTACATGGTTATTCTGGTTTTTCTCAAATACCCGTATCACAACCCGATCAAGACAAAACCACCTTCACTTGTCCTTTTGGAACTTATGCTTATAGACGTATGCCTTTTGGTTTATGCAATGCACCTGCTACCTTTCAAAGATATATGACTGCTATATTCTCTGACTTTTGTGAAAAGATTGTTGAGGTTTTCATGGATGATTTCTCCATTTACGGAACTTCTTTTGATGATTGCTTAAGCAACCTTGATCGAGTTTTGCAGAGATGTGAAGAAACTAATCTTGTCTTGAATTGGGAGAAGTGCCACTTTATGGTGAATGAAGGTATTGTCTTGGGTCATAAAATTTCTGAAAGAGGTATTGAAGTTGATAAAGCTAAGGTTGACGCTATTGAGAAAATGCCATGTCCTAAAGATATTAAAGGTATAAGAAGTTTCCTTGGTCATGCTCGTTTCTATAGGAGGTTTATTAAAGACTTCTTTAAAGTTTCTAGGCCTCTTACCAATCTTTTGCAAAAATATGTTCCATTTATTTTTGATGATTATTGTCTAGAAGCCTTTGAAACACTTAAGAAAGCCTTAACCACTGCACCTATTGTTCAACCACCTGATTGGAACTTGCCTTTTGAAATTATGTGTGATGCTAGTGATTATGCTGTTGGTGCTATTCTAGGACAAAGAGTTGATAAGAAATTAAATGTTATCCATTATGCTAGTAAAACTCTAGACAGTGCCCAAAGAAATTATGCTACTACTGAAAAAGAATTTCTAGCAGTTGTGTTTGCATGTGATAAATTCAGATCCTACATAGTTGATTCTAAAGTAACCGTTCACACCGATCATGCTGCTATTAAATATCTTATGGAAAAGAAAGATGCTAAACCTAGACCCATTAGGTGGGTTTTATTGCTACAAGAATTTGACTTGCATATTATTGATAGAAAGGGAGCTGAGAATCCCGTAGCAGATAATTTGTCTAGAATAGAAAATGTTCTTGATGACCCACTACCTATTAATGATGATTTTCCTGATGAGCAATTAGCTGTCATAAATGCTTCTCGTAATACTCCTTTGTATGCAGACTATGCTAATTACATTGTTGCTAAATATATACCACCTAGTTTTACATACCAACAAAAGAAAAAGTTCTTCTTTGATTTAAGACATTACTTCTGGGATGACCCTCATCTGTATAAAGAAGGAGTAGATGGTATTATTAGACGTTGTATACCTGAGCATGAACAGGAACAAATCCTACAGAAGTGTCACTCCGAAGCTTACGGAGGACACCATGCGGGAGACAGAACTGCATACAAGGTATTACAATCTGGTTTTTGTTGGCCTACTCTTTTCAAGGATGCTCGTAAGTTTGTCTCCTCTTGTGATGAATGTCAAAGAATTGGTAATGTTGGTAGACGTCAGGAAATGCCTATGAATTATTCACTTGCTGTTGAACCATTTGATGTCTGGGGATTTGATTATATGGGACCTTTTCCTAAATACAATGGGTATACTCATATTTTAGTTGCTGTTGATTATGTTACTAAGTGGGTAGAAGCTATTCCAACTAGTAGTGCTGATCATAACACTTCTATTAAAATGCTTAAAGATGTTTTTTCCCAAGGTTTGGAGTCCCTAGATATTTAATAATTGATGGTGGTTCTCATTTTATTCATGGTGCATTCCGTAAAATGCTTGCTAAATATGATGTCAACCATAGAATTGCATCTCCCTATCATCCTCAAACTAGTGTGTCGGGCCCATGGAACCCGGGGTATCCAGGCCCGTCTGCCTTTGGCCCAGGGCGCAATGCCTGGAGTGGTCCCAACGGGCCGTCGCCGCCAAGCATCTCGCCAAGACCCCTCTTGAGGCCCTGGTCTCCTGAGGCCCCCTCCTCAGGGAGTAGCAAGTAATCCTCGGCATCACCATCAACGGCTTCGCGAGGTCCCCTCACGAGGCGGCTTCCCGAGTCCCCTCACGAGGCGGCTTCCTGAGTCCCCTCACGAGGCGGCTTCCCGAGTCCCCTCACGAGGCGGCTTCCCGACGTGGCCTTCCGCGGCCCCCTCCCGCAGGCGCTCGAGGGAAAAGCCGTTCGGTGTGCCGCGCGGAGTGGAGCCCATCACGTGGGTGACGCGCGCGGCGACGAGCAGCAGCAGAGGCCGCGCCAGCAGGCGCGGATGCAGATGGTTTCCTCTTTTGTGCTAGGGAAGCAGGGCCATCTATCTACTCCCCAAAGCAATCCCAAAGGTTGCCCGATCGGCGAAGGAAGACCAAGACGGCGGGCGCGCAGGGCGGAGGTCATCACCGAGCCCACCGGTGCGTCATGGATCATGCTTTGGCAGGCGAAGACCACCTTTAGTCAGGATAGCCTGAGCGCCTGTCCCCTTTCAAAACCGCCAAGTGTGGCAACCCTTCCCGCCTAAGTTTCGAGGGGGAAGAGGACCAAGGCTGGTATAAAGGGCAGTGCTGCCATTGTAGAGGGGATCGATTCCTTCCTCTCCTACCTTGTACGCAAGAACTCTCTGATCCACGATAATCTCAACCACAAAGCAGGAGTAGGGTCTTACACCGCAAGGTGGCCCGAACCTGGGTAAATCGCTGTGCCTTTGCCCGTCCTACGCTAGCGCGCTCTCGCCGTAGTCCCGCCGTCGCACTGCCGTGGTAGGGGAAGAAGTAGTGGAACGAGCTCACCCCAGTGTTCGAACCTTTGGGTCCCCGGAGCCCACTTCCGACATTTGGCGCACCAGGTAGGGGTGCGCTACTGTTCCTCTGCTTGACCTTCAGCTCCACCAGTCCCATGGCGGACGCACGTCGCGAGCGCGCTGAGCGCAGGGCTGGCCGCCGCCCCAACGCCGAGGCTGCCGCCGCCACCGACCCCGCTGCCCGCGAGCAGCAGGCCTCCTCCCTGCACCCCTCCATGTGGGCGGACGGCCACACCGCCACGGCCTCCTCCCTCGCCAACCGTGGGCCGCCGAACCCGCAGGCCGCGCTGCTCATGGCGCGCGAGCTGCTCCGCTACCATCCCGATGACGCCGGCTACGACGCCTGGCTTGGTCGCATCACCGAGCTCGTCAACGTCGCCGGGGACGCTCCGGCGCCTTTTCACTTGCTCCGCCCTCCACCGTCTTGTGCTGGGGACCCGGCGTACGGCGCTCCCCCGCCGCCTCCTCTGCGTAACGAGCACGCCGGGCCCCAGCGCAGCGCGCGGGCTCGTGAGCCGTCCCGCGGCGCGTCTTCTCCGGACCACTGCGAGCCCAGCTGCCAGATCATCCGCCGCGCGCCCCCCGATGCGTGAGTGCTCCTCGAGCGCCAGCGCCAGCGCCAGGACCAGGCCGTTAAAGATGTTGCAGCGGCCGGGCGTCAAAACCGCGCCGCCCTTGCTGGCGGCGTCCCCTCGAGCGGCGTGGGCTGCCGTGCCTTCACCCGCGAGCTGCGTCGCGTGGTCTGGCCCGCGAAGTTCAAGCCTGAGCTGCCTCCGCGCTACGACAGCGCCCCCAACCCCACGGAGTTCCTCCAGCTCTACGCGCTGAGCGTCGAGGCGGCGAATGGCGACGACAAGGTCATGGCGAACTGGTTCCCCATGGCCCTCAAGGACGGCCCGCGCTCCTGGCTCATGAACCTCCCTGAGGCTTCCATCTCGTCGTGGGCCGAGCTCTACAGCCAGTTCATCGCCAACTTCAAGGGCACCCAGGACCGCTCCCTCACCATCAACGACCTACGGCGCGTTCGACAGCACCCGGACGAGACCCTCCGTAAGTACATCCAGCGCTTCAGCCAGGTGCGCAACAAGATCCCGCGCGCTTCTGACGCGGCTGTCATCTCCGCGTTCTCCACCGGCGTCACGGACATCAAGATGCGCGAGAAGCTCGCCATCAACGGTGAGTTCGACTCCGTGCTCGAGCTGCTCGACCTCGCCGACAAGTGCGCCAAGGCTGAAGAAGGCCGCCTCTTCGTCCACAACGATCCCGACGCGGCGCTCGACGGCACCAAGGCCAAGAGCAAGGACGTCAAGCGCAAAGGCCCTGCCGTGTGCGGCGGAGCCCGAGCAGAAGCGCGGCCGCGACCTCGACGAACCCAGAAAGGACAACCGGCCACTCTGCGCCTTTCACAATGTCCGCTCCCAAAGCACCGAAGACTGCCATGAGCTCAAGCTGCTCCGCGACGAGTGCCAGAGCCGCCGAGACGACCGCAACGGCCGCGGCGCCGGCCGCGGAGGCGGCCGCAGCGGCAATCGCTAGGACAGCCGCAACAATAACAACAACTACCGCCAGGGCTGGCGCGATCAGCCTCGTGAGGCCGCCTGGCGCGACCAGCCTCGTGAGGCGAATCCTCAGGCTAATGCCGCTCTCCCGCCGCTGCCTCCGCCACCTCGGAGGAACAACGTCAACCAGCCTGACGAGGGCGCTGGGAGCTACCAGGAGCCTCGCGCGGTTGCCTGCATCCTTGGTGGGTCCCAAGCCCCCGCGTCCGTTCGCCACTTCAAGCAACTCTCTCGCGAGGTGTACGCCGCCCTCCCGAGGCCTGAGGTCTCGCGGCCCCTCAAGTGGTCGCAGTACGCCATCACCTTCGACTCCAAGGACCACCCCAAGTCCACGGCCTCCACAGGCGCGCTCCCCATGCTGTGCACTCCCACCATCAGCAACGTCGCGGTCACCAAGACCCTCATCGACGAGGGTGCCGGCCTCAACGTGCTCTCCATCGAAACCTTCGAGACGCTCCAGGTGCCCTACAACCAGCTGATGCCGACCAGGCCTTTCTCCGGAGTGACCGATGGCTCCACCATTCCGCTGGGGCAGGTGCGCCTCCCCGTCACCTTCGGCACCCGCAAGAACTACCACACCGAGCTCATCGACTTCGACGTGGCGCACATCGGCCTGCCCTACAATGCCATCTTGGGCTACCCGGCTCTCACCAAGTTCATGGCGGCCACTCATCACGCCTACAACGTCCTCAAGATGCCCGGCTGCAGCGGCATCATCACCGTCGCCTGCGACGAAAAGGACGCGGCCAGCACCCTCGAGCACGCTACAAGGCTGCCGCTGTCGCGCACCCAGCCGACGAGGACGCGGCCGAGCCTTTCGAGGCCGCGCCGGCGAAGAAGAAGCAGCTGTTTTCTCAGGACCGCGCCGAGACAAAGAAGGTATCGGTGGACGGCAGTGGCTCCGGCCCCGCTTTCACCATCGGCACAGGCCTCCCTCCTACATAGGAAAGCGCGCTCGTCACCTTCATTCGGGCAAACTCGGATGTTTTCGCCTGGAAAGCATCCGACTTGTCCGGTGTGCCAAGGGAGGTGATCGAGCACCACTTAGCGGTGTGCCCCAATGCACCCCCGGTCAAGCAGAAAGCACGGCTCCAGGCGCCAGAGAAGCAAGAGTTCATCGTCAGTGAAGTTCAGAAGCTCCAAGAAGCCGGAGTTGTTCGTCAGGTGCACCATCCCGAATGGCTCGCCAACCCAGTCATCGTCCCCAAGAAGGGCGGCAAGGAGCGCATGTGCGTCGACTTCACCAGCCTCAACAAGTTCTGCCCTCAGGATCCGTTTCCGTTGCCCCGCATCGACCAGATCGTGGATTCCACCGCCGGGTGTGATCTGCTATGTTTCCTGGATGCCTTCTCAGGCTATCATCAGATCAAGATGGCGGCCGAAGACATGGAGAAGACGGCCTTCATCACCCCCTGCGGCGTATTTTGTTACGTCTGCATGACCTTCGGTCTAAGCAGCGCGGGCGCCACCTTCCAGCGGCTAATGCGCATCACTCTGGGACCCCAGATGGGGAGGAACGCGGAGGCCTACGTCGACGACATCGTGGTCAAATCTCGCGAGGCTCGATCCCTCATCGTGGACCTCCAGGAGACATTTGCCAACCTGCGCAAAGTTAACCTCAAGCTCAACCCGGAGAAGTGCGTCTTCGGAGTCCCCTCCGGCAAGCTCCTCGGCTTCCTAGTCTCGCACCGTGGCATCGAGGCCAACCCAGAGAAGATCAAGGCCATCGAGAAAATGCGCCCTCCCCGAACCCTCAAGGAAATGCAGCGCTTGGCGGGGTGTATGGCGTCCTTTGGGCGTTTCATCTCCAAGTTTGGCGAATGAGCCATGCCCTTCTTCAAGCTCCTGAAGAGGTCCGGCTCCTTCAAGTGGACTCCTGAGGCAGACGCCGCCTTTGAAGCCCTCAAGAGGTACCTCACGAGCCCACCAATCATGGTAGCGCCGCGCTCTCGCGAGCCTTTGCTCCTGTACTTGGCGGCCACCCCCCAGACGGCCAGCGCAGCGTTGGTGGCGGTGCGGGAGGAGCGCGTCTGTGCCAAGGAGAAACCCTCGACGCCCCTCCAGCCTCACGAGCCCGTTGAGCCTCGCGAGCCCACGGGGCCTCGCGAGCCTCTTGAGCCTCATGAGGCCGCCGTCCCCCGCAAGCCTTCTGAGCCTCGCGAGCCTCCTGAGCCTCGCGAGGTTCCCGAGCCTTCCGAGCCTTACAAGGCATCTGAGGAGCAAGCTGTCGCAACAACTATGCGCCTCGTCGAGCACCCCGTGTACTTCGTCAGCACCGTGCTAAGGGATGCGCGCAAGCGCTACCCCATGCAGCAGAAGCTCCTCCTTGCGCTCCTCGTCGCCTCCAGGAAGCTGCGCCACTACTTTCAGGGTCATCCCATCAAGGTCATTTCCTCCTACCCCTTGGAGCAAGTTCTGCGCAGCCCCAACGCCGCCGGCCGCGTCGCCGAGTGGAACATTGAGCTGCAAGCCTTCCAACTGGAGTTCTCCACCACCAGAGTCATCAAAGGCGCGGCCCTGGCCGACTTCGTGGCAGAATGGATGGACACGTATGAGGACGAGCCTCGTGAGGCCCAGTCCCTCCTACCAGGGGATGAGGCACCTGGCGGATGGACCATGCACTTCGACGGCGCCTTCTCCCGACAGGGCGCGGGGGCTGGGGTCATGCTATCCACGCCAACAGGAGACATGCTCTACTACGATGTGCAGCTCTGCTTCAGGTACACCGACAAGGTCTCCAACAACATCGCAGAGTATGAGGGCCTCATCGCCGGCCTCAAGGCCGCGTTCGCCCTAGGCATCAAGTGTCTGACCATCAAGGGCGATTCGCAACTCCTCGTCAACTTCTCCAACAAAAGCTACAAGCCCAAGGAAGAGCACATGGCCGCCTACCTGGAAGAGGTACGTAAACTTGAGAAGCGCTTTCTTGGCCTGGAGCTGCTGCACATCCCCCGCGGCAGCAACAAAGAGGCCGACGACATCGCCAAACGAGCATCACGGCACGAGCCCCAGAGCCCCGGCGTCTTCGAGGAGAGGCTCCTCAAGCCATCCGCCGCACCCCCAGCCGCGAGCACGGCGCTCCTTCGCGAGGAACTACCGCCCGCGCCACCCACGGGCGCGCCAGACTGTGGCCTGGCCTCAGGAGCCCGCCTGCTGCTGGCGCTCGAGCCTCAGGCCGATAGCTGGGCCGCGGAGCTCAAGGCTTACTTGCTTCGCGGCACCTTGCCGGAGGAGGACTCGGAAGTGGAGCGCGTGGCCCGTCAGGCCACCGCCTACTGCATACAAGATGGCGAGCTATACCGTAGGCGCCCCAACGGCGTCTCGCTGCGGTGCATCTCTGAAGAGCAAGGGCGCGAGTTGCTGGCTGATATACATGGAGGAGACTGTGGCCATCACTCTTCATCGCGCACCCTCGTTGGTAAGGTTTTCCGCAGCGGTTTCTATTGGCCCACTGCTCTACGTGATGCTACCGCACTGGTCCAAGCCTGCAAGGCCTGCCAATTCCACGCCAAGCTGATCCACCAGCCTGCGCAGGGTCTCCAGACGATCCCCCTCTCATGGCCCTTCGCGGTCTGGGGGCTGGACATCCTGGGGCCTTTCCCTCGCACAGCTGGTGGTTATCGCTACCTCTATGTCGCCATCGACAAGTTCACCAAGTGGGCAGAGGTCGAACCGGTCTGCACCATCCCGGCAGGCTCCGCCGTCAAGTTCATCAAGGGCCTCGTGAGCCGCTTTGGAGTTCCCAATCGCATCATCACCGACAATGGCTCCCAGTTCACGAGCTGCCTCTTCAAGTCCTATTGCGCCAGCCTCGGCACGCAGATCTGCTACGCCTCGGTGGCGCACCCGCGAAGCATTGGTCAGGCCGAGCGTGCCAATGCCGAGGTCCTCAAGGGCCTCAAGACAAGGAGCTTCAAGAAGAAGCTTGAGGCTTGTGGCAAGGGCTGGCTCGACGAGCTGCAGTCCGTGCTGTGGTCCATCCGCACGATGGCAAGCAAGCCCACTGGTGAGACACCGTTCTTCCTCGTCTACGGCGCTGAGACGGTCCTCCCACTGGAGCTTAAGAACGGCTCTCCGCGAGTCCTTGCCTTCGACGAGGCGCATCAGGATGGCTCGCGGGAGACCGATATGCTACTCCTCGAGGAGGGCCGCCGTCAGGCCGCCCTACGTGCCGCGAGGTACCAGCAGGCCTTGCGTCGCTACCACAGTCGCCACATCCGCCCTCGCATTCTCGAGGTCGGCGACCTCGTCCTGCGCAGGATCCTCTCCAGAGAGGGACTTCACAAACTCTCACCTATGTGGGAAGGCCCTTTCAGGGTTACTCATGTCTCCAGGCCCAGCTCAGCCCGGCTGGAGACGGAGGACGGAGTTCCTGTGCCTAACGCCTGGAACATCCAACACCTCCGCAGGTTCTACGCGTGACCCTCACGCGTACGAACGAAACGGGGCTGTACACGCCCCGGAGCCTCTCATTGCGTTCGCCTGATGGGCCCGCGAGAGCTCCCGCCCACGTCTCAGTGGAAGCCCCATGCTCCGCGCTGGCGGAACGATCGAACCGCGATCATGCCCACGCCTAGTGGAAGCCCCATGCTCCGCGCTGGCGGAACAATCACTTGAGGGCGCCCCACGGGCTGCACCAACCTCACGCTGATCCGTGCCGAACATGGCGATCATGTCTCTTTTTGGTTGTGTAATGAACTTATTACCGCGTTTCAGTAAAACTCTATTTCCTAAGATATCTAATGTATTGCTAAGTTGCTTATCTCAGGATCTGTGCACGCTCGCGACCTTCCCTCATGAGCCTCACGCGAGTGGGGGCTAGACACGGTGCCTGCGCTCGGGTCAGTCCCAGCAGCACTGAAAAACCCAAGCAACCGGGCTCTGGCTTGCGGGCCTGCCCCGTGAACGCCACCCCACCAAGGTCCTTGGTGTCCTGTCTCCTCGCGTAATACCCATGAGCGAATCGACGAGCGTGCGCTGTCGCTGAGTGCTCTGCGTGCAGCTGTCTCAGGAGCAGGCCCCTGGAAGGATTTCGCGAGGTAGCACCCTCAGGACCTCGGGAGGCCAGCAGGCATCGCCTTGGGGGCTAACCCTCGGCGGCCATCCCAGCAGGAGACCTCGCGAGCGGAACCCTCACAAGACGTACCCTGCGAGAGACGGCCCACTATGCTACCTCCGGGAAGGCTAAGTCTCCTGTCTTGCGAGCCACCCTCGCCGACTTGCGAGCCTTTCCCCCCGACGGCCTCACGAGCGCCCGTTTCCTCTCGGCGCAAGCCGCGTGTGCGTTAAAGGCGGGCTCCCTGAGCATCGCGCCTCAGGGACCATCACTAGCTCCCGGCGCCCCTCGCCTCCTGGCCTTGTCCAGGCATCGCGACCTGACATACCAGCGATGGTTATGGCCGCTCAAGAGCTGGGCCCTGACAACGAAGAACATCATGGCAAGCAAAAAGAGAGAGCCTCGCTAGGGCTCGAATGTCCGTTATAGCAAACATAAAGTATTTAACAACAGGGCATCAGCGTCACGCCCCCACGGGCCACATCGATCTAGCGCAGGGTAACAAAGGAAAAAAGTACCCTAGGAGCTCGCGCCGCCATCGTCTTCGCCGGCGCCGTCACCGTTGGAGCTCTCGCCACTGCCGCAGGAGTACTTCCCGAGTAATGCGCTCACATGGCCTTCCACCGCCCTCGCGAGCCCGTCACGAAGCTCCTCGGGGACGGGGGCTATCACCTTGTCAAGTCGAAGTTGGGGTCGGAGTGGAGGAGGTGGCTGAAGACGCGAGTCGCCGCCAGGAAGAAGAGGCCACGACACTCCTCCTCCAGGATACCGTCCTTCTCCTTGGCTCCATCCTCAAGCCATTCCACGAGCTTGGTGGAGAAGTCGACGTAGTCGGCATCGCGGGACTCGCAGAGGGCCCCAAGCTTTCCCTGGCAGATGGAGTACAGGGCGTTGTGGGCGTGGATCTCGAGGGAGTGTAGTGCCTTGACACGCTCGCGATGCTCCTGTCCCTGATCCACGGCGCTAGAGCTGGGCTGCGGCGCAGCTCTCCGGCGGGTCTCCGCCTCGACGAGCGCCGCCTTGAGATCAGCGGCCCCCATCCGGAGCCGCTCGCGTTCTGACTCGAAGGCGTCAGCGTCCTCTTGGACCCTCTTTTCTCTGGCCTCCAGTCAGGCGTTTGCGTCTGTGACGCACTTCGCGTGAGCCTCCTGGGCATCGACCAGCTGGCGCCCCAGCGTCTCCAGGCGCTCCTTCTCCGTGGCCTGCTCGGCCGCCTTCTTCTCGAGGCCCTCAGCGCGCGACTCGAGGTCTGCCTCACGGGCTGCAGCCTCCTTCTCACGAGCGGCAAGGGTGCCTTCCCGCACGAGGAACGACCGCGCCCGCTCAGCGTGTTGGTCTTGGAGCTCTTTCAGGAGGGTCTCCGCCTCTTCGCGGCGCGCGATGGCCGCTTCGGCCTCCTGGAGGGCCCTCGCGCGAGCCCCTTCCGCTTCAGCAGTGTCCCTCTCGCGCAATGCGCGAGCACGTTCGTCATGACCCCGGGTCGTGTCGACGGCGACGCTGAGCCGGCGCCACCCGTCGGCAAGTTTCAGGCGCTCCTCGGCGAGGCGCGTCTCCGCGTCCTGGAAGTCCGTGCCGAGCCGAGCGAGCACGGCCTTGGCGTCGCGCAAGGCTTCAGGCCTGAGCAAAGCACGGTCGCTCGCAAGGACCAGGGGCCAGTCCGGGCCGGGCCCTCTGGCGCCCTCCTCTACGACGGCGAGGGAGCCCTTGGCGCCGCTTGCCCGGGGCGGCGGGCTCGCCAGGACGCCCCCCTCATTCAGCTGCGGTGGTGCGCTACGGGGGCTCTCAGTGCCGGTCATGGCACGCCCCGCAACTCCTTCCCCAGCGCCCAAGGAGGCCCCCGGCGGGGGGGGGGGGGCAGGCGCTTCAGCCTCCTTCGTCATCGCTTCCTTGCCCGCAGCAGGGCCAAGGGGGAGGGTGTCTCCGCCTCCTGAGGCTGCCTCCCAAGGCTCCCCCATGTCGGCCTCACAGGATGCGCCCGCGCGCGGCCCTGGAGGAGCGGCTGTCCCCTCCTCAATTTCCGTGCACCCCGCTCCGGCGTCGGGACGGCGGGTGGCCTCTCCACGCCCTCCGGCACCAGCGGTGGACATCGACGCCCCCTGCGGGCTGGGGGTAACCCTCGCCTTCGTCGTTGTCTTCTTCTTATTCTTGTTCTGATCCGCGGCGGATCCCCTGCATGAATGGTGGCTCAGCCCCGAGCCGGGTAAAGCAACAAGAATTAAAGACGCCGGCAGAAGGCGGAAGGCTTACTCGTCGCTGATGAGCCACTTCCTCTTCTTCTCCCCCGCAGACGGCTGGCTGGCGCTGCCCTCGCCGGGCATCGCCTCGGCGCCGCCGCTTCGGCCCCTAGAGCGTGCCGCAGTAGACCCGGACGCGTCGTCACCCGTCTCCGGGCCCTGGGCCGCTTCAGCCTCATGACGGGCCTCAAGCGCTGGGTGCTCGCCCGCCCCCGCCGCCGCAGGCGGGACGCTCCCGGCGTCATCATCCTCGAGCTCGCAGATGAGCTGACGGCGAACGCATGGCGGCACCCGGCTGAGGTCGTCCTCCGTGGCCTCCTCCGAATCTCCGTTGCCGCTGCCGCTTCCCGAATCCACCTCCACCACGAGGGGGTTGTCGCCGGGTCCGACGTGGCCCTCAGGCACGAGGCCCCATCTGATCTAAGAGGGGCATCACCTTCACCAGCTCCTCCTTATCTGGATAGCTAAAAAGCGGGAGCGCCCCCTCTGGCGCTTCCGCGGCAAGGGTATTGAGCAGAATCGCCAGGGCCCCGTCCAGCGCGTCTGACCCCAGGCCGCCCGGCCTCAGCCTCATGGCGTCGTCCGCGCCGGAGTACTCCCACATGGGGCGCGAGTGCTGCTGAAGTGGTGCAATGCGCCGCCGCAGGTACTCCCTGACCACCGCTGTCCCCAACAGCGATGCGGCCCGGTGCGCCGCCATCCGCTCAAGGACGGGCTCCATCCTCGGGTCGGCGAGCTTCTCGTGCCCCCACACGGCGATCTTCTCGGCCGGGTCCGTAGGGATCATCAGGAGCCGGTTGGTCTGGCGCGCGTCCATATAGACCCAGCGCTGCCGGTACCCTTCCACCTTCTTCGCAACCCTCAAGTTGATGATGCCGTCCTCCATTCCCTTGACGGCAAGGAACGACGCACATCCGGAGCGCTGGTCAGCTGCAGTTAGCCGTAGATAGAAGAAGTGGCGGAAGAGCGCCACAGAGGGCCTCACGCCCACGAAGGCCTCGCAGTAAAAGGCGAACGTTGCCAGGAGAAAAATGGAGTTGGGTTGAAGATGAAGAGCGTGAACCTGATAGTGGGCAAGTATGGCATAGAAGAAGTCCGAAAATGGCGGCACCAACCCTGCATACACGCTGTGGAGGAAGAAGGGGTAGGCCGCCGCCCCAAGGTCGCGCCGCGCGCGTGACCCCGGCCAGATTTAGGTCGCCTGGTTCTCGTTCTGGCCGCCAGCCACGAATGGAAGCACCCTGTCCAAGCCTTCCTTGTCGTCGATGGCGGAGCGCTGCAGCGCCGCCCCAAGGACGGGCGCGCCTGCGGACGGGGTCACCTCCTTCCCCCTCTTGCTGACGGGAGCCATCTGCGCGGCGGAGGCGCGGACCAGGAGCGAGAACAGGCGAAGCTCGAAGGGGGGAATCGCGAGGAGCCGCACGTAAGAAGGAAAGGCGCAGAGGAGTGGAGCGTGTGATGGAAGGCAATGATGGCCTCGCGTCGCCCGCGCCAGGATTTATGTCAGTGCGGCAGTTCCCGAGGCGTCGTGGGGAAGTGGGGGCATCGCCCGTCACATCATGCGCCACGCGTCGCGCCTGGCCGCAGGCGGTTAGGGCCCGCGCCGTTTCGCCCCTCCGTAGGCGGGAACGTGCGCGCCTCGGGCCCGGGGGCTACTGTCGGGCCCATGGAACCCAGGGTATCCAGGCCCGTCTGCCTTTGGCCCAGGGCGCAACGCCTGGAGTGGGCCCAACGGGCCATCGCCGCCAAGCATCTCTCCAAGACCCCTCTTGAGGCCCTGGTCTCCCGAGGCCCCCTCCTCAGGGAGTAGCAAGTAATCCTCGGCATCACCATCAACGGCCTCGCGAGGTCCCCTCACGAGGCGGCTTCCCGAGTCCCCTCACGAGGCGGCTTCCCGAGGTGGCCTTCCGCGGCCCCCTCCCGCAGGCGCTCAAGGGAAAAGCCGTTCGGCGTGCCGCGCGGACTGGAGCCCATCACGTGGGTGACGCGCGCGGCGACGAGCAGCAGCAGAGGCCGCGCCAGTAGGCGCGGATGCAGATGGTTTCCTCTTTTGTGCTAGGGAAGCAGGGCCAGCTATCTACTCCCCAAAGCAACCCCAAAGGTTGCCCGATCGACGAAGGAAGACCAAGACGGCGGGCGCGTAGGGCGGAGGTCATCACCGAGCCCACCGGCGCGTCATGGGTCATGCTTTGGCAGGCGAAGACCACCTTTAGTCAGGATAGCCTGAGCGCCTGTCCCCTTTCAAAACCGCCAAGTGTGGCAACCCTTCCCGCCTAAGTTTCGAGGGGGAAGAGGACCAAGGCTGGTATAAAGGGCAGTGCTGCCATTGTAGAGGGGATCAATTCCTTCCTCTCCTACCTTGTACGCAAGAACTCTCTGATCCACGATAATATCAACCCCAAAGTAGGAGTAGGGTCTTACACTGCAAGGTGGCCCGAACCTGGGTAAATCGCTGTGCCTTTGCCCGTCCTACGCTAGCGCGCTCTCGCTGTAGTCCCGCCGTCGCACTGCCGTGGTAAGGGAAGAAGTAGTGGAACGAGCTCACCCCAGTGTTCGAACCTTTGGGTCCCCGGAGCCCACTTCCGACATAGTGGTCAAGTTGAATTGAGCAATAGAGAAATAAAATTAATTTTGCAGAAAACCGTCAATAGATCTAGAAAGAATTGGTCTAAGAAACTTGACGATGCATTATGGGCTTATAGAACTGCTTATAAAAATCCTATGGGTATGTCTCCTTATAAAATGGTTTATGGAAAAGCATGTCATTTACCACTTGAGTTAGAACATAAAGCATATTGGGCAATTAAAGAACTAAATTATGATTTCAAACTTGCCAGTGAAAAGAGGTTATTTGACATTAGCTCATTAGATGAACGGAGAACCCAAGCTTATGAAAATGCCAAATTGTTTAAAGAAAAAATTAAAAGATGGCATGATAGAAGAATTCAAAAACGGGAATTTAAAGTAGGTGAGCAAGTTCTATTGTACAATTCTCGTTTGAGATTCTTTGCAGGGAAACTCCTCTCCAAATGGGAAGGACCGTATATCATCGAAGAAGTTTATCGCTCCGGAGCCATCAAAATAAACAACTCCGAATGCACTAATCCGAGAGTGGTGAATGGGCAAAGAATTAAGCATTATATTTTAGGTACCCCTATTAATGTTGAAACTAATATTATTGAAACATTTACACCGGAAGAATACATAAGAGAGACCTTCCGGAACACTCCAGAACCCTGAAAAGGAAGAGGTATGTGATACGGTAAGTAAACCGACTCCAAAAATTCCATAAAAATATTTTCTGTCAGTTTTGGAAAATTTAGAAAAATACAAAAATAAGAAACAGCCGGGGGGACCCACCAGGTGCACACGAGGCACCAGGGCGCGCCACCCCCCCAGGCGCGCCCTGGTACCTCGTGGGCCCCATGTGTGCCTTCCCGACTCTGTTTTTCTTCCGGATTACTTGTTTTGCAAGATAAAAAATCTTTATATATACTCCCGTATGTTTTGACCACCGTATCGCAGAAATCTTCTCTGTTCCTCTTTCGTGCTATTTTAATTACAGGTTTAGATCGCCATGGCTCCCCAAAAGCTCCGTGCTAAGCACCGCATTGTGCAATCATCGCCAGGCAAACGCCCCTACAGCGAGGTTTACTATGAGTTGTCGTCGGGAGAAGAAGACAATGGCAAGGAGGACAAGGTCGAGGAAGTTGCAGGAGCCCAGGCTCCGGGAAAAGGGCAAGCGGTTCCCATGGAGGATACCACAGAGAAGGGAGATATACTTCATGTGACACCCTGATTTTCGCTCCTCGATTTTTCCTTCGCGGGATTTGGCTCCCGCCTTTTTTTTCGGTGTTATTGGATTTTCTCTCGCTCTTGGGTATATGAAGATGGTCATTTAGCCTTGCCTTTCCTATCCAACCAGAGATTCTCTCCAGACCAACTTTGCCACCCAAGATTTATTCTCAGGATTTTGCCGCCGAAACCCTACCTTCCGAGTTACCGGAAGGGAAACCCTAATTCCTCCCGTTACAAAGGAACCCAAATATCCTTTCATCTTTTGCCTCCCAAACTTTTCCCAGTGACTCTCCTATATCCATAAACCCTGGATATGCAAAAATATTGCCAAGTCATTTGCAATATTTTTCATTTAAAATTAATTCCTTTTTCTGCCAGTTAAAGGAATTAAATCCAGGAAAATATCTATCCATCTCCAAAGTTCATAAAAACTTTTGGAGATATTCTTTGTGACCATATTGAGCTCTCATAAAAATATTGGCCATAATTAAATAAGAGAAATTGTCTTTTCCTATTTAAAGGCAATATTGCACTTTGGGCACTTTCCAAAGGAGCTACTATTTTGGTAGCCAGGAAAAATCCCAAATAAATTGTGGAGCTTCTCCTATCCATATCTTCACCATTTCCATCAAGAACCGAAGTTCCATAGTTCAAATTTTGAGCACATCATCCAGTTCTTGTTTCTAGATCAATTTTGAGGTTGTGAAGCAACTATATTTTATATTGCTTCAAAAATCTTGAAATTAATCCAGGACCTCACATTCCCTATATGATGTGAGCATGCAAAAATTCACATCATTTCATCTAGCCAATTTTTCCCAAAAATTCCATCCAGTTTCTGTCCAGCAGGAAGCTCTGTGAAGGAAGTACCACTTTGGAATTTCCAAATGAGCTGAAATTTTTCCAGTACCTTTATACCTCCAAATCATCACCCTACACAAAAATTCAGCTCATTCCATCAAGAAATTTGAGCACAACATCAAAACCTAGATTCTGGACCAAAATTTGCATTACAAAGGAAGTATATGCAAAATAGGTCCAAATGCCTTCAAATTTTTACAGAATCTACTCCTTCCTACCCCATCTTAATTTGAAAACATTTCAATCTTATTTACTAAGCCATTTCACCTCAGCTTGGTCCCCAAGTTTCTGTCCAGAAGTTGTTATGGATCCTTCTGATCAACCCAGACCCTTCTCAATCTCTCCAGTGGCAAACCCTATCTATTTGAGCAGTGAGGAGCTTGTTTGACAAGGTGTGATGGGCAGACGCAGGCCAGTGCACGCAGAACGCGTGGTGACCGCGTGAGCTGCACGCAGGAACAGCGCTCTGCGCTCTGTCCTCATCGGGCCGTCCAGCTCAGGTCACCGCAGCGTGTCCCCTTGTGCCGACAAGCTCCCCGCCGTCCACGCGCACCTCTCCAGCCCCTTCTCCTCGCCGGATTCTTCCTCGCCGCACCGGGACAAGCTCTGCCGTACCGCCACTGTGCCTACGCGGTCGCCGCCGTATGCGTCCAACCCCAGCTTCCAGAGCATGCCAGCGTGGCTTCTCTGCTCGCCCGTGACGCTCCCCGACGCCAGGCACCGGCCGAACGGTCACCTCCCAACGCGGGCCGGCCGAGCCATCACTTCCGCACACGGCCACTCCGTCGCCACAGGCCGTGCTCATCCACTCCCTCGGATGGCTATAAATAGCCATGCCCGAGGCCTCCTGAGCTCACACCACCCTCCCAGCTCTCTCCTCGACTCACTAGCCCGAGCCGCCGCGCTCAATTTCTCTCCCATGGCCGCCGGCCACCGCGGCTCTGCCTCCACCACAACCCGCCCTCTTCCGGACATCCCTAGCCTAGCCCAACCACCCCCGAGCCTTGCCTTCCTTCCACGGACCCGCCAGCACCCTTGCCGGCCGTTTTCCCCGCCATAGCAGCCCAGGTCGCCGGAGCTGCCGTGTCTCTGCCCTCCTCTGCCATGCCCCACTCCGGCCGTCCCCAGAGCCAAGACTACCACCCCCAGCCGCGGGATGCAGTCGTGGATCCGTCCCTGTTGCGTCCCGAGACCCCCGAGCCATCCATCACCGGAATCAGTCGCTGCCGACGCCGTCCTCTGCTCCTGGCGGGAGGTTGAAGGAGGAAATAGGGGAGGAGAGAGAAGGACGGGGTGGGTCCCGGCTGTAAGCGACACAGACGGTGGGCCCCGTTCTTTAAGTGGTCACGTATTTGCAAAACTGCGCTTTCCTCTTCAAAAAGCGTATTGTGCCACGGCTGCAGGAGAGAATACGTTTTTCTGCATCAAAAGCGTATTCTAAAATCTGCGCTTTCAGTCTCAGCAGCCGGCCGAACCGGTTATAATGCGTACATTCACCCGTTAAGGGCTGAAATGGACACTGTTTTGTCTGTTTTATCGCTTAACGAACGAACGGCCATTTCTTCGCGACCGTAACTCCGATTCAGGTGAATCCAACGCCCACGTCTTCAGTTCGTCGAGCTCGTTCCGATGGTATCATTTTCATGATGTTGACACATTCTGAAAATGACCATTTTGCCCTTGCCCTTCTATCAGCCCTCCGAGAGAGAATCCTTTCCGTCAAATTTTCTGCGAGGTGATCGCACTTCTTCCAGAGTATTCCTTCACCCCCAGGCAAGCCGGCCATCTGATATATGCCCTAAAGCATTGCTCTGTGTTATTCTTGCGTGTTTAATTAATGATTATGCCTGTGTTAGAAATAATCAAACTCCTGCTAGATTGAATTTGCTATTTACATTACCTACTAAAGCTCATCATGTTATCGCACTAGTGACTCGTTGTAATGCATATGGAGATAGGTTGTTATGTTTTCATAGTGATTACATCATGCATTACTATTATTATTGCAACGACTAAGAATATGATACAATGACAACAACCTCATCCGTCGACCGGATCGAGTCATAGTGCCACCTATCCGGACTTATCCGTGCAGCCACATTTGCCGGTATGGGACGGCCTTGACTTGGTCTAACTTTGTGCTCTTTTATCGGTACCACCAAAGAGGGAAGGTTATGCGTGCGCGCTACCCTGGCCGGTAGGCGGCGATAACCTTGTGAGCCCAGTTGAGTTATTTGCCGGCGTCCCCGTTTGGGACAGTTTAGTTGGCCACGACGGTGGCAGGTGTCACGGGGTGACACAGGGGCCACCCAGGGCATGACTCTAGGGGAGGATGATTGTCGGTGGTACGGTGGAGGAGTCACGGGTTAGGCAAGTTTTGTTGGAGCAGCACCGGTCCACCCGAATGGGAACATGTACTAAGTACGAGGCCGGGAGCTCCATGGTGTGGGTAAAGTGCGCAACCTCTGCAGAGTTTAAATCTATTCGAATAGCCGCGTCCTCGGTCATGGACAGTTCTTACTAGGCCACTATTTGGTCTGTGTCGAGTCTGGAGGAACAAACTATATAATGTTATTGCTAAAACTGAACCAGAGAATGGTAAGGTTTGTCAGACCTGCAGTACAAATGCATAGACATCGGATGATGTCAGGGATGTGAATGCTAGCCATGCGATGGCTATGAGATGAGCGGTTCGATGACCGCAAGGTTTGGATCAGATTTGGATCGTGAGAATACTCGGAGTATGGATTATTTTCTTGATACGCTTTATCTTACTGTATTTATTCCAATAGTTATCATACTAGATAATCCTGCTATGACATGATGATTAATGTTGCTAGATGATTAATCTTGCTAGATAATCCTGTCTTAGTATGATAGCTAATATTGTTAAGATAATGAATGCATGCTTGAATGCCATGGATTGCATTGCTTGGTGTATATGTTAGTTTGGTTTGCTTGCAAGTACATTCAAAAGTACTCAGCGGCCTTCAATGTGGCCAGGTTCACCTAAGGATTCGTCGACCGCTAGCGAGGAGCCGGAGTGTCCGCGGGCTAGAAGAGTAACCCAGTCAGATCCCTGTGGAATGGAGCCGCACCAAAACCATGCTGCCTTAGATAAAGCTTATTCCGCTGCCATCACCTTTGTAAAACATCATGTAAGACTTATATATCCATTAATATAAATGTCTGTGTTCATGATACTTGTTGTAAAAGCGCATGCCAGAGTGATTTCCTGGGCTGGTATGTGCGGTGACCGTCTGACTACAGTGGTATTCAGGCGGGGCGCCACAACGGATGGTATCAGAGCCAGGCTGACCGTAGGTTACCCTAGCCGAATTTCATTGCCTCCTGACTAGTAGAAAGCCCAGATGGATTTCAGCCATCTTTGCCAGACAGGCACGGCTACTATTGATCATAAGGCCACCCCATAGGCTTTTGGCTCCATCAGACCACAACTCTCGTGGCCTTTGCCTCCGGTGGGAAAAGCCCGCACCAGGCAACGACCCGTGAGCCCTGAACCCCTAGGTAAACCAGATATCCCCACCTTGCTTGCTAACCATGGCATTTCTCTTCTTAACTCTAGTTTCCCTTGGGAAACGCTTATAAATTCCATCTTTCCTTGACAACCCTAGGATCGTTGACTAAGCCACTTTGGCTATGGTCATGCGTCGAGTTTGATATTCCCTAAGGAAGTAGTAGGAGCTTGACACCAATTGCTACCAGGAGCATTGTGTGGTTTTGCTTCTAAATCCTTAGAGGTGCATTGAGGGCGCTATACTAGTTATACTAGTGAATCTTCGACCACGTGTGTAAGGTCCGCAAAATTTGAGCTTTATATTGCTTTTTGGTTCTTGCCTCTTTTCTCGATTCCATTCTCTTGCTCCGACTGGATCCATCCGCAAGTGCTGTCAAGAAGACCAACACACAGCTTGGATAATACCGAATAATCCAAACTCAGTAAGCGTCAAGCCAAGCCAACTGCCTGATATTTAGAACAGCAACCCCAGAGCTATCAAGTGAAGAATGGGTCAGAAGCAGAATTTGTGTGCAACAGACAAGGCCAGAATATACCCGAGGGAGTTTGCCTCAGAACATATCACATTTGAGGAGAAGTCAGATGAGTTGTCAGCAATGGACATCAGAAGGGACAAGTTACTTCATCCTCAGTACAAGGACTATTTTGGTCAGTAAAGTGAACCTTGAGTTTTTCTCAGTGGACTCAAGAATCATTTATCACCTACCAAAGACATATTGCAAGAATGTGAATGTGCTGAGAGCAACAACAAAACTCCGGTATGTTGATACAAGCTCCATCACATATTTTGGAAATTCACCGGTGGATATACAAAAATTTCTGAGCAAAGTGAACAAGGTTTGCAAGAAATATGGATGAGTTCATGGCTGCCCAGAATCAATGAGAATTCCAAATATCTGGAGGTTCGGTTAAGTCGAACGGAATTATCCGTCAATGGCTCACCACTGGCAACACTTGGTTGGAATGCAAAGGGTATTCCGAATTAATTATCAATATGATGTCTCCATCAGATGTGCAACCTTTACGTCAGCAATGATCAGGTCAGCAGAAGGTCAAGCGGTGTGCATGACCAACGAAATATCTTCAGACAAGGTATGGCCTACACCAACTTTTGACGCCTCTATGGGTAAGTTTTGGGTACCCCGGAAGGAAGCCAGAATCGGTCATAGATCCGACCGCATATCACGGTGAAAGGCTTCTGGTATAAGAAGCCCAGCCTTCCTCCACAAGCTATCAGGAGGAGCTTATAACACAAGACTCCCCAATCTTCCTCGCTACACTACTTGGTGAGGAAATCTTCTGGGATACGGTACTCCAGTCTTCCTCAGCACGCTACCGCGGAAAACTTCCAGCATAAGGCACCTAACCTTCCGCAGTAAGCTACGTGAGGGAAAACTCCTGAGGTACGATACCCAGCCTTCTTCGGCACACTACCCTGGCAGAAGCTTTGAGCGTAAGGAATTCAGCCTTCTTCAACACGCCATCGTGCCCACAACAATCTTGTCAGAAGCACGAACTAGCCCAGACATACGTTTGCTTCAGAGCTCAGTGGTTATGAAAGGATTTATCCTACACTTGCATATGTTGTGAGCATGCAGTCTATTTGATCAGTTCATGCGAGCCACTCGTACACGAGAAAGACTGTGTCTAGGGAAACATTGGCCCCATACTTCAAGCAAGGATATGAGCACAGCCACCCCTACAAGGTATGCAAGAGTAAATTGTGAACACAAGCCCAACAAGCTGAGATATGACCAAGGAGCCATGATAGTAGGTCATGACAAGTTCCCCAAAAGGAACCCCCAAGAACAAAGAAGTTTTTGATAAACAACCTCCATGACGGTCAATAAAAGTAAAGCTTCACAGACAAGGTGAAATTGCCAATCCTTGCCAGACTCTTGCACATACGGCCACAGCAATGCAGCAAGTAGGTCATACTCATCGTGAATACGGGCCATCAACCAAGATAAGAGGATATGCTCCGAAAGACACACCGGATGCCAGCCATACTATGTCAGCCCAGTGGTCATAGCAAGGACCACAGAGGCTATATATGGCAGAGCCACCTCAGAGATTACCGTCTATGATTACCTTGTGATCATGCCCGACATCTCAGTTGGGAATCACCTGAGGACGAAGTCAGAATGCAAGAGACAGAAGGGAACACCTCGTACGGAACCCACAGTCAGACTGAAAGAAAGACATCCCTAGTCACTCGAGGCCATATGAGCACATGAGCCCTATATCAAGAAAGATGACTTGCCCTTGGCAAGCAATGTACGAAGTATCGTAATAAAACCCGAATCAACTAGCACCAAGCCTTGAAAATGAGCTATTCTGTTGATACTATTCGCTACCAACCAACCTCATGCTACAAACTACCAGGAGAGAAGGTTTGCCTGCCAGGAAAGAGAAGGATTCAATGTAGCTGTGTGGAAAGACAATACCTGAGCCGTCAGAAGAGGCAGTTAAAAAGGTCACTAAACCGATGAAGACAAGACAGCTGATGGATCCAAGTCGCCCACAGGTAAGTTTCCCCTTAACCGGGAGGTAAGCCCGGAAATCTCGAGGACGAGATTTTCTTAAGGGGGGTACGTTTGTGACACCCTGATTTTCGCTCCTCGATTTTTCCTTCGCGGGATTTAGCTCCCGTCTTTTTTTTCAGTGTTATTAGATTTTCTCTCGCTCTTGGGTATATGAAGATGGTCATTTAGCCTTGCCTTTCCTATCCAACCAGAGATTCTCTCCAGACCAACTTTGCCACCCAAGATTTATTCTCAGGATTTTGCCGCCGAAACCCTACCTTCCGAGTTACCGGAAGGGAAACCCTAATTCCTCCCGTTACAAAGGAACCCCAATATCCTTTGATCTTTTGCCTCCCAAACTTTTCACAGTGACTCTCCTATATCCATAAACCCTGGATATGCAAAAATATTGCCAAGTCATTTGCAATATTTTTCATTTAAAATTAATTCCTTTTTCTGCCAGTTAAAGGAATTAAATCCAGGAAAATATCTATCCATCTCCAAAGTTCATAAAAACTTGTGGAGATATTCTTTGTGACCATATTGAGCTCTCATAAAAATATTGGCCATAATTAAATAAGGGAAATTGTCTTTTCCTATTTAAAGCCAATATTGCACTTTGGGCACTTTCCAAAGGAGCTACTATTTTGGTAGCAAGGAAAAATCCCAAAGAAATTGTGGAGCTTCTCCTATCCATATATTCACCATTTCCATCAAGAACCCAAGTTCCATAGTTCAAATTTTGAGCACATCATCCAGTTCTTATTTCTGGATCAATTTCGAGGTTGTGAAGCAACTATATTTATATTGCTTCGAAAATCTTGAAAGTAATCCAGGACCTCACATTCCATATATTATGTGAGAATGCAAAAATTCACATCATTTCATCTAGCCAATTTTTCCCAAAAATTCCATCCAGTTTCTGTCCAGCAGGAAGCTCTGTGAAGGAAGTACCACTTTGGAATTTCCAAATGAGCTGAAATTTTTCCAGTACCTTTATACCTCCAAATCATCACCCTACACAAAAATTCAGCTCATTCCATCAAGCCATTTGAGCACAACATCAAAACCTAGATTCTGGACCAAAATTTGCATTACAAAGGAAGTATATGCAAAATAGGTCCAAATGCCTTCAAATTTTTCCAGAATCTACTCCTTCCAACCCCATCTTAATTTGACAACATTTGAATCTTATTTACTAAGCCATTTCACCTTAGCTTGGTCCCCAAGTTTCTGTCCAGAAGTTGTTCTGGATCCTTCTGATCAACCCAGACCCTTCTCAATCTCTCCAGTGGCAAACCCTATCTATTTGAGCAGTGAGGAGCTTGTTTGACAAGGTGTGACGGGCAGACGCAGGCCAGTGCACGCAGAACGTGTGGTGACCGCATGAGCTGCACGCAGGAACAACGCTCTGCGCTCTGTCCAAATCGGGCCGTCCAGCTCAGGTCGCCGCAGCGTGTCCTCTTGTGCCGACAAGCTCCCCGCCGTCCACGCGCCCCTCTCCAGCCCCTTCTCCTCGCCGGATTCTTCCTCGCCGCACCGGGACAAGCTCCGATGTACCGCCACTGTGCCTACGCGGTTGCCGCTGTATGCGTCCAACCCCAGCTTCCAGAGCATGCCAGCGTGGCTTCTCTGCTCGCCCGTGATGCTCCCCGACGCCAGGCACCGGCCGAACGGTCACCTCCCAATGCAGGTCGGCCGAGCCGTCACTTCCGCACACGGCCACCGCGTCGCCACAGGCCGTGCTCATCCACTCCCTCTGATGGCTATAAATAGCCATGCCCGAGGCCTCCTGAGCTCACACCACCCTCCTAGCTCGCTCCTCGACTCACTAGCCCGAGCCGCCGCGCTCAATTTCTCTCCCATGGCCGCCGGCCACCGCGGCTCTGCCTCCACCACAACCCCCCTCTTCCGGCCATCCCCAGCCCGGCCCAACCACCCCCGAGCCTTGCCTTCCTTCCACGGACCCGCCAGCACCCTTGACGGCCGTTTTCCCCGCCATAGCAGCCCAGGTCGTCGGAGCCGCCGTTTCTCTGCCCTCCTCTGCCATGCCCCACTCCGGCCGTCCCCGGAGCCAAGACTACCACCCCCAGCCGCGGGATGCAGCCGCGGATCCGTCCCCGTTGCGTCCCGAGACCCCCGAGCCCTCCATCACCAGAATCAGTCGCAGCCGACGCCGTCCTCTGCTCCTGGCGGGAGGTTGAAGGAGTAAACAGGGGAGGAGAGAGAAGGACGGGGTGGGTCCCGGCTGTAAGCGACACAGACGGTGGGCCCCGTCCTTTAAGTGGCCATGTATTTGCAAAACTGTGCTTTCCTCTTCAGAAAGCGTATTGTGCCACGGCTGCAGGACAGAATGCGTTTTTCTGCATCGAAAGCGTATTCTAAAAACTACGCTTTCAGTCTCAGCAGCCGGCCGAACCGGTTATAATGCGTATGTTCACCCGTTAAGGGCTGAAATGGACATTGTTTTGTCTGTTTTATCGCTTAACGAACGAACGGCCATTTCTTCCTGACCGTAACTCCGATTCAGGTGAATCCAATGCCCACGTCTTCGGTTCGTCGTGCCCGTTCCGATGGTATCATTTTCATGATGTTGACACATTCTGAAAATGACCATTTTGCCCTTGCCCTTCTATCAGCCCTTCGAGAGATAATCCTTTCCGGCAAATTTTTTGCGAGGTGATCGCACTTCTTCCGGAGTATTCCTTCACCCCCAGGCAAGCCGACCATCTGATATATGCCCTAAAGCATTGCTCTGTGTTATTCTTGCGTGTTTAATTAATGATTATGCTTGTGTTAGAAATAATCAAACTCCTGCTAGTTTGAATTTGCTATTTACATTACCTGCTAAAGCTCATCATGTTATCGCACTAGTGACTCGCTGTAATGCATATGGAGATAGGTTGTTATGTTTTCATAGTGATTACATCATGCATTACTATTATTATTGCAACAACTAAGAATATGATACGATGACAACAACCTCCTCCGTCGGCCGGATCGAGTCATAGTGCCACCTATCCGGACTTATCCGTGCAGCTACATTTGCCGGTATGGGACGGCCTTGACTTGGTCTAACTTTGTGCTCTTTTATCGGTACCACCAAAGAGGGAAGGTTATGCGTGCGCGCTACCCTGGCCCGGTAGGCGGCGATAACCTTGTGAGCCCAGTTGAGTTATTTGCCGGCGTCCCCGTTTGGGACAGTTTAGTTGGCCACGACAGTGGCAGGTGTCACGGGGTGACACAGGGGCCACCCAGAGCATGACTCCGGGGGAGGATGATTGTCGGTGGTACGGTGGAGGAGTCACAGGTTAGGCAAGTTTCGTTGGAGCAGCACCGGTCCACCCGAATGGGAACATGTACTAAGTACGAGGCCGGGAGCTCCATGGTGTGGGTAAAGTGCGCAACCCCTTAAACCCAATTTCATGTCATGAGAGTCCACTATATCTACCTATGGATTGAATAAGATCCTTCAAGTAAGTTGTCATCAGTGCAAAAAGCAATAAAAATTGCCTCTAAATATGTCTAAACTTTTATTGTAAGGGAAATAAGCTTTGTACGAACTTGTGATGGTAAAGAAATAAAAGCGACAGACTGCATAATAAAGGTTGCTATCACAAGGGGCAATATAAAGTGATGTTCCTTTGCATTAAAAGCTCTAGCATCCAAAAACAAAAAGCGCATGACAACCTCTGCTTCCCTCTGCGAAGGGCCTATCCTTTACTTTTTATGCAAGAGTCAATAGTGTTCTCCTCTATTCCTTTTTATTTTCTCTTTTGCAAGCATCATGTGGTGGGGAAAGATCTAGGCACATATACCCAGTTGGATATGAGTGATCATGATTTATTATTGTTGACATCACCCTTGAGGTGAATCAGTTGGGAGGCAAATTCACAAGCCCCTATCTTTCTATGTGTCTGGCTGAAACTTTTGCTCCATATATATGTCGTGAGTGTTAGCAATCATAGAAGACTAAATGATGGTTGAGTATGTGGACTTGCTAAATAGCTCCTACATGAGACCCTTCCTGAAAATATGATGAATTGCAATTGCATTGTTGACTGAGAACATAGTTTGTTAGTTTTCAAGAAAGTTTATGCCTTATACTCCATTGTTGTGATGAATTGTTACTTGCTCATGAGAAGTTTATGATAATAAATATTGCTGTTATAATAATGATCATGATGCTTCTATGTCCGTATTTTGTTTTTATCGACACCTCTCTCTCTAAACATGTGGACATGATTATCGATATCGGCTTTAGCTTGAGGACAAGCGAGGTCTAAGCTTGGGGGAGTTGATACGTCCATTTTGCATCATGTTTTACTACTATTATTTATAGTGTTTTTAATCAATATAGCACTTTGTGGAGCAATTCTAATGCCTTTTCTCTCTTAATATGCAAGATTCACACAAAGAGGGAGATTGCCGGCAGCTGGAATTCTGGACCTGAAAAAGCTCTGTCAAGATACCTATTCTGCACATCTCCAAATGAGCTGAAATTTTCTGGAGAATTATTTTCGAATATATAAAAAAATTGGAAGCAAAAAGTACCAGAGGGGGCCACCCAGGTGCCCACGAGGCACCAGGGCGCGCCACACCCCCCCCCCCAGGCGTGCCCTGGTACCTCGTGGGGCCCCTGGCCCACTTCTGGCCCCCATTTTCTGGTATATAAGTGCATTTGACCAAAAAAAATATAGAGAAGACTTTCGGGATGGTGTGCCGCCATCTCGAGGCGGAACTTGGGCAGGAGCACTTTTGATCTCCGGCGGAGAGATTCTACCAGAGAAACTTCCCTCCGGGAGGGGGAAATCGTCATCATCGACAACACCAGTGATCCTCTCATCGTGGGAGGACTAATCTTCATCAACATCTTCACCAGCACCATCTCATCTCAAACCCTAGTTCATCTCTTGTATTCAATCTTTGTCTCAAAACCTCATATTGGTACCTGTGGGTTGCTAGTAGTGTTGATTTCATCTTGTAGTTGATGATAGTTGGTTTATTTGGTGGAAGATTATATGTTCAGATCTATTATGCTATTCAATACCCCTCTGATCATGAACATGTTTATGGCTTGTGAGTAGTTACTTTTGTTCTTGAGGACATGGGAGAAGTCTTGTCATAAGTAATCATGTGAATTTGGTATTCGTTCGATATTTTGATGATGTGTATGTTGTGATTCCTTTAGTGGTGTCGTGTGAACGTCGACTACATGACACTTCACCATCTTTGGGCCTAAGGGAATGCATTGTGGAATAGTAATTAGATGATGGGTTGCTAGAGTGACAGAAGCTTAAACCCTAGTTTATGCGCTATTCCGTAAGGGGCTGATTTGGATCCATATGTTTAATGCTATGGTTAGAGTAATCCTAATTCTTCTTTCATAGTTGCGGATGCTTGCGAGAGGGGGTAATCATAAGTGGGAGGCTTGTTCAAGTAATAACAGCACCCAAGCATCGGTCCACCCACATATAAAATTATCAAAGTAGCGAACGCAAATCGAACAAACATGATGAAAGTGACTAGATGAAATTCCCATGTGTCCTCGAGAAAGCTTTACTTACTATAAGAGATTGTTCCGGCCTGTCCTTTGCTACAAAAAGGATTGGGCTATATTGCTGCACTCTTTGTTACTATTTTTACTTGTCACTTGTTACAAATTATCTTGCTATCAAACTACTCGTTACCAATAATTTCAGTGCTTGCAGAAAACACCTTGCTGAAAACCGCTTGTCATTTCCTTCTGCTCCTCGTTGGGTTCGACACTCTTACTTATCGAAAGGACTACGATTGATCCCCTATACTTGTGGGTTATCAAGGCTTATGTGTGATAGAATGTGGCATATCACAGGGTTTGGATGCACCGGCGAAGTTTGCACCGACTTTCGAGGTGAGAAAGGGCAATGCACGGTACCGAAGAGGCTAGCAAATTGTGGAAAGATGAGAGTGCGTATAATCCATGGACTCACATTAGTCATAAAGAACTCACATACTTATTGTGAAAGTCTATTAGCCCTCGAAGCAAAGTACTACTACGCATGCCCCTAGGGGGGAGGTTCATAGGAGTTAACCATCGCGCGCCCCCGACCGCCACGCAAAGGAAGACAATCAAGAATAAATCATGCTCCGACTTCTTAGCCAAACAACCGACCATACGTGCATGCTTCGGGAATCACAAACCTTAACACCAATATTCTTACTAAACCACAGTTATCTACTAGCACCTCCCACATATTACCATCGTAATATCGCAAAACTATTGCAAGGAATCAACCTTATGATATTCAGTGATCTACATGAAAGTTTTTATTATATCCCTCTGGAATACCTATCATATTAGGACCAAATTCATAACCCATGCATATTACTAGTACTAATTATTAGACTCTAAAAAAGATATAAGTGAAGCATGAGAGTGCAACTATTTCTTTAAAATATAACCACCACCGTGCTCTAAAAGATATAAGTGAAGCACTAGAGCAACTGCCTAGCTCAAAAGATATAAGTGAAGCGCATAGAGTATTCTAACAAATCACGAATAATGTGTGTCCCTCTCAAAAAGGTGTGTTCAGCAAATATGATTGTGGCAAACTAAAAAGCAAACAAATAAAATAAAACTATAGCACAAGACGCTCCAAGTAAAACACATATCATGTGATGAATAAAAATATAGCTCCAAGTGATATACCGATAGATTGTAGACGAAAGAGGGGATGCCATCCGGGGCATCCCCAAGCTTAGACACTTGAGTCTTCCTTGAATATTACCTTGGGTTGCCTTGGGCATCCCCAAGCTTAGGATCTGGCCGCTCCTTATTCCTTTATCCATCGTGGTCTCACCCAAAACTTGAAAACTTCAGCACACAAAACTCAACAGAAACCTCGTGAGATCCGTAAGTATAAAAAATAAATCTTAAACTTTAGGTACTGTTGTAAATTGATTCATATTTAATATGGGCATAATTCTACTGTACTCCAACTTCTCCATGACTCATACCCCCCGATACGATCCATAGATTCATCAAAATAAGCAAACTATGCAACAAAAACAGAATCTGTCTAAAATAGAACAGTCTGTAAAGATCTATTTAAAAACCATACTTATGTAACTCCAAAAATTCTGAAAAATTAGTAAAACGTAAAAAATTCATATGTCAATACTGCGTAAAAATTTCAGATTTTTCTGACACTCCAGTACAGAACCAAAAATCCAGCACTGGGCGCAAAACTTTCTGTTTTTCAAACAGCATCAATTATACTATCATCCAAATAATCCCAAATGCATTACTTGGCACAAACACTAATTAAAATATAAAAATCACAATCATAACAGAGGCTACAATTGTGCAAACTTAGAAAAGAGAAAACAAAGCAAAAATTTAAGATACATATTGGGTTGCCTCCCAACAAGCGCTATTGTTTTATGCCCCTTGCTTGGCATAATGCATAGTTTCAAGTATTGTCATCCTTCAAATTAATTCCATAGGTGGCCCTCATAATATATTCATATGGTGGCTTAATTATATTTCTAGGGAAGTGTTCCATCACTTTCTTTAATGGGAATTGAAATCTTATATTACCTTCTTTCATATTAATAATAGCACCTATGGTTCGTAGGAAAGGCCTACCAAGTATTATAGGAAAAGACGGATTGCATTCAATACCAAGAACAATAAAATCCATGGGTACATAATTCCTATTTGCAAAAATAAACACATCATTTGTTCTACCCAATGGTTTTTTAATAGTGGAATCCGCTAGATGTAAATTGAGGGAACAAGCATCCATGTCGGTGAGACCTAGCACATCACATAAAGATTTTGGTATAGTAGAGACACTAGCACCTAGATCACATAAAGCATTACATTCATAATGTTTAATTTTAACTTTAATAGTAGGTTCCCATTCATCATGTAATTTTCTAGGTATTGAAACTTCCAACTCAAGCTTTTCTTCATGAGCTTTTATCATGGCTTCTACAATGTGTATAGTAAAAGCTTTATTTGGTTCATAGGCGTTAGGTGAATTAATCATGGATTGCAACAAGGAAATACGTTCAACTAAAGAGCAATTGTCATAATTAAAGTCCTTGTAATCCAAATTAGTGGGCACATCACTATTTAAAGTTTTGACCACTCCAAACCCACTTTTATCATTTTTATCAATAAGATCATCACCCTCCAAATAATTGGGACGCCTTCTAGCTAAAGTTGACTCATCTTCAGTACCCTTTTCATCAAGTTTTGTGCTACTAAATAAAGATTCAATAGGTGAGACACCAATCATTTTAATATCTTCATCATTACTACGATAAAAACTGGGTGGAATCGCTTTTTCTAGAAATTCTCGCTTAGCTCTCAACCTAGCGGCTCTTTCTTTACTTTCATTAATGGAGACATAAATAGCTTTAATAGACTCATTTATATCATGCTTGGGTGGCAAAATTTTAATTTTGAGAGTATCCACATCATGAGCAATTCTATCCATGTTCCTAGCCATGTCATCAACTTTATTCAATTTTTCTTCTACCATAGCATTGAAATCTTTTGAGAATTAATAAATTCTTTAATATTGCTTTCAAGATCAGAGGGTATCCTATTATTATTACTATATGAATTACCATAGGAATTACCATAATTATTAGAGGAATTTCTAGGAAACGGTCTATGATTGAAATTACCCCTATAAGCATTGTTGTTGAAATTATTTCTAGAAAGGAAATTCACATCAATAGTATCATTATTTTGCTCAATCAAAGTAGACAATGGCACATCATTAGGATCAATATGAGCACTTTTACTAGCAACCAATTTCATAAGAGCATCCATCTTATCACTCAAAGTATTAATTTCTTCGACAGAATTTACCTTCTTACCCGTTGTAGTTCTTTCGGTGTGCCATTGAGAATAATTTGTCATAATATTATCAAGGAGTTTTGTAGCTTCTCCCAATGTAATTTCCATAAAAGTACCACCTGCGGCAGAGTCTAGAAGATTTCTAGAAACAAAGTTTAGTCCACCATAAAAATTTTGTATGATCATCCATAAGCTTAAACCATGAGCGGGGCAATTTCTTATCATTAATTTCATTCTCTCTCAAGATTGTGCAACATGTTCATGCTCAAGTTGCTTAAAATTCATAATTTGATTTCTTAGAGAAATAATCTTAGCGGGAGGAAAATATTTGGCAATAAAAGCATCCTTACACTTATCCCAAGAATCAATACTATTTCGAGGGAAGGATGAAAACCAAGTTTTAGCACGATCTCGTAGTGAGAACGGAAATAATTTTAATTTGACAATATCATTATCCACATCTTTTTTCTTTTCCATATCACAAAGTTCAACGAAAGTATTAAGATGGGCTGCAGCATCTTCATTAGGACTACCAGAAAATTGTTGTTTCATTACAAGATTAAGCAAAGCGGCATTAATGTCACACGACTCCGCACTAGTGGCGGGAGGAGCAATAGGAGTACTAATAAAATAATTATTATTAGTATTTGAAAAGTCACACAATTTAGTATTTTCTTGAGACATAACGACAAGGCAAACAAACTAGCAAACAAGCAAACGAAAATATTTTTGTGTTTTTTGTAAAATTGTTTTAGAAGTGGGGGACATGAAAATGAGAGGCAAATGCGAATAAAAGGCAAATGAAAATAAGAGCAAGTAGATGATAGTTTATGCGAAGGTACTTGATAGGTTTTGGTGATGTCTCCCCGGCAACGGCGCCAGAAATTCTTCCTGCTACTTGAGAGCAGCGTTGGGATTTCCTCGAAAAGGAGAGGATGATGTAGTATAGTAGAGATAAGTATTTCCCTTAGTTAAGAACCAAGGTTATCAATCCAGTAGGAGAACCACACAGAACGTCATTAGCAGCACCTACACACACAAAATCAAATACTTGCACCCAACGCAAACAAGAGGGTTGTCAATCCCCTTGGCGGTTACTTGCAAGGATTAATTCTGATAGTGATAGATAAAAAAGTAAATTGCAAAATAAAAGAAAGGGAATAAAATTGCTGCAAGGTATTTTTGGATTTTAATATATGATAAAAGTAGACCCAGGGGCCATAGTTTTAACTAGAGTTTTCTCTCTCGAACACATAGCATACGGTGGGTAAACAAATTACTGTTGGGCAATTGGTAGAAAAGCGCATAGTTATGACGATATTCAAGGCAATGATCATGTATATAGGCATCACGTCCGAGACAAGTAGAACGACTCCTACCTACATCTACTACTATTACTCCACCCATCGACCGCTATCCAGCATGCATCTAGGGTATTAAGTTAATGAAAACAGAGTAACGCCTTAAGCAAGATGACATCTCGAGACAAAGTAAACTCAAGCTATATGATTAAGCCCCATCTTTTTATCCTTAATGGAAACAATACAAATACATGTCTTGTCCCTTTCTGTCACTAGGATATAGAACACCGCAAGATTGAACCCATCACAAAGCACTTCTCCCATTGCAAGATAAATCAATCTAGTTGGCCAAACCAAACGGATAGATCAGAGAGAAATACAAAGCTATAACAATCATGCATAAATAAGTGCAGAAAAGATTCAAATATTTCTCATGAATAATCTAATCATAAACCCACAATTCATCGGATCCCAACAAACACACCGCAAAAGAAGATTACATCGAATAGAACTCCAAGGAGATCGAGGAGAACATTGTATTGAAGATCAAAGAGAGAGAAGAAGCCATCTAGCTACTAGCTATGGACCCATAGGTCTATGGTAAACAACTCACACATCATCGGAAGGGCAGCAAGGTTGATGTAGAAGCCCTCCGTGATTGATTCCCCCTCCGGCAGAGTATCAAAAAAGGCCTCCAGATGGGATCACGGAAGAACAGAGGCTTGCGGCAGCGGAGAAGTTATTTGGGGTGGCTCTCTGTTGGTTTCCCAATATTTTAGAATTTATAGAAGTGGAATTAGGTCAAACAGAACCACGAGGGGCCCACAAGGCATCAGGGCGCCCCCCCTGGGGTCGCGCCCTGTTGCCTTGTCACCTCCTTGTGAGGCTTCTGGCCTCCTCCCGAAGCTTCCAGGGTCTCTTTTGTCCAGAAAAAATTATCAATTTTTTTTGTGGCATTTGGACTTCGTTTGGTACTGATTTCCTGAAAAACCAAAAACAAGCAGAAAACAGCAACTGGCACTGGGCACTAGGTTAATAGGTTAGTCCCAAAAAATGATATAAAATAGCATATTATTGTATATAAAACATCCAAGATTGATACTATAGTAGCATGGAACAATCAAAAATTATAGATACGTTGGAGACGTATCACGGACTAACTATTTAGCATATTTTCATGTTACGGTTGTACATTTATGTACTTCACATTTTGTAAAGAAAAAATGGGTTAGCATTGCAAATGTGTAATACACTTTCTTGTAGTTAGTATAGAAACACCCTACCAAATTTTGCATGGCGACTACAATTAAATGGCGCGCTTGTAGCAGGTTTGCCTTGTTCCTCTCTTTGGAACTTCATTCAGTTAAAACACAACTCGCCCAATGAAATCGTCCTTAACAAAGTCCTTGTCTGTAACAATGACCTCGATATAACAGGATTGGATGTGTTCCTTCGGGAAGGTGAATACATGGTTCCCCTCAGGGTTAGTGTTCTTCTCAAAGTGACGGGTGGTGCACCTGTAATTTCCAAGCTTAATATCCACATGGGTCACAACTCCTAGTCGCATCCTTTGCATGGAGTTCTTTGGCCTTGACAACACACACATAGAGATACGACATCTGCTCCAGAAGGTCATATGTGCTTGTGCTCTTATCACCCGCTGCCATAAAACCCCCAAGATGGGATGATGTCTCTTTCAAGGAGTAGTCCCCAAATCACGGCTATGGAGGCGACATCTTGCCAGTTCATAGAAGGGACACACTTGTGCCTGCAACAAAATCCATGACAAGGTATTACTAAGAAGAGCTTCAAGTATGGCAGAAGTGACACATCATTATGAATAGCAGTGTAGGATTGATGATAAAATATCGTAAGCCATGGGTCAGTACTCAGTAATGCTTTGCCCACACATCACGGACACGATATCCTTTAATACCTCATTCTAGGTATGATCCTAAATTGTATTTCGTTTTAGTTAAGAAAACTTGACAGAACTTGCAAATTCTACCAGCAATAGAACAATAGGTATTTTCAACAACTCATCTGAACTCAAATGAGAAATTTTTCAAAACAAAATAAACTGTATAATGGATGATTAAGGATAGATACAAAATTTGACATGCATACACAAATAATTTTTTGTTTGACTTTCCAGTTATACTAAAGAACTTAACTTTGGCTGGCATAATTAAGACCGCTCCTAGTCCTAGAGAAGATAAAAAGTCTACACCTTCAAAAAAACTAGACCTAGCTACTCTAATGGAGATTGTTGTTCACAAAGTACTACCTAACACAAGGCAATTCCTACAAACGGAAGGTCAACTTTCCAAACGGGAACAAGTCATACTCAAAGCTCAAGAAGTAGAGGGATAAAACTTACCTGACCTGACCCATTACGTTTTCAGTAAACAAAACTATGTAATCGAAGTTTGTCTACTAATACATTTTTTAACAATAAAAGGTGGTTGTGACAGGTTGTTTTACGCACTTCCAAATTCAAACAATTTCTAATTTTTGGCAGTTTTTAATATTGCACTACCGACATTCGGAAAATCTTATCGCAGTTTTAAAATTTTGAAACATATGAAATTTCAATTTCCAAAAAAATTAGGACCTCTTGAAAATTTCAAATGTCTAAATATGCACTTATGAAATATTCATTTTTGAAAAAAAGAGATGAAATTATAGGAATTTGGAAACTTGCATGGGGTAACAATTGAAAAAATGCCATGTCTATCGGGCCCCACCCTATCCAGGTAACGCGACTCCAGAACACTAGTTGTTTTAGTGCACACCTGCATGGAATCCACCCTTGGCCCGACAACGCGCCAGCTATTCAAGGGCATGCGCCTGTGTGACCCGAACGCATAGCCTAATAGCGCGACTCTAGCATGCCAACTATTGTAGTGTATGCATCTGCATGGGCCCCATCCCCTAGACCGATAAGGCGTCTCCAGCTTTCTAGTTGCAACACGTGTGCCTTCTTTATCCCCACTCCCTGTCCCGACAGCGTAGCTCCAACATGCCAACTGTTGTAGTGCACGCACCTACTTGGCCCTACCCGACCCGACAACTTGGCTCCATCATGTTAACTTTGGCAGCGTACATGCGTGGGTGATCTCCACCCCTTCACTAACATCGCGGCCCCGGCCTGCCTTCCATGTGTGTGCCCCCCCCCCCCAATGAGCTCTCTGACACACGCGATGAGGGAAATCGTGTCCCGCCAACCCCACCCAGTGTGCTCGAGCGTGTCTTTCCTCACTATAGAGGTAGACCATGGAAGAGCGACTTTGTTTTATACATAGGAAGCATTTTCGTGGCCGTCATTTTCCCTCCTCCGTGTGCTCAAGTGATCTCTCTTTACCTTTAGGTCCAATTAAAAATTTGACAAACGAGAAAGTATTTCTGACATGAATGAACAATTTTATCCAATTGTTTCCTTGTGCGCATTCCCTATAGTCTGAGCAACAACTAAATAGGCAATATTTTTCATCGAAAGTTGTATAGTCGGCCTTTTAGTAAGAAAAGAACATTCATATGTCCCCTCTATGTTTCATTTTATTTTAGGGCATTATAAAAATGAAAAAAACATGTGTGGAGCTTGGTATTCTCATGTGAGGCGCTCCGTGTTGTGTGAATGACTGATCCTACCGCATGTTACCATTTTTGAAGTTGTGCAGGGTTCACATGCAAGTGACCACATGATAATCCCAAATTGCAAGGAATTGTCGTAGCACTTTCCAATGATGGAGGTGGTAAGTATGAAGTGTCAGACCCACAAGGAGCTAAAGGTAAGATCAATATTCTCCCAGGTCCTATCTACCACTGATACAACCCTATGTACACCAAGCGTTTGCTATATCTAGGAAATAAAACTAGAACTACTTTGGGTATGAAAGGATAGGTTTGCAAGACAACAAAGAAGGTAAACATAAATAATAGGTGTTGCCTAAGTAAAGATACGATATAATACAAATAGCGAGTGTGGAATAGTGGTGGTATGGTGTGAGGAATTGTCCCTAGGCAATCAGCTAAGTTACTAAACTGATCATCATAGCAAGTTTATATGTGGGAGAGGCCTGTGCAAGCATGCTATCTCTTACATGGAATGTTATGCACTTATGATTGGAAATATTAGCAAGCATCCACAACTACTAACAAGTTCATTAAGGTAAAACCCAACAATAGCATTAAGATATATTGGTCCCCCTTAATCACATATGTATCAATTTCCATGGTCTGGCGAGGTTTCAGTCACTCCTGCCCCCATATGCATAGTCTTGTCAACATACAACTAACCCTACGGTGTGATCCACGCGCGTGCTCATATGATGGCCAACAAAGGACAATAACATAAACACAAGCAACTCAAACCAATCATGGCAATTCACCAATTGACCCATAGGACAAAAGTAATCTACTCAGACACAATAGTGACGACACATATCTTTGGATAATAATTCATAGCATCAAAACACCATGTTCAAGTAGGGGATTACAGCGGGTTGCGGGATAGTGAACCGTCGAAAAGAGGTGAGGAAGGTGATGAACATGTCAGTGAAAACGGTGACTTTGATGAAGACGATCGCCGTGATGATGGTTCCCATGGCGGCACTCCGGCGCCACCGGGAGAGAATGGGAGAGAGGCTCCCCCTATGGATTCTTCCTCCATGGCCTCCCCCTAGATGGGGAGAGGTTCTCCCCTCTGTCCTTGTCCACCATGGCTCCCGAAGGTGCAAGATCCCCTCCAAGATTGGATCTCTTCTCCCTATCTCTCAGTTTTTCGGTACTGTTTCCTGGCTGAACACTATTTCTTACATATCCGAAGATCCGTAACTCTGATCGGGCTGAAATTTTGAGGGGATTTATTCCATAAAATTTGCTTTCTTGCAGCGAAAGAACAGCTCCAATAGACTTAAGGAGTAGCCACCTGTCGGGGCCGGATTTCTGGGACATGTTATCCCAGAAATTAACCCCTCGTGTCATCACCAGCCCAGGATTATTGTTACTGGTGGACACGTCCTTGTTACAGATTACCAAGCAATTAAAAGAATTGGATACAAGACCATAACGGTCTAATGATACACAATGGTTTCTGGTGACGGGCGACGGAAGCGACTCGAGGTTCTCCAACATTGATGGGGCTCCATTCCCACAGGAACGGCTGACCAGGATAATTCCTATCCCGCGTGGCTGCTATCCTAGGCTCCGCATGGACGTCATGGTAATACTCCTTGTTGAAAATCCTGACCTGGCCAAGTAAATAGCCAGGGACAAGCCAGTGAGTACGTTTGAATGTACTCGCAAACATAATGAACAAAAGATATACCGAATGCATATGATCATGATGGGTTAATTTATATGCATATGCTGAACGAAATTAAAGCATGGCATGATAAATAATAATATTGTGCTGAAGAATAAATATGAAATATTAGTGACAAACAAATAAAGTTAATGGAGAATCGGGCGAGACCGAACCGCCCGAGAATCCAAAAGAAAGTATAAAAGAAATGCCAAACGGGTGTCTAAAAGAGAATCGGGCGTGACGGGACCGCCCGAGAACTCAAGCGACGCCACGAGAGGTCTTGAAAAGAAATGCCGGTCGGGTGTCTAAAAGTGACACCACGGTAGGTCTTGAAAAGAAATGCCAATCGGGTGTCTACAAGAGAGTCGGACGAGACAGGACCATCCGAGAACTCGAGAGACGCCACGGAGAGGTCTTGAAAAATAAATGAGTGCCCGGGTAGTCTAGCCAGCCCATGAGACACTCAGAAAATAAAATAAGAGAAATGGGTTAGTCCACAATAATATTCATGCTTGCAATAATAATAATATTCATGATAACAAAATATCCATGACTGCATTAGTGGTGACAATAATTATCCTGCAAAATAATATATGCTCAAATTTTAAATTATTTCCTATGAAGACCGACTCTAGGACCGACACTTGCCCAACCCAGAGTGTAGTCCTTAACCGCGGACACGGCTATTCGAATAGATATAACTCTACAGAGGGTGTACTCTTTACCCACAAGTAAAGGATTTCTTTAGTCAGCACCGAGACGCTGACTAATTCCAATTACGGTCTTTGGGTTGAAAACACACCTAACCAGCACACACCAGATTAACCTTCCGGATGCCAGGAATCACCCAAAGCATCGTTCCAGAAAAACTCTAAGACGGGGAGACCATGTCCTGCATGGGATCACTATTCATACGCGCGGATTCCAAGGGGTGCCCCCCTCTCGGTCCTAGACCGGAAACACCCATGCCTCCTGACCTGATGACGGGATTTAGTCCATGGCCTTGGAAACCCTCATCATGGCCCTCTGTACGGCGTGTGCAGGGAAAGGGGTTATCAACTTATTGAACCGTACCCTACCTGTGGCAGGGACAAGTGGCAGCACGAAACAAGTATGGGGGTTACCGGAACAAGATTCGGTCTACGGTCGACTTAGGAGGATTAAGTTTTCCTGCAGTGGTTAGCACAATAAAGTGTTCTTTCACAGTAACACCAAAACAGGGCCACAGCCCTTGCATGTCCCCACATGCATAACTAACAAGGCATGATCACGCTCCGACGTGATCACCCTTCTGCCGGTAACGGTAATTCTCTCATACCTGCTCCTGCAAGTTAGTCATGACAAGCACACGTTGCACGGTACGAGGAAAACATGCCAACACTACATGCATGCAAATTTTATTTGAATTCACCATAGGCATGATTCAATTATTTTAGCAAACATTTAACCATGCAATCACCATATCAAGTGTTCAAGATGCTTGCCTTGATCATGCAGAAATATTGGGTGCACTCCAAAATTTTTGAATTTTTTTATCTTCCCTCCATTTCCTATTTTCAAAAATATTGCAATTACCACATAAAGTAAAGACGGTAAAATAAAAGTGCTCTAAAAATGGGAATTATACTTTTCTAGGGCTTCTCTGGCTATGTGGAAAATAAACAAGGTGGTTCTACTGGTTTTTGAGCACTAAGTATTTTTGAACATTTCGAATTAGGTGAAATTAAGGAATTAATGGCTCTGCAAGAACTCTACAGAAAACATTTTATAAAAAAGATCTAGGGCACCTATTAAATGGGACATGATTTTAGAGTTATTTAGAAATTTGTTTCACTGGATTTGGAGTTGAGATGATTAGTCTAGGAATTTTCTAAGCTGAGATAATTAAAGAAATGGACTATTTAAAGGATCCAGTGGAGACAGAGCTTAGAAAAAATGTTCACCCTAGCTAGAATAATAGAGCATGATTTTATGAGCATGTATAAATTTGAATCATTAGATTTGGATTTGAAATGGGCCCTGTGGAAATATTTGAAATCTACTGGAAATGAAAAAGAGAAAAGCAGAGTTGCGTCCTGAGCGCGATTTAGTCGGACAGCGTCACTGGGCCGAGCCTAGTCGTTCGGATGTGCGGGAGGAGCGGTGACGTCAAAGGCGTACTTCCGAAAATACGCCTTCTCCGTGCGAAGACGGCTTCGTGGGAAAACCGTCTCCACTTAAACGGCGGGGCCCGCGGCTTGAGCCGCTGACGAGCGGGCCCCACTTGTTGGGTTCGTCTCCTATCTCCCGCGCGCGTCTGGACAATGACAGGGGCAAGGCTCCGGCGGCGATTCCCGGCGGCAGGGACCTCCATTCGCTGAACTGGCTGCACCGGTGTGTTCCTGAGACTGAGCCGCATCCGAGGGAAGGAGAGAAGATCGCCGGAGAGCTCGGATTCGAGTGGGACAACATCCATGGCGGGGGAGGGCTACGGTGGGATTTGCCAAGCTCAACTCGGATTCGGAGAGGAGGAATTGGAGCGCGGGATGGATATGTGGGACCGTGAGGAGGCTCCTGGTGTAGCTAGTGGAGAAGGGGAGGTACTGGAGAGGTGGAATTCTTCGCGGATGTGGTGGCGGCAGTGGTCGGCGGTGGACGGTGCTGGCGGCCAGTCCCGGGTGTCGGCAAGGTTCTAGGGTGGTCTGTTGATCCATAGGAGGATCAGGGCGAGCGAGGGCAGCAGCAGAATGGCCATGCGGGGACGGGGCAGAGCCTGCCAAACATGTGCTCTGGTCGTGCACGTGTGGTGTTTGACGAAATGCCAAGGTTACCTAGGAAGCTCTTCTGGTGATGAGATTTGGTATAGTGGCTGCCCTTGGTCTTGTGGAGATGATGGACATGTTTGTTTGGCCAGGAGAGCAAGTGTGCAATGCAAGTTTAAGACCTTTGCCAAATTCTGCCATGCACCTCACCTGTTTGACAAAATGCTAAGGCAATCTAGGAGTCATTGTTGGAAGTGAGATTTGGCAGTATGGTGTCTCTTTAGAATATGAAGATGATGGTGGAGTTGTTTTGTGAAAAGGAGAAACTTGCTAATGCAAGTTTGGGAGAATTTCAGTTCTGGACTAGATTTTGAGGGGTTTATTTGGAGGTCTTCCAAGATGCAAATGGAGTTGATCTCCTGGACTTAAGGGTTTCTTAGGAAGGACTAGAGGTGGGAAAAATTGCAGAATTTTTGGAGCAATAAAAATTGAGGTTGTAGTTCAAAGCTAGATTTGGACCAGAAAGGAAAAGAGGATGTTTTACTCAAAATTTTCAAAATACCAAGTTGAGTTTTTCCATAAAAGTGATCTATATACCTCACATGACCTCTCATAATTTTTGTGGAATTTAAAGAATTATTTAAAATGATTGTAGTGTAACAGAAGCATTTAAAGAATTGAAAAGGCTATAAATATTATTATCTTGGGCAAAATTTTATTATGAAAATAATTCCTACTATTATTTGAAATATAATAGAATTGATTTAAGACAACTACCAATTCCCACAATATTTTACAAAAATTTCTAAATGGAGGGAAGAATTTTGGAAAACAAAAAACAGAAAATACTCTAAAATAAATAAAAGACCTAATAAAAATTCAAAATTTTATTTCTGGCCAAATTTTATTTAATAAAAATATGGTTAAATTTTTGGGGTGTTACACCACCCTGGCCAATGGCGCGCCCAGGGGGTGGGCGCACCCCTGGCTTTATGGGGCCCTCGGGCACCTTCTTGCGTTGATTCCTTCTCCCAAAAATAACATATATTCAAGAAAAAAAATCATATTAAATTGCCGAGGTATTTTGACCTTCCAACATATTGATTTTTTGCAAAAAAAAAAACATGCAGAAAACAACAACTGGCACCGGCACTAGATTAATACGTTAGTCCAAAAAAGTAATATAAAAGTGCACCAAATCCATATATAATTGATGTTAATATAACATGAATAGTTCAAAAATAATAGATACGTTGGAGACGTATCACCACACAGGCAGCATGCTATGTCCATCGCCCCATGGCACATCCCTTGGAAAATGTGAATGAGCCGCCGTCTGCTACATTTGATTGCAATGTTTCTAGTAAGCCGCCGTTTGCGATCTCGGGTGTAACTGAAGAATTTACCATAGAGATACAGCTAAATCAAAATGTTTGAAAAGAGATCTAAAACTTTCAAGTTTGTGTTAAGAAATATATCACTCTAAGAAAATCCGAGCATGGACTAAATATTTAGCATATTTTCATGTTTGTACATTTATGTACTTCACACTTTCTAAGGGAAAAAAAGGTTAGCATTGTATATGTCTAATACATATTCATATGTAGTTTGTATAGAAATGCCCTAAAAAAATCTGCATGGAGACTAGAATTAAATGGCGCGACTGTAGCGGGTTTCCCTCGCTCCTCTCTTTGGTACTTCATTCAAGTCAACCACAACCCGCACAATGAAATCGTCCTTAGCATAGTCCTTGCCTTTTACAATGACCTCGATATAGCAGGATTAGATGCATTCCTTTGGGAAGGCAAATACCTGGTTCTACTCAGGGTTAGTGTTCTTTTCAAAGTGATAACTGGTGCACCTGTAATTTCCAAGCTTAATCTCCACATATGGGTCACAGCTCCCAGTCACATCCTTTGCATGGAGGTCTTTGGCCTTGACAACATGCACATAGAGATACAACATCTGCTCCAGAAGGTCATATGTGCTTGTGATCTTGTCACCTGCTGCCATAAAGCCCCAAGCTAGGATGATGTCTCGGTGGCTGAATCTTGCCATTTCATAGAAGGACACACTTGTGCGCGCAAAAAAATCCATGACAAGGTATTACCACAAAGTACTTCAAGTATGGCAGAAGTGACACATCATTACAAACAACAGTGTAGGATTGATGATAAAATATCATAAGTCATCGGTCAGTACTCAGTAATGGTTTGCCAATAGATAACAGACACGATATCCTTTAATCCCTCATTCCAGGCATGATCATAAATGTATTTCGTCATAGCGAAAAAACTTCTGAGAACTTGCAAATTCTACCAGCAATAGAACAATAGGTACTTGCAACAACATATCCAAACTCGAATGAGAGTTTTTAAGAAAACAAAATAAACTGTATAATGCATGCTTAAGAATAGATACAAAACTAGACACACACAAATACTTTTTAGTTCAACTTCCCAGTTACACTAAAGAACTTAACTTTGGCTAACATAATTAAGACTGCTCCTAGTCCTCGAGAAGATAAAAAGTCTACACCTTCGAAAAACGTAGACCGGGCTATGCTAATAGAGACTGTTGTTCACAAAGTACTACCTAACATATTGCACTTCCTACAAACGGAAGTTCATGTTTCCAACGAGAAACAAGCCATACTAAAAGTTCACGAAGCACAGGGATAAAACTTAGTTGACCTGGCCCATTACGTTTTCAGTAAACAAAAATGCATAATCAAAGTTTGTCTACTGATAAATTTTTTAACAATAAAAGGTGGTTGTGACGGGTTGTTTTAGGCGCTTCCTATTTTGGACAACTTCTCATTTTTGGTAATTTTTAAAATTGCGCTACCGACTTTCAGAAAATCTTACCGTAGGTTTTAAAATTTCAAACTTATGAAATTTGAACTTTCAAAAAATGGGATCCCTTGAAAATGTCAACTTTCTAAATTTGCAATTACAAAAAATTATTTTTTTTAAAAAGAATAACCAAGAAATCTACATATTTTTATGAAGCCAAGAGGTCTTCAACTTCGTTCGGAAACCTTATGTAAGTTTTTATAGATGTCGCTTAGTTTGGAGACTAGGGCTTTTTGTAGGCTTGTATATTGGTTTGTAAGAGTCCGAGAAAGTCTTTGCTTCCTCATGTAGTGTCAAAGGGATGAAATACAAGCAAGAATGTGCTAGGAACACATAGGACTGAAGTCTTTTCATTGGAAGTCATGGAAATTGAGATAGTTTCCTATGGATAATATTTCTCTTTTCTTAGTTACAAATGTTGCTATGGTCACCGAATGCATCAGAACTCAATTCCGTTTCTTACATACATGTTGCTTGTCATATGGATCCAAGAGGTTAGATACATTTGAAACATACGTTAGATTATATTGTCATCTTCAAACATGAAAACAATCTTAACCAGGGACACGAAAGTGAGTGCTCTAGTGCTCATAGACTTGAAAGGTGCTCTCCCATGGTCTACGAGCATGTAAGCAACGCTCCTTTTATATTAAACTTTGAAAAGTCGCCTATGGAACTATATTCCTATGATATTTAGAAAAATGAAACAAGTTTGATCACCTTCATTGTAGTCTATGTTTCTCTGTCAAACCCATTTATGCTGGGCAAGCCTAACTAGCATGCACCCATCCTTTGGCCGACACGATCACTTTCACGCTAACCTTTTTCCAAAAGGGGACCTCATGGAAATTTCAACTTTCTAAATTTGCACTTATAAAAAATTGATTTTTCCAAAATATGATGAAATTATGGGAGTTTGGAAATTTGCACGGGGCAACAACTGAAAAAGCACTATCTATGTCAGGCCCCGGCTTTGCCCGGCAACACGGCTCCAGAACACTAGTTGTTTCAGCGCACGTGCCTGCGTGGGACCCACCCCTGGCCTGACAGCACGCCAATTGTTGCAGCGCATGCGCTTGCATGGGCCCTAACTCGTCGCCTGGCAACGCGACTCCAGCACGCTAATTGTTGCAGCACATGCCCCTGCATGGCCCCGTCCCCTAGACGCTGCTCCACCATGCCAGCTGCAGAGCACACGCCTGCTTCGGCTCCACTCCCTGGCCCAATAGCATAGCTCTGACAAGCCAATTGTTGTCGTGCACAGCACCTACTTGGCCCCACCCCCTGACTTGGCAACGCAACTCTAACATGCCAATTGTTGTCGTGCATGCACTAGTTGGCCCCACGCCCTACCCGACAACGCGGCTCTAGCAATGCTAGCTTTGGTAGCGCATACGTGTGTGTGGGCTCCATCCCTTTCTCGACAGCATGGCCCCAACACGCCTCCCACTTGCATGCCCCCGTGCACTCCCCGGCACATGCGACGAAGAAAATCGTGTCACAACAACCCCACCTACCATGCTCAAGCATGTGTTGGCTCACCATAGGCGCGGTGCACCGTGGAAGAGCGACTTTGTTTTCTACTTAGGAAGCTTTTTCATGGCCGCCATTTTCCCTCCTCGATGTGTTCTCTCTTCACCTCTACATTCAATTAATTTTTTGACAAAGGCGAAAGTATTTGTGACATGAATGAATTTATTTGTCCATTTTTTTCCTTGCATGCTGCTACTTGTGAACTGCGTTGGGATTTCCCCGAAGAGGAGAGGATGTTGCAGTACAGTAGAGATAAGTATTTCCCTTAGTTAAGAACCAAGGTTAGCAATCCAGCAGGAGAACCACAGAGAACCTCGTTAGCAGCACCTACACACACAAAAGCAAACACTTGCACCCAACGCAAATAAGCGGGTTGTCAATCCCCTTAGCGGTTACGTGCAAGGATTAATTCTGATAGTGATAGATATAAAAGTAAATTGCATAATAAAATAAAAGTAAATAAATTGCAGCAAGGTATTTTTGGATTATAATATATGATAAAAATAGACCCGGGGGCCATAGTTTTCACTAGAGGCTTCTCTCTCGAACACATAGCATACGGTGGGTAAACAAATTACTGTTGGGCAATTGATAGAAAAGCGCATAGTTATGACGATATTCAAGGCAATGATCACGTATATAGGCATCACGTCCGAGACAAGTAGACCGACTCCTGTCTGCGTCTACTACTATTACTCCACTCATCGACCGCTATCCAGCATGCATCTAGAGTATTAAGTATAAAACAGAGTAACGCCTTAAGCAAGATGACATGATGTAGACAAAGTAAAATCAAGCAATATGATTCAAACCCATCTTTTTATCCTTAATGGCAACAATACAAATACGTGTCTTGTCCCTTTCTGTCACTGGGATATAGAACACCGCAAGATTGAACCCATCACAAAGCACCTCTCCCATTGCAAGATAAATCAATCTAGTTGGTAAAACCAAACGGATAGATCGGAGAGAAATACAAAGCTATAACAATCATGCATAAAAGTGTTCAGAGAAGACTCAAATATTTCTCATGAATAATCTGATCATAAACCCACAATTCATCGGATCCCAACAAACACACCGCAAAAGAAGATTACATAGGATAGAACTCCAAGAACATCGAGGAGAACATGGTATTGAAGATTAAAGAGAGAGAAGAAGCCATCTAGCTACTAGCTACGGACCCGTAGGTCTGTGGTAAACTACTCACACATCATCGGAAGGGCTGCAAGGTTGATGAAGAAGCCTTCCATGATCGATTCCCCCTCCGGCATAGTACCGAAAAAGACCTCCAGATGGGATCGCGGAAGAACAGAGGCTTGCAGCGGCGGAAAGGTTTTCTCTTCTATCTTTTTGGTATACAGGGAATATTTTGGAATTTATAGCACTGGAATTAGGTCAAGAGGTGCCACGAGGGCCCACAAGCCTAGGGGGCGCGCCTACCCCCCTGGGGCGTGCCTCCCGAGCTTGTCGCTCCCTCGTGGCTCTTCTGGTCTTCTCCCGAAGCTTCTAGGGTCCCTTCTGGTCCAGAAAAAGTTAATCCAATTTTTTTTTGTTCGTTTGGACTCCGTTTGATAATGATTTTCTGAAAAGGCAAAAATAGGCAAAAAAAAATAGCAACTGGCACTGAGCACTAGGTTAATAGGTTAGTCCCAAAAATTGATATATAACTGCATATAAAACATCCAAGATTGATACTATAATAGCATGGAACAATCAAAAATTATAGATACGTTGGAGACGTATCAAGCATCCCCAAGCTTAATTCCTGCTCGTCCTCGAGTAGGTAAATGATAAAAGCAGAATTTTTGATGTGGAATGCTACCTAACATATTTCATCATGTAGTTCTCTTTTACGGTATGAATATTAAGATCCGAATGATTCAAAGCAATAGTCTATAATTTGATATAAAGACATCAAAACTGAGGCATACTAGCAAACAATCATGCCTTTCAAAATAAAAATGCTAAAGAAAGTAATCCCTACAAAATCATATAATCCTGTCATGCTCCATCTTCTTAACATAAAGTATTTATCATGCACTTCCCTAAAAAAATTATCATGCACAACCCCGGAGACAATCAAGCAATTGGTTCACACTTTTTAACGCGCTTCAGCTTTTTCAACCCCCACGCAATACATGAGCGCAAGCCATGGGTATAGCACTATGGGTGGAATAGAATGATGATAGAGATTAATAAGGGGAAGTCAAAAAGAGAAGATAGTCTCACATCGACGAGGCAAATCAATGAGCTATGGAGATGCCCGTCAATTGATGTCAATGCGAGGAGTAGGGATTGCCATGCAACGGATGCACTAAGAGCTATAAGTGTATGAAAGTTCAAAAATAAAAACAAAGTGGGTGTGCATCCAACTTGCTTGCTCATGAAGACCTCGGGCATTTGAGGAAGCCCATTATCGGAATATAGAAGCCAAGTTCTATAATGAAAAATTCCCACTAGTATATGAAAGTGACAACACAGGAGACTCTCTATATGAAAAACATGGTGCTACTTTGAAGCACAAGTATGGAAAAAGATAGTAACACTGCCCCTTCTCTCTTTTTCTCTCATTTTTTTCGCTGGGCTCTTTTTGGCCTCTTTTTTTTGATCTCACTGGGACAATCCTCTAATAATGATGATCATCACACTTCTATTTACTTACAACTCAAAAATTACAACTCGATACTAGAACAAATATGACTCTATATGAATGCCTCTGGCAGTGTCACTACTAGAAAAATGCCTATTAGTGGCGCACCTGTTTTCCCTATTAGTGGCGCACTATAGGTGCGCCACTATTATCACGCCACTACTAATAAATAGTAATGGCGCACCCCTGGTGCGCCACTGTTAATCTACATAACAGTGGCGCACCACTTGGTGCGCCATTACTACCACCCCAGTGCGCCACTAATATACAGTTTGGGTGCACCACTAATATACAGTTTGGGTGCGCCACTAATATACAGTTTGGGGGGGGGGGCTACTGGTGCGCCACTACTAACTCTAAAGGTGCGCCACTGGTATAAAATATGGGTGCGCCACTAATATATATATATATATGGTGCGCCACTACTATTAATTCCAGTATTTTTTTTTTGCTTTTCTCTTATTTGCACGGGTTACAGAATACAATAAATCACATAATATACAGTTTGCATTACAGTATAAATTACCATCAGTCAAATATAAACAGCACATAATACAATTCATCACATTAGTCTCCAAATTCGAAATAGCGAACAAAGTTCAAATATTAGACAAGTTTAGGTCTAGAGACCGAGTAGCGAGTTTGTCGTCACATTACAAAGTTGATATCATCTAAACTACCATCACATAGAAGAGAGCTGCGGTCACGATGAGCATCATCACGATGAAACTGGTCTTCATCCGGTTCCTCCTCCGCTCCCTCCTCTCTCCCGCTAGATAGCGCGCGTATCTAGCTTCCGCCTCCGCCCTAGTGGTGTACCCTTTGTAACAAATTAACAAACGTTAACATCTATACAAAAGACCACTTATGCCAACAGTAAACAGGAAAAACTGGTGCTTCTGGAACGGTATTTAAAGCCTACTGTATACGATTTACATCTAACACTATCAGTACTGGATGTCCTGACCAAGTTCAAGTTTTCACAGTCGAATTTGTACTATCAGTACTATCCAAACAATATTGCCGCTAAGAAAGCACGAAAAACTGGTGTGTCTCGAACGGTTCATAAATCCTACTGCATACAATTTAGATCCATCAGTACTGGATGCCTTGACTAAACTCAAGTGTTCACGGTTAAATTTTTTCTATGGGTGAGCCTAGGTAACTACTTGATGCTTTGACCATATCACATCAAACTATTAGTGTTCCAACAGAGTGATCTTGCCTAGGTAACTACTTGCGGTCCAATAATCTGAACTTAGTTGAATATCTTTCAGTTTGGTTTTATATAGTTTCAGGAACCTGAAAACTTATCTCAAATTCAGTTCTGAACTTATCAGAAACCGAACTGTTTTTGCAGGGTTATCACACACTGACCTAACTAGCTGATCTAAAAATTTAGGTGCATGTTTTGTATAGACGTAAAGTGGCACTATCCATGCTAAATTAAAGAGACACAACCTTGTTTGTAGAAAACCTTAAAAAAAGATCAGATGAGTCTCATGGCACAGCTTTTGGTTCATTTTGTTCATAGAAACACAGAGGAAAAAAAACATCAGATATTATTTTTACTTGAAACGCTGCGTGTATAATTCATCAGTTACTTTTCACCTAGAAAGTCTCTGCCAATGCAGAAGTGTCAAACAGGTGCAGCTTACCCTATCACACCCAACTTAATTACATACAGTAAAGAACTAGCTTAGTTTTATCTAACTCAAATTTGGTTTCTAACTTAACACATGCAAAACTGTCTGAAAACTTAACACATCAAAACACCTACAGCCAGACTCTCGTCATCATCCATGGAATCCAAGTTATAATCAGCTCTACTTTCTGGTTCAGGGTCTATTCTTGCAGAGTGATGCCCGTGGTGTATCACAACCATTTTAGTCATTTCTGGTTTTAACACCTATTCTCTTCTCTGTTTATTCTATGCATGCCATGTTCTGTTTTATTTCTCATGTTGGCAGTAGAGCAGCAGCAGCAACAAAAACAGAGCAGCAGCAGTACCTGTGTTGATGATGAAGAGGATGAGGTCTTTAACACTCTGGATACTGTCTGTCTAGATGCTCAGAGAGGGAAGTGGGGCCCTGTCCAAGCACAGAGGAAGAGCTCTAGAATTAACATACAGTTGGAAACAGTGCAATTAATTAAAAAGGGTGGGTGATCGAAGGACAGGTCGGAAACAAACATTTTGGGTGAGGGGTTCAAATACTTTAGAAGAAATTAATAATTGCAGGTATTTTTGAGTTTTCTTTTCTGGTGTATGTGTGTGTGTGTGTGTGTGTGTGGCCACTGGACACTGGCTAGGGACAAATGCATCTGCAGCTGCACCACCACTACCTCACTACCTCCTAATTGTAGTTGCCAACATAATGCAGTGATGGTAATATTTCCTTTTCAATGAAGGATCCATAAAAGGTCTCATGAAGATCAGCAATAAACAGCAAATGCTAAAACACTACTAATTAGAAGAAAATTTAAATCTCTGCATGATCCAATGTCCCACAAGTTCTATTTAATTTTGGAGTGGTGTCTGAAGCTCTACATATATTTGGTCAAACTTACAAATAGTAGACCTTTTACTGAGTGTATAAGCTATCTATTAAGGGACGTAGGGAGTAGATTTTAGATTGATCTTGCTGATATGCTCCAGCACATACAAACTGATGCATGAACATACTACATGAACATGGTTTAGACGGTTGCATCATCTTTAAATAGTTTCAGTAAATATGCCTAACACTGCTAGTGCCAAGGCACGTTCCCTACCTAGTTAGAGTAAGAGCAGAAGGCGAGAGACCAAAAATTGTGCAGAGTTCCCTTCCAATAAATAGATAATTAAGCAATTACTGTATTAAACACAGCCACTAAACTAAGGAGATCAATCTCTGCACCATATTTGTGTCACAAGCGCAGGAGCACCGGCACCGAAATCTATACTACCCAGGAGAAGAATCGCACATGATTAGTTTATAAGCAGGACCGGGAGAATAAACGAATCGGATACCAAAATCTTCTAGAGAGCGTCCCTCCTGGAGTACTAGCAGATTGGGGAACTCGATGGGCGGCGGACGGACGTACCAGATCTCTCCGTCGTGCGTGGCGGCGCGGAGGGAGTCGGACTTGGCGCGGAGCTCGGCGGCGGAGGGGCGGGAGGAGAGTTCTTTCTTGGCGCGGAGGGAGTCGAAGATGTCGCGGAGGCCTCGAACGAAGGCGCTGTGCTCCGGCGCGACGGGGGAGGACGGGGACGGCGAGCCTCCTCCTCCTCCTGGTGGTCGAGGACGGGGACGAGGATGGGGACGTCGTGGTGCTCCTGGGGACGAGCTCCTATGGACGAGGACGGGGACGTCGTGGTGCTCCTGGGGACGGGGACGGCGACAGGCGATGGCGCGGCGCGGGGGAGAGGGGGGATCTGGGTGTGAGTGCGGGGGAGTGAGGAGAGGGAGGCGCGGGGAGGAGAAGCAGGGGAGGGTCGGTAACAATGGCGCACCAGGGATACATGCGCCATAACAGATCGATAGCAATGGCGCACCAGCGATACATGCGCCATAAACAGCTCGATATCGAAGTCATAAGAATTGCGGCGGTGGTTATGGATAGAACCACACACATGGCCTAGTGGTTGGTCCCTTGATACATTACGCAAGCCAGCCAGGGTTCGAATCCTGGCGGCCCCATTTTTTGCACCTTTTTTAAAAAAAAATTTAACCTTATGATAAACATCCAAACACTTTAAAATAAACACATGGCAATTTTAATACTCCCTCCATTCCTAAATATAGGGCGTATAATTTTTTACACTCTGACTTAGTAATAAGGTTTCCAAATTTGCGAGTACCTCACACATGTGAGCAGAGGATACATCCTCTACGAGTCCACATTATAGTTATGCAAAATTTGAAATGAATTCAAAAAGGGGACAGTAAAACTTAAAAAGAAAAGTGGGCTTTAATGATTAGTGGGCTTTAATTTTCTCCCTTTCTTTTTTGGTTTTCTATTTTCGTTTCCTGGTTTTAATTCCTGTTTTCAGGGTTTTCTTTCTTTTTCGGTTACTTTTTCCCTTGTATCCTTTTGCACACTTCTGCATGTAAATATTGTTAAACAACATACATTTTAATGTATTTGAATATTTCCTATTAAATATATGGACATCTTTTAGGACAATATACGTGGGCTTATGTGTTTTGTTGTGTTAAAAAAAAGGACAATAATTTTTATATGTATGTGAGCACTTCTTTTTAAGATACATGAGCATTACTTCTAAGCGTCTTTATTATTTAACAAACTAAACAGTCTCCATGTACTGTTTTTTCTTACACTCTTAAGTTTGCTTCACAACTTTTAACAATGCATCTCCTTTACTCAATCACAATATAGAATCATTGTGATAATTTAAGATTTGAGATAAAAGAAAAGGAAAATGCAAATGGAGTGATAAAACCATTGTGCAAAGATTTAGAATTAGATGACATGGTTGAAATCAAGTGATACATGTAATAATTTAGTTGCATGTAATAATTAAGCTTGCCACTGACACACACACACGCGGCCGACACGTCGTGATTCGATCTTAGCTATCTTTTCACAATCTTCTTGCCCTTCTTCCTCGCGGTTGAATAATTTAGCCCCGGAACCCCTTGAATTGATCTTCTCTTGAACGGACGTCCTTTAGGTAGGGTGGTCCTGCTTCTTCTTGTGGTGTATGGTACTTCATCGTCGTCGTCATCTTCCATCTTCGGGTCGCCGTACTTGTCGAAGTCTTGCTCATTGACGATTTTCTTCGCCTCCTCGAAACTGGTCGGGCACTTGTTCCCCTTGGGAAGACGTTCGTGCCAGAATGACATGTTCTCGTCGAAGCATGCGTCGGTCATTTTGTGTTTTACCTTCATCTCCAGAGCCATGAGCGTTACTTTCAGGCGGGTATCCTCGGGCCTGCATCCTTCATACAATGGAGTAACCGCGTCTGTCTCCAGTTGATCCAGCTTGGCTTTCTCTCGGGCGGCAGCTCTTGCGTTACCCATCTGCTTGCGAAGCAGCTCTAGAATATGAGGGTCCTGCACCCAGCCCATCGATGGTCCATCGTCGTCTGCTCCGGCATCTTCATCTTCATGATCATGCCCTTCGTCTTGATCTTCCTCATCATCATGTCCGGCATCTTCTACATGATGACTGTGTCCTGCATCTACTTCGTGATCATGTCCTGGAGATTCTTTGTCTTCTCGCCCGCCCTCGCCGCTATTGTCTTGCTGCCCTTCCTTATTTCTTGCCCGGCCCCCATGGACGACTTCATAATCATCTTCATCACCTTGCCACCGATAGCCATCCATGAAACCACGCACGAGCAGGTGGTCCCGCACCTGTCTGGAATCCGGGTCCATAAGGCTCTTCAGCTTGCATCTTCGACACGGACATCTTATCTCCGTCTCGTTCTTTTGAAGCATCTCGGCCTTCGCGGAGCTCAAAAACCTATTCACGATGCCTTCGGTCATCGTGCGGACCATGGTCGCCTGCGGGGTAGAGCAAAACGATATTTTAGAACCAAAAAAAATTTTGGCATGACTTTGCCTAAAATTAGGACCAAAAAGAATGCATAGTGCCAAATTCTCGCCGAAACGGAAATGAATCAACATTCCGACAAAATATTGGCAACTATCACATTTCAAATACCGGTACCTGCAAACACAAACATATGCAACACCACAAACATACGTAGATCTCTAGGCCATAAAAAGTGTGTACGTTGTTGGAGAGGGAGAAAAAAGTAGATCTAGAACATAAAGAAAGCTTTCCCCTTACTTACCTATCAAAAAAAGGAAATTTAACCACTTAATTTGGGTGAATCTATGGTGCAAATGAGGTGAGGAGGAGGAGCAAGACGACCAGATCTGTTTTGGTGGAGGGAGGGAAAGTGAGTGTGTGGTAGGTGTGGCTGCCCAATATAGCTACTGCTCCCAGGTTACCAGTGGCGCACCCCTTCTACATGCGCCACTAGTAGCCAGGCATACTAGTGGCGCACCAGTGGTGGGGTGCGCCACTGCTAATTTTTTTTTGGACCACCCTGCCCAGGCTTACCAGTGGTGCACCAGGTCCAGGTGCGCCACTACTATCAAAAATAGTAGTGGCGCACCTGGACCTGGTGCGCCACTGGTAAGCCTGGGCAGGGCTGGTTACTGCCAAAAAAAATAGTAGTGGCGCACCCCACCCCTGGTGCTCCACTGGTAATGTCACTATTAGTGGAGCACCTGTTTATGGTGCGCCACTGCTATATAGTAGTGGCGCACCACATCTCTGGTGCGCCACTAATAGTGATATTAGGGATAGCCCTTTTTCTAGTAGTGTGTACCAGGATGTGCAATGATACTAGCGTAGCATGTATGAAAATGATGAACGGTGACTGAGCCACACATACTATGTCAGCTATATGATCATGCAAAGCAATATGACAATGATGGTGTGTGTCATATAAAAAGAACGGTGGAAGTTGCATGACAATATATCTCGGAATGGCTATGGAAATGCCATGATAGGTAGGTATGGTGCCTGTTTTGAGGAAGATATAAAGAGGCTTATGTGTGATAGAGGGTATCATATCACGGGGTTTGGATGCACCGACGAAGTTTGCAACGACTCTCGATGTGAGAAAGGGCAATGCACGGTACCGAAGAGGCTAGCAAATTGCGGAAAGGGGAGAGTGCGTATAATCCATGGACTCACATTAGTCATAAAGAACTCACATACTTATTGCGAAAGTCTATTAGCCCTCGAAGCAAAGTACTATTATGCATGCCCCTAGGGGGGAGGTTGGTAGGAGTTAACCATCGCGCGCCCCCGACCGCCACGCAAAGGAAGACAATCAAGAATAAATCATGCTCCAACTTCTTAGCATAATGATAGACCATACGTGCATGCTTCGGGAATCACAAACCTTTACACCAATATTCTTACTAAACCACAATTATCTACTAGCACCTCCCACATATTACCATCTTAATATCGTAAATCTATTGCACGGAATGAAACTTATCATACTCAGCGATCTACATGAAAGTTTTTATTATATCCCTCTTGAATACCTATCATATTAGGACCAAATTCATAACCCATGCATATTACCATTGCTAATTATTAGACTCTCAAAATATATAAGTGAAGCATGAGAGTGCAACTATTTCTTTAAAATATCACCACCGCCGTGCTCTAAAAGATATAAGTGAAGCACTAGAGCAACTGCCTAGCTCAAAAGATATAAGTGAAGCACATAGAGTATTCTAAAAAATCACGAATAATGTGTGTTCCTCTCAAAAAAGTGTGTTCAGCAAAGATGATTGTGGCAAACTAAAAAGCAAGAAAACTATAGCACAAGATGCTCCAAGTAAAACACATATCATGTGATGAATAAAAATATAGCTCCAAGTGATATACCGATAGATTGTAGACGAAAGAGGGGATGCCATCCGGGGCATCCCCAAGCTTAGACGCATAAGTCTTCCTTGAATATTACCTTGGGGTGTCTTCGGCATCCCCAAGCTTAGGCTCTTGCCACTCCTTATTCCTTTATCCATCGTGGTCTCACCCAAAACTTGAAAACTTTAGCACACAAAACTCAACAGAAACCTCGTGAGATCCGTTAGTATAACAAACAAATCTTAAACTTTAGGTACTGTTGTAAATTGATTCATATTTCATATTGGCATAATGCTACTGTACTCCAACTTTTTCATGACTCATACCCCCCGATACGATCCATAGATTCATCAAAATAAGAAAACTATGCAACAAAAACAGAATCTGTCTAAAATAGAACAGTCTGTAAAGATCTATTTAAAATCCACACTTCTGTAACTCCAAAAATTCTGAAAAATTAGGAAAACGTAAAAAATTCAGATACAAATACTGTGTAAATTTTTTTGATTTTTCTGACGCTCCAGTGCAGAATTAAAAATCAAATACTGGATGCAAATCTTTCCGTTTTCCAAACAACATCAATTATACTATCATCCAAATCATCCCAAAGGTATTACTTGGCACAAACACTTATTAAAAGATAAAAACGCAATCATAACAGAGGCAAAAATTGTGTGACACAAAAAAAAATTTGCAATAAAAAAAATATTGGGTTGCCTCCCAACAAGCGCTATTGTTTTATGCCCCTAGCTAGGCATAATGCATAGTTTCAAGTATTATCATCCTTAGTTTTTGAATCATGGGGTGCGTGCTCATCAAGAGGCTTTTCAAAAACAATGGGAAACACATCATCAATCAAGATTTTATCATTATTAAGGTAACTTTCATTAAATCCTTGTTGATTCCCTTTTACGATCCAATAATACTTTTGATTAATACCATTGAAAATTTGTTGGATAATATGTAGAGGTGGAACTTCCTTTTTAGTATTTTCATCATAAGCATGATCATCACCAAATACATATCTCATCATATAGAATTTCATCTATCACAGGGTGTTCATGACTCATATTATAAAAATCAAAGATCTCTCTAGCTTCTCGAACTATATAATCAAATTCATTCATAAGGATAAGAGTAGCTATCTTTTTAGCCCTAGGTTTTTTATAACCGGTAACTCGTAGAACAATCTTTGCAAAGTGGGATGAGTACATATAAATCTTCTTTCAAGTTTAAGAAAAAATGCAGAGATAGCTTCGGTGTAACTATTGGTTCTTTTAAGAATGGGGATATCATCACAAACCAAAGTTCCCGTACAAGTAAAGAATTCTTGGATAACACTTTTTCCTATGATATTCCCACTCCCCGTCATAAAATTTTTAGTATCCTAATTTGAGGGAATTTATATCTTAGGGATTTTACCATCCTCACCTTTTTAATAACAAACTCAGACATGGTAGTAGTTTCAAGCAAGCAAACTAGCAAACAAGCAACGAAAATATTTTTGTGTTTTTATAAATTGTTTTAGAAGTGGGGGAGATGAAATGAGAGGCAAATGCAAATAAAAGGCAAATGAAAATATGAGCAAGTAGATGATAGTTTGTGCGAAGGTACTTGATAGGTTTTGGTGATGTCTCCCAGGCAACGGCGCCAGAAATTCTTCCTGCTACTTGTGAACTGCGTTGGAATTTCCCCGAAGAGGAGAGGATGATGCAGTACAGTAGAGATTAGTATTTCCCTCAGTTAAGAATAGGGCCGGCCCTGAGGGGGGGAGGCGGAAGGGGCGGCCGCCCCGGGCCCCCGAGTATGAATGGGCCCCCGATGGCTTGGTTTGCATATATACATATGTGATGTTAGCCCATGTAAGATCGACTGATTTCTAAAGAAAGGGAGAAAAAAGGGTAACAGATCGCAATCTTCTCGGCTTGCCGCATGGGCGTAATCTTCTCCGCTTCCCTGCCACTGGAGATGCTAATCACAAAAGCAAAACTGCCGGCCGGGTAGTGCGCTCGCTACCTTTAAAGTCTCGTAAGGAAAAAAGTGCAAGCGCTCGGGGCAATATCCTTCATCGTCTCATCGATGCCACACATGACTCTGGGATCCGAGGTTGCAACTGCTGAACGGCCAGGAATACAATCTTGGCGTCCCAATTGGCAAACAAAGCAGCCCCAAGGTTGACTGCGCCCCCGCCCATGTCTTCTAATCGTGATTTTCTGCTGCTGCGCGTGATTACTGGAAGAAGGTAATACAATTTTTCAGATTCCAAGCAACCTGCTCTCCGATGCAAATCTCTCTTTTTCTATAGTCTTTATTGGTCATTCATTCGTTTCATGAAGATCATCCCAATACATATCTCTTTCTCACTCCGATTTCTTGTGTTGGTTAGGATTAGAAAAAACGAGCTCGGATTTTTGTTCGTGACTAGTAAGCAGCAGCAGTATCTTGCAATTTCTAATTTTCTAGCCATCCAGATCTTTGTTCCAAGCCTTTCTTAGCATTTTTTATTAAACTAAGAGTGTTTTTAATTTCTTGTATCATATTGTGCTAATTAGCAGGGTGTTATCAAGAAAGTATGCATCTGGTAATGACTAAAGAAAATAAAGTTGCGTATCAGTTGATTGAGATCAAGAAAGGAGATATTGACATTTTTCTACAACAGGTACAAGTACTTCTGTTAGAAATCCCGTGGAATGCCTTAAGTTACTGTTGAAAAAGGTGACAATATATAGGACAATAATAATAATTTGTGTAGGCACGAACCTAATAGAAACATATAGCGCCAATCAAAAACAGCGACCAATTTTTCTGTGAATGTTTATGACCTTGGTTTGTTGGATGGTCGACATGACAATGCAACATAAAATATGGTGCATTGAGTATTTAGATGCAATTGAGATAGAGAAAAATGTGGCTTTAGGGCCCCTTTGTGTTGTCTTGCCCTGGGCCCCTGAAATCTCAGGACCGGCCCTGGTTAAGAACCAAGGTTATCAATCCAGTAGGAGAACCATACAGAACCTCGTTAGCAGCACCTACACACACAAAAGCAAACACTTGCACCCAACGCAAATAAGAGGGTTGTCAATCCCCTTAGCGGTTACTTGCAAGGATTAATTCTGATAGTGATAGATATAAAAGAAAATTGCAAAATAAAATAAAATTAAATAAATTGCAAAAAGGTATTTTTGGATTTTAATATATGATAAAAGTAGACCCGGGGGCCATAGTTTTCACTAGAGGCTTCTATCTCGAACACATAGCATACGGTGGGTAAACAAATTACTGTTGGGCAATTGATAGAAAAGTGCATAGTTATGACGATATTCAAGGCAATGATCATGTATATAGGCATCATGTCCGAGACAAGTAGACCGACTCCTGCCTGCATCTACTACTATTACTCCACTCATCGACCGCTATCCAGCATGCATCAAGAGTATTACGTATAAAACAGAGTAACGCCTTAAGCAAGATGACATGATGTAGACAAAGTAAACTCAAGCAATATGATTAAACCCCATCTTTTTATCCTTAATGGCAACAATACAAATATGTGTCTTGTCCCTTTCTGTCACTGGGATATATAACACCGCAAGATTGAAGCCATCACAAAGCACCTCTCCCATTGCAAGATAAATCAATCTAGTTGGCCAAACCAAACGGATAGATCGGAGATAAATACAAAGCTATAACAATCATGCATAAAAGAGTTCAGAAAAGACTCAAATATTTCTCATGAATAATCTGATCATAAACCCACAATTCATCAGATCCCAACAAACACACCGCAAAACAAGATTACATCAGATAGAACTCCAAGAACATCGAGGAGAACATGGTATTGAAGATCAAAGAGAGAGAAGAAGCAATCTAGCTACTAGCTATGGACCCATAGGCCTGTGGTAAACTACTCACACATTATTGGAAGAGCAGCAAGGTTGATGAAGAAGCCCTCCGTGATCAATTCCCCCTCCGGCAAAATACCAGAAAAGGCCTCTAGATGGGATCGCGGAAGAACAGAGGCTTGTGGCGGCGGATAGGTTTTCTCGTCTGTCTTTCTGGTATATTGGGAATATTTGGGAATTTATAGCGCCGGAATTAGGTCAAGAGGTGCCACAAGGGGCCCACAAGCCTGGGGGGGCATGCCTACCCCCTTGGGCATGCCCTCCGGGCTTGTCACTCCCACGTGACTCTTCTGCTCTTCTCCCGAGCTTCTAGGGTCCCTTCTGGTCCAGAAAAAATTAATCCAAAGATTTTTCTTCGTTTGGACTCCATTTGATAATGATTTTTTGAAAAGGCAAAAATAGACAAGAAACAACAACTGGCACTGGGCACTAGGTTAATAGGTTTGTCCCAAAAAATGATATATAATTGCATATAAAACTTCCAAGATTGATACTATAATAGCATGGAACATTCAAAAATTATAGATACGTTGGAGACGTATCACATGCATTCCCTAGTAGTCCGAGCAACAACTAAATATGCAATATTTGTGACATGTTACCCCTCTCAAAGATGTGCAGGGTTGACGTGCAATTGACCACACATGTCTCATGCCAAGTCTGTCGCACCATGGCACATCCCTTAGAAAATGTGAACAAACCACCGTCACCACATTTAAATGGTAATGATTGTAGTTAAATGCCATTTCTGATCCGAGGTATAATTGAACGATTTAGCGCAGAGATACGGTTAAATCAACATGTTTCAAACGAGATCTTAAACTTTCAACTTTGCGTGAAGAAATATACCATTCTCCGAAAATCCAAGCGCAGACTAATAATTAGCATATCTTCATGTCAGGGTAGTACATTAACGTACTTTGCATTTTCTAAAGAAAAAAGGTTAGCATTGCATATTATGTATAATACACTCATGCAATCGGTTTAGAAACGCCCTAAAAAATCTGCATGGAGACGAGAATTAAATGGCGTGGCCGTAGCGGGTTTTCCTGGCACGAGCAGGTCTAAACCATACAAAATCTTACCAAATCTTATACCAGGATAACAACCATGGCCACCCATCCCCCGCACGCCCGAAATCTTACCCCACAAGCTGCCTCCCTCACACACAGGCTTCGCCCCACTCCCACGTCCATGAGGCCCCACATGTAAGCACCCCGTGCACGTGCACGCGCACGCCGGGCTCGAGCTCTTGCGCTTGCGCGACGCCATTAACAAACTGAACGAACCGACTAAACCCCGCACAGCCTGATGTACAAAACCCGCTTGCGGCTTTCTCTACCTCCTTCCTCCTATCTTCGTCCCCAAGGAAACAATCCAGGGTAATAAAAAAAATTCTTGTGAAATTAAAGGAAGGCGATCCCCACTCAGATCCCTCCAATCCCCACTTCCATCCACCCTCAAAGCCGCGAGCTTTCCTCTCACCCGTTCTCTAGGGCACGTGGTTTCCATGACGAGAAACGGCGGGGATGGCTTTTGAGCTGCGTCTGACGCCGTCGGTGGCGGAGGAGGAGAGGCGCCTGTCCGAGGAGGATGAGCTGCTGTTCCAGGACATTGCGAGGGAGGTGGGGCGGCTCGGCTTGCGCGAGTCCGAGGTTGAGGCCCAGGGGCGGCGCCAGGCGACGCGGCCACAGCGGAGCCGGCAGACGGCCTCCTCTCTCTTCCGACAGTTCTTCAGCACCCTAGCCAGCAGGGAGGCCAGTACCGGCCGCCCTTAGCCATGACGAGGCTTCTATCGCTCCTGGTGCAGGAGGTCGCCCCAGTGCCACCGCCGCCGCCGACGGGGATACCCGACTGCCATAGGGTGCTCTACGAAGGGCACATCCCGGGCGATCATCTCGGCCGCGGTCACGCCTTGTCCTCCAGAACTTCTGCGCCGCGGGATCTGTGCCCCCGCCGAGAAGAGATATAAAACTTTCAAGTTTGTGTTATGAAATATATCACTCTAAGAAAATCCGAGTGTGGACTAAATATTTAGCATATTTTCATGTTTGTACATTTATGTACTTCACACTTTCTAAAGGAAAAAAAGGTTAGCACTGTATATGTCTAATACACATTCATATGTAGTTTGTATAGAAATGCCCTGAAAAATTGCATGGAGACTAGAATTGAATGGCGCGGTTGTAGCGTGATTGCCTCGCTCCTCTCTTTGGTACTTCATTCAGGTCAACCACAACCCACCCAATGAAATCGTCCTTAGCAAAGTCCTTGTCTTTAACAAAGACCTCGGTATATTAGGATTAGATGCGTTCCTTTGGGAAGGCAAATACCTGGTTCTACTCGGGGTTAGTGTTCTTCTCAAAGTGGCAGCTGGTGCACTTGTAATTTCCAAGCTTAATCTCCACATATGGGTCACAGCTCCCAGTCACATCCTTTGCATGGAGGTCTTTGGCCTTGACAACACGCACATAGAGATACAACATTTGCTCCAGAAGGTCATATGTGCTTGTGATCTTGTCACTTGCTGCAATAAAACCCCCAAGCTAGGATGATGTCTCGGTGGCTAAATCTTGCCAGTTCATAGATGGACACACTTGTGCGCGCAAAAAAAATCCATGACAAGGTATTACCACAATGTACTTCAAGTATGGCATAAGTGACACATCATTACGAACAACAGTGTAGGATTAATGATAAAATATCATAAGTCATCGATCAGTACTCAGTAATGCTTTGCCGACAGATCACAGACACAATATCCTTTAATCCCTCATTCCAGGCATGATCATAAATGTATTTGTTCATAGCTAAAAAAACTTCAGAGAACTTGCAAATTCTACGAGCAATAGAACAATAGGTACTTGCAACAAAATATCCAAACTCGAATGCGAGTTTTTAAGAAAACAAAATAAACTATATAATGCATGCTTAACGATAGATACAAATCTGGACACACACAAATACTTTTTTGTTCGACTTCCCAGTTACACTAAAGAACTTAACTTTGGCTGACATAATTAAGACTCCTCCTAGTCCTCGAGAAGATAAAAAGTCTACACCTTCGAAAAACGTAGACCGGGCTATGCTAATAGAGACTGTTGTTCACAATGTACTACCTAACATATTGCACTTCCTACAAACGGAAGTTCAAGTTTCCAATGAGGAACAAGCCATACTCAAAGTTCACGAAGCACAGGGATAAAGCTTTCCTAACCTGACCCATTATGTTTTCAGCAAAAAAAATGCATAATCAATGTTTGTCTACTGATAAAAAATTTAACAATAAAAGGTGATTGTGACGGGTTGTTTTAGGTGTTTCCTATTTCGGACAACTTCTCATTTTTGGTAATTTTTAAAATTGCACTACCGACTTTCGAAAAATCTTACCGTAGGTTTTAAAATTTCAAACTAATGAAATTGAACTTTAAAAAAATGGATCCCTTGAAAATGTCAACTTTCTAAATTTGCAATTACGAAAAATTAATTTTTGAAAAAAAGAAGAACCAAGAAATCTAGATATTTTTATGAAGCCAAGAGGTCTTCAACTTCGTTCGGAAACCTTATGTAAGTTTATATAGATGTCGCTTAGCTTGGAGACTGGTGCTTTTTGAGGCTTGTATATTGGGTTGTTAGAGTCCGAGAAAGTCTTTCCTTCCTCATGTAGTGTCAAAGGGATGAAATACAAGCAAGAATGTGCTAGGAAGACACAGGACTGAAGTCTCTTCGTTGGAAGTCATGGAAATTGAGATAGTTTCCTATGGATAATATTTCTGTTTTCTTAGTTACAAATGTTGCTATGGTCACCGAATGCATATGAACTCAATTCCATTTCTTACATACATGTTGCTTGTCATATGGATCCAAGAGGTTAGATACATTTGAAACATATGTTAGGTTATATTGTCATCTTCAAACATGAAAACAATCTTAACTAGGGACACAAAAGTGCGTGCTATAGCGCTCATAGACTTGAAAGGTGCTCTCCCTTGGTCTACGAGCATGTAAGCAACGCTCCTTTTGTATTAAACTTTGAAAAGTTGCCTATGGAACTATATTCCAATGATATTTAGAAAAATGAAACAAGTTTGATCACCTTTGTTGTAGTCTATGTTTCTCTCTCAGACCCGTTTATGTTGGACAAGCCTAACTAGCATGCACCCATCCTTTGGCCGACACGATCAATTTCACGCCAACCTTTTTCCAAAAGGGGACCTCATGGAAATTTCAACTTTCTAAATTTGCACTTATGAAAAATTGATTTTTCCAAAATACGATGAAATTATGGGAATTTGGAAATTTGCATGGGGTAACAACTGAAAAAACGCCATGTATGTCCAGCCCCAGCTTTGCCCGGCAACACGGCTCCAGAACACTAGTTGTTTCAGCGCATGTGCCTGCGTGGGCCCCACCCCTGGCCCGACAGCGCGCCAACTGTTGCAGCGCATGCGCCTACGTGGGCCCGAACTCGTCGCCTGGCAACGCGACTCCAGCACGCTAATTGTTGCAGTGCATGCCCCTGCATGGCTCCGTCCCCTAAACACTGCTCCGCCATGCCAGCTGCAGCGCACACGCCTGCTTCGGCTCCACTCCCTGGCCCAACGGTACAGCTCTAACATGCCAATTGTTGTTTTCGTATTTTTGTCACGGCAGATGTCCTCATGAAAGGACTTAGTTGTGAGGCCATCGCAGTTGTGTGGAAGCTTGAACGGGGTTGAGGGGAAAAGAGAGACACAGGTTTACCTAGGTTCGGCCCCTCACGGTGGAGGTAAAAGCCTACTCCTGCTTGATTGCTATTGCTCTAGATCTCGATTACAAGGGTGCGGATTCACTAACCTAGCTCTCGAAAGATTGCAACATAGTATTTTCATCCCAGGGGCTCCCCTTTATATAATAGGTCGAGTCCCTGGTTTTACAGAAGATTCCGGGTCATACTGTTAACCCGCATACTCTAACTCTTATCCATCTTGCCTTCCAAGTCAGGAAGTTCCCTCCACCTGGGCCTTCTTCATGAGTCGGCCTATCAGGTTCTTGAGAGCCGGCCACCTGCCTGGTCTCACCTTGGGTCTCCAGACCGTCTCTGTTTATCTTCAGGTTAACCCGTCAGTGGGATGGCCCACTTTGCCTTAAGGCATAGGGCTGGGTCATGCTCTTGCCGAGTCTCAATGTCAGGGAATATCCCCAACATTAGCCCCCAGTTTGACTTGGATTTATCCATGTTAAACTCCTTCCTGAAAATAAGACAAAGGAAAATTATGAAGGCTATGCCCTGGCTCTGACTTTTCTTTTAAGCCGCCATTTGCCCGTCTCTTGGGTCCTTGTCTCTACAAGGCATTTCATCCGGGTCAAAACATTGCCTGGTCTTGTGATCCTTCCACACTTAGCAATTTCTGGCGTTTCGTCTCATGACATCACCTTATTTGTTTCCAGAAAAATTGCGTGACATCATAACGAATCTTTGAGTGAATATGTCAAATCTTGTCAACGCGGGAATCGAGGCAACTTTTAGACCAAAAATTACTTCGCCCCCTGGGGTTTCGCCCCTGCCGTTTCGGGTTCCACTTTGCCTATAAATGGGCCGATGACCCCTCTAGCTCATTCTTTACCTCGTCCATTCCTCACTTCGTCTCTTTCCTTCGTCTCCTGACATCGCCGCGCCCTCTCGAGCTCACTGCCGCCGAAGACAGTAACAACACCAGTGAGAGCATCGCCGCCGGAGCTTATTGGAGACGTCGCGCCTGCACCAGCAACCTCCGACATCTTCAATCCTCTCTTATAGATCTATAAGTACCTCATTCTTCTCCTATTTTTTATCCTCGTCGTAGTTCTTCATGAGTTCTTTGGCGTCTCTTTAGATGAACGCCACGACAGATCTATATTTGGCATAAAATCCCTTTTGTAGATGTAATACTGCCTCCACATCATACTTGGCCCCTTTGTAGATTCCCTTATGTCGCTAATATAGATCGCCTTTCATTGTAGCTTCGTAACCACCGCTGTAGCTAGGTCTTTTTGTTTCCCATTTATAGCTATTTTACAGATCTTTCTCGCAATTGAATCTGAACAGTAACTGGGTTTAGATACCTTGACCCGGATTCTGCCTCATAACTCTTCCTGGGTCTTCATTAGTAGCAAAATTATACCAAGTCATTGTTGTTTTGCCGGCTCTTAGGTCGCAAACTACTGTTGCTTTGTGAATTCCCAGACCCGGCAATTCTGCCTTGGTAGTACAAACAAATTATACCTTTAACCATTTAGCCGGGTCATCCTTGATCCATAGTTGCAACTGCTATATTTATTTTGACCCCGCAACTTTGCCTTGACTCCCCAGCTGGCACACTCGTTCAATAGTGTTTTGCCGACTCTCAGTCATACTTTGTAAATATCAACTCTGCATTCATAACCCACCTGTTTGAGCTGACTTGTAATCTATTTCTTTTATTTCTGTAGCTGAATTCTTGCCACTGAACCATGGCCCAAAGTGAGCAAAGCTGCCAACTGGATCAAATCATGCATGACTGAACTCATGCTTGAGGATTTGGTGAATACCGGATTGCTCCCACCTAAGGAACAGATACAATGGCGAGCCGCCCATGAAGAGACCCGGCCAGTTCCAGGTCCAGATGAGATTGTAATCTTCGGTGATCAACTAGACAGAGGCTTTCGACCGCCGGGTTCTAAATTTTATCGTGATATCCTTCACCACTTTGGCATCCGGCCACAAAACCTTTCCCCCAACTCGGTTCTTAATCTGAGTAACTTCCAGGTTTTCTGCGAAGTGTATCTGCAGATTGAGCCAACAGTCAGTCTGTTCCAGGAGTTCTTTTATTGCAACCGTCAAACAGAACACAAGAACGGACCAAGTCTGGAGTGTGGGGGAGTCACAATACAACGAAGAAAGAACTCTACATTTCCTGAAGTGGCTTTGGTCAGTCATCCGAAGAACTAGCATAAGACCTAGTTCTACTGCAAAGATACATCTCCAGCTCAGCAGCATCCTCTGCCGGGTTATCGAGCAGAACGACTTGCAACTTCAGTGAACTTTGACGCATATGCTTCTGCTGAAGAAAGGGCGGCTCTGAAGCCCATATACACAAAGGTCAATGCCCTAATAGCTCATGGCTTGACTGGGGTCCATCTGACCCGGTGCTGGATGAACTAGCGAATCCAGCCACTCAGCCGCAGGACCCGGCTCATGTACACATACACCGGTGAGACAGATGATGATTTGCATTTCAACAAGTAGAACTAGTCTTCTAGTGATTTTCGGAATGCCACCAAAAAGCTTCTAGGTGAGACCCGGGACAAGATTACCATTGAAGGCCTTGCCCTTTTCTTTGCTGGCAAACCGGCTCCAAATGTAAGTTGTCTTTTTCTTTTATACTTGATTATTTGTTCTATTTTTTATCTCATCTGATAAGCCGGCTTTCTGCCTCAGGAGGATTCTGATTCGTGGAAGACCGAGTCGGAGAACCCCACTCCTCCTAAGGACCGAAACCAGGAAGAGACAGAAGATGACGACGAAGATCATGAGGTAGAACTTGACTCCCTTGGTCGTCTATTTATTGAACTTGCTGACGCCAACTTATCCTACGATCAGGTGAGATAAGCAGAGCCGACAGAGTAGAGGTAAACTTACTTTCCTCCGACTCAGACTCAGAAATAGTTGGTCAAAAGAAAACCCGGCTTGCGGTCCACAAAGTTCCATTTTCCCATCCATCTGCTCACTTGGACCATAATTTATCATTGAAGAAAATGCAACATGCTGCAAATCTGAAGAGGAAGACCCGGAGCTGTCCAGGCGAGCTATCGGACGGGTTATCTGCTACTTGTAGCTTGCGTTGGTATTTCCCCGAAGAGGAAGGGATGATGCAGCACACTAGAGATAAGTATTTCCCTCGATTATGAAACCAAGGTTATCGAACCAGTAGGAGAATCACACAACACCTCGTTAGCAGCACCTGCACACAAACAACAAATCCTTGCACCCAACGCAAACAAGGGGTTGTCAATCCCTTGGCGGTAAGATTGCAAGATTAAATTGTATATGATAGATTGATAGATTGAAACAAAAATACAAAATAAAATAAATAAAAGAAAATGGCAGCAATATTTTTAGGGTTTTAGTAATATGATTTTGATAGACCCGGGGGCCATTGGTTTCACTAGAGGCTTCTCTCATAGAAATAGCATACGGTGGGTTGACAAATTACTGTTGGGCAATTGATAGAAAAGCAAATAATCATGACGATATCCAAGGCAATGATCATGCATATAGGCATCACGTCCAAGATTAGTAGACCGACTCCTGCCTGCATCTACTACTATTACTCCACACATCGACCGCTATCCAGCATGCATCTAGTGTATTAAGTCCAATAAAGAACGGAGTAATGCCTTAAGAACAATGACATGGTGTAGACAAGACAAACTCACGAATTAATAAACCCAATGAATAGATCCCGTCTTGTTATCCTTAGTAGCAACGATACATATGTGTCATGTCCCTTTCTGTCACTGGGATTGAGCACCGCAAGATCGAACCCACTACAAAGCACCTCTTCCCATGGCAAGATAAATCAACTTAGTTGGCCAAACCAAATCAATAGATCAGAGAAGAAATACGAGGCTATAATAATCATGCATAAAAGAGTGCAGCAAAGACTCAAATAATTTCATGGATAATCTGATCATAAACTCACAATTCATTGGATCCCAACAAACACACCGCAAAAAGTGATTACATCGGATAGAACTCCAAGAACATCAAGGAGAACATTGTATTGAAGATCAAAAAGAGAGAAGAAGCCATCTAGCTACTGCCTATGGACCCGTAGGTCTATGGTAAACTACTCACGCATCATCGGAAGGGCGGCAAGGTTGATGTAGAGCCCCTCCGTGATCGATTCCCCCTCCGGCAGATTACCGGAGAAGGACCCCAGATGGGATCTCTCTGGAACAGAAACTTGCGGCGGCGGAAAAAGTATTTCGTGGACTCCCTTGAGGGTTTCTGATTTTTTGGGAATTTATAGTGCTGGAATTAGGTCAAACGGAGCTTGGTGGGCCCCACAAGGCTCCAGGGCGCGCCTGCCCCCCCCCCCAGGCGCGCCTTGGTAGCTCGTGGGCCCCACCAGGGTCTTCTGGCCTCCTCCCAAAGCTTCTAGTGTTTATCTTGCCCAATAAAAAATCTCCAAAAAGTTTCGTTGCATTTGGACTTCGTTTGGTATTGATTTTCTGTAAAACAAAAATAGGGCAGAAAACAACAACTGGCACTAGGCACTAGGTAAATAGGTTAGTCTCCAAAAATGATATAAAATTGTTGTAAATGATTATAAAAACATCCAAGATTGATATTATAACAGCATGGAACAATCAAAAATTATAGATACGTTGGAGACGTATCATTATCTTATGAAAGATCTCCTTGTCGAGCTCGTGTTGAAGTACCAATGAGCCCCACACTGAGTCGTCCACAAGCCGGCATGTTCAAACAGCCACTACCGCGCTTTGACTCGGCATACCAGACTTCTCCATCATCTGACGAGTCCAACGCCACCCAAATACCGGCTTACACCATTAATAAGGGGTAAGACTGAAAGAACTTGTTTCATCTTTAACCATATCTTATTGCATCTACTGATTATTATTGCTTTGCTTGAATAGTGCCAAGGCCATTACAAAAAGAAGGGTCGCAGGTCTTCTGCTCCCACCATTGAAATTGAGGGGGGCCCTTCTCAGAATGTGACAATGGACAACCCGGATGTCACTGACGACCCGGTCAACAATCAAGAGCCGCCCCAGCAAGAAAGAGCGACAAGTCCTGCTCACGCTCCTACTCCTCCCAACGAGGGGGAACAAAAAACTGAAATAGTAGAGCAGCCAACTGAAAAGGTCCAAGAGGATGTGGTCGTTACTGGCGAGACCCGGAACACCCCTCCAGAAACTTAGACCGCCTTGGCTAAAATCATAGCTAAGGGCGAGTCGCCAATGAAGGAAAAGGGGAAGGTGAGCCTTGACTTTCAGTCCTCTGAAGACCTTGACGTGGATTCTTTGCACCAGAAGTTTTTGACCCAGCTGTCTGAGAGCCGGGAAACTGAAGCAGCTATAGTAAGTAGCTTAAAAAGGAAATATGAGGTAAATCTTACTATTCCCTCCTGTACTTGTATACCTGTAGCCTCCAAATCTTAAGTAAAGATACTTTAGTAATTTGCTTGAGATTTACTAAAACTAGAACTCAGCACAATCCTGTAATTGTATTCAACCATAGCCCCCAAGCACCGGGTTACTATGCAATAGTAGCCTGGAGCTTTGCATGCATGATTTGAAAGAGGAAGCACATGGTAGCCCCCAAGAGCCGGCTCATCAATATGTGATGGACCGGGTCTTAAATTGTAAAAATGACCATGCATTAGCCCCCAAGTGCCACATTGCATGCTTGCAGCAATGTGGGACTTCCATTTTTTGGGTTAATTTGAATTTGCACAATGTAGCCCCCAAGTGCCGAGTCGTGCGCCTGCGGCGAGTCGGGACTTTATACTGTTGTAATTTGATAGATAGAAGCAAACATCCTGTAGCCCCCAAGTACCGGGTCAGCCGCCTGCGGTGACTTGGGACTTCCAATATCTACTTGTAACTTCAACATATTTTTGCAGGATATGCAGAAGCAGTCCGAGGCTCGGGTTGCCGACTTGACAGAAGAGGCGGCGGCAGAGAAGAAACTACGAGAGACAGCTGAAAAGTTGTCCTCAGATTTTGAAGAATCACTGGCCACCTGTACAGATAATTTGGAGAAGGCCAAGACTGAGTTCTTGAATGAAAAAGTTGCCTTGGTAAAACATGCTAAAGAGGCCAAGTTAAAACTCGACCTAGTTACTCAAGAACTTCAGACACTGAAGGGCCATATAACCCAAATGTGCATTGTTGCTACTTGTGAACTGCGTTGGGATTTCCCCGAAGAGGAGAGGATGATGCAGTATAGTAGAGATAAGTATTTCCCTCGGTTAAGAACCAAGGTTATCAATCCAGTAGCAGAACCACACAAAACCTCGTTAGCAGCACCTACACACAAAAAAGCAAACACTTGCACCCAACGCAAATAAGAGGGTTGTCAATCCCCTTAGCGGTTATTTGCAAGGATTAATTCTGATAGTGATAGATCGTAAAGTAAATTGCAAAATAAAATAAAAGTAAATAAATTGTAGCAAGGTATTTTTGGATTTTAATATAAGATAAAAGTAGACCCGGGGGCCATAGTTTTCACTAGAGGCTTCTCTCTCGAACACATAGCATACGGTGGGTAAACAAATTACTGTTGGGCAATTGATACAAAAGCACATAGTTATGACAGATTCATGGAAATGATCATGTATATAGGCATCACGTCCAAGACAAGTAGGCCAACTCCTGCCTGCATCTACTACTATTACTCCACCCATCGACCGCTATCCAGCATGCATCTAGGGTATTAAGTATAAAAAGAGTAACGCCTTAAGCAAGATGACATGATGTAGACAAAGTAAACTCAAGCAATATGATTAAACCCCATCTTTTTATCCTTAATGGCAACAATACAAATATGTGTCATGTCCCTTTCTGTTACTGGGATTGAGCACCGCAAGATTGAACCCATCACAAAGCACCTCTCCCATTGCAAGATAAATCAATCTAGTTGGCCAAACCAAACGGATAGATTGGAGAGAAATACAAAGCTATAACAATCATCCATAAAAGAGTTCAAAAAAGACTCAAATATTTCTCATGAATAATCTGATCATAAACCCACAATTCATCGGATCCCAACAAACACACCGCAAAAAAAGATTACATCGGATAGAACTCCAAGAACATCGAGGAGAACATGGTATTGAAGATCAAAGAGAGAGAAGAAGCCATCTAGCTACTAGCTATGGACCCGTAGGTCTGTGGTAAACTGCTCACACATCATCGGAAGGGCAGCAAGGTTGATGAAGAAGCCCTCCGTGATCGATTCCACCTCCGGCAGAGTACCGAAAAAGGCCTCCAGATGGGATCATGGAAGAACAGAGGCTTGTGGCAGTGGAAAGGTTTTCTCTTCTGTATTTTTGGTATACGGGGAATATTTTGGAATTTATAGCGCTGGAATTAGGTTAAGAGGTGCCACGAGGGGCCCACAATCCTGGGAGGCGCGCCTCCTGAGCTTGTCGCTCCCTCGTGGCTCTTCTGGTCTTCTCCCGAAGCTTCTAGGGTCCCTTCTGGTCCAGAAAAAATTAATCCAAAGTTTTTTCTTCGTTTTGACTCCGTTTGATAATGATTTTCTGAAAAGGCAAAAACAGGCAAAAAAACAGCAACTAGCACTGGGCACTAGGTTAATAGGTTAGTCCCAAAAAATGATATATAATTGCATACAAAACATCGAAGATTGATACTATAATAGCATGGAACAATCAAAAATTATAGATACGTTGGAGATGTATCAAGCATCCCCAAGCTTAATTCCTGCTCGTCCTCGAGTAGGTAAATGATAAAAACAAAAAAATTATGTGGAATGCTACCTAACATGTTTCATCATGTAATTCTCTTTTACGGTATGAATATTAAGATCCAAATGATTCAAAGCAATAGTCTATAATTTGATATAAAGACATCAATACTCAGGCATACTAACAAACAATCATGTCTTTCAAAATAAAAATGCTAAAGAAAGTTATCCCTACAAAATCATATAATCCTGTCGTGCTCCATCTTCTTAACAGAAAATATTTATCATGAACAACCCCGGTTTTAGCCAAGCAATTGGTTCATACTTTTTAACGCGCTTTAGCTATTTCAACCCCCACACAATACATGAGCGCAAGCCATGGATATAGCACTATGGGTGGAATAGAATGTGGTGGTAGAGATTAATATGGGGAAGTCAAAAAGAAGAAGATAGTCTCACATCAACGAGGCTAATCAACGGTCTATGGAGATGCCCATCAATTGATGTCAATGCGAGGAGTAGGGATTGCCATGCAACGGATGCACTAAGAGCTATAAGTGTATGAAAGCTCAACATGAAAAACTAAACGGGCGTGCATCCAACTTGCTTGCTCATGAAGACCTCGGGCATTTGAGGAAGCCCATCATCGGAATATACAAGCCAAGTTATATAACAAAAAATTCCCACTAGTATATGAAAGTGACAAAATAGGAGACTCTCTATATGAAAAACATGTGCTAGTTTGAAGCACAAGCATGGAGAAAGATAGTAACACTGCCCCTTCTCTCTTTTTCTCTCATTTTTTTTCGTGGGCTCTTTTTAGCCTCTCCTTTTTTTCTTTTTCTTTTTATTTTCGTCACCGGGACAATGCTCTAATAATGATGATCATCATACTTCTATTTACTTACAACTCAAAATTACAACTCGAAACTAGAAGAAATATGACTCTATATGAATGCCTCTGGCAGTGTACCAGGATGTGTAATGATACTAGCGTAACATGTATGAAAAATGATGAATGGTGGCTGAGCCACAAATACTATGTCAGCTATATGATCATGAAAAGCAATATGAAAATGATGATGTGTGTCATATAAAAAGAATGGTGGAAGTTGCATGGCAACATATCTCGGAATGGCTATGGAGATGCCATAATAGGTAGGTATGGTGGCTGTTTTGAGGAAGATATAAAGAGGCTTATCTGTGATAGAGCGTATCATATCACGGGGTTTGGATGCACCGGCGAAGTTTGCACCAACTCTCGATGTGAGAAAGGGCAATGCACGGTACCGAAGAGGCTAGCAAATTGCGGAAAGGTGAGAGTGCGTATAATCCATGGACTCCCATTAGTCATAAAGAACTCACATATTTATTGCGAAAGTTTATTAGCCCTCGAAGCAAAGTACTACTACGCATGCCCCTAGGGGGGAGGTTGGTAGGAGTTAACCATCGCGCGCCCCCGACCGCCACGCAATGGAAGTCAATCAATAATAAATCATGCTCCAACTTCTTAGCATAACGACAGATCATATGTGCATGCTTCGGGAATCACAAACCTTAACACCAATATTCTTACTATACCACAATTTATCTAATAGCACCTCCCACATATTACCATCTTAATATCACAAAACTATTGCAAGGAATCAAACTTATCATATTCAGTGATCTACATGAACGTTTTTATTATATCCCTCTTGAATACCTATTATATTAGGACCAAATTCATAACCCGTGTATATTACCATTGCTATTCATTAGACTCTCAAAAATATATAAGTGAAGCATGAGAGTGCAACTCTTTCTTTAAAATATAACCACCGCCGTGCTCTAAAAGATATAAGTGAAGCACTAGAGCAACTGCCTTGCTCAAAAGATATAAGTGAAGCACATAGAGTATTCTAACAAATCACGAATAATGTGTGTCCCTCTCAAAAAGGTGTGTTCAGAAAATATGATTGTGGCAAACTAAAAAGCAAACAAACTATAGCACAAGACGCTCCAAGTGAAACACATATCATGTGATGAATAAAAATATAGCTCCAAGTGAGTTACCGATAGATTGTAGACGAAAGAGGGGATGCCATCCGGGGCATCCCCAAGCTTAGACACTTGAGTCTTCCTTGAATATTACCTTGGGGTGCCTTGGGCATCCCCAAGCTTAGGCTCTTGCCGCTCCTTATTCCTTTATCCATCGTAGTCTCACCCAAAACTTGAAAACTTCAGCACACAAAACTCAACAGAAACCTCGTGAGATCCGTTAGTATAACAAACAAATCTTAAACTTTAGGTACTGTTGTAAATTGATTCATATTTAATATTGGCATAATTCTACTGTACTCCAACTTCGCCATGGCTCATACCCCCCGATACGATCCATAGATTCATCAAAATAAGCAAACTATGCAACAAAAATAGAATCTGTCTAAAACAGAACGGTCTGTAAAGATCTGAATTAAAGTCATACTTCTGAAACTCCCAAAATTCTGAAAATTTAATAAAACATGGGAAATTCATATATAAATAATGGATAAAAAATTCGGAAGGTTTTGACGCTCCAACAAAAAATCAAAATTCTAGCACTGGACGCAAAAGTTTCTGTTTTCAAACAGCATCAATTATACTATCATCCAAATCATCCCAAAGGCATTACTTGGCACAAACACTAATTAAAAACTAAAAACACAATCATAACAGAGGCTACAATTGTGTAAACACACAAAAACAGAAAGTAAAACAGAAATTTATTTTATTTATTGGGTTGCCTCCCAACAAGCGCTATTGTTTTATGCCCCTAGCTAGGCATAATGAATAGTTTCAAGTGTTGTCATCCTTGGTTTTCACTAATTTGGGTGTATTGCTCTTGAAACCGGGAGGTTCTTTGCGCTTCCCATTACTTTCAGAAAATAAGGCAATTCTATTGTCTAAAGTACCCAACCGCTTGTTGCAAATAGTAAGAAGGTTATTCATGCGATTGAGATTGCCACTAACGTTTTTAAGGGGTTCGTTAGACTTTTGTAAATCAACTAAGTTTTTCTGTATGTCTCCTAACTTATCCAAAATTTGGATCCTCTCTTGAGTATAATTAAATCCCTATTTTGGAGGTAGAGTTCCCACTATTCCCTCTATTATTCCATAAGCGGTATTAGCATCACTATCAATGAAATTCCCCTTAGTGGCAAAATCCAAAAGCTGCCTATTGGGCATAGTCAACCCTACATAAAAGTTTCATAGCAAAATTTTCATATCCCCTTTTATGGCACAAACACTATAAGATTCCATTATCCTATACCAAGCATCTTTTAAATTTTCTCCTTGTTTCTGTTTGAAGTAAAGAACTTCAAAGTCCAGAGACAAAGGAGGGATGGTGATACTAGTCATAACGATGAAGCAAGCAACTAGCAAACAAGCAAACGAAAATATTTTTGTGTTTTTGTAAAATTATTTTAGAAGTGGGGGAGATGAAAACGAGAGGCAAATTCAAATAAAAAGGCAAATAAAATAAATGCAAGTGGATGATAGTCTATGCGAAGGTACTTGATAAGTTTTGGTGATGTCTCCCCGGCAACGGCGCCAGAAATTCTTCCTGGTACTTGTGAACTGCGTTGGGATTTCCCCGAAGATGAGAGGATGATGCAGTACAGTAGAGATAAGTATTTCCCTCAGTTAAGAACCAAGGTTATCAATCCAGTAGGAGAACCACAAAAAACCTCATTAGCAGTACCTACACACACAAAAGCAAACACTTGCACCCAACGCAAATAAGTGGGTTGTCAATCCCCCTAGCGGTTATTTGCAAGGATTAATTCTGATACTGATAGATAGAAAAGTAAATCACAAAATAAAATAAAATAAAATAAATTGCAGCAAGGTATTTTTGGATTTTAATATATGATAAAAGTAGACCCGGGGGCCATAGTTTTCACTAGAGGCTTCTCTCTTGAACACATAGCATACGGTGGGTAAACAAATTACTGTTGGGCAATTGATAGAAAAGCGCATAGTTATGACGGATTCATGGCAATGATCATGTATATAGGCATCACGTCTGAGACAAGTAGACCGACTCCTGCCTGCATCTACTACTATTACTCCACCCATCGACCGCTATCCAGCATGCATCTAGGGTATTAAGTATAAAACAGAGTAACGCCTTAAGCAAGATGACATGATGTAGACAAAGTAAACTCAAGCTATATGATTAAACCCCATATTTTTATCCTTAATGTCAACAATACAAATACGTGTCATGTCCCTTTCTGTCACTGGGATTGAGCACTGCAAGATTGAACCCATCACAAAGCACCTCTCCCATTGCAAGATAAATCAATCTAGTTGGCCAAACCAAACGGATAGATCGGAGAGAAATACAAAGCTATAACAATCATGCATAAAAGAGTTCAGAAAAGACTCAAATATTTCTCATGAATAATCTGATCATAAACCCACAATTCATCGGATCCCAACAAACACACCGCAAAAGAAGATTACATCGGATAGAACTCCAAGAACATCGAGGAGAACATGGTATTGAACATCAAAGAGAGAGAAGAAGCCATCTAGCAACTAGCTATGGACCTGTAGGTCTGTGGTAAAACTACTCACACATCATCGGAAGGGCAGCAAGGTTGATGAAGAAGCCCTCCGTGATCGATTCCCCCTCCCGAGCTTGTCGCTCCCTCGTGGATCTTCTGGTCTTCTCCCGAAGCTTCTAGGGTCCCTTCTAGTCCAGAAAAAATTAATCCAAAGTTTTTCTTCGTTTGGACTCCGTTTGATAATGATTTTCTGAAAAGGCAAAAACAGGCAAAAAACAGCTACTGGCACTGGGCACTAGGTTAATAGGTTAGTCCCAAAAAATGATATATAATTGCATATAAAACATCCAAGATTGATACTATAATAGCATGGAACAATAAAAAATTATAGATATGTTGGAGACGTATCAATTGCCATCTTTGGTAAGTATCACTCTTTCTTGTGTTGACTCGTCAAAATATCCGGGTTACTGATCAAAGTGCTGAAGAAGTCTGCTGCCCGGCAAGGAGCTATGAGTGCACTGACTCTGGCTAGGGCCTATCATCTAGAGATGGATCCGGCTCTCCTAGCTACCGGGTATCCGGAGCTGAAAGAAGATGACTCGGATTTTACATAAGAAGACTATATTCGCTATGTATGGGCCATTCGACCGACTGCCACCAAGATTGCTGACAAGCAAGATTTAAGCAAGTTTCAAGTCGGCTATTCAGAAGAAGGCAAACGCGGAAGTATTCCTCAGCCACAAGCCGTCCTCCTTGAGCCACCACATAAGCAAGACTTCGCCTCAGATGTCAACACTGCCGATGTACTTAATGAAGAAATGGTATTTGAGGCACTATCTTCCATCCAGTGGCTTGCCAGAAGCCACCAGACCAATGAAGCTGGCGAGGGAGGATCTTCTGAGCCGGCGCAGCATGACACGGCAGCAGCAGGAACTGAAGAAGAGCAGGAGCAGTGCAACCCAGAGGAGCTGAATACCGGGTCTCCACCATCACCCGCTCAAACTTGAACTTCTGTAGAAAAAACTTTGATATTTGAAAGTGGCCCAACTGTGGCATGTAACAATGTTTGCAACAACTCCTGTAATTGCTGGGAGTGCCATCGAGTACTGAATACTTTGTGTGATATTTGCAAATGATTGATGCATGACTCCATGGCTATGTCATAAAGCGGTAGTTTGATAGTAAAACCCCAACTTTGTATGAATCATGAGATCCGGTAACTGTGTAGCCCGGCAACATTGAGGACTGTTTGATTCTTCCAATATGAAGACTTGGCAATAAACCAAAACTTGTGGTTACTTAGCAACCCGGCAATATATGCTGCCCTTATCTAAATAGCAGAATTAATGAGACCCGGCCTTTCTGATGAAGGCCGGCTTCAGTAAAAAAGATGGAACGTATATAAACGATTGTATTGCAAATGCAAATATTAGATAACATGATAAACATAGTAATACCAAAATAAAAGGCGGCTTTCGAGGCACGACATAAAGACCAGCTTTCAAAGCTCGAGTCTGAATTTGCTTTCCAGTGGAAGGAGGCTTTGTAGCCTCTTTTGGTTTATCCTCGCTCTCTGAAAGCCGGCTCTCACGTGACTTAACCAATGTTTTAACTTTGATGAGTTCAGGGTCAACAATGTGATTGACTCATCAAGCATTCAACCGGGTCACCTTTTGTGAGTAGCATCTTGCTAACAGGCAGGTTTAACCGAGTATATAATGGCATATGCCGGGTTAAGAGGGATGTTAATAGCTAAATTCGATGAGCTGAAAACCCCAAGTAACCAATGATCAAAGAATAAAGACTCAACACACAACTTTTGAGGTGAAACGACAAACTCTATTATCCAGAGATGCCAGCTTTATTTTCATTGATCATAATAGATATATATATACAGGAAGGTATGTACAGAAGATACTACCAAGTCTGTGACTTAGGTATAATAGGGACGAAGATATGCAATATTCCAGGGTCGGCCGCCCTCCTCCTCAAAGGTACGTGACTTATTTGCTTCACGTATGTCAACAAGGTAATATGACCCATTGTTGAGATTCTTGCTGATGATGAAGGGTCCTTCCCAGGGAGGAGAGAGCTTATGCATGCCTGTCTGGTCTTGTATCAGACGGAGCACTAAGTCACCTTCCTGAAAGGTACGGCTTCGAACTCTACGGCTATGGTAGCGACGTAGATCTTGTTGATATATCGCAGATCGGGACGCTGCCAGATCGCGTTCTTCTTCCAAAGCATCAAGAGCATCTTGGCGAGCTTGTTCACTATCAGCCTCCACATAAGCTGTTACTCTAGGGGAATCATGAAGGAGATCACTTGGAAGCACCGCTTCTGCACCATAGACCAGGAAGAACGACATATAGCCTATTGACCTGTTGGGAGTAGTTCGTATGCTCCAAAGCACTGCAGGTAACTCCTCCTCCCAGCAACCTGGGGTGCGCTCAAGAGGCACCATGAGTCTTGGCTTAATCCCATGTAGCAACTCTTGATTAGCTCGCTCTGCTTGTCCATTGGACTGAGGATGGGCAACTGATGCCAAATCAAGCCAGATATGTTCTTGCTGACAAAACTGCTTCATGGCTCCCTTGGATAGATTGGTGCCATTATCGGTGATGATGCTATGCGGATAGCCATAACGATAAATCAACTTCTTCAAGAACTTGATAGCTGTAGTAGCATCACAATGACTAACTGGCTCGGCTTCAACCCACTTGGTAAACTTGTCAACTGCAACCAACAAGTGAGTATGTTTATTCTTGGATCTTTTGAAAGGCCCAACCATATCAAGTCCCCCTGACTGCAAAGGGCCAGGTGATTGGAATCATCCACAATTCTTGAGCCGGTACATGGGCTTGACGAGCAAACTTCTGGCATCCATCACACTTGCGAACGATCTCCTCTGCATCTGCATGAGCTGTAAGCCAGTTGAAACCATGCCGAAAAGCCTTTGCAACTAAAGACCTTGAGCCGGCATGATGTCCACAATCACTAGAGTGGATCTCATTAAGTATCTCATGGCACTCCTCAGGAGAAACACAACGTTGAAAAACACCTGTAACACTTCGTCTGTGCAACTCGCCATTGACTATGGTCATGGACTTGGACCTCCGGATAATCTGCCGAGCGATGATTTCCTCTGCTGGGAGCTCGCCACGGGTAAGATATGCCAGGTAAGGTACTGTCCAGTCTGGTGTAGCATGAATAGCGGCCACCAGTGCTGCTTCTGGGTTAGGAATAGCAATGTCTTCCTCCGTCGGTAACTTAACTGACGGGTTGTGCAGAACATCCAGGAAAACATTAGGTGGAACAGGCTTGCGCTGAGACCCTAAGCGAGATAGTGCATCTGCTGCCTCATTAAGCCAGCGATCAATATGATCAACCTGGTATCCCTTGAAGTGCCCAGCAATATTTTTAACAGCGTGCCTGTAAGCCGCCATGAGAGGGTCCTTGGAATCCCAAGCCCCGGAGACCTGTTGAGCCACTAAATCTGAGTCGCCCAAACATCTGACCTGGCTTAAATTCATCTCCTTGGCCATACGAAGCCCGTGAAGTAGAGCCTCATATTCTGCTGCATTATTAGTACATCAAAACATAAGTCTCAAAACATAACAAAACTTATCACCTCGCGGGGAAGTTATCACAACTCCAGCCCCCGAGCCCTCCAATTGCCTGGACCCATCAAAGTGTATCATCCAGTATGTAGTATCCGGCTTGTCCTCAGGAGCTTGTAATTCAGTCCAGTCATTGAAGAAATCCACTAGAGCTTGAGACTTAATGGCGGTCCGCGGCACACATTTGAGATTATGTGGGCTAAGTTCGATAGCCCATTTTGCAACCCAGCCTGTTGCTTCTCTGTTATGGATGATATCCCCAAGAGGCGCAGAACTGACAACAGTAATGGGGTGCTCCTGAAAATAGTGCTTCAATTTGTGACTCACCATGAACACGCCATAGACCAGCTTCTGCCAATGCGGGTATCGCTGCTTGGACTCTATTAAAACTTCGCTGAGATAGTACACGGGTCGCTGGACTGGGTATTCCTTGCCTTCTTCCTTGTGTTCCACAACGACTGCAACACTCACAGCTTTGTTGTTGGCAACAATATATAACAACATCGGCTCCTTATCCTGAGGAGCAGCAAGGATGGGCAGCTTAGACAACTGCTTTTGTAAGGAATCAAAGGCCTGATCAGCAGCATCATTCCAGACAAAGTTATCAATTTTTTTCAGAAGCTGATATAGAGGGATTGCCTTCTCCCCAAGCCGGCTAATGAACCGACTTAAAGCTGCAACACAGCCTGCCAACTTCTGGACAGCATTGATACTGGCCGGCTTTTTCAGAGTTGTAATAGCCTTGATTTTTTTCCGGGTTAGCCTCAATGCCACGCTCAGAGACAAGAAAACCGAGCAACTTTCCAGCTGGAACACCGAATACACACTTGGCCAGGTTGAGCTTCATCTGGTAAATTCACAGGTTATCAAATGTCTCCTTCAGATCATCCAACAAGGTTTCTTTCTTGCAAGATTTGACCATGATATCATCAACATATGCGTGAACATTGCGCCCGATCTGCTTGTGAAAACAATTCTGGACACAGCGCTGATAAGTCGCCTGTGCACACTTCAGACCAAACGGCATTGATGTATAACCAAAAGCTCCAAAGGGCGTGATAAAAGCTGTCTTTTCCTAGTCCTCCTCCTTCATCTTGATCTGATGATAACCAGAGTAAGCATCCAGAAAACATAAACATTCGCATCCAGCCGTAGCATCAATGATCTGGTCGATACGGGGCAGAGCAAATGGGTCACTAGGACAAGCCTTGTTCAAGTCCGTGTAGTCCACACACATCCGCCAAGTCCTGTTTTTCTTCAGAACAAGTACTGGGTTATCCAACCACTCAGGGTGAAACACTTCGACAATGAACCCGGCAGCTAGGAGCCGGGCCACTATCGGGCCAGTGGGAACTGGGATACCACGGCCCGTCTGCCTGCGGCCCAGGATGCAACACCTGGCGAAGGCCCAAGAGGCGGCCCAGTTGCGGCCGCCACGAAGCAGGACACCTCGCGAGGCGCCAACTTCACGAGGACCCCTTCGCATGGAGCGGACCACCAAGACTTAGCAACAGCAGCAACAGCAGGAGGCCTCGCGAGGCGGCCTCCCGAGGCCACCCGAGGCGGGCGTCGCCTGGCGCCGGTCGCGCGGTCCAGTGCCCACCACGTGGGTGACGCGCTTGGAGACAACCCGCGGTAGGAGCCGTACCAGCAGGTGCGGACAAAGAGGATTTCTTCTCTGGTGCTAAAGGGGCATTGATGTCTACTACGCAACTTTTATTCTTGTAGACGTTGTTGGGCCTCCAAGTGCAGAGTTTTGTAGGACAGTAGCAAATTTCCCTCAAGTGGATGACCTAAGGTTTATCAATCCGTGGGAGGCGTAGGACGAAGATGGTCTCTCTCAAACAATCCTGCAATCAAATAGAAACAATCTCTTGTGTCCCCAACACACCCAATACAATGGTAAATTGTATAGGTGCACTAGTTCGGCGAAGAGATGGTAATACAAGTGTAGTATGTGTAGTAGATATAGGTTTTTGTAATCTGGAAATATAAAAACAACAAGGTAGCAAGTGATAAAACGGAGCACAAACGGTATTGCAATGCTTGAAAACAAGGCCTAGAGTTCATACTTTCACTAGTGCAATCTCTCAACAGTGCTAACATAATTGAATCATATAACAATCCCTCAACGTGCAACAAAGAATCACTCCAAAGTTTCTATCGGAGAATGTAGGACGAAAACGTGTATCAACCTATGTGCTTAGATTACCCCAATGTCACCACGGGAATCCGCAAGTTGAATACCAAAACATACATCAAGTAACTCAATAGAATACCCCATTGTCACCACGGGTATCCACATGCAAGACATACATCAAGTGATCTCAAATCCAATATTCAATCCAACATAACGAAACCTCAATGAGCAAGACTCAATTCATCACAACAAGATAGAGAGAGGGAAGAAACACCAAATGATCCAACTATATTAACAAAGCTCGCGATACATCAAGATCATGCCAAATCAAGAACACGAGAGAGAGAGAGAGAGAGATCAAACACATAGCTACTGGTACATACCCTCAGCCCCAAGGGTGAACTACTCCCTCCACGTCATGGAGACCGCTGGGATGATGAAGGTGGCCTTCGGCGATGATTTCCCCCTCCGGCAGAGTGCCGGAACAGGGCTCTGGATGAGATTGCTTCGGTACAGAGGCTTGCGGTGGTGGCGTGGAAGTTCTAGGTTTCTTTTTGGGGTTTTCTATATTTATAGGATTTTTCAGCGTTGGATTCACGCCAGGGGGCCCACGAGGGAGCGATAAGCCTGCCCGGCGCGCCCTGGGGGGAGGGCGTGCCCCCAGGCTTGTTGCGTCCTCGTGGCTCTTCTGGTCCTTCCACGAAGCTTCGGGGGTCTCTTTTGGTCCATAAATCACCATAAATTTTTAGCCCATTCCGAGAACTTTTATTTCTGCACAAAAAACAACACCAAGGTAGTTCTCCTGAAAACAGCGTTTGTCCGGGTTAGTTCCATTCAAATCATACCAAAACCATATAAAATTGTTGTAAACATGGCATGGATACTTCATAAATTATAGATAAGTTGGAGATGTATCAGCATCCCCAAGCTTAATTCCTGCTCGTCCTCGAGTAGGTAAATGATAAAAGAAATAATTTATTAAGTGTGAATGCTAGCATAGTGCATAAGTTTGATCAATGATAATTTCAATCACTTTTGCTAGCATCATTATATATCATAAACAGTAGCTCATCACATAAAACTTCTCATGATTAAGTAGCAAGCTATTCACATGTTAAAGTGTAGATTATAAACTTTCTTGAAAACTAACAAACTATGTTCTCGGTCATGAAACAATTGCAATTCATCTTATTTTCAGGAAGGGTCTATGTAAGAGCTTTGATTTAGCAAATCCCACATACTCAACTATCATATAGTCTTCCATGATTGCTGACACTCAAAGCATATTTTTAGAACAAACCATTTCAGTCAAACACATAGGAAGATAGGGGCTTAATGTTTCGCCTCCCAACTTGCTTATCATAGAGATAATGTCAACAATAATAACTCATGATCACCTATATTCAACTGGATATATGTGTCTGGATCTTTCCCCACCACATGATGCTTGCCAAGAGAGAAAATAAAAATGGAATAGGGAAGAACACTATTGACTCTTGCATAAAAGTAAATACATAAAGTAAAAGGTAGGCCCTTTGCAGAGGGAAGCAGAGGTTGTCATGCGCTTTTTATTTTTGCATGTGCAAGCTCTTAATGCAAAGGAACGTCACTATATATTGCCCCTTGTGATAGCAACCTTTATTATGCAGTCCGTTGCTTTTATTTCTTCACCATCACAAGTTCGTACAAAGCTTATTTTCCCTTACAATAAAAGATCATACATATTTAGGAGCAATTTTTATTGCTTTTGCACCGATGACAACTTACTTGAGGGATCTTATTCAATCCATAGGTAGATATAGTGGACTCTCATGACATGAAACTGGGTTCAAGGGTTTTGGATGCACAAGTAGTATCTCTACTTAGTGCGGATTTTTGGCTAGCAAAGGATAGGGGGAAATCACCACATGTTAGAGGATCCAAGAACATATAACTTCTATGTGAATATAAACAAACATAACCCATTACGTTGTCTTCCTTGTCCAACATCAACTACTTAATCAAAGTTGAAAATAATTAATGGGGGCTCACAATCATAGAAGATGTCCAAGATAGTATATTTATATGTGAAATCTCTCTTCCTTCAATATTCTTTCATGAATTGTTCAAGTGACCAATGCTGTGTTTGCTAACTTTCAATAAATTTTACCACTTATACTTCTTTTATGTGAAGTCACTACTCCCCATGGGACAAGCATATGAAACACATATAATTTCAACTTTATGATATTCAATTCATTCAACAATTTACTCTTGGGATATAAGTGAAGCACGAGAGTAAATGACAAACTACTCCAAAAGATATAAGTAAAGAACAAAGAGTAGTTAAACAATTAAGTAGCTATGTGAAGACTCTCTCTCAATAAATATTTCAGATCTGATAATTTTATTAAAACAGCAAACAAAATGAAAAGAAAAGGACACTCCAAGAATAGCACATATCATGTGAACAAGTAAAAATTTAGGCTAACCGATAGGTGTTGATGAAGAAAGGTGGGATGCCTACCGGGGCATCCCCAAGCTTAGTTGCTTGAGAGATCTTGGAATTTTATCTTGGGGTGCCTTGGGCATCCCCAAGCTTGAGCTCTTGTGTCTCCTTAATTCCTCTCATATCATGGCTTCTCCTAAATCTTAAAAACTTCATCCACACAAAACTCAACAAGAACTCGTGAGATAAGTTAGTATAAATCAACTCAAAACCTTAACATTCTCTACTGTAACAAATCACTAAAATTATAATTAAACATTTCATACTAAATGCCTCTGCATATTTAAGACTCCTATCCACAAATAGAAACATTAAACAAGCAACATATGCAAACAATGCAACTATAACCAAAATCTGTCTAAACAGAACAGCCTGTAAAGGGGGATTTAAAATTCATACTTCACTAACTCAAAAAATTCTGAAAAAATACCACGTGACAGAGAACTCATGCATTCTTACTGTGTAAAAATTTCAGATTTTTATCATTTTCTGACTATTCGGGAATATTCTGGACATAACAGAAAACTTTCTGTTTTCAAACAGCAACACATAAACTTGCAAACTGAGCATGGTAAAGGCTATAATTGGCATTTTATTGAAATAAGAGATACAAAGCATGATTATTGATAACACCAAGCAAATATCAACAGAATAAAATGACACTCCAAGCAAAACTCATATTATGTGACGAATAAAAATATAGCTCCAAGTGAGGTTACCGATAATGTTGAAGAAGAAAGAGGGGATGCCTTACGGGGCATCCCCAAGCTTAGTTGCTTGGGTATTCCTTGAGTATTACCTTGGGGTGCTTTGGGCATCCAAGCTTAGGGTCTTGCCACTCCTTATTCTCCTCATATCGATATCTCACCCAAAACTTGAAAACTTCAATCACACAAAACTTAACGGAACTTCGTGAGATAGGTTAGTATGATAAAAATAAATCATCCACTTAGGTACTGTCAAGACAAGATTAATAATTGTTCTCACATAATTCCTACTGTATTACATCATTTCCACAATTTATATTACTCAATATAAGCTATGGAAACACTAAAACAAGCAAACTATGCAATAAAAACAGAATCTGTCAAAAACAGAACAGCATGTAGTGAGCGAATTATAAAGCATACTTATGTACCTCCAAAAATTCTGAAAAATTAGGAAAACGTAAAAAATTTGTAACCCAATACTGTGTAAAAATTTCAGAATTTTCTCACGCTCTAGTACAGAATAAAATTCCGGTACTGGACGCAAAAGTTTCTGTTTTTGCACATAATCAAATCAACAAGTATCCACACTATCCCAAAGGCTTTACTTGGCACATTATTGAAATAAAACATATAAAACATGATCACTACAGTAGCTTAATCATGTGGACACACAAAAACAGTAGTTATAAATTTTGGGTTGTCTCCCAACAAGCGCTTTTCTTTAATGCCTTTTAGCTAGGCATGATGATTTCAATGATGCTCGCATAAGAATGAAACATAAAGAGAGCATCATGAATCATATGACAAGCAAATTTAAGCCTAACACACTTCCTATGCATAGGGATTTTGTGAGCAAACAATTTATGGGAGCAATAATCAACTATCATTGGAAGGCAAACAAAGCATGACTTCAAAACTTTCAACATAAAGAGAGGAAACTTGATGTTGTTGGAATATATATAAGCATATATTCCTCTCTCATAATAATTTTCAGTAGCATCATGAACAAATTCAACAATATAACTATCACATAAAGCACTCTTTTCATGATCTACAAGCATAGAATTTTTATTACTCTCCACATAAGCAAATTTCTTCTCATTCATAATAGTGGGAGTATCATATCAAACCCGAATACTATAAATTGTTTCCACATTAAAAGAGTAATGTTCAGTAAAAGGGCATTCATAATTATGACAAGTTTTATAATAATAATCATCATTACTTTTTATAACATAAGTATCATCACAATAATCATCATAAGTAGCAACTTTGTTCACATCATAATCGATTGAAACCTCATCCAAAGTAGTGGATTCATCACTAAATAAAGTCATGACCTCTCCAAATCCACTTTTATCATTATTCCAATAAGATTCAACACCCTTCAAAATAATGGGATCATTATTACATAAATTTGACACTCTTTCAAACCCACTTTCATCAATATAATCATCATAAATAGGAGGCATGCAATCATCATAATAAATTTGATCATTGAAAGTAGGGGGGCTAAAAAGATCATCTTTCTTAAGCATAGCATCCCCAAGATTAGGACAAACACTAATTGCAGCAAATAAATTTTCAAACATGTCATTCTCATCAAACATAGCATCCCCAAGCTTGTGGCTTTGCATATAATTAGCATATTCACTCTTATTATTAATAGTATGAATAGCACCAATAGTATAGCAATTACTATCATCATAATTTTCCAAGTTGGTGCCAAAAAGATTCTCAAGATTATAAGAAGTGTCAATATCTTCCCAATTATAATTATCACAACAAGTAATAGGCATAACAAAATCATCCTCAATAGTTCCTTCGGATATCGTGCCATAGGACCAAAAAACAATATCATCATCAAGTGCATCATCTTCCACAATTATTTTTAATTCATCCTCATGAGGCACAACAATAATAGGAGCAACATTATTTGGGAGAGATACCTTTTTACCTTTGCTTCTCCTTCTTTTATTATTCTTTTTCTTCACCACATTAAGTGTGGGTTCAATCAATTTTTCCGACCTTCTTATTGAAGAGATTGGTTGGGTAGGAAGCTCCTCCTCGTCACCTGATTCATCATGAGAAACAATAGGAGGGTATTGGGAAATCTTTTCCCTTTCATTAGTATTCTCTTCATGTTCCATTGGTTTTCCCATGTTTATATAATTGGCAAGATAAACATTCTCATTGCAATTTACCGCACAATACATATAAATTTCCTTTAGATCAAGCTCAAAAGTTATCGAGGGAATTAATACTTCAATCCAATTATTTCTATTTGCCTCTTACTCATACCCCAAAAATAGAGTAAGCTCATTATAATGCTCAAGGGTGATCATATCATCACAATATTTGTACGCGATTCGATAATAAAATTGTATGCATTGAAAATTAAGATGACCACCTTCATTGCAAAGTTCACAAGTAATGGGAAGAATGGAACATAATTCTCTAGCATAACCATCTAATATCTTAACCAACCATTGGGTTCTTTGATATTTATGCTTCTTACAAAATCTATCATCCCTTATTGGCATGTTTTCACAAGATCTATGCTCACCACAATAATTGACATGCTTATAAGAAACATTTTTATCATGACTAGTACAATCATCATTAGTATCATGGATATTCATAGAAAGCATACTAACAACATTGAAATCATGCTTATCATTCAAATGATTCACATTAAACATTTTATTAAATTCTTCCTCTAGCAATTGAGCATAATTATCAGAATCCTTATTTTCAAGTAAGACATCATATAGGTAAAGCATTTGATGCAACTTCAATTCCATTTTCTTGTAGTTTTCTTTTATATACCAAACTAGTGATAAACAAGAAACTAAAAGATTCAATTGCAAGATCTAAAGATATACCTTTAAGCACTCACCTCCCCGGCAACGACGCTAGAAAAGAGCTTGATGTCTACTACACAACTTTTATTCTTGTAGACGTTGTTGGGCCTCCAAGTGCAGAGTTTTGTAGGACAGTAGCAAATTTCCCTCAAGTGGATGACCTAAGGTTTATCAATCCGTGGGAGGCATAGGATGAAGATGGTCTCTCTCAAACAACCCTTCAATCAAATACAAGCAATCTCTTGTGTCCCCAACACACCCAATATAATGGTAAATTGTATAGGTGCACTAGTTCGGCGAAGAGATGGTGATACAAGTGTAGTATGGATAGTAGATATAGGTTTTTGTAATCTAAAAATATAAAAACAGCAAGGTAGCAAGTGATAAAACGGAGCACAAACGGTATTGCAATGCTTGAAAACAAGGCCTAGAGTTCATACTTTCACTAGTGCAATCTCTCAACAGTGCTAACATAATTGAATCATATAACAATCCCTCAACGTGCGACAAAGAATCACTCCAAAGTTTCTATCAAAGAACGTAGGACGAAAACGTGTATCAACCTATGTGCTTAGATTACTCCAATGTCACCACGGGAATCCACAAGTTGAATACCAAAACATACATCAAGTAACTCAATAGAATACCCCATTGTCACCACGGGTATCCACATGCAAGACATACATCAAGTGATCTCAAATCCAATATTCAATCCAACATAATGAAATCTCAAAGAGCAAGACTCAATTCATCACAACAAGATAGAGAGAGGGAAGAAACACCATATGATCCAACTATATTAACAAAGCTCGCGATACATCAAGATCGTGCCAAATCAAGAACACGAGAGAGATATCAAACACATAGCTACTGGTACATACCCTCAGCCCCGAGGGTGAACTACTCCCTCCTTCTCATGGAGACCGCCGGGATGATGAAGATGGCCTCCGGCGATGATTTCCCCCTCCGGTAGAGTGCCGGAACAGGGCTCCGGATGAGATCGCTTCGGTACAGAGGCTTGCGGTGGTGGCGTGGAAGTTCTAGGTTTCTTTTCGGGGTTTTCTATATTTATAGGATTTTTTAGCGTTGGATTCACGCCAGGGGGGCCCACGAGGGAGTGACAAGCCTGCCCGGCACGCCCTGGGGGGAGGGCGCTCCCCCCAGGCTTGTTGCGTCCTCGTGGCTCTTCTGGTCCTTCCACGAAACTTCGGGGGTCTCTTTTGGTCCATAAAAAATCACCGTAAATTTTCAGCCCATTCCGAGAACTTTTATTTCTGCACAAAAAACAACACCAAGGTAGTTCTGCTGAAAACAGCGTTAGTCCAGGTTAGTTCCATTCAAATCATACCAAAACCATATAGAATTGTTGTAAACATGGCATGAATACTTCATAAATTATAGATACGTTGGAGACGTATCAGGCAGCACCAGCTGCCTATCTCCAAAGCAAGTCCCAAGGACTGCCTGTTCGGTGAAAGAAGACCAAGACAACAAGGCGCACAGGGCGGAGGTCACCACCGAGCCCACCGGTGCATCATGGATAACGCTTTTGTAGGCGGAGACCAACTTTAGTCAGGATAAGCCTGGGCGCCTGTCCCCTTTCAAATTACCACTGTGTGTGGCAACCCTTCCCGCCAATGTTTTCGGGGGAAGAGGACCAAGGCGGCTATAAAAGGGGCAGTGCTGCCACCGTAGTAGGGGGATCGAGCCCTCTGTCTTCAACCTTGTATGCGAGAACCTTCTTGCCGATGATAACCCAAAACACAAAGCAGGAGTAGGGTTTTACACCGCAAGGTGGCCCGAACCTGGGTAGCTGTTGTGTCCCCTGTTGTGCCCTGTGCTTCGTGCGCTCTCGCCGTAGTCTTGCCGTGGTCACCGCGGAGCAGATAGAAACGAGCACGCCCCAGAGTTTGAACCAGGGTCCCCGGAGCCCCGATTCCAACATTTGGCGTGCCAAGTAGGGGGCGGCTTCCGTTTTGTTTGCTCCGCCTCAGCATCGCCATGGCCGACGCTCGCCGCGAACGCGCAGAGCGCCGGGCGGTCAGGGTGGCCCAGACAGAGCCGGTTGCCCGTGACAACCGCCGTCGCAGCGCCGGTGCCACCACCGACCCTGCTGCTAGGGAGCAGCAGGCCTCCTCCCTCCATCCGTCTATGGCGGCGGTCGGCCACACCGCCACCGCGTCCTCGCCCGCCCGCCGTGAGCTGCCGGGCCCACAGGCCGCGTTGCTCATGGCGCGCGAGCTCTTGCGCTACCGCCCCACTGAAGCCGGCTACGACACCTGGCTTGGCCGCATCACCGAGCTCGTCAACGGCGCTGGAGACGCCCCTACGGCCTCTCACTCGCTCCGCCCTCCGTCACCTCGCACCGGGGAAGTGGCACATGGCGCACCTCCTCCGCCTCCTCCGTCGAACGGGGATGCAGGGCACCACCGCGGCGCGCGGGGGCAGGAGCCATCCCGCAAAGCGTCTTCGCCGGACCCCGACAACGAGAGCTGCCAGATCATCAGGCGCGCGCCACCCGACGCGTGCGTGCTCCTAGAGCAGCAGCGCCAGCATCAGGACCGCACCATCCAGGAGGTCGCGGCCGCCGATCGCCAGAACCGTGCCGCCCTCGCAGGCGGCGTCACTTCCAGCATCAGGGACTGCCGCGCCTTCACTCATGAGCTGCGCCGCGTGGTGTGGCCCATGAAGTTCAAGCCAGACCTACCGCCTCGCTACGACGGCACCCCCAAGCCCATGGAGTTCCTGCAGCTTTACACTCTGAGCATCGAGGCAGCGAACGGGGATGACAAGGTCATGGCAAACTGGTTCCCAATGACCCTCAAGGACGCGCCGCGCTCCTGGCTCATGAACCTCCCCGAGGCGTCCATCTCTTCATGGGCCAAGCTGTGCAAGTAGTTCATCGCCAACTTCAAGGGCACGCACGAGCGCCCCCTCACGCTTAACGACTTGCGTGCCGTGTGCCAGCGTCCCGACGAGACTCTCCACAAGTACATCCAGCGCTTCAGCCAAGTGCGCAACAAGATCCCGCGCGCCTCTGATGCCGCCATCATCTCTGCGTTCTCCTCCGGCATCATAGACGTCCGGATGTGCGAGAAGCTCGCCATCAACGACGAGCTTGACACCGTGGTTGAGCTCTTCGACCTCGCCGACCGGTGCACCAAGGCCGAGGAGGGTCGTCTCTTCATCCACAACGACTCGGATCAGGCGCCGGACGCCGCCAGGGCCAAGAGCAAGGACGCCAAGCGCAAGGGCCCTGTCGTGCTCACAGCAGAGCCTGAGCAGAAGCGCGACCGTGACCACGATGTGCCCAAGAAGGATGGCCGCCCGTACTGCGCCTACCACAACATGTTCTCCCACAACACCGAAGACTACCACGAGCTCAAGCTCCTCCGCGAGAGCCGCCAGGACGGGCGCAGTGGGCGCAATGATCGCAGCACTGGCCGCGGAAGCGGCCGCAACAACAACCGCTGGGGCGACTGCGGCAACAACAACAACGGCAACTTCTGGCAGGGCTGGCGTGACCAACCGCGGCAGGCCAACCCTCAGGCCAACGCCACTCTGCCGCCGCTGCCGCCACCGCCCCGAAGGAACAACGACGACCAGCCTGATGATGGCGCCAGGGGCTATCAGGAGCCTCGCTAGGTGGCTTGCATCCTTGGCGGGGCCCAGGCTCCCCCATCCAACCGCCACTTCAAGCAGTTCGCTCGCGAGGTGAACACCGCCCTCCCGAGGCCAGAGGCTTCTCAGCCCCTCAAGTGGTCGCAGTATGCCATCTCCTTCGACTCCAAGGACCACGCCAAGTCCATAGAAGCAGTGGGCGCGATCCCCATGCTGTGCACCCCCACCATCAGCAACGTCGCTGTCACCAAGACGCTCGTCGACGGGGGCGCATGACTCAATGTGATCTCCATCGAGACCTTCGAGAAGCTCCAAGTATCCTACAAGCAGCTGATGCCAACGAGGCCCTTCTCAGGTGTCACTGATGGCTCCATGCTGCCCCTGGGGCAGGTGCGCCTACCCGTCACCTTCGGCACCCACAAGAACTACCGCACCGAGCTCATTGACTTCGACGTGGCGCACATTGGCCTGCCATATAACACCATCTTGGGCTACCCCGCGCTCGCCAAGTTCATGGCCGTGACCCATCACGCCTACAACGTCCTCAAGATGCCGGGCTGCAGCAACATCATCACCGTCCGCTGTGACAAGAAGGACGCAGTCCATTCCCTCGACAAGGCTGCCGCCACAGCCCACTCTGCTGATGAGGACAACGTCGAGCCTCCTGAGGCCACACCCGCAAAGAAGAAGCAACTGTTCTCCCAGGCGCACGTCGAGACGAAGAAGCTGTCGGTGGACGGCAGCGGCTCAGGCCCTGCCTTCACCATCGGCATGGGCCTCTCTCCTGCATAAGAAGATGCACTCGTCACCTTCCTTCGGGCAAATGTGGATGTGTTCGCTTGGACAGCATCTAATTTGTCCGGTGTGCTGAGGGAGGTGATCGAGAACCACTTAGTGGTGTGCTCCAACGCACGCCCCGTGAAACAGAAGGCACGGCGTCAAGCGCCCGAGAAACAAGAGTTCATCGTCAAGGAAGTCCATAAGCTACAAGAGGCAGGAGTCATCCGTGAGGTGCGCCATCCCGAATGGCTCGCCAACCCAGTCGTAGTGCCCAAGAAGTGCGGCAAGGAACAAATGTGCGTCGACTTCACAAGCCTCAACAAGTCCTGCCCTCAAGATCCCTTCCCGCTGCCTCGCATCGACCAGATCATGGACTCCACCGCCGGGTGTGAGTTGTTGTGCTTCCTAGATGCCTTCTTAGGCTACCACCAGATCAAGATGGCGACGGAAGATGTGGAGAAGACGGTCTTCATCACCCCATGCGGGATATACTGCTACATCTGCATGCCCTTCGGCCTGAGGAGTGCTGGAGCCACCTTCCAAAGGCTGATGCGCATCACCCTGGGGCCTCAGATGGGAAGGAACGTGGAAGCCTATGTTGACGACATCGTTGTCAAGACTCGCGAGGCCTGGTCCCTCCTTGCAGATCTCGAGGAAACGTTCAACAATCTGCGCAAGGTCAACCTCAAGCTCAACCCTGACAAGTGCGTCTTCGGAGTCCCTTCCGGCAAGCTGCTCGGCTTCCTGGTCTCCCACCGCGGCATTGAGGCGAATCCCGAGAAGATCAAGGCCATCAAGAAGATGCACCCTCCCAGAACCTCAAGCAAATGCAGCGCCTGGCGGGATGCATGGCCTCGCTAGGGCGCTTCATCTCCAAGTTCGGCGAGCGAGCCCTGCCGTTCTTCAAGCTCATGAAGAGGTCCGACCCCTTGAAGTGGACTCCTGAGGCTGATGCTGCCTTCGAGGACCTCAAGAGGTACCTCACGAGCCCGCCCATCATGGTCATGCCACGCTCTCGCGAGCCCCTACTCCTATACTTGGCAGCCACCCCCCAGACGGCCAGTGCAGTCTTGGTGGCGGTACGAGAGGAGCGCGTCTGCATTCAGAAGAAGCCTGCCGAGGCTGTGTCAGCGCCTCCCGAGGTCATGCCATCACCTCCCGAGGACCCTCCTCAGGAGACCCCTTTCGAGCCCCCTCACGAGCCGCCTCCTGAGCCTCCCGAGCCTCATGAGCCCCCGAGGCCCTCTGAAGAGCAAGATGCCTCCACAACCACGCGCCTCGTCGAGCACCCTGTGTACTTCGTCAGCACGGTGCTGCGGGATGCGCGCGAGCGCTACCCCATGCAGCAGAAGCTCCTCCTCGTGCTCCTCGTCGCCTCCAGGAAGCTGCGCCACTACTTCCAGGGCCATCCCATCAAGGTGATCACATCCTATCCCCTGGAGCAACTCTTGCGCAACCCCAACGGCGCGGGCCACGTCGCCAAGTGGAACATTGAGCTGCAGGCCTTCGAACTGGAATTCTGCACTACACGCGTGATCAAGGGCGTGGCCTTGCCAGACTTCGTGGTAGAATGGATAGACCCGCATCAAGAAGAGCCTCGCGAGGACAAATCCCTCCTGCCTGGAGACAAGGCACCTGGCGGCTGGACCATGCACTTCGATGGTGCGTTCTCGCAACAGGGCACGGGAGCTGGTGTCATGCTCACCTCGCCAACAGGAGACAAGCTCCGCTACGCTGTCCAACTCTGCTTCAAGCATGACGACAAGGTCTCCAACAACATCGCAGAGTACGAAGGCCTCATCGCTGGGCTCAAGGCTGCTCTGCTCTGGGTATCAAGCGCATCATCATCAAGGGCGACTCTCAGCTCCTCGTCAACTTCTCCAACAAAAGCTACAAGCCCAAGGACGAGCACATGGCCGCCTACTTGGAGGAAGTTCGCAAGCTCGAAAAGCGCTTCCTTGGCCTGGAGCTCCAGCACGTCCCTCGCGGCAGCAACAAAGAGGAAGACGACATCGCCAAATGGGCGATCTCGTCCTACGAAGGATCCTCTCTAGAGAGGGACTCCACAAGCTCTCACCCATGTGGGAAGGCTCCTTCAGGGTGGCACATGTCTCCCGGCCTGGTGCCGCTCGACTCGAGAAGGAGGAGGGTGTTCTTGTGCCCAACACATGGAACATCCAACACCTCCACAAGTTCTACCCGTGACCTCACGCGTACGAACGTAATGGAGCTGTACACGCTCCGGAGCTCTCCTTGCGTTAGCCTGATGGGCCCGCAAGAGCTTCCTCCCACAACCCAGTGGAAGCCCCATGCCCAGTGCTGGCGGAATGATCGAACTGAGGGCGCCGCCTGGCTGCACCATCCTCATGCTGTCTCGTGTCCGTCACGGCAGCCTCTTCTCTTTTGGATGTGAAACTGAGGGTGCCACGTGGCTGCACCAACCTCAAGCTGACCCGTGCCAGACACGACAGCCGCATCTTTTTTGGTTGTGTAATGAACCTTATTATTATGCTGCAGTAAAGCTTTATTTCCTAAGATATTATATATGTTTGGTAAGTTGTCTGCCTCTGGAGCCATGCGTGCTCGTGACCTTCCTTTTGCGCATCACGCGAGCGGGGGCTGGACACGGTGTGCCTGTGCTTGGGTCAGTCCCAGCAGCGCCGCAAACTCAAGTGACTGAGCTCTGGCTCGCGGGCCTACTCCCGTGCACGCCACCTCACCAAGGTCCTTGGTGCCTTGTCTCCTCGCGTGACGTCCATGAGCAAGCTAGCAAGCATGCACTGCTCCCCCTTTTTTGTGAAACCTATCGATATGCAGTTATCACAGGAACAAGGCACGCAGAAGGCCTCGCGAGCGCTGCCTCGCAAGGTAACCCACGTCGAACCGTCTCTTGATGAAGCCTGTAGGAGGCCTCGCGAGCGCTGCCTCGAGAGGCGGCTTGCGGCGGTCATCCTCATCGAGTACCAATAGGAGGCCTCACGAGCAAGAGCCTCACGAGGCATACTCCGCAGCCACGACACGGCAAGCGCCGCACTCCGCGAAAAAGCTAAGTCTAAAAACACCTCGCGAGCCACTCTCAGCGCCACTCTCCTCTCCCCACAACCTCGCTGAGTGCTATTGTTTTCTCCTTTGCGCAAGCCGCTTGCATGTCAAATGGGGGCTCCCTGAGCATCGCGCCTCAGGAGCCCTTACCGCCCCTCAGAGCCCTACACCCTCTGGCCTTGTCTAGGCACATGTCCTAACATACCAGCGACGGTTGTAGCCCACTCAGGGGCTAGGTCCTGATGACGTAGAGCACCAAGGCATGCAAAAAAGTGGAAAACATGCCTCACAAGAGGGCCTCACGAGGAACACAATTTACAGCAAATCATCAAGTACTTAAATGCAAAAACACATTGTTTTCACGCCCCCACAGGGCAACATTGATTCTGATACAGGAACAAAAGAAAGAAGCCTAGGTGGAGCGCGGCTCATCTTCAAGATCCAACTCGGGCACTACCTACGCCTAGTCGGAATCGTCGCCCTCACTCTTGATGCGCGAGGAGCTTCCGTCTCTTTCGCCCCCGCTGGAGGAGTCGGTGCCGCCGTTACTTTCACCCCCGCTGGAGGAATCAGTGCCGCTGTCGCTCTCGCTCTCCGCGCAGCACTCCATGCGGCCACCGGAGGCCCCGAAGAACTTCACAAAGAGTGTGGCGGCTCCATCGTACCTGAACTGGAGAATCTGCCCCCGCCTTAGCCCACGGACGTGGGTGTCGGTACCAAAACCGGCAGATCTTGGGTAGGGGGTCCGAACTATGGGTCAAGGAGCAGATGGTAACAGAGAGCGTAGAGACAGTGATTTACCCAGGTTCGGGCCCTCTCAAGGAGGTAAAACCCTACGTCCTGCTTGATTGTATTGATGTGATTGTATGAAGGTTACAGAGTTGATCTACCTCGAGATCAGATGGGCTAAACCCTAGATTATGAGTCTCTTCCCTACGGACTAAACCTCCTGGTTTATATAGACACCAGGGGGCCCTAGGGTTACATATGGTCGGTTATCATCAGGGATAAACATGCTGGTTACGCCATCTATTCCTTGGAGGAGACGCCAAGACTTCAGAGATTTCCTTCCATCATACGGGGTCGTCCACAATCCAGCCTTCCATCGACGTGTAGAGAGCGGCCCACCAGTCCGGCCCATGAGAGATAGGCTGGCAGCCCGAGTACCCCCTAGTCCGGGACACCCTCAGTAGCCCCCGAACTAGCCTTCAATGCTGAGGTCTACGGTCTTCGGCAGCTTCATGCTTCAGAAGTCTTCGGCTTGGATGGCGAGTTCCTCCCGTTACCTATATTCGGATTAACAATAATTCGGCTACCAATAAGTCAGTTACCGAGGTATCTTCAGAGATAGAATTAAATGACGACCCTCGATTTTTGCGCGCCCACGGAATGCGAGTGGCCCGATGGGTTCTTACAAAAATGCCCCTTTAATAGGCCAAGGGCGTGGAGGTTAACGCACCCCACCCCCTGCCATTCTTCTCCACATCCTCGCAAAGCCAAAGTCAACAAACAATGGCAAGCGCCCCAGGCTCTTCCTCACGCCCTCATGGCCCCCGTCAAGGTGATTGGGCGGGATGCTCCGTATCTTGTATGCGACTACGTAGGCTTGAGGCGCAGGGGTATCTGCCCGCCTCAGATCTCACATCCACCCGCCCCGGATTAACTTCCGCAGAAGGAAAGGCCCTTGCGGAGAATTTCCCTTGCCCTCACGGGGAGGAGAGAGTTTGGTTCGTGCCCTTCGTGCTGCGAGGCCTGGGTTTTCCCATCCATCCCTTCTTGAGGGGTTTACTAGAGTTCTACGGGATTTAGCTCCACCACCTTACCCCCGGATCGATCCTCCATATTTCGGGCTTCGTCGCTTTATGCGAGATGTTCCTGGGCTGCGAGGCGCACTTTGAGTTGTGGAGGAAATTCTTCTGCCTAGTCCCCCGCACCCGGGAAGGGGTCATCTACGAGGTCGGCGGAGCCGAAGTATGGCGCATTGCCGGGACCGGATACCCCGTTGGGACTCCGAAGAAGGATGCCGAAGAGTGGACTTCGGAATGGTTTTATATCGAAGACGTCCCTTTATTCGATCCAGTTCGAAGGGGTCTACCGGAATTTTCATTGGCTTCTCCAACGAAGCGGTTCAACTGGCGCCCGAAGAGTCCCTCTCAAGAGGAAAGTGCCGAAGTAGCTCGACTGGCTGCTCAAGTGAGGTGGTTAGCTCATAACGGACTAACCATCGTTGATGTGATGGCAATAGCCATCGCTCGATGTGTCCAGCCTCTCCAACAGAGAATTCATCCGCTATGGAACTACAATGGGGAGGACGACGCTGCCCGGTACACCAAGAAGGGGCCCGCCAATCAGGCGGCGATAGCCGCCATACTAGCCGGTTTGTTCAAGGGGGAAGAGCAAGAATTCGCTCGACTAAAGCTCAAGAAAGGCTTCTCGATGTATGAGCCCATCAAAATGGTGAGTTCGACCACTCTTTTTAGTTCGGATATTACCCCAGACTTTTCATAATCGGATCTTCATCTTGTCCGAACAGAGTTGGAGGCGATGGATCGAAACGGTGAGTTGCCCGGCTCCTCAACCGGAGAATTACTCTCGCGATGACGATCCTGGGTTCCATGACGACCCTGAAACATCCATTAATTTCGAGGATGGGGTCTTCTACCAGGAGAGCCTTGATGGCTCCAAGGTGGCCCTGTTGGCCGATCATCCCGGGGCGCTTCCCTCCTCCGTGGTAAGTGGCCAATGGGCTTCCTCTCGAAAGAAACGCGCAGCCGCTGCAGGCCCGAACACACTGACACCTACTCCCAAGGGCCGCCGCACGACGCGCCGAACAGCCGCAAAGGCGGCACCAGCGACTCCGACGACAAGTAGTCATGGGGTGACCCCACGTGTGGCCCTAACGGGAGCTACATCATCGGCGGCCCGCCCGAAGAGGTAATGTATTCACCGTACTGCTATGGCCTCTATCGTCAACATCCACCGCATATGCCAATAATTCGTTCCATGGTGTTCGATAGACAACGTGTGGAACCGCGCGCGGCCGAGGATGTTGAGAAGGTGCCAAGGAGTGACTCAAATCCGAGGTCGCCAGCTGTAACCGGAGTTACTCTGGGAGCCACTGCCGAGGACCAAAATCCCGAGGACTCGGGAGACGTCTCGGTCACTAATTCCAAAGTTGAAAGTGTGATGAATCATCGGCGGCGCAAAGCATCACTTCGGCACACCGCGTTGTCTAATCAGGAGTTCAATGCTCTTAGCTCAGTAGATGCATACCTCGGCGCCGCCCGAACGGGACTTAAAGGCGTAGTGAGGCTCATGTCTACGAATATGTAGGTATAGTAATAGTTTTGACAACTAGTACCTAACCCAGTAGCCCCCGAGCCTTAATTTGGGCGGGACGGCCGAGTTAAGGGTCTGATATCCATGCTGCCCTGCTATTTGTGTAGACTGTTCGGGAGCAGAACAAAAAGTTGTCCGAGGACAAGCTGGCTCAAACAGAGTTAAAGTCTGTGAAAACCGAGCTAGAGGGGGTGAAAACATTCACCAGAGAGGCACATGATAAGTGCCGAATTTAAAGTTCATTAAAGAGAAAATGGGGTGGAACACGTCCACTAATGAAAAATGTTTCCATAGCAGCCGAGACGATAAATCGGCTGCAGAAGGACCTGGATATGGCCAGGAAAGCCCAAAGGTATGCGGAGTCACAGCAAGAGGATGGCTACCGGGTGTTGTCCCGAAGTCATGAGGAGAGGGGTAAGCTTAAGGCGGAAGGCGAACAACAGGTCCAAGAAATCAAAAGCTTAAAAGCTCAACTGACTGTAACCCTAGAGGAGAACCAAAGACTGAAAGCAGGCATGTTCGGTAAGTGCAATCTAACTCACCCGTTCAATAACTGAACGTATACAGTAGCAAGATGAACAACGCCACGTCTTATTGTAGTTCTGCTGACCGGGCGTCCCGAAGAGGAAGCCGGTTCCTTCGGGTGGGACCTGCTGAAGGAGCTATCCGCTGTACATGAGCGGGCCCGGAGAGCCATGAAGAGCATGTTCAGAGCACTGTGGCCTGGCGAAGTGGCTCCGGAAGGGATGGCCGAACTCGCGAGTCGCTTCAAAGGAGCTCGGCGCCGCTTTGAGTTATGGAAGATGTCATCTTGTCATGAAGGAGCACGGGAAGCATGGGCGATGATCAAGACCCGATTCACCAAGCTGGAACCGGAGCATTTAGCGAGAGTTGGGCCGGTAGGGCCAGATGGGCAGGAAGTGCCCGTGCATCTAGTATATGACCAGGTGATGCCCGCAGCTCGGCTATCCCAAGCAAATTGTGCTCTGGAGACCATAATAGATGGTCTGGATCAAGATTGATAGGTCGATTCTATGTATCTATGTACTTTACATCGGATAGTCTCCAAACCGTGCATAAAAAACGTTGTCTTAACCGGCCATCGGCTTCCGCCTCCTCGACCAGAAGCCAAGGAGTGTTTTCCTACTATGTAATCCGAGAACATCGGAAAGATACTTCGGAAAACCAGGCAATCCAGCCATTTGGTGCAAACAGACAAAAACGTGCTCGGGGAGTTATGTTATATTACTGATTAACGTAAGAAACATCTTCTGACGAAAATAGTTCCGCTATGGGTTCCTTTCATCAGGTGACCACGTTATCCGTGGATGGATAACCGAGTACCCGAATTTAGACGGGGACGGTTACTTCGGGAAAATACCCCGGAACTTGGTGATAGGTTCCAATTATTTTCACTTCCCCCCATAGCCGACCAACTTGTTATCTTAAGACGCTAGCTTTCGGCTTCACCCGTCTGAGGTACGTACCCGGGAAATCCGGACGTAACAATCACAGAGGTGCTCCCTTTACTCCCTAGCCGAACAATCGGGAACGTAGGGGGTAAACACAGGAGCGAGGCAACCCAGCTTGGCCAAATCTTAAGTCAAGTTGATGCATATAGTGGCTTGAGAACAACACAGGAAGGTTGCAAACACGTAAAAAATGGATGATTGCATAAATGAAATTTGACGAGCTTCGTAAAAGAAGCCCCCAGGTAACAAAGTGTGGTACATTCAAAGATGTTTGCCGAAGAAGAACTTAACGTAATTCGGCATTTTCTGAACACAACCCGGGAGAGACTATTGACTAGAAAGATGAAGATCCGAAAAGGATAAATCGAACAAGGTGAGTTTGCGGGACTATCCGTAGAAACGTCGCAGCCGAGCTGCATTCCATGGGTTTGGTTCGAGGCGATCGTCTGTCGGGTCGCGGAGGCGGTACGCCCCACCCGTGAGTACTTGGTCGATTATGAAGGGCCCCTCCTATTTGGGCGCCAGCTTATGCTTCTGCTTCTCCGGGAGACGCAAGACTAAATCGCCAACGTTGTAGGCCTTCGCCCGTACTTCCCTGCTCTGATAACGTCTGGCCTGCTGCTGATAAAAAGCAGAACGAGCCCGAGCTATGTCGCGCTTGCCCTCCAAGGCGTCCAGGTCATCCTGCCGATCCAGCTCGGCCTCCTTTTCTTCGTACATACGCACCCGAGGAGCGTCGTGAATAAGGTCGCAGGGGAGGACGGCTTCTGCCCCATATACCATGAAGAATGGTGTGTAGCCCGTGGATCGATTAGGAGTGGTGCGTAGGCCCCACAGTACGGAGTCGAGCTCCTCAACCCAATGGCAGCCGGAGTCTTTCAAAGATCGGACCAAACGAGGCTTAATGCCACTCAAGATTAGGCCGTTTGCTCTCTCGACCTGTTCATTAGACTGTGGGTGATATACCGAGGCGTAGTCGAGCTGAATGCCTAAATTAGCGCACCAGTCTTTGACTTCCTGGGCGGTAAAGTTGAATCCGTTGTCCGTTATTATGCTGTGGGGAACACCATAATGGTGTACGACGCCGGATATAAAGTCGATGACCGGCTTAGACTTGGCTGAAGTGACCGGCTTTGCCTCGATCCATTTAGTGAATTTATCTACCATGACGAGTAGATATTTCTTTTTCTTGGTCCCCCCTTTAAGTGGTCCAACCATGTCCAGCCCCCAGACCGCAAAAGGCCAAGTAATTGGGATCGTCCGAAGGGCCGTGGGGGGCATATGACTCTGATTTACAAAGAGCTGGCATCCAACGCAATGTTGGACCAATGTCTGGGCGTCTGTTCGGGCAGTGGGCCAAAAGAACCCTGCTCGGAAAGCCTTGCTGACCAGGGCCCGAGCTGCCGCGTGGTGACCGCCCATGCCAGCGTGAATCTCGGCCAGAAGCTGCCTTCCCTCCTCTTCGGAGATACATCTCTGGAGGACGCCAGTAGTGCTTTTCTTATATCGCTCTCCCTCGTGGACTTTATAGGCTTTAGATCGTCGAAGGATACGCCTGGCCTCAGTCTGGTCAGCCGGTAATTCTTGGCGGAGGAGGTAGGCGAGGAAAGGCTCGGTCCATGACGCGATTACCGCCATGACTTCATGAGCCGAAGTTGTCATTGCGATGGCCGAGCCCCCGATAATTCCATTATCTGGTTCAATAGGCGGAGGGACGAACTCTCCTGGGGTATTGGTGTCCGAGCCCTGGGCGTGATCCTGCCACACCACGGACGGCTTGAAAAGTCGTTCCAAGAAGGTGTTCTCGGGGACGGGGTCGCGTTTAGCGCCCATTCGAGCAAGGATATCCACAGCTTGATTGCTGTCACGAGGTATATGGTGAAACTCGAGTCCTTCGAAGCGGGCGGAGATCTTCAGGACGGCGTTGCGGTATGCTGTCATTTTTGGGTCTTTTGCGTCGAATTCGCCGTTAACTTGAGAGATGGCGAGATTAGAATCTCCCCGTACCTCAAGCCACTGTATGCCCATTGACACCGCCATCCGAAGTCCGTGGAGCAGAGCCTCGTATTCGGCTGCGTTGTTGGAGTCGGTGTACATGATCTGGAGTATGTACCGAATATTGTCGTCAGTGGGGGATGTGAGGACCACTCCAGCCCCCAGTCCTGCGAGCATTTTGGAGCCATCGAAGTACATCGTCCAATGTGAGTATGTGTTGTACTCCCTAGGGAGTTCGGCTTCCGTCCATTCCACAACGAAATCAGCCAAAACTTGAGATTTAATAGCTCGGCGTGGTGATAGATGATTTCGAAGGGGAGAAGTTCTATAGCCCATTTGGCTATGCGCCCGGTGGCGTCGCGATTGTTGATTATGTCATTCAATGGTACTTCGGATGCTACCGTAACCGAGCACTCCTGGAAGTAATGGCGGAGCTTTCGGGGTGCCATGAAAACTGCGTAGGCGATCTTCTGGTAATGCGGGTACCTTGTTTTACACGGGGTGAGCACTTCAGATACATAGTACATAGGTTTCTGTACCTGGAGCTTGTGACCCTCGGCCTCTCGTTCGATGACGAGAACCACACTGACCACCTGATTCGTCGCCGAGATATATAGTAGCATTGGCTCAGCCGGGCTGGGTGCCGTCAAAATCGGGTAGCTGGCCAGTAGAGTTTTTATTTCTTCGAGTGCCGCCGCCACTTCGCTAGTCCATTCAAAGTTCTTCGTCCGTTTGAGCAATTTGTATAGCGGCAGGGCCTTTACGCCGAGGCACGAGATGAAGCGGCTTAGGGCTGCAACAGTACCGGCCAGTTTCTGGACGTGTTTGAGCTCAGTGGGGATAGCCAACTCGGACAGTGCCCGGATTTTCGCTGGGTTGGCCTCTATTCCTCTATGGGAAACTATGAAGCCGAGTAGCTTGCCGGCTGGCACGCCGAAGACACACTTTTCCGGATTAAGCCGTATATCGAAAGTCCGAAGATTGTCAAAGGTTTGCCGGAGATCGTCCACCAGCTGGCCGACGTGTTTGGTTTTGATAACCACATCGTCCACATAAGCTTCGACTGTTTTGCCGATTTGTTTCTCCAGACACGTTTGGATCATGTGCTGGTATGTGGCCCCTGCGTTCTTTAAACCGAAGGGCATTGTGTTGAAACAGAATGGTCCATAAGGAGTGATGAATGCGGTGGCCGCCTGGTCGGACTCCTTCATTTTGATTTGATGGTATCCGGAGTAAGCGTCGAGTAAACATAACGAGTCGTGCCCGGCGGTGGCATCAATGATCTGGTCGATGCGGGGCAAGGGGAAAGGATCCTTAGGGCAGGCTTTGTTCAAGTCCTTGAAGTCGACGCACAATCGCCAGGACTTATCCTTCTTCGGCACCATGACCAGGTTGGCCAACCACTCAGGATGTTTGATGTCCCGGATGAATCCGGCTTCAAGCAACTTGGCCAGTTCCTCACCCATGGCTTGACGCTTGGGTTTGGAAAACCGACGGAGAGTCTGTTTAACTGACTTGAAACCTTTGATTATGTTCAGGCTGTGCTCGGCTAATCTACGCGGGATCCCTGGCATGTCCGAAGGGTGCCAGGCGAAGATATCCCAGTTTGCGCGCAGAAATTGGCGCAATTCTTCATCAACCGTAGGGTCCAGCTGGGCACCGATGGACGCCGTCTTGTTGGGATCTGTTGGGTGCACTTGGAATTTAATGATTTCATCTGCAGGTTTAAAGGACGTGGATTTTTGCCTTTTATCAAGGATGACATCGTCCTTGTCCACCGTTGAGCGGAGCGCGGTTAACTCTTCGGCCGCGAGGGCTTCGGACAACGCTTCGAGGGCGAGCGATGCCGTCTTATTCTCGGCTCGCAGGGCTCTGTCCGGATCACTTATTACCATGATTATACCGTTTGGCCCTGGCATTTTAAGCTTCATGTACCCGTAATGTGGTACAGCATGGAATCGTGCGAAGGCATCGCGCCCTAGTAAGGCATGATACCCGCTGCGAAAGGGCACGATGTGGAAAAGCAGTTCTTCGGACCGGTAGTTCTCGGGGGTTCCGAAGACCACATCAAGAGTCACGTGGCCACTGGCACGCGCCTCCTTTCCGGGGATAATCCCTCGAAAGGTAGTTTGACTTTGCTCTATGCGGGATCTGTCGAACTGCATTTTATCCAAGGTATCCTCGTAGATGAGGTTTAGCCCGCTGCCGCCGTCCATCAATACCTTTTGTAGTCGGAATCCATCCACTATGGGGTCAAGGACAAGGGCGGCAGCGGCTCGAGTAGGACAGGATCTCGGTTGGTCTTGTTCACTAAAAGTGATGGGTGTATCTGTCCAGGAGTCTGTCTCTGCCACGTGGTGAATTTGGGCGAGCTCTCGAAGGGCTCTCTTCCTCTGATTCTTCGAAGAGTAAGTCTCGTAGATTGTTAAGATTTCGGCGGCGTCGTCAAGGGGCATAACTGGACTTTTGGCGACTTGCCTGACCACCCAGCAAGCTCGAAGGCTGTGGGTTGGATTTGCAGAGTGTATGGGGCATGGTTTATCCAGTATTCCATCAAGGACCGTTCTGGACCTCGTCAGGGGTTTCATCTTTTTCTCGGACGGCTCGTATTGGCGTGTCCGGTGAGGGAGTGTGCATTTCGCCCAAGCTCGGTTTAGTTCCTCTGTGCAGGTTGACTCCCTTTGCTCAAGCTGGGCCTGCCAAGTGTACTCCATGGCGCAATATTTGGACACCAGATCCAATAAATCAGAGAAATTTTGGATGTGGCGGCGGGCGAGGGCGTTTAAGACGCCCTCGTCTCTGCAGTTTTGCCGGAAGATCTCTAGAATGTCCTTGTCGCAGTCGTTCGTCATCTTAGTTTTGATGATAAGGAATCTGGCCCAGAAGTGCCGGACTGTCTCTCCGGGCT